>JAOTOM010005008.1:0-706513 GCA_034440615.1 Ashinkailepas kermadecensis | reverse complement strand
GCATAATGTTTCCACGCGAAACAAAGGTTCATTTTTTGTTGAATTCAAATCAATTCAGTCCTTCAAAACGGTAAAGGAACAACCAAGATTTGTATCAACAAATAAGAAGCGGTCGCCTGTTCTTTTCCAGATGCTCTCCACATGCAATGATGTGTTGCAACATAACCAACATCTTTGCTTCGTAGGCTCCAGGTGCCTAGGGATATTGACTGGTGACTTGACTGAATACTCATAAAAACCCAGTAAAGTTCATGCTTAATTTACTTTGCGTGCACCAGAAGTCATCGGTTCTGAAGCAGAACCACCAACAACAATGCCCTCGTGTGGTCAGAATGAACTCGGTGTCACCATTTATCTATGCAAGCACTTATAATGGCCAAACAAAGCCCGTTCCCAGCCTGGTAGTCTCGGCCTGCGAGTGCGCGTTCGCAATTATCGGCGATGGGAAGCGCTCTAACGCAAGTGGCACAATGTGGGCATGCTGTGACTGGTATCAGCTATTCAACCTCAACGGCACGGAAATCACACGATGGTTTTTGCAATGTTCTGTTGGAAGAGCCGCTCATAAATAATGTCAAAGTTGGTCAAAGCTAAAATCAAAGACAACAAGAATCCAAAGAGTGGTCTCAAGGACTGGATCGGAGGAGAATGCAGCATGGTCATACCCTATCCCTTGATGCCTGACCTTTCAATCTTCCCGAAATTCAGGGTGAAGCGTAAGATTTCTGCATAAGTTGGTCAATTTGGCGGTCTGTTGTCCGTCTGTTGTCTGTTGTCTGTTGTCCGTTGTCCGTTGGCCAAGAAACGTCTCCACCGTTGCGTTCGGTGGCATTGTGCATCTGTGCAGCTAACGTAAAGAATACTGCGTGACGATGTTGTCTCACATCACGAGCTTTGAAAGACAAACTTACGGGACATTTTAAATACTGACTTGCTTCATCTATGTAAGTGCAACGTTGCCTCTTGACGGTTTTCTGCGTCACAGGTATGTTGTAAGAAGCTTGCACCGCAGTTATAGGTTTCACACCTTATGATCCTGCTGTCCTCCTTCGCACGAAATGTGCGAATATCAACTGAAATGACCCCATCTAATTCACACGACGGACTTAGGGATCCCATTAATGTCCTTAAATCTCTACTTCGTCTCCAGCTTTTAGGGTCGTCATACTCAGAGGGATACCACGATCCAGGCCTACCCCAGCCCATGACGCCACCAAGCATAAAACAACACGACAAAGGGATGGACACGGAGCAGCGATGAATCAGGCACAGCAGCAGGCTACGTGGGTGCCTGCAGTCCTGATTTCATTTCCCGCCACGTACCTTAGTTCTATTGCGGGTTCAAGGGGCCAGTGGAGGAATCTGTGGAGATGCCAATGGAGGCACTGTGCCGCACATTGCCGCTCGGAAATCCGTTCGTCTTCCGGTCTGTCGGTCTGTCAGTCCACCAGTCAGCCTGCCGGTCAGTTCAGGCTTTCCTGTGCGTGCAGTGCATCCAAAGCGTTCAATGTGTCAGATTATTGGAATGTACGCCGAGTGAGTTCGGCTTGCTACGTTGGCTCAGAACGTCCAGCTCGCTCCCCAATCCAGCCGATCAGTAAATGAAGTGATGCAGACCGAAGGACAAGTCTGTTAATACAATCGGTCGATTTATTAATCTATGCATCCTGTCACTCTATCGCACTTGTTCACCAGGTCATCCTGTGCGCCGACCAGTTTTGTGTTTGGCTCAGCAGTGCAGTCCGCTCATTGACCAGTTCAGTCCGCTCATTGGCCAGTTCAGTCCGCTCATTGACCAGTTCAGTCGGCGAGTCAGGTGTGTCAGTTCAGTCCGTCGTGCCAGTCCGCCAGTTCGCCACAGCAGTCAGTCTGTGTTCGTGGCGCAGCAGCCGCGCTGGGTGCGGCTCGTGTCGCCGAGGATATAGTCACACCGTCCACGCACCGGTCAGTCCCCTGGCCTGCGGCGGCCACACTGCTCAGTCTCTTGGCCCGTGGCGGCCACACCGTCCAGTCCTCTGGCACGCACCGGCCACACCGGTCAGTCCCCTGCCCCGTGGCGGCTGCACCGTTCAGTCTCCTGGCCCGTGGCGGCCACACAATTTAGTCGACCGAGGTTAGACAGCACCGGTTTGACCTCCACGAAAGTCACCGGCGACTGGACCGTGTCGAAAGGCGCGCCAGGGTGTCGAGTCGATAACCAGGCCGACTCGAGGTCCTCGGAAGGTCCGCCGGCTCGGCGTCCTCGACAGTCGCACTAGACTCAGCCCGTCGACGGGTACAGCGAGTCGGGGCCGGCCACCCTGCTCGGCCGCGCGCTGATCCGCACCGACCCGGGTCACAGGCACCGCTGCCGCCCGGCCGCTATCGACGGCGCGACTGACGCCTCGTCGGCTCCGACGGCTGCCGCAGCTGCGCGCTGCCGTCGACCGGCAACGATCCTGCGGCGGCCGGCCCTGCACGGCGCCGGGCCGGCCTGAGATGGGGCAGCGCAGCGGCTGGCCGGCAACGATCCTGCGGCGGCCGGCCCGAGTTCGGGCAGCGCAGCGGCTGGCCTGCCCGAGTTCGGGCAGCGCAGCGGCTGGCCGGCCCGAGTTCGGGCAGCGCAGCGGCTGGCCGGCCTGAGATCGGGCAGCGCAGCGGCCGGCCGGCCTGAGATCGGGCAGCGCAGCGGCTGGCCGACTAACTTTTGACAGCCGTAGTCGGCTGAAATGCGCCGACAGCGCCGGGATATCGCTGAGTGGCTTTGCCGCTGATCGATATTTTAGAAAAGGGAGAGGGATGGCAGGCAGGCAGTGGGATGGCACGGCTTGTCGCCACAGGTGAAGAGTCAGGTGTAATAGCGCTGACTCTTGTGCTACACAAAGCCTGCATGGTCATCTGGCACGCCATCACCTGTCAGGAGACAATCGCCTGACTAGCCTTTGTGTCCATTGGCGTAAAGAAAACGTTGAAACCCATCTAACTGCCAGGATGACCAACGTTAATACACCGACCGTGGCGCTCTGAAGAGTCAGTGACTGTCCGAACCAGTGGAAACTCCCTTATGTGCTGTACATTGTTCACATGACTGTAAGGAATACCAAGATAATTGGGGGCATCACTCCCAGTCGACGTAGTTTATCTGCATCTTCCCTCTCACCTCATGCATTTTCAGATTTATCGCCAGTGCATCTTTGGAAGCAGTGAACGTTTCACCTCTGCGGAGGTCATTGTATTATTTTCGGTCGAAATACGGACCCTGAGGCGCCTGGTGGGATGTGGAACTGAACTCGCCAGTGTGGGAGTCTGGTGGGACGTAATTTACTTCGCCTATGGATGCCCAGGCCGGGTTCTTTCGAAGGTCACTGCACACACAGTCTTGGCTGCAACAAGAACTTAGCAGCGTTTGTTGTAAGGCTATCTAGTATGAAAAACAACGTCGTTTCTCACAGTTTGTCTGCTCTCTGTCCATAGAATTACGTGTGTTATTTTGCCAGCTATCCTGCTCCATACGAGTATGCGAAAGTGGATGACTTTTCCAGGAAACGAAGCACTGTGCGTTGTTTTCTCTTCATGCATCTCTGGGGAAATCCGAACAGTTCCCATTGAGAGTGCAATGGATGGAATATTATCGGATATGAAGCTAGTGCGTTTAATAAGGATGTGTCGCTTTATGAAAACGATTAGGGTGGCGGACATTTCTGAAGGTATATGGTATGCACAAGGCATGTGCATGGGACCATGGAAAACGCGCAATGAGCACATTCAGATGGAAAGTGTTATTGTTGGTTGATCATATGTAAGGCGCATTACTTGACCACAGCAGATACTTATATGTGTACCTAAATGTTGAACTAAATGTTTAAGTAAATGTTGTACCTAAATATGTGTACAACATATTTCGGTTATTGCGGTATAAAAATTTCAGCATTAAGCAGAATGATCGCGTTCGAAATTAATGTAGGATGTGCTGTAACTGCATTAGTTTATTTTTAGAATTAAAGTAATAATATTTATTACAATGCCCGACGTTTTGGTGTCAAGCCTTCTTCAAGGGCAAGAAGCGAACAAGTTTTGCAGTCAGAATGGGTACAACGTACGTTATAAAAACGAGTTTTTAATACAGAAAGTATTAAATCATCACACATTAATTCATTACAAGAGCACTTCCCTAAAAATATGCACAATCTAACGATTAACATTTAGAACTTATATAAAGCTAAGCAATCAGCCCGCTCAATGGCTATTAAGCAAAGAAAGTTATGAGGGAATGAGAGGGGAGATAGAGGAGAGAGGGAAGGAGAGTGAGAAGGAAAGATAGAAAGAGAGGAAGAGAGAAAGACAGTGAATGAGAGAGACTTATAGAGACAGAGAGAGAGAGAGAGAGAGAGAGAGAGAGAGAGAGAGAGAGAGAGAGAGAGAGAGAGAGAGAGAGAGAGAGAGAGAGAGAGAGAGAGAAAGAGAGAGAGAGAGAGAGAAAAAAAAAAAGAGAGAAGAGAGAAAGAGAGACAGAGAGAGAGAGAGAGAGAGAGAGAATATATATATATATATATATATATATATATATATATATATATATATATATATATATATATATATATATATATATATATAGAGTGGGACAGAACGGGATGGAAGGGACAGGGCAGAACGAAATGGTTCATTATTCTAATTTTTATTATTACGTTCTTTATTTCGTATCTCCCAACATGTCTCTTTTGTGTACAAAATAACATGAGTTTATTCGCTGAACTCTTTGTGCACAATCCCATCGCTAAATTAAACAGCGACGCCACCGTAAGGGATGTGGGGAACGTGTCACACACAGTCATTTTCATGTGGGGATCGTCCCCTATGGTCGAGTAAGCTTGTTAACTTAAACCCTCTCCGACTTCAATGACCCCTCCGACTTCCGCTGGGTCTCTCCTTTCCGGCGTACTGTACTGCTCCTCTCTGACTTAAAACGGCCTCTTCCATTTTTTAAACCAGGTTTGTTGCGCTATGAAATCGATTGGTGGGACCCAGGGCCTGATCTGTAAGCGTAGCTGGACTTCCCGAACAGATGGGTGGGTGTAAGATACAAATACAAATACTAGTGCTTGGGCCACTGTGCCTATTTGCCTCATCCGAGTTTTAAATCTTAAAGCAAATTCCAGATGATTGTGTGCTCAAATTTTAAATCCCCCTTCCTTGGATACGTACGCCCATCATGGCCGTATTAGCATGGTTAGTTAGTTATTTGGGCTTCAGGGCGCGTCGACTGCTATGGTCATTTTGCGCCCATAACTCTTGGAGTTCACGAAGTGCAGTAGTATAAAGCTTCACATCGTGGTTAGCCGTCCACCTGGTCCTATTGTGGTGCAAAGTTTACATGTGGTGTATATCAGCGAGGGTTATATATTGCTGTGAACGACAAATCTGGAAAAAAATGAATCAACCGTCCCGATTGGACAGTGGAAGAGTTGTCCGACAGAATATCTCTAAGGGAAGCCACCTCGGCAGACCCAAAGTAGCGTCTACGTTCGTCAGCATAACAAGGGCAAGAGATGAGAACATGGCGAACTGGTATTAGCATGGTATTGGTCCATGGTCCATAATGATATTATGTGCGGATGCAAATGACCTGTCTACTAAGCTATTGTACATCCCACCAACAAACCTGGCTATGGTTTACGACATTGCAATGTTTCCCGAACAATGTGGTATACAACCCACTGATAACAACGGTCGCTATTGGTTCCTGTGGTATACAACCCACTGATAACAACGGTCGCTATTGGTTCCCGAACAATGTGGTATACAACCCACTGATAACAACGGTCGCTATTGGTTCCTGTAAGGTATACAACCCACTGATAACAACGGTCGCTATTGGTTCCCGAACAATGTGGTATACAACCCACTGATAACAACGGTCGCTATTGGTTCCTGTGGTATACAACCCACTGATAACAACGGTCGCTATTGGTTCCTGTGGTATACAACCCACTGATAACAACGGTCGCTATTGGTTCCCGAACAATGTGGTATACAACCCACTGATAACAACGGTCGCTATTGGTTCCTGTGGTATACAACCCACTGATAACAACGGTCGCTATTGGTTCCCGAACAATGTGGTACACAACCCACTGATAACAACGGTCGCTATTGTTTCCCGAACAATGTGGTATACAACCCACTGATAACAACGGTCGCTATTGGTTCCCGAACAATGTGGTATACAACCCACTGATAACAACGGTCGCTATTGTTTCCCGAACAATGTGGTATACAACCCACTGATAACAACGGTCGCTATTGGTTCCCGAACAATGTGGTATACAACCCACTGATAACAACGGTCGCTATTGGTTCCTGTGCATATGACCGATTCTGACATAAAATAGATATGGATAATTGCATTTTAGGGTGGGATTGGGACGCTGAAGGGAAATATATTATTGCTTATTTCTGTCATTCTGATTTAATTAGAATATATCCTAGCTGCAAAAGTCGAATGGTTATTGCGTACCCCGCAGACGTAGCATCGGCACTACTGAAGCGGAATCCACATTCGCACTGCCAAAGCCAAGTCACAAGTTCAATATATTAGAAGCTTCCACCAATTGTTAAGGACGAGGTGCGGTACAAATGAAGGTGCATTTGTGTTCATTCATGTATATATATATGTATAGGTAATGCAAGTCGTTAAACAGGTCAAACATACAAAGAACATATTGAGTTGTTTAATATCCAACTGCAAATGACTGTCTGAAAAAAATAAATAGCCACTTAGTAAAACATTCGTAGCACCAAACAAACTTTGGTTGGCCTGAACGTTTTATTGGTAGGGTTGGGTCCCATAAAAGAATATAAAACAACGCATACACTCAGAAACAGCTTTCATACCTGTTTCCTCATATGAGACCAAATGTTCTCGGAGACCATGGAAAGTTCAACAGTTATCTGCGAATAACGACAAATTGCAAAGGACCATGCACGGTTTCGATGCCTACGCAGTCTCTGAGACCATTTCACGAGACTATCCACGCTTCTCCAAGCGTCGTAAGATTCTCAGATGAGAGAATCATGTAATATCGTCGGAAAGAAACGTTCATGAAAGACTTCACTTTGAGGCTACTCGCGCTGGACCCGCCGTACTGGCTGACAGACGCAGGTACATTAGTTACACAGGCACATGCCCGACACCGGTGCAACAAAAACAAAGCCAAACCACTTCACACCAGAAGCATGCAGCATTCCTGCATTTCCCTCACCGGAGGAGGGAAATGCATTTCCTCACTCCTCATTTCTCCCTCACTACATTCTCCCTCCCTCATTTTCATCATGCGATATCGTCGTCCCGCTCGGCGGCACTACGGATCCTCTGGACAGCAAACGTCAGCGCTTGGCGCGTATCGCAGCCACTCAATCATGGGAAGTTTCCCCAAGGGCAAACTTAGGATGTTTTCTCAATGGACAATAGATGCAGCAACCTTCTTAATAAGTACTCCCACGATCTCGCCAGCTTAATCGATCCCACGATCTCAATGGCTTCCACAATCTCGCTAGCATAAATGTTTGGCAGCGCACCTGGACACAACCACACGGTAAGCATTGGTATTATATAAGAATAGCAAAAGCCACAGCAAAATAGCTGTGGCACTGGCGGCGAAGGAGAACCGACAACAAGGAATAACTATTGTTATACTCCTGGCTACGCCATTGGCTGTTTTAATTCTGTATGTATGGACTTGTGTCTGGGACCATTAAGGGTGGCTTGTACACAACCGCAGACAGTTGTATTTGGCCCCGTTCGTCAAAAAGCAACAAGCAATCCTTTCAGATGCATCTTGCTTCGATTACCATTGTCGACACAAGTGTGCATGCAAAATTACATAAAAATCAACTTTGGTAATGTTTCATGCCGGAAATAATCAAAAGCATGAAATAAGCATTCTGGTTTACAATATGTCAAGGTCAATGTCATATGGTCATACCAAGTATCATGTATAGTAATCTACATCATCCCATCGTATACATAATGTTACTGTTCTTCGTGAACACACATCTGAATTCAGTTTCAGCGCTGTCTAAGACGTACGTCATGACATTGGATGGCCAACAAATGACTTGAGATGACCGGACCTCGTGCGCTGGAACCCTATTTTACTTGATTTGACCTTTCTATGAAATTGTTTTCCAAACAGTGTGCACATAGGGGAATATTGAAGTGATCGTTTTATCAATCCATATATTGCCTTAGCGCGGCCTGTGGTCAGAAGCTGGTCAGAAGCTGGTAAGATGTCAGTAGCTGAGCAGCTTACAAAGGTGGTTTAGTTGAAAGAATCCGATATAAACACACATACACATGCACACACACACACACACACACACACACACACACACACACACATATATATATATATATATATATATACATATATATATATATATATATATATATATATATATATATATATATATATATATATATATATATATATATATATATATATATATATATATATATATATATATATATATATATATATATATATATATATATATATATATATATATATATATATATATATATATATATATATATATATATATATATATATATATATATATATATATATATATATATATATATATATATATATATATGTATTGACACCACAGGCATTTATTTCTGAAAAGCATTGGGAGAAAATGCATGAAGGCAATGGGCGAGTCCAAAAGGAGGTACTATTGCAGCTTAAGTTATCCACGAGACACGTTTTGCACATATTTTACCTCCATGAAGCAAACAAAGGGGCTGGGATTGTTAGGCTCGGTTTGGTTAGTTTTTAAGCGGACAATTTCAATGACATATTTTTCTGGAAAATCTAACATTTTAACCTATTTTTGTCATGGAGCGCTAGGCTGGGTTACGGTAGGTTATGCTGCATTTTTCTTTCTTTTGAACATTATTTTGCATGCTATATTACCCAATTCCAATAATCTTTTTAGTGTTATTTACCTGTCAACTGAAAAGTGTGCATTTGCAGAGGATGTGAGTGGTGGCATCATGCTAGCCACATTCATAAACATTGCATTGGAAAAAGAAATTCCAAGAATTTAATAAATTACTTTATGCTGCAAATTTACCCAAATAGATTGGTGAGCATACTCCATAGGGTCCGGTGTTGGAAGTTGAAATCATTGGGGGGGGGGGGGGGAGCAAAGCCAACATTCAGGGTGCACTTGGCCCCTCAAAAGTATATCAAACGACACCCACTCATTGATACCCATACGTGAATTTCCAAAGATATGGCGGATTCATCTGTTTCCGAGGACCGACATGGACGCTATCATTGTGGCCATGCAGACACACCTGCGGCGACAATGCAACGTTGTGATAGACCGACGTGACTTTAATATCCGAGTGCTGGTGCCCGGTGAGACCGCTGACGACTTTTTCTGCGCACTGCGAGAGATAGCGTCATTTTGTGACTTTTGCTCACTTTGTATGTACGATAGGTTTTGAGACCATACAGGTGTTAGAACGCGTGACGAGGATGCACGTCGCCGAATGCTACAGGTAGCAAATCTGACGTTTCCAGCGGCTGCAGACATTTGTCGGCATCATAAAATGCTGCAAGTAGCAGCACTGTAATCTGCGGCTCGGCTGGGGCGGCACTGTCACGTGTGCCACTCATGCTGACTCTTTCGGTACCGCTGGTATGAACAATTGTTAGTTGCTTTCGTGTGCACCTGTGACAGCCCTTATTTACTGATAACCTTTGTTTTAAAACTCGATAATAGGCTGTAATAGCCACGAGTCTATTGTGGATGGCTGGAATATACCTCTTTGTCTTTGTCTTTGTCTTTATCGAGGTATGGAAAAGAGCGCCGCCGAGCTTGTGGTCCCAGTAGCGACCGGCGTCGGCCAGCCAAGCCCGGGAAGAAGTGCTGCCGGTGCAGAGCATCGCCTCACGACGACGGTCGGCCGCGCCCGGCGATCGGTCGGTCGTGCCGTCGGACGGGACACTTCTCAGCAGTGTCATAGCATCGCAGAGAACAGCAATCGGCGCGAGGGTAGTTCTAGCCGCCGCCACCAGGGTCATGGAGCTTCCAGATCCCGCTGCCAGGTGCCGCTAGTGCTCGTCGAAGATGGCGCGGTAGGCGCGATGCCGAGCGGCTCCCGGTTACGCGCGTCGTGGACGTGCTGATCAGAGGAGAGGTCGCCCATCACTCACCACGGGTCCAGATGCAGCTGCATCGGTCCGACGGCAGCACGGTCAGCACCACCTGGACAGCAGACTCCGGGGCTGAGACGTCTGCTTTGTAGTTGAGCAGCGCTGAAAAGATGTGACGCGCGACACAGGTGACAGCGCTGTACCTCCTCCCAATACACCGGTGTGACCTGGACCCACCCACTAGCAGACTGTTCAACGCGGACAATCGCGAGATGAAGTGCTTTAGAACATACGCCGTCACACTTCAGTTAGGTGACTTGCAAACCGTGAAAGTCACTGTAGTTCGGACGCTTCACAATCAACTTCTGCCATGGCATGATTGTGTCAAGTTTGGTATTTTGCCGGAGAACTGCCCGGAGCAGATAAGCAACGTCGTCGCAGCCGGGGATGCACGGCCGCCGCCGCCGGATCTGAACCTGGATCGAGGTTCGGGCACGGGATCCAACCAGCTGGTGCATACTCTTTGTCCCGCCTCAGCTGCAGCCAGGAAGGCTGTGTCACCGGTACAACGGGGCGCGACCAGCCACAAGTTCGGAGCAAAGACTCGGTATGGCCCAGACCCGAAATCAACTGCACGCCAGTGTGCTGTGAGATCGGGATCCAGGATCCACCGCCTTCAAACTGACAGCTGTGCCAGATCATCGAGAGGAGACTCGCCAGGGCAACGACAGTTCGCAAGCCGCCGAGAAGCCTCCGCGGAGAGCAGAAGCTGAACCCGGATCTATCGCGAGCGGCTCTGAACCAGCGCCGGCGGGCACTGGGCAGCCGCCGGTGTGGACGCCGACATGGGGTGCGGCGTGCCGTGGTAAACCACCCACGTGCGATCGCCTCTCACACTTTGCCGCCATGAAAGCTGACTTGCCACACGTGTTCGGAGTGAAGTCAACGCTGCGAGAGGTGTCTGGGAAGCCGATGAAGTTCAAGCTAACTGATGACGCGGTTCCATTTGCCCTGACTACTGCACGACATACACCATTCTGCTGGCGTGAGGACGTGCGACGGCAGCTGGACGAACTTCTGGCTATGGCAGTCGTCGAGCCAGTGGAGCAGCATGTGTGCACCCTATCGTGCCAGTGGCCAATCGATCGTCTGATGGCATCAATGGCATGATGGTATGGTATGATGGATCGTAATACGTTAATCAAGGTAGTTGAGCAATCACCTCACGAATATCATGAGATCAATGCACCAACAGAATGAGGAAGTACCCATCGACAAATTGTGAACGAACGACTCAACGACTTAACGAACCACAAAGAGTTGCCAGATTTTCAATTCCTCATGCACAACTAGGTCTCTGAACGACGAACACGACAACCATTGGTCGACGTCTTGTTGGCGCTTTTGGTGATCACAGCATGCCATTGGCTTAGCATTGCGGTTGTCAGAAAAACGCCGCCCTGTGCGGACCGGAGGTTCTAGTATGAAATGTTAAATACGAGAGTTAGTATACTCGGTATTATTAGCGATAGACTCTGAGTGTACTTTTGGGTTGGAAAAAGATCAGTGCGGCTAAATAAAAATATTCCATATACAGACGACTTCTGTCATTTTGCTTCAAGTGTTGCCGCACATATTGAAACCAACATGTTGGTTGTATTCACCACTGCAGCCTGGGGAGTCTGCACCTGGTCGCCGACGCCATCGCTAGCATGACGCGTTTTCAGCCATGTCCGTAGATGACTGCGTACAGGTTCTTTAAGTTTTTAAGTGCACAACATCAAAGGACTCTTGATTGATTGATTAGGGTGAGGATATGTACATTTCTAGTACCTTTTCTAGATAGGCTTAACCCAGATGGGCCCCTGTGGCTCTTATTAAGCCTTAACACTTTATGACTTTATGACTTTATGACTCGATGGCCATAACAAGTGCTGTTGGCCTTTCCATCTCCGCCGCGGTACGGACGGGTTCGTAGACGTTCTCAGGGACCCGGCAACAGCCTCGGTGGCCATACAAAGTGTTGTTGGCCTTTCTATATCCGCCGTGCCGACCGCGTCGATGACGTGGTCATGGTGGGCACATGGTGCGTCCCTTCGGATCGCGCTATAGGCCCGTGGGCATCCAAGGGAAAGAAAGCGGCAGGCGACCGCCCCCACCACCCCTTAGGCTATGTCCCTGATTGTAGGACAAGGACAGGAATGATTACAAGCCTTACAAGCCTCTCCTCCTTGTGATACCAATGTCCAAAATCCATAGTGATCAATTGTTAATTGTCGACAGGAGTCCAGTGTAGCTCGTGCACCGAACGACCAATGTTGTGTGCAGAGGTAAAAAAAAGTATCCGTTGTGTCACCGGACAATTTCAGGAACTCAAATGTGTCTCATTTTTTTCCGTCAAACCCACAAGGAAGGCTCCATTCTCCAGTGGCAGCCAGTAACCATTTCGTGGAAAACAGGCGTGCATCTGAGTTTTTGTTCGTCGATGGGCGTAGGGAGGCGGGGTACCGTGGGTGCCTACTGCACAGGCAGCCCCCCACCCCCTCCTTATTTTACATGCTGCACCATCTATATCAGCTAAAGTTGATCATAGCAGAATTGTTCGTACCGTGAGATGCATACCAGGGTACAAACAGGCGTAATCCGGGTGATATTTTTGCTAAAAATGGAGGGGGGTCGCGAACATGAGGTTGAAAAACTCCTTGGCACTGTCACTTTCTTGTCAGCTCCTACAACCGAACGTTAGGTATGCCAAGTATAAAAAATAATTATTTATTTAAAAAAAATATTTGATGGGGAAAATGTCATTCGATGTAGAATGACCTTTCACATACATTAAGTTGTTGTTCATACCCCAAAATCATAGGCATTTCAGGGGGATGAATAAGGGAGAAATGCACCAACATGTCCCCCAAAATGACTGCCTGGACACTTCTTTCGTACAACCAAAATTTTCAAAAGGGTCTCAAAATGTGTGCAATGAATATTTAGGGAAATTTAGAAAGTTCCAGCTCAATAGCTCTCAGAATTTGGCAATGGCACACAAAACACACTTCAGTGGGGCTTCTGAAGCCTTGATCTGAAGATCTTGATATGATAATTTTTTAGATATTCCTTCCAACATCATCTAATTATTGTTTTTAGGTTTGTTCGAGAAATTGTTTCATCATTGCAAAATAAATAAATGCAGAAAAGAAGGTTTTCTTAATGAAGAAACCATTTTTTGTGTAAAGGTAATACAAGCCGATAAATACAAGGGCTCTACCTACCAACTTGGTGAGAGCTCAGGGCAATTTCCTACCAGAATTTGGCCTGGTAGATCCAATACTAGCACATTTGTATAACTGAACTGAAAGTACAAATCCTTTAACCTTATTTACCAGACTCACCTCCAATTTTCCATGCCTGTCTCCACCTTCCTCCAACACCGAATGAATCATTGCGGATTTGATATGGCTCTTTAGCCCATGGATGCTTTGATACACAGTGCCGCTTCAGGTTTCTTCTTTCACCACTGAATTTACACACACCACCATCCTTGGATTTTTCACCACACTGCACAATCTGCCTTGAGAGCCAGTTTGAAGTTGAAGGCCTTGCTCTCTTTGCTGACTTTTTTTTTATCCCCATGCTTTCTTGTCAAGGCTCATCTGGATCTGAGCCCACGACAGTAGATCCAGGCATATTTGGCATGCCTAGTCTTCTCTCAGGATTATATCTCTGCAAAAATCGGCTCCTGAACGGATAGTTTAATCACCTACTACCACCTAGGTAGGTATCTGTTGCAGGAACTTGATAGGCAACTGTTACCGCGACGAGACAGACGAGACCAAACAGAACGCGTCCTTCGAAGCAAAACTCAAGCACCCAATGCGCTCGATTCTCATTGGCTCAGAAGAGAGCTTCCATCTCCGCCGGCGCTACCAAATTTGGGCCAGCAGCACATTTGCCAAGCTCACGACCAAAATTCGACAACATTCCTGAGTGTCTCATTTTGTCACCGGTGAGACACCGGCGGTCCGGGAGACGCCGCATGCTAACGCAATGGCGCGTCGGTTTGGACGGTAAGCGTAACGTTCGCCAAGATCCTTGTCCTAATTTCCGCCAACATTCAGGTGACAAAAAGGACAAGGTGCACAAGTTTTTTTTTTTTTTTTACTTGTTTTGCTCATTTTTATCACTTTTATAAGTGCTTTCTGAGTGAGGCGAGAGAATGAGAGTAGGTGCATAGGTAGGTATATTAACAGTGCCAGCACTGGTTTTTGTGTCTCCTCTGGGCCTCTTTCAGGTAGCAATTGTGTCACCGGAGTAAACGGCAGAACGATGACTTTTTTTACCTCTGGTTGTGTGTCCGACTGAGGCATGTAAGGCAAGAACAGCACAGACCCGCCTCTCTCCCGCCATGGCTGCGGGAAAAATTATCGCGTGACGAGCGCAAACGCAACGTCCTGCCCTGGAACGTTAATGTAAGCGTGATTTTATTCCGTGTCTGATCAGGTGAACGAAGCAATGTTAAAATAGATGCAGCCAATTGGGGGAGAGGGCACCACACAGTCCAATGCTACTACCTGACATTATGCGGCGGAGGCAAGGCCCCCTCAAAAACATACAAATCGACATCTATGCGGCTGAGTATATCAGACATCAGGAAATCGGTATTCGCTCCATTGTCTGAGATGCATCTAATGACAAACCAAAAAGAAATCTACACGGCGGGTGCATTCGCTCAACTACAACAGCTTGCATCGCGAGCTAAGATTCTGATGCTGAGAATATGTGCACACATAATGAATCTGCCTCACCACGTGCGCTCAAGGCCATCTCAAATAAAAATTGACTCAACTTACCTCAACTTCCCCTACAGGTAATAGCGGCAGCAGAGCCAAAGGTGGCAGCGGGAACTGCAGCGCGGATAGTCACTGTTTTCCTGCCCTGGAAATGTTATATATATGTATATATATATATAGCCAAACTATTATTTTATTCTCATATTTGTTAGATGTTTTGCGTATCTTTCTTTCTGATAGTTCAAATCTGTCAAGTTCAATTGGCCAAAGATCACGAATTGTCACGAAATTAAGTGTCACGAGGTCTTTCTGTAAAATCACGTATTCTTTGCAGATAATATCATGAATGCATTCCTTGGACCTCCGTGATCTAAAAAAATTGTATCAGAAACTAGATTCATGTCTCACTGTGTATGGGATACAGGCTATGCAAGAGAAACACTTTCGTGACCTCTCGAAGCTTCCGAGGCAAAAAGTCGAAAACAGTTGGTCGGATCATCGATAAAATTGCACAGGCTAAGTTTGAACATGGGCTTTCCAATTTTCTTGACGTACCCTTTTCTTTCAAGTGCCATCAGAGTCAGGTGAAAAAGTCACCCCAGGAACGTTAATCTGACCTCGATTGACCCATACAAGTTTGATCTACCCTCGACGGGATATTTTTGTTCTCAAAAGTTCGAATTGTTGTCCAACTTTGACCACCACACTAAAATCAGGTTTTGGGTGTAGAGCAAAACGGACAATGGAGTTCGACGCATTGATCTTTTGCGCATCTGAGCTATGAGTTTGGTAATGTTAGCAATTTTGTATCGTTGATCTACCTTCACCTGAAATACTGGGGGATACTGAGTGGTGACCACTTCGGATACCCCGAAAAACACTCCAGATCCCTCGACTGGAATTAGTTATTGGATTGCGTTTACATGAGCAGCGAGACTTCCGAATACGATGCGATTAGGAAAACTTGCGAAAATAATGCTCTTGTAAACGAGCTTTTGTGTGGCAAAACATGCGAAAAAACATAACGTAAATTTACGCTTCGGTAGGTGGAAGTTTTCGATAATCGCCAATCATGGACAAATAACGATACGGCTGCAAGGGTCATGACACTTCTTGAGGCTATTCTCTGCTATGTTTTGAGTACATTTACGGTAATTATGAAAAATAAACATCTTGTTTTTAATTATAATTGCAAACCTAGTTATGAAACACAAAAATCAGACACGTAACAGCTGAAAGCGGCGCTGAGACGTCACGTTATTAGTGCGTGCCCGAACCGTGAGTTTTACCATGTGGTGGAGTGTTAAACTTGCGGATTTGTGACAGCGTTTGGGTTTTGCTGATATATCTCTTGGATTGCGGAGTGAACCTGATTTACCCGGTTTATTTGACTGCTGCACAGTCTGGAATAAGGCCGTCTGGAACAATGCACCATTCATAGTCTGGAACATGTACTTTAGAGCATAGTCTGGCTTGAAAACAATGCACCATTTGAGTCACGAAGAAGAAAAGGCTATGTTGTCATCGATAACGTGTCATCGGCTACGTGAGTCCTTCGAATTCACAGATTCACTATAACTCTGCCAGACAAACTCTAACTACATGGATCATCGATGATACCTTGTGCCTGTGTACTCCGTTGCTCGAAGCAGGTGCGTCAGAAGCGCAAAAATGTGCCAAATATTCGGAACTTCTTACCACATTGCGTGTCTGGAGGGGGCGGGGGGGGGGGGCGAATTCCGCCCTCTTAAGACCTCAGCTCCTATTAAAGCTAGAGCAACGAAATTCTGCCGGTGGATGGGTACCGTAGTGAAGTCTATTGTGTGCAACTTTCATTACCTTAAATCAATATCTTCAAGGTCAAATGAGGTCACATATGTTAAAATTTGCTTGTTTTGCGTGGCTTGGCTTGTCATTGTTATGGATTGCTGTGATTGTGCTTAAATGCTCCAAAATGGGCATCAATGATGTTTTGGACATGTCGAATGATGCAATACAGATGCTAGACCCGGCATTTGACCTCAGGTCACCTATATAACAGCCGTTTATCAGGTCAGTTACCTGTTCCAGTTACCGGAACCGAGCCGCCCGCCGACTGCTCCGTTGGGCGGCTCGGCGCAATCGGCTTCGCGAGGAAAGGAGTGAAGTACATGAATGAAGTATGGAAACGCTTAGGTACACAATGACAAACAGTAGTTTTCAGGATGTGTAGGGAGTAGCATGCAAAATGACATAAATCACATGACAGTCATTTGCATTTATGACAACATTCCAGTTGACCAAGTTTGGTTCAATTGACCTGTCATGATGTTGACCTGACTTGACCTCGGTGACCTAATGTGACCTTGAAACTATGTAGCATAACAATATACATAAAGCAAGTCGATAGTGTTAAAAACAAGTCCCTTTTACCCATATACGGGAAGCGCATGAACTTCTATTTTTGTAGTCTGAAGCTACGAAACGTTTTGGCTTTAACGGCCTCTAATTCGCAAAAAATGTCGGCCGATTTCCGTTATTCTTGCTTCAAAACGACGCGCCGGACATTTCTAAGCAGGTACACAAAAATGGCGTATATCGACTGGTAAAAACGGCAGTTGTTTTACGAAAAACCGGAGGGGGCGCGGATTTCGCCCCGCCCCCCTCCAGTGCGCGTGTTAGCACAACCTGATCTGAAGTTGCTCGACACATCTATCAGAGAAGTAGTGGAATTTTGTTACACTTTGAACACGACTTTTCAGACCAGGTAGGAGATGGCATAAAAAGTGTTTACAGGGTACAGGGGCGGACTTAGAAATTGTCATGGGTTGAGGCGCATGTACGGAGGGGCACCACTTTGTACTCCGAGGAGAGTGTCTGGCTCTGGCTGAAAAGTTCGAGGAGGTCTACTCAAGCCTTCCCGGAAGGGTGCCTTTTTCTCTCAGAGGGGCACCCCGTGCTGGAGAAAATCGAGGTGGGATTATCTCGAGCCTCCACAGAGTGGCGCCTTTTCTTCTCGGCAGGAGGGACGCCACCTTCCCATGTGGTGGGGGGGGGGGGGCGGTTCCTCGGCCCCCGACACACCTCAGTCGCCACGTCATACTCCAGTAGCCGTCTCGCCCCCCAGCAGCTGCGTCACATTCCAGTGTGACGCTACGCATCAGTGTGACGTCACACCTCAGTAGCCACGCCTCACTCCAGTGGTGCATCTTTGCTTTTCGCGAGTCGCGGATGTTCCGCTCGAGTTGAAAATCCATTTCTTGCTGGCGTAAATCCACTTATCCTTGTGTATGCGTTATTCGTTGGGTGTAGGGTTTCGTTTAAAGGAAACTGTCACTCAAACCAGTGTGTTGTGCAGACGTCGCCGTTGAACCATATGATCCCATTTCGTCCACCGTCAACTGTATCGTATTGATCGGGTGACAGGCGACACGGAGACGCATTAGCTACCGGGCCGCGAAGCACCACCCGGCTCACTGACGCTCCAAGCGTAGATTCCCGCACAAGGTGAGGTCAACAAGATGTCTGCTTCGGCTCTGTGCCTCAGCCGCTCTAATAATTGCTGAGTGCATAACGCGCATGTTTCTGTATTTGCCGGGGGGAAAAGGGACGATGCTTTCTTAATAACAACGACAATGGAAAAAAATTGAACGGACTAAAGTCTGAAGCATAACAGCTGAAGTGATCAAAGTCGAGATAGAAGTCAAACAGAAAGAGTAATACGCACTGAGAGTCGAATGGGACAGTTCTGAAAGTTGAAGGGATATACGTCGGAGGGATGCAGGCAAACGGGACAAAAGTCGGAAGAAAAAAATAGAATGGATGCAATCTGGTAGGAAAAGGAAAGGGAACGAGACTGGCAAAGGGAACCGGGAACGGCACCGGGAAGTGAGACCTCAGGATTGGCCGGCGGAATAGGACCAACTTTTTTTTCAACATTTTTATATTCCATTTTTTAAAACATTACTTCGTTGCACATAAAAAAATCAGAAAATTTATGAGATCTCAAAAAGAAGTGGACGGAACCCGATGAGTTTTGGTGGGAGGTATAGTGTATTAACATTTTGCCGCCATCAAATTTTTTTCGTTTGTTTCTTGAGAGAGAGAGAGAGAGAGAGAGAGAGAGAGAGAGAGAGAGAGAGAGAGAGAGAGAGAGAGAGAGAGAGAGAGAGAGAGAGAGAGAGAGAGAGAGAGAGAGAGAGAGAGAGAGAGAGAGAGAGAGAGAGCGATGGAACGCGGGTAAGCTCTTCTACCAGCATGGGTCTAAACCATCCCCTCCGTCTTCCATCATTGAGCATGCTGCTCATATTTCGTTGCAGTTAAAACAATACCTTGTGTGAGAAAACCTGATGCTTTGTGGGAAAATTAGTGCCATTGTGGACTGTTTTTCTTTAATGTAAATAGATTAGAGCGGGCTGACGATGTACATCAGGAAACCATTGGAACGTTCGTTTCCCGCCGTCTAGCATTGTTATGTAAATGAGCGGTAGCGTTTGGTGCTGCGAAAGCTGCCGATCATGTTTATGCATGCAGCTTGTACTCGGTGTGTTTAGACTCAGGATATTGCTATTGTCCCTCATGATTACACATGTCCTATCCTCAAAACGAATCAAATCTGGCCTGAGGTGTTGTTCCAAATTCCAGACAAGTGTGTGACTTGGTTTTCTGTTCTTGGGTCGTGGTGGCTTACTCCCGTTCTGGTGATACATGGAGCATGGTTTCCCGTTCTTGTAGGCACACGAGGTACGCCTTTATGTGCCTCTATCACTCTGGTGCCACCGCTGTCTTCGCTATGGCTATGGCGAACGCGCTTGCGCGTCGCCGGAATCACGATGCAGTCAGTGTGCCGGTCACCACACGGCATCCGACTGCACATCATCCGAAAAGAGATGAGCAGCCTGTGATGGGTCGCATCCCACCACCATCCCCGACTGCCCCAAGTAGGCATACGAGAGGGAGGTGTGGCGGTATGCGACAGCTCACAGCGTGCCACACTCAACAGCACGACAGCACCTACGCAACGCCACACCCACCACTGACATTTCCACCTCCAATGCCACACCCTCCACCTTCCACAGGACCTGGCCGTACCCCTTCGCCACACAGCCTCCAACCGGCCAGGGCCCTCCCCGTCACCATGACGCCTTCCCACCATTCCCTCCCCGGGCCCTCAGCCCTCGCCCCACCTATCCGGCAGGCCCAAACCAAGACCTATCCCCAAGGCCACCACAGCCTCCACACAAACCTCCCACAAGCCCACGGCCATCTCAGCCTCCACACAAACCTCCCATAAGTCCACGGCCAGCCTAACCTCCATCCAGACCTCCCACAAATCCACGGCTACCGTATCCTGCCAGACCCCACACTACCTCCTGCGCAACCACCCAAACTCATCCCAAAACCTCGTCCGAGGCTACGCCCCAGACCGAACCCACCACTCCTGCTAAGCCCGTCGAGCCGAACCCCAAACCCCAGACCAACGAGTCCCGTCAGAGCCTACCGCGCATATAGAGCGCTTATAGATAACCATAGAACATTTACACGCCATTATTTTCTTAGTTGCAAGCATTTTCTTTTTCACCTACATACTTCACTCATCCACCTCTCCCCCAAGCATACAGTAGTCAATTTGCACACCAGCCACCACAATGGTGCCAACCAGCGTGCACATCAGCATGCTCCACCAATACATGGATGCACACAGACACATTTTTGTCAAGATTGGCACACTTTGGAATTTGTCTCATTGTAGAGAAGTCTTTTTCTACCCCCTCCTGATGGGGCAAACTTCTTTTTGGCTCGTGGATAGTCTTAGGGTTTGACCTCGACGTTGACGATATTTAAGATCCCGGGAGTAATCATTCAATGGCTCTGATCTCACATCTCAGAGCTCTGATCTGCACATCTTGACACGCACCTCCAAAGCCAGCACTTCTATATTGTGCAAATTAGTCAACAGACAAATGTCACGAAGATCAGACATTAATGGTGCAGTGTGATATAGGCGTTAATACTATAGCTTTTCATCTTGACAGACAGGTGCAACAGCTTATCAAAGAACTACATCTCAACAGACACAGCGATTTGCTATCAGCCCCACATACCTCCAGTGGTGAGCCAGGGCGGCTGGCCAGGCGGCGGGCAGCCGCCCGCTAGTGGCGTCCGTCCGCCACGAGCGCTAGGTGACAAGAGAGTGAGGGCCCTCGCGGCACCGTCCGAGGTAACTCGCAGTACGTCACTATCACGTGATCAGCCCGCAACACGTCACATGACTGACTGCGCGCGCAGACCAGTGGGGTTACTCATCCCCGGCCAGCCTTGAACTGGCCCTAGAACAAAGGCTCGCTCTGCAGGCGGGCGCGCTGTCTCTATCTCAGAGATATCAGAGACATCTCTGATCTCAGCATCTCGGTCCCTCGCGTCGGAATCAGTGCTGAGACTGCACTTCGGCAACCTCGCGTCGGACACGTGAGCTGCTCAGATAATGCCAACTCGGCAACTCGCGCTGCATGCAAGCAGTCGGCAGGTTCGGGGCGCTGCAGCCAAACTGACGTCACATCATCTGACGACGGCGGCGGCCGCATCAGGGTACCGAGGTTGCAGCGGCGACGGGGCGCGCCGGTCGGATAGGGGAGGGGTTTGGTATCGGCTGCCCGGTATCGAGGTCACCGCTCCGGCGGCCAGGCGCCGGAGAGGGCGGGGTAGGTACAGGGTCCAATGATCGACCTCGACTGGAGCGGTGGCTTGCCTAGTCAGCATCAGACAGGCGGGCTCCAGGTATCCGGAAACTTGTCGCGCCAGTCCAACTGTGGGGATGGGGCTGAATTTATGGAATTAAGATGCCCCGAAAACCAACTTTGTTACATCATTGCACATGTCACATTGCCCTAGCTGAGCATATTAAAGTAACCACACACGTACAGCACCAGGATTGGAATCATGCATACAGGGCTCAAAAAAGCCTTTCGGTGGTCGCCGACGAGATACAATTCTGGGAAATTGGTCGCCAATCAGGTACGGGTCCAATGGGGAGGGGGTGGGGTTGGGTGGTTGTCCCTCCGGATTGGATAACATGAAATTTCCGAAACATGATTTTTCATAATTAGCCACTTTTTGCAGATCTGACGGCCTTCCATGCTTTCTTCGATTATTTCATCAGAAATAGGTATTGTGGGGTAGTCTCGTTGGCTCGTGATGTAGTCTAGGTGTCTCGTGGTCGCGATAACTCCCGTTCAAAGTATTGCGGTACGTTTGCGTTATATTTGACTGTGTGAGTAAGGAGCGAAAAATGACAAGTGCCGACAGTATTTTAGCAGTTTCTGTCGGCACTACAACGACGGTTACGACAGCGGCACACCCGTACGTCTCGACCGTACGGCTCGCTCTCCCTGACGTGGCCGGCCGACCGCCGGCGCAGCGGCGACGCGCCAGGGCCGACAGCGCGCGACGTCACACGTTACGTGCAGAGGCAGACTCAGTCGGCCCAGGCGGGCGGGCGCATAACACACGTAAAATATAAACAATGTTACAGTGTCGCTTGGCGCCCTGAGTAAATTTCTGCGCACCAAAAGGAGTGTCGCCCTTCCCATAGGAACTCCTGAATGCCGTTCGGATAGCAAAGTCGCTCGGATAGCAAAGCCGCTCGGATAGCAAAGTCGCTCGGAGACAGTGGAGGATGAACAAAATTCCCTCGAAGATAGCGAAGAATGACACAATCCGGAGTTCGGCACATAAAGGTGAAAAATCCCAAGCGATCTTCGGCAATCGGACATCAATTACTCACAATCTTCTACCGTGTATAGAATAGATTACATTTATAGTCCAGATGAATATTTATAATTCCCATTAGCTGTCATCTTACATCACATACAAAACAACGAAAAATTATTAATTACTGATAGGTACAGTACTTCTACACTTGGACGGTAGTAACAGAACTAGTAGGCATAGGCCCTTTCCTTTAATATCTTCTGAAGCACATTTTTCAGCTGGATATATTTTGTGGAAGAAACATGAAAATACGCTGATATGGATGGAATCCTGATCTATATGAATTTCACTGGTGCAAAATTTGGCATAACTAAGATAACATTTCACACCATTGCCGATCAGTTTTAGCCGCGGCAGTGGCGGCCTCACAGCCGCGGCATCAGCAACCTCACAGCCATCACAGTGACCGCCTCACGGGTGCGGCAGCGGCCGCCTCACAGCCCTGACCATGGCTGCCTCACAGTCGCAGCAGTGGCCGCCTCATAGCCGTGGCAGTGGCCGCCTCACAGTTGCGGTAGCGGCTTCCTCACAGCCCTGACAACGGCCGCCTCACAGCCAGAGCAGCGGCCACCTTACAGTCATGATAGCGGCCGCCTCACAGTCATGACAGCGTCCGCCTCACAGGTGCGGAAGTGGCCGCCTCACAGTCATGACAGCGGCCGCCTCATAGATGCGGAAGTGGCCGCCCCACAGTCATGACAGCGGCCGCCTCACTGGTGCGGAAGTGTCCGCCTGACAGTCATGACAGCGGCCGCCCCACAGGTGCGGAAGTGGCCGCCTGACAGTCATGACAGCAGCCGCCTCACAGTCGTGGCAGTGGCCGCCTCACAGCCATGACAGCCATCGTCTCACAGCCGTGGCAGTGGCAAAAAAACACAGTGGCCGCCCACCTCACAGCCGTGGCCGTAGTCGCCTCACAGGTGCGGCAGCGGACACCTGAAATAGTCATCACAAGTATCACAAGTAGTTGCTACCACTTTGCCACATCTCTACAGACGTAAGATATGCTAAACTCTAAAGGTGCCTCGACGACTTGTAGCGGGAAATCACAGTTCATTCCATCGCCCCCCCCCCCTCCCCAATGCTCGCAAGTATAAGGTTGTTCAATTGTTCAAGCAGGGGTTTCTTTGCAGCACTCTTTCTGTGATACAGTCTGCGTGCCACGTCCGGGGCGTTCCGCCGAACGATCAACTGATGTGAGACGTTTTGGTGGTCAGCACACGATGTGTGCCAAACAGATGTAGATAAGCCACAAATTTACCACCAGTGCCGAGACTTGCACTGCGAGCACGGCAGTTTCTTCAGGACGTGGTAAGCGGCGCGGACGGACTCTGGTGGCACGGTGTTGGAAATCAACCCGCTAATATGAAGGCGAGACGCAGTCGCCAGTACAGCGCCGACGACACTCCCTGTCGGCGAAGCCTGGATGGCGCGCAGGTCACTGACTATGCGGATGTTGTCCATCTTGTACAACTTCTTGATGCTGTCCTTGAAACAGCCGCGCGAATCCATGCTCTTAGTTCGGCTCTTGCAGTGCGGAGCCAGGACCGACGTAAAGGCCGATATCCCACATACCTTGATGAGAAATGGGTTCACACAAAACGCAATGCATGCAGGGAATATAATAATAGGTGATAGTGGGGTTAGCTGAGATCAACGTGAAGAATGCTAATTTGAATTAAAATGTTTGGCTGGGCATAATATATCAATATACTGCACCCACAAGCCAAATATTGCACCCTGGCACCACCCCACTCGGTTGAGCATGGAAGAATAAGCGATCAATAGTAATCAGAAAGGGTGGGGGTACATATACAACCAGATCAGTGACTGCCGGGGTTGGAAAAATTGGCTAATCCTGGATTTGGTGCATCCAGAGCATCATCCTCTTGAGAAAATCTTCTTCATTATTCTCACTTGTAGGTCAATAATGGTTCTTGACAATGAACTGCTCTGTGATGTGCTCAAGATTTACTGGAAAGTACAAGCCGAGATGGTGATGCCATAAGCTGGAATAAAAACATCCTCTCCATATTTAATTACACCCAAAAATGTCCTCTCCACATCAAGGATTGCAAAGCACAAATCCAGCCTGCTGACTGCTGATATGTACTCTGTCCAACCAGGGTTGAAAGAATGTTCCTGTACTGGAAGTTTGTCATCCACAAAATTAACCTCCATGCGGAATTATCTGGAATATATGGGATTATAATATATGGGACCTTTTCACCAAAATATTTGAGATGTTTGCAAATGACTGCAAACTTCTTCCGGTTTGATGGAGATGCCCGAACTAACTGGAAAATACAGAAAGGAGTTAATGGTTCAGAAAGACAAAATTACAATTTTGGAATTGAATGTTAAACATTTTGCTCTCGAAATGCAACATTAGATAACAAATTCAACCATGTCCAACCCTCCTTGCTTTGAAACTGAAGAATTCCATCAGAATTTTGACAAACAGCACCAAGCTTACATCATATGTACATATATGCTACAGCTCATGACAGCTTTATTGAAGGGAAATGTATTTAACCAAACTTTCCTGGTTTTAAGTTCTTGCCCATGTTAAAGCATCTTGAGAATACATATTACTCTAGACATATCTAGCATAGTTCCAGAAAAAAATGAAATAATGGTACATATCCAGGGATACTTGGCAAAAATTATGCTTCAACCAAGCATTTCGTTCAAGCATAACTCAACACATCTTTACTTGTGCCATGATTATACAGTGCACCAGAATTCTGGCACAATTATTTCAGTTTGAAGTCCAGTATAACATGCATGTATTCTTTTCACACTGGATTGGGATGCTGGAGTCCCATATCCTAGCCATATCCTGCCCAGAGTGGAAAAATACCATCTATTCTAGATATATACTATTCAAGATTTCTGAATACGTAACTTGGGCAAAAATATGCCTGAACAAAGCATATTTTCCAAGCCAAACTCTACACATCTGGGCATGTCCTGGAATGATTGTACAGTGCACCAACATTTTGGTACAATTACTTTATTTGAAATCCAGCATAATATGCATGTATTCTTTTCAAACTGGATTTGGATGCTGAAGACCCATACCCTGGCCAGAGTGGAAAAACTACCATCTATCCTAGATATATCCTATTCAAAGTATCTGGATGATACCTATACAAAGAAAAGTAACATCATTGTGCTGTAATCTGTGTGCATATTAGAGTTGCTGTTTCTTTCTTTTAAAAAGAATTGGAAATGGCACAACAAATTCTGGCATGGCAAGGTGGATGGAAAAGAAAAGCAAAGTAAGCAGACCAAATCAGCACCAGGTCTACATTCCAATGCTCTTCCATATAGGTATCTTTATCTAAACCTTCTCCACTTGCCATCTTAGGAGCTTCAGTAATTTGTAGTTTAGACTGTATACAAGACATGCTAATCAGCAATCACATGCTTTTCCTCTGTAAAGCAAAGGTGTTATCATAGGATATCTTATGCCAGGATTTCTAATTTTATGAAATACAAAAAGTACAAGTTAATTTTGTTCCCACAAAAGGTGGTAATTTTATGATTTGAGGTAATTTTTGAATTATTGGACCTTCCTTTTCCAATGGTTTATGAACATGGTTAACCTGACATGACCGTTCATTTCCTCCGCAAATGCTTACTTTTCAGTTGGCAGGTAGAAGAACACTAAAAAGGTGGCTTTCAATTGGGTAATATAACATACAAATAATGTTAAAAAGCAAAAGAAACAGCACAACCTAACAAAACTACCATGAGAAAAGAAATATAAAAAAATAGAAAGATTTCATACTTATTTCTCAAGATTCATCAAATGAAAAACCTAACCTAACCTAGCCTAACCTGCTTTTGAAGGAAAAATCAACATTTTTTGTTTGTTAAAAAGGAAAATTGCTATCAATAAAAACACCTAAACAAACCTCATGTAACCAAACCTAACAACATTCTTTGCTTCATCGCAGTAAAATGTGTGTAAAACTTGTCCTGTGAATACCTAACAGCACAATAATAACTACAATTTTACACTAGGTGTTTTTTAACTTTCAGAATGACATCACACATCAGGACAATATTAGGTAAATCTATACCTTAAGGTAATTTTATAATTCTTGGAATTTCTTTTTCCAATGCAATCTCTATGAAGGTGGTCAACATGATGTGACAACTGATTTCCTGTGCATATGCATACTTTTCAGTTAGTAGGAAAAATAACACCAACAAATGGGCTTGGAGTTGGGTAATATAGCATAAAAATAATGTGCAAAAGAAAGAGAAAAATGCAACTTAACAGGCGCCCTGGAGGGCCTCTGAGAATTATGCGCACTGGAGGAGGGGGGTGGCGGATTCCGCCCCCCCTAAGATCTCGGCTCCTAGTAAAGCTGGACGAACGAAATTCGCAGGGTCGATGGGCACGGTAGTGAACTCTATTGTGTGCAATTTTCGTTACCTTAGGTCAATAACTTCAAGGTCAAATGAGGTCAGATTGGCAAAATTTTCCGGTTTTGCGTGGCTTGGCTTGTCATCGTTATGGATCGCTGTGATTGTGTTTAAGTGCTCACAAATGGGCATCAATGATGTGTTTGGACATTACTAATGATGCAATACAGATTCTAGACCCAACATTTGACCTCAGGTTACCTATATAGCACCACTTTATCAGGTCAGTTACCTGCTCCAGTTACCGGAACCGGCGCCCGCTCGACTGCTCCGTTGGGCAGCTCGGAGCAATCGGCTTCGTGAAGAAGGGAGTGAAGTACATGAATAAAGTATGGAAACGCAATGACAAACAGTACAAACGACAACCAGTAGTGCATTTATGGCAAAATTCCAGTTGATCAAGTTTGGTTCCATTAACCTGTCATGAACTTGACCTGACTTGACCTTGGTGACCTAACATGACCTTGAAACTATACAGCATATCAATATGCATCAAACAAGTCCCTAGTGTTGCCTAGAACACTTCCCTTTTGTCAGTATACTGGGAGCGCATCTGCGCCGATTTTTGTGGTCTGGCGCTATAACATTTTTTGAATTTAGCGGCCTCTAACTTGAAAAATTTTCGGGTGATTTCCATTTTTCTTGCCTTTAAACGACGCGCCGTTCATTTTTAAGCAGGTACACCGAAAATCGCGTATATCGACCGGTAAAATCTGCAGTTATTTGCGAAAAACCGGAGGGGTGGGCGGATTTCGCCCCCCCTCCAGTGCGCGTGATAACAAAACCTAATCTAGCCTAGCCTAACCTACCATGTAAGAAAATACATTCCTTGCAAAAATGAAATTGTCAATTTTTCTCAAACATTTTCAAATTAAAAAACCTAACATAGCCTACCCTAGCTCAATCTGTTTTTGAAGAAAGACTTTGTTGTTGAAAAAGGTTAAAACAAAGGAGTGTTTTTAACTTAAAATAAAAGCTTAACCTAACCAATCCTTACCCTATTGTTTGCTTCATGGAGGTAAAATGTGTGCAAAACTTGCCTCATGCATACCTTAAAGTGCAATTATACCCAATATTGTGAGATCATATTTCTGAACATGATCAAGACAATGGAATCATTCATTCCTGCTCAAAATCGAATGCAATTATGTTTTGCTTTCTTGTTTTTTGCAGAAAATGTTTGATTTTTCCTTTTTCTGAAGATAGTTTTCGACTCTGATATATTTCTTTCAAGAAAGAAAAAGACTAGGTTAGAATGAAAGGCTTGACATAACACATGGGGTAAAGCATAAAATCACCTAGCAGCAGCAGCTATGTTAGATTAGGATATATTTTATATTACATTCTTCTTCATTATATATTTCCCAACTAAATATCAATATGTTGATATTATCTTCATTACGAACTGAAAAGTATGCATGCACTTGTGCTGGTAATAGGTAAATGGTTAGGTAGGCAGCATGCTATATCATCTTAATCCCATTATGAAACATGTTCTTATAATATTTTTGTCTTAAAATGCCATATCCGAAGTAAAAAAACACGCTTACCAATGCTTACACTGGACACTGCTACCCATGATCATATCCTTGTACCTAGGAAGGTACCTTGGTACCTAGGTAGGTTCCTACCTAGGTGCCTAGGTAGGTAGGAGCATCAACATACCTTTCTGTATTATCCTGATCCAATTTGACCTCTGACCTCCAGGAGCAAACTGGCTCCCTGTAAGTATAAGACGGCTTACATTTTCAACACGGCGTTTCATGCAGTCGCCATTCGGCGGCCCGACACGAGACATCCCGCCGCCGCGACCGGAAACCCGTGGCAGGTGCGGAGAAATTTGTGAAAAGCCAGCGCAAACACGAAGCCTTCTCGTCGCCGATACGCCCACACACTGTCAATAGCGGCCACTTGAAGCTGCCGAAAATGCAAAGAGTGACTTCCGCCCAGCCACGGGTATCAGCCTGACCCAGTAACCTGGAAACAGCTACCGCTCAGGAACTGCCAACTGCCAACCGCCAATCAGCGGCCGGCAGTCGGCAGTCACCAGTCACCAGTCACCAATCACCAGTCACCAGCGTCACCAGCCGGCACCATCAGCCACCAGCCAGGCCACGGAGCACAAAGAGCCTGACGTGCGTTGTCTGATATCTGGGGCCGGCTGCGCCAGATATCAGGTATTTATAAGGGCCACCCCGGAGGAGTCGGGACACATCACCCAAGGCAGTCATCGCAGACACACCACCCGAGGCAGCCGCCGGAGGCGGACCACCCACGACTGCGACGGAGGAGGAACATTCGACGGAATCGCCGAGAAGCTCGCACATCCAACGGAATCGTTCGGGAGTCGCTCGCGAGCTGAGTGGAATGATTGTGGGGAAGCGGTGAACTTCGCTCGCGTTCGATCGACACGGTCACCCCTGCCAGACAGCGAGAACGAAGCTGACAGCGCGGCATGTGAGTGAACTGGAGCAAGGAGTGACAATGTATCCCGTGAACCATCATGCCCAAAAATGTGACCCGTCCGTTACCGGTCGTTTTGCATATGTGATGGCCCCAGCCAGCGGGGGGATATGGGTAGCCGTCTGCCCTGGGAAGGGTAAAAATGGAGGAGCGAATTGTGGCAAATAAGGTTCTTATGGAGCATAGTTTTCAGGGTTGGTGGGGGGATACCTGAATATTATATCGTTTAGACATGCATGGTGTTTAAGGTTGGTGTGGATGATACACGAATGTTTTACTATGCATGAATGCTTATGCTCTGAATGGAAGGAAAAGAATACATAACCACGCACACACATAACTGATAAGAGTTTAAGTGACTGAGGAACCACTGGTTCCGGGAAGACGTTAGTGAAGAGGGCATTCTTCTGGCTCACTGCAGTCAAATAAACCCCCTTCTTTCCATGGGAGAATGAAAGTAACGTAGATCCGCTGGGACCCCACGTTACTCAGCGGATAAGATGTGCAAACAGACAAGGTGAGAATACCTCTTTCCCCACTGTCGCTCTGCCCCTTCTGTCTTTCTCTCTCTTTTTCTATCTCTCTCTCTCTCTCTCTCTCTCTCTCTCTCTCTCTCTCTCTCTCTCTCTCTCTCTCTCTCTCTCTCTCTCTCTCTCTCTCTCTCTCTCTGTCCCCCTCTCTCTCTCGCTCGCCCCAGAATCAAACGTCAACACCTGTTTCCCTTCAAACAGGCAGCTTGGCCGGTGCCGTCGGGTCAAGGGTTCATTAACCCTGGTGGGGGAAACAGACTTGTATCGTTAACCCGAATAGTCAGTAGTGAAAGGGAGTATCGCATGACATGGACATTTGTTTATCAGAGATCTGCCATTCCAGTGCGTTTACCTGCAAAGACATTGTAATTTGCATCATATTCCACCAGACAATGAGTTTGGTTCCGGCGGGTTTATGAGGGTCTTGATGTCACCCTTGACTGAACGTACAAGAGTAACCGCACAAGATTCGTTCATGCTACATGTGAAGTAACTTAGAATAAATACGGGTGTGTAAGCAGCACAGTGTTCTTTACGCTCGTGTTTCCTAGTTGGCAAACGTAAACGGTAGAAAAATGTGGAATAACTCAGGCGTACAATTTCGTTTTAGATTACACTAAACCGTTGCCACTGAGAAAATGTCCACACCGAAACTGAAATAGCGGATGTTACACAGGCCAAGCATTTATCGCACCACGTGTCTACGAGACTTCCACCTACTTTAAATGGTGCGGGTAATAGTACCGAACAACTGAACCCAGGAAGCTGATTACATATGGACCCGGGGATAACATTTAGAAAGGAATGAATGGACTTGAGACTCAAGTTAATGATAGAGGACCCTGTGGTCCGTGGTGTGCGTTTTATGTCACGCCGAGATATGCTGGAGACCAAACTCGTACAAGTAAATTGTTGTAGGGGGAAATGTCACAAAGCAGTCACGATGGGAAATAACGTTACCGTGAAATCGCTGGAAACTCGCCCTCAGGCTTTGTACTTATCAGCATGTATTACCCGTGAATGCCGCGGGCCTGGTAAACCCTCGGAGGTCCAGAAGTACTTAAGTTGATGTAGTTGAGGAACGAACCATTAACCACTGACCATTAAGTGGCCAAACGTACTAGGTGCGAATGAGGGATTTAGCAGGGAATTAATTCCGGGTTCGTCCGTTACTTAATGTAAAGCTAGCCGGAAAGACAGGACAGGACGAACCTGACTACCGTCTGTGACGGAAAAACGTGAGACGACTTACGCAATTAGCGAGGAGACGGCCTGCAAGCCGATAACTTCCATGGGCCCAAACGTGAGCCTCCGCCCTCTTCTCTTCGGAGGAGACGGAGGAGGGCTGATAGAAGACGGGGAAAATGACGAAACACTGTTGGTTGAACCCCTGGGAAAGCGTGCCGGAAAGACTGGATATTCACAAGGCAGCTGGTTCACTTGAGAAATTCTAGGCCGCAAAACCCTCCGGCCTGGTGATCCCAGAGCGCGGAAGGGCATCCCGAGGGTGGTCAGATCCGACGGGATCCAAATGGGTAACCTCGCAGGCAGCGGCACCCAATTTTGGGTCGGGATGAATCTGTGCGCACAGTTTAGGTAACCGCCAAAAACGGCCAGGTTGGTATTCCTTCCACGTCTCAGCTATTCCCGTAGGCCTGGGCATCTCGATTACGGCACAGACAGGGGAGATGAAGTTTGGCGTTCCGTAAGCCCCCAAGGATAGGACAGGCAAGGGATTTGAGGGTCTCCCGACCATGACCCCGGGCAGGATAGGTTAGAAAGACGATAGGGGGCCATCCCGACCGATTTGTGGCCCAGGACCACCTGTGGGGGTGCCCGCCGATTGCAAGTTAGAGCCTTGCAAGTCCTGGCAAGGCATTTGACTCAATTAAAAGTAGGTATGTCGGCCATTATTACTCAAGCCCAGCATAAGACCATCAGAAGCTAACGGAATATCGCAGCCCAGTGTCATCGAGCCTTGAAGGCAGTAAAGTAATAGTATATCATTCCCAACCAACAGTGTCGCGTCAGCCGGTCACAGTTGTGGACCTAAGCACGGGTAATTAACATTTAACTTTGGGCTAGAAAGCCCTAAAGCAACGGTCAGAAACCCATCGTTGTCAAAATTTGACCCAGGATAATTACCTAGGCCCTCAATTTGCCAGTCCGGTGACCCGTGGGAGCATGCAAATGGATGACATGGAGGGAAACAAGCGGGGACTTTAACACTTAAGAGGTCCCCGAAGCTGGACGAGGCCCGGTGACGGACGTATTTCCAACTCCAATGTCCGTCCATTACTCTTATGACCCCCCCCTTCCTAGGCCTCTCCAACCATGCGGCTCCTCTATCCCTGGCGCCACGACCAAGCCAGGCTCACTCACGGATGGAAGTGGTGAAGAGAGGAGATTTGACCTCGCTAAATATAAATTCGTGTTAGGATAACGAGTCACGGGGCGCCGACAAGATGACAATACGACGAAGACAAGATGGTATGGCACGCTCAGACTGCACCTACTAGAGCGAGGACTCGCGGGTCACCGCTCGCTGTGGGCCATCCCGGTTGGAGGCCGGCGGCACGCCGGAAGCGGGATCGGCGCGGGCCGGGGGAGCCGCCCGGCGCCCGTGAGCGTAGTAAAACATGGCCGCCGGCCGGCGGCCGTGCGGAGACACCTGTCCAAGGTCGCTTCGACGTCAACGCCACCGCAGTGGAGCGAAGACTACTACTACAACTCAGACTCGAGACGACTGCAAGACAGACCAACCACTCCAAACTCTAACTGAGACTAAACTGACACGGAGGACCAACCACAAACCCCCCTTACCAACCCCCCTCCTACCAACCCCTCCCCTACCAACTCCCCCCAAACCACCACCCCTACCTATCCCCAAAAATCCCTACCCCTCCCCCATCCATCCCCCCACACCGACCCCGCCCCCGACCTCGCCGCCCTACATAAGTATCTTGAATGGTTAAATGGAGTCCACGCCTGGATATCTAACTAGGTACCTACCTCGGCAATGTCAATATGAATCAAGGCAGTCAAGCAATCAATTCACGAAAACGCGACTTTAATTCACCATCACGATTAGGTACAAGTACCGTAAGCAACCAATTTTCGAACGAACGACTGAACAAGCCACAAGAGTTGCCTGATTTCCAATTCCTCATTTACAACTAGATTCCTAGGCGACGACCACGTTGGTCGGCGGGTCGGCGTTCCGTCGGCGCTTTTGGCGACCACGGTATGCCATTGGTTTAGCATTGTGGTTGTCAGAAAAGCGCCGTCCGGTGCCGACGGGACATTCTAGTATAAATATGGTAGGTCAGAGGGATGGGACATTCGGTAGCATTAGCGGTACGCTCATAGTATACTTTTGATCTGAAAAAAGATAATTGCTGCTAAATGAAAATATCTGATACATCGACTAATTCTATCATTTATGGTTCAAATGTTGACGGACATATCAAATAAAACTTATGGTTTTGGTCGCCACTGCGGCCTGGTGAGTCTACACCTGGTCGCCGACGCTATCGCCAGGACGGCGCTATTTTTGAGCCCTGCATGCATATACCGTGATGATTGCCACCCAGCACATTATTATCTATGAAATTATCAAACAGATTATCATAAAAAGAAAATACTCAACATCATCTAACTAACATATCCCAACCTCGCATGTAATAAAACACAACTGGAAAAGCTTCATTATCTTTCTGAAACATTTCAACCTAAAAAAATATAACCTAACCTACCCTAACCCAGCAAAGCCTGTTTTGAAAGAAAACAGATTTTGGGGTGAACAAAATTGAAAAAAACGAATGTTTTTTTTCCATAAAAACATAACCAAGCTCAACCCTTTATTTGCTTTATGGTGGTAAAATGTGTAAAACTTGCTTCGTGAATCCCATGGAGCATAATAATACCTAGCTATCTTAGTTTGGAGGAACATGTCAGGTGAGGCTTTGCTACAGTGTCCCAAAATCATATTCATACTGTTGTGTGGCATAAAACCGATCAAAGAATCCATGTGGGACATAAGACCATGACATTCAATAGAAGGATGTTGGGACTCGAAGCTAATTCAATTTCAATGGAATGTTCAATTGCCAAACATATGCATTTTATTATGTCCTAAAGGAAGGAAAACGAACTGCCTGTACATACCCCAAGATGAGAGTCCAGAATTGAGCTCAAATAGGACAGGGAGAAATTCCTTTTCTCTTGGTGCTGTTTTCTATCCAAATTTGCTAATTTTAGGATATTGTGATAATTCTGTATCATTTAATTAATGATGCTGATTATATCTTTAGTCTACATTATATGCTACACCAACATTCATCACCTGCAGTTCAAAATGTGATACCATCGCAGTTGGCACTGGCAGTCTCTCCTATCCCACTCTGAAGCTGAATCAAAGATGGTGGACTGAAAAGTTCATCACGCTTTTTCGAAACGGGTCGAAAATGAGTGTGTGGTTAGTAACTTGCCAATGAATCACTCGGTTGTTATTCAACATGCGTTCAGAATGTGGCATGTAAAAAGCTGAACTGCTCACTCAAGTAAGAAGCTTGTTTTGCACCGGTGCAATAATCCCTGCAAGGAGCATCCTTGTCATTTCGCATGTGATCTTGCTAGCACAATGTAGGTGCTGGTTAGCTCACTTAGCAGGAATTTGTCCTTTACATGAATGGATGCCCTGCTCATTTACACGGCATGGCTTCGGATATAATTAATTAACTATGCCAGTGTACTTGAGCAGGTGGTGTAATGTTCATTCACAAAACGTCTGCCATCATAAGACTAACCTTTGCATTGCAAAGTATGTTGATGCATGCCATGCTACTAGCGTGAGCACGGTTCATTAAGCCATGGGTGGTCGATTTGATTTACGGTGTACAGCAACAGGGTGCCTCGAGCATTAACCTGCCGGTTTGTAGCCGAATGTGAAGGTGTTTGCTCGCGTGATCTGGCGATGATATTAGTGTTGTCAACCATTTGTTGTCTCGTGAGGCGAGTGTCGTGATGTATGTCTGTATGCGTCTGTGGGTCACCGCTCTGTAGGTGCATGGTGGTACGCTTTCTGAGTAAAGTTATTGTAATTCCAATGCAATGGCTGTCTGAACTGAGTACATGGTATCAAATTGTTGCCCAACACACACACACCGTTGATGTATCCATGCGATTTGATCTGATAAATGATCCCGGTTGGTGCAAATTAGTTAGTCATTGTTCTCGACATTTCTCAAAAGTAGGGCAATCAAGTCGGTTCCGCTTTAGTACAATTAAAATTTCCGGAATGCCGGTCGCACTGAACTTCATCCGATCACCATCATGTGGGCAGGACATTATAGAATGACCTTGATCCTGGAAAGTATATTTCACTGGCCCCATGAGGCAGTCCACCGGCCCCATTATTTATACCCCCATGCTGAAATTAAACATACAAAGATGACATTAAATGCCACTCAGTTTTCAAATAATCTAAGTTGGTTTAACCCAAAGAATGACGCATGGTCTGGTTGCATTTGGTGCTGAAGGAACATAAACTAAAAACTTCGGATTGTAAAATAATTGGATATCCGGTTGAAGAATTGTTTTATCCGCACAGAAATCTGAATATGTCGCTTGTATGCTATTGTGCAATCAATTGCACAACATGTATATATATGTACATATATATGTATATATATATATATATATATATATATATATATATATATATATATATATACGTATATATATATATATATATATATATATATATATATATATATATTTATATACATATACATATATATATATATATATATATATATATATATATATATATATATATATATATATGACAATAATGATAATAATAATACTAATATAACATATCATACGACATATGACGTAGGCTCAACAATTTGGGTTTTTCAATGAAACGGGTGTATTTTAGTTTAGAATGGATCGATTTGTGAATCAATCTGAATTTAAGCAAGCAAGTAAGCCGCACCAGGATTTGCCGCCCCCGTAGCCCAGTTGGTTGGAGCGCTGGCCTGCACTAGTCTCCCTGTCCTGACAGGACAGGGCTCGAGGCGCCTCACGCGCACATACGCTGTGAGGGTCAGTTGACACCTGGCCCGATACGGTCGAGAACGAGCTGCTGTGGTGGTCATGTCGGTGCATAGACGTAAAACATTTGCCAAATGTTTACCGTAGAACAGGAATTGATGGATCGGGTGGTGCGGCCATGATTCAAGCAACAAGCTCTGCTTAGCGATAGGATCCTGATCCGTAAAGCCACATCAGCAAGAATTCGAACTAAATTTCTAAAAAGTGTAAAAGTTGAAAATGATATCCTTATTTTATGGGAAGAGCTTCATTGATGTCATAATCCTCCCATCTCCTTTTGCTACATCTTTTGCAACCGAGTTTCTTCCAGCCTCCCTAGCTCATTCTGTGTTGCCGAAGTCCGAAATCCATGGCGATCAATCGTTGCTTGTCAAGGGTTCAGTGGTAGCCTACTCACTAAACTGCCAATGTTGCTTGACCGACTGAGGATGCAAGGGAGCAACAGCATCTCACTTCATGACTACAGGGCAAATGGCCACTTGACGACCGCAAACGCGAATTCCTGTTCTTGGGCACTGGCCCGTGGTCAACCTGGTAGAATGTCACATAACGTTTAGCTGTAAAGTGGTGCAGACTACCATTAATTGCTGTGAAGCGACACAGCCTACGTTCCTAGTGGCCAGCCATGGTAAAGGTATACTAGAAGATAGTTCCGTGACTGACTGCACCTACCTACTTCACGCTTTGTGTTGTGGTGCAACACCGGCATTGCCATTGATTTGACTGAAAGATATTCAGTTTGCCATTTGATGGCGAGGTTATTCTATCCTCTCCAGGTGATGGAGAGGTGTAGATAGCATGTTTCCAAAATATTTCACCTACCTACATTCTGCGTGGACATCATTTTATATTATTTTGGTCGATCAATTTTACCTCCAATGTGGACTACAAATATGATACATAATATAATATAATATAATATTATAGACTAGAAAGGCATACAATTATATCCTCCATTAGTGTTCCAATCACCAGGCCAATATCAGGTCAGATCACTAAAATGCCGTCTGAAACGTTCGGAAAGCATACCATCGGAGAGGCTCTGTAGGCTAAAATACAGTTTTGGTGTAGTATTTTGTACTTCACGAGAGTACTTTTGTATACGAATGTCTTTTCTGATGTGCTCCGGGTGTCTGAATTATATTTGAATATTCTGATGTTTTAAGACTTCACATTTTTTTTTTAAATCCTCCGAGAAGGTAGAAAATATTTGGTTCTGCTTGGGTGGTACTCATGATCTTTTCCTCAGCACAGCATGCTTTGAATATATTCAGTCTTGAAGTTCATCCTGTACCTCCGGGTACTTGGCTTTCCCTGGTCGATGACATTGGCTTTTGCACGTGCCAGTGTGTTATTATTGTAAGTCGTTAGTTTGTGTATCATCAATACTGAAACACCAAGTCAGTTCCTTTTCACGACCGGAGTTAAAAGACTACGGTGAGGATCGGGTGGTTGACTGCACGCAGACATTTGCAGGTCTGACCTAACCTGGAGGTTCAACCAAAAGAGGTCGATAGAAGTGTTCCACGTAATCCTGAAAGTGTATGGACGGAGCTATATGATGCAGTTTACCGCGTTTATCCATATTAAACCAAAATTGGTGGAGGAGTATAATTATCCCCCTCCCGTGGCACTGCGAGAGGTAGAAAATATCGTCGTAGTGCCAGTGTGGGGCTAGAATGGTAGGACGAATTTATGTGATGCAGTCTTACCCTTACATTGTCTTAGTATGATCCTCACACTAGAGTTAGGGTAAGTGGATATGTCATCCTTCTCCTTGACCATCCCAACGCAACGAAAAAGACTACAATGCCACCCCTCCTCTTCCCTCCTCGTCGGAAGTGTGGTGGATCTGCTAATTGCCGTTGACAGAACAACACGGGAATTGGATCGGGGACGGTGTCTCCATGCAGGAATTCCCCAAATAGGCCCTCTGATGTTGAATGGAAAATAATTATACTTGAAATTGGCTTTTAATGCTATCCCTCCTGAAGTCTGAAGTGAATGCTCTCACGATTTAGCATCTCCCTGCCCATTCTTTACATCATTAAATCGGATAATCGTTGCCTGGTGAAATCTTGCCAAAATCCCAACAGCTAGTTCTACTAGAGAGGGCATAGTAATTAAAGTATTGCAGAAACTGGCAAATGGAATATTCAAACAGAGCTTGATCAGGTTTTCCATAATTAATTACAAAGTCTGTTTCTTCATGGGGGTGGCGAAGTCGGGCAATCATCGTCAGCTCCCACATGTCCCTCGCTTAAAATTATGAAGTTATTCACAACATTCACCCACTTTAAGCAATTGTGATCGAAAAACAAGGGCGGAGGTTCTCGATGGTCGTTAATGTCAGCATGAAACAAACCAGCATAGAGTGCTTTAGTTTGGCTCAGCATGTTGCGGCATGGCGTGACTTTTTCTCACTCTATGCTAATTCGGTGGAGAACCTTCGCGCTTATCAGAATAATAACTAAGACGAACATTCTCGAAAGATGAGTGCACTCTACGAAAATTGCCACGTTTCATTCCATCATAGTGGCGTTATAATCACTTAACCACATCAGAACTTCCTTTCTGATCAATGTTGTTTTCTTCGCAATGTGTCGGCCTTTGTCCTAAATGGTACATTGAGCACGCACCTTGGCGCTGTGGGACACTTGTGATCCAAGTACGCCCGGATCGATGTTGTATGTGCTGGTGGCCGGTGGCGGAACAATACCATGTAGCCAAGGATACGCCGGTGACCGCTGCCGCACAATAAATAAACATGTGGGCAAAACACGGTGACCACAAGCTGTCAAGGCGCAGCAGAACCACCGGAACGATTGACTTATTGCTGCTTCCTCGCTACATTATATCTGAGGTAGAGCAGAACTGTAGGTACTACTTCCTTGTAATTTGTGAACCAATAATCATCTATATGGCTTCCAAGAATTTGAAGCACAAATTGGATGCTTTTTGTTGGCACTCCAGCTAGGTCGACTGTACGGTGGACGCCTTTCTACCTCCGCCGTACGGCTGGCGGCCGTTCTCCAGGGAGTGTGACGTGCAATGACAATCGTCACGTCAACGAACCCTGGCGAAACGGCCGTCGGCGCCGTCGCGTGTCGCCCGATTGCGGCGCCGCACGCTTAGGCTCATTGGTTGTATGCATTGCCCGGCAACGCGGGGCGACATACAAAATACAGCCGCGGCGACACGGCTTCGGTGCCCCCGGGGGTCAGAGGTGGACGACGGGACCTGCCTGTCGTAGGAGTTCGAGTCGTCTTCGCAGCCGTCGACAACTGAAGGTAATGTGGGCCACCAGTGGACAGCTTAGCCCCCCGCTGCTTAGGGAAGTTTAAGTAATGGAAGTTGAAAGATGCGTATAAGTGATATTGATCGTACGCGAAATACCTCATAGTATCGATCATGGTAAAAAGATCACGATGCGGTAGATCAGGTCCGGTCGGAAAAACCAGCGTCCGAACTATGCATGTTAGACACAGGGAAAATCTCATTGGAAAATGGCATTGGAAAAAGCAAGTCAATGCCTAGAGCTCAAATCACTTATTGTTTCTTTATTTTCGACTATGCCGAGGCCTCTAAAAGTCATGATAGGTGAACCTAGTGGCATGACCTTTATCTTGGGGGCTGACCCGGAAAATATTAATATATCTGTCGCGGATACCTTCACCAGAACAACCCAAGTAAAATGTGTGCGCCCGTTTTTCATCCGAAACGCCTTAGGTCAGGTCAGGTTGCACCGTATGATGAGGTCAAGTTAGCTTTATCTTTACTATCTTGGGTACCTCATTTTTAAGGTACAAAAAAATGTGTTCCAAAAGAACTGATATGATACTGAAACATATCCGTAACCTGTTTAGCCTCTGTCACCGAGACCTGGCCTCATGTCGTGCTGGGACAATGTACAGATTACTGAAACGATCACTTCAGCTTTCGCCTAAGCGCACACTGATTGGGCATTGGTTCCGAAGAAAGATATAATATGGTCAAATGAGGTCAGGTAACACGAGATCAGATCAGGCGAGATCAGGTCATCTCATGTCATTGGTTGGTCATTCAATGTTATGCCACATGACATAGGCGGCGTTGAAACTGATATGACTTCAGGAGGAACACCAGCATGTTGTATGAGATGGCATTGTGTGTAATAGACATGTTACTTGACCTTGCCTTAGGTCATTGATGTCTGGCACATACTTTAACCCTGAATGCTTCTTACATGTTTTTATCATTTTCGGCGTGGAACTTTCAAATACATTTTCCCACTCAATACGGTAAAAAAACGCGAAACCTGACCAGGCCTCAGGTCAGTAACAATGACCTTAGTGAAAACTTCCGGATAGTAGGGTGTTCATCTTGATGAATGAACAAAATTATCTGAGTTTGATGGTCAGAGGTTGCAACTACTACAAATGTTGCCACATCGAATATTTGAGGAAATTTCTCAATTTGACCAGTCCCAGGTTAATAACATTTGACGACCTAAACCTACAATTTGTAAGAAACATGCACAGCAGATGTATAAGAAGCTATTGAAAATTTCGTGCATCTGCGTCTATCCATTCAGACGCTATCACGCTGATGGGGGAGGGGGGGGGGAATGCTCTCGAGAGCTCGGCATGCCCGGCGAGGGTTAAAAGCAACTTGGATGATTTATTAAAGTCCGAAGCTATCTATAGATAACTGTAATTATGGATTGGATTGGAGCGGATTGGATTGTGGCTTTACGGCGCGCTCACCAGCTGAGGCCATATAACGTCGCCTGCCCCTCACCCTGGCAGGAAGGTCGAGCATCGTGTGGAATCGAACCCCGTACCTCTGGCGTGCCAGTCAATCAGCTTAATCACTCAGCTACCGACTCCTCGTAATTCAGGAACAATTCCAAGGACAGGTGTAGAAGATAAACCATAGATTAATGCAATAATACCAGACGCACGATACGATTTCACGAAGGCCGGGAGGTGCTCGTCGCCCAGCTATATCTGAGGGTAAACCACGCCGTTGATCATGTGTGCTTTATTACACAAGTCACGGAGTGTGGCTTTTTAATATCTGCGGTAGCTCCGAATGCATTTAATTAATTTGAATAAAACAAATGCAGACGGTTTTCATGGGACATGTTTAAGTTTCTTCATCTTAAAATGTAAAAAGCGGCGAAATTTCCTAACTAATCTAGTTTCGCTAGTCACAATCTGCATGGGCCTGTATCAAACAATTATAATGTTGAAACTACCTTCAAACCAGAACAATATCAAATGGGAGCAAGTGCGAAAGTTAAAATTTCGAAAGAGAAAGCCATCGATTTCCTTCCTGTACAACGAAAGAGCTAAAACACAAAAATTGTCCATCTTCAAAAATGAACCTCGTTGAGAATATACAAACGGAAAGGTGCAAGGACTGACATCACAGCTCTATGCAAATGTGTGATCTCGCAAAATCAGATATAACATTTTTGATTGGTGTGATGAGCTAACCCTTCATAAACATTATATTTCGATATATTGTACCAGAAATGCGCAGTGACTGGCAAATCTTTTGGAGGTGATTCCTTTGGCGTAACCTGGCTTTGATTACCTGACATATCCTTTTCAAGATTTTGCTTACTACCTACTTTTACGTTCAAATTGCGGAATAGAAGACACTTTTTTCAGTTGCACATCTGATGTACAATAAGTGTGCCAGATTTGAAGCGATTCCGCGCACGGCTTTTCCACTATCGCAAAAAGCCATGTGTTGGATTGCAACTAAAATGATTATATAAATAAATGAATTTTAAATCAATGAATCCCATTGCAGGGTTATCAACCAGCGTAGTCCACATTAGACGTCGTTTGCACGATGACCATAGACAGACTTCGTTCGTCCAATTTTTTTTTAACTAGAGCGAATATAGTGCTCGCTCTTCGTGCTAAAAAACAGCAACTTAATGTTTACAATGGTTTCATGCTCGACCCTTCACACAGCGTGAAGCCAGGCCATTCAGATAAATATCCAATATCAATACTATATACTGCATATACCATGCATATAAATATATGAACGCATTTTAGCATGCATAAATTTTGGGTAAATCATTCAGGGATACACGTCTAACGTTTTAGTGCCTTGTAATTAACGTGAGAATGCAGGCACATGCTTATATGATGTCCGGCGATGACTATGACGACACCTGACAACATATTCCAATAGCTAACCACCCTTTGACTGAACATGTGTTGTGCCATTGCCGTTCTGCATCTACTTTTAAATATGCTAACTCGATGACCCGTGTACTATTGTCTAGCTGGCTTCCACGATTTATATTGATTTTGTTCATAGGGTTTACTATATTAACATGTGTATCTAATACACTCCTATTCCATATTCAATAAAGAACAATCCCAATTATGCACAGTAGCCAATAACTGTATTATAGGCCGTCTAATCCATTGATTAAGTGCACACTGCCCACAATATCACACCCTTTTGAAAAGATGGTCTCCACGCCTGCATACAGTACTCAAGGTAGGTACTAAGACATGCCAAATATGGACAAAAAGAACGAGGCACAAACTCGAGTCATTGGGGCCCATTGAGGTTTTGTCAAATACAAAGGAATTCTGCCTTAAATATCCCACAACGATGTACTGCTCTCTGTCTTCCAGCAACATATCCTTACTCCATTAATACATCTGGTATTTCTCTCCTAAAACGGAGGTGCGGTCGGGTCGGCCGATCTCGTCTAAATCAAGGTGAGCGACACGTGCAGCCCGCACCGTCACATACCTACCAACACCCAATGACATGTTTCGTGGGGTCGATATCAGGGGTAAACCACCTAGCCTAGTGACTGCCGCGGCCACCCCTGGAGGACGGTGTCTGGCCAGGTGCGTCTGCCAAGTTGGGGAGCAGCCAAGTGTGGCTGGCGATGTGTGGTGGGATGTGTTGCCAAACATGACGTGTAGTACTGGGTCACGGGAGCGGCTGGTGTTGCCTGATGTGATGCACAGCCAGGTGTGGTTGGAGATATGCGTTTGCGCAGCCAGACGAGGCCGGTCGTCTTACTTTGGGGGAGGGGGGGGTGCGCAGCCAGACGAGGCCGGTTGTCTTACTGGGGGTGGGGGGGGGGGGGGGGTCGCAGCCAGACGACCTATCCTATCGCCACAGTATATCCTTGTTGATTTTGGTTGACCAAGTCACCAGCTACCTACCCATAGGGTCTTAAAGTTAGGTGCCCGGTCCTACCACCCGAATCTGCCCTAACTGCAAACCCACCAGTTTTATCTCATTCAAGATCTAAATACATACTTCTTCCTGCTATTCTTCTTTAAAATAACTCCATCAATGTAGCCTATGTCTTCATCTCGGTAACCGCGGCAGGCTACAACCTCCACCACCAACATACGAAACTTGCGTCTCAACTTGGCTCCACTGGTCACTCGCACAAAGCAATGAAACATACGGTTCAAAATCGACTTTCCAGATCTAGCTCACTTGGTCCGCTTGCCAGTTACTGACTAAGCTAAATTCAAGAAGCAATCTGACCAATTATAAATGAAACTGCTGATTTTGTCATCTCTTGCTGTAAGCAGAATTTGAGCAGCATGGAGCTCTTTATGTGTGTCAGGATCTAATATTTGTATTATACCATATTATACTTTTAAACTATTTATATATATCTTTAAAATTGGGAGATACTTTCATTATGAACGTCACTTTTCAATTGGGGAAAGATTGCTGCATTTTATCTAACTTTAATTCTGCTGGTTTTGGGCCAAAAGACACCATAGCGCTTTTGAGCGCTTAGGGTAGACATGGCCGGGATGCCCTCTGAATCCGCCAGTGTCGCGTGGTGTAAGAATAGTGAGGGGAGACAACGCAATACATATGGATGTGGAGCACAATATTAGGGATGAACACAGCGACGAGGCTGGACACCAGTAGGACCACAGCAGCCAACCCGGTACCGAAGCACAGCCGGGATACGGGTCGGCATACTGCATATCAGTGATAACACTCAGAGCCAGCTCAAGATCTTAGTGACATGAGGGCTGCCAGTGCGCCCAATTGGTTGACTTGGGAGACCATAGAAGCACTACGAGCTCACTCCATGAACAGCTCAGTGCCTACATCCGGACGAAGTCGGTCGTTTTCTACTCACCTTGCATCATCCCTGCAGGTGAATGACGGGCGGTGGTACTGCGGTGGCCAGGATGTTTTCCGACTTGTTGTTCGGGAGATCTGGAAAGAGGGACTCTTCTTCCCAGTATCGTGCAGATGATATGGAGTTAGTTTATGTGCAATAACGCTTGCAGGCAATGCTATTTCTCATTATCAAGAACTTAACATGTGTTCCAGAAATATTCAAACTCTCTTTACTTTGCCTGATCTGTTTCAGCATCGATAGCTATGAGGAGGACAAGTAAGCTAGTCGCGAAGAACGCTGTTCGCATGTTTATTGCACTTGGTTTGCTTTCGATCGGTCCATTGTTTCTGGAGTCGCGAAGAGCACTAAAAAAAGTCCCCCATTGGGTTATTTGTGAGATAATACGCCAGTGACTGCCGGGTTAATGGACCACCGGCCACCTTGCAAACATTGCATGCCTGTGTACCCAGCTGTTCTGATGCCGATGTGACCACATTCACGTGGCTGTCGCCTGGTGGACGTGACCTTATGGCCGTGACCTCATTAGTGCGATACAATCAACGTAACGTCACGGACATACCTCCAGGCGGCATCGACTGAAGGATGGCCAGTGGGCGGGGGCTCGTGGGCCCTCCGCTGCCACTGCTGGTGTTGGTCGTGGCACTCGGGCCGGCCGCGGTGCCGGCCACCCAGCCTTCCTGTCTCGTGACCACCGTCACCGACGGCTTCGGAGGCGAATTCGCCGTCAGCGGCGGCGACTATGATGCCACCGCATACCCTACACCACTGGTTAGTTCACAGCCCGAGCATGAATGTGTTCTTGTTTCCGAAGTGGGTGGGGAACAAATACAAACTGTGAACGACACAAGCCGCCTTTTGACAGAGGAAAGATCAGGCGTACTTCAGTAGGGGTGCTCCGCAACGTTACCAGGCCACCGAAGACAAGCCTGTTCCTACCTTCCCCATCCCACTTCACTTTCGAATTGCACTTTGTCTGGATACGACAACGGATTTGTAACTTTATTTGTCGATCTTCCACCTCTTTTTATCTCCAATTCTTTCCTCAACCTTATGTTGGTCCTTTCGCATGGGTAGTTGCGGTAATTATCTTTCCCGGAATATTTTAGTCGATATTAATAGTTTAGTATTATGATAGTCTCTTTCCATTTGGTACCAGTCTACGTCCAAGACACAATTGGGTATATTTGCCGCAGGACAGGGGGGGGGGGAGGGCGCACTGCGGATCATTTATTATGAAGTGGTGGAATTTAAAATATCAAAAAAAACTAACAAAAACACTTGGTTTTTTTGGCCAACTTGTATATGACCGACCACAGTTCAGAACGGATTCGTGTTTTTCGTTTGTCAAAGCCGTCTGCACCGGATCCACACCACAATGCACAATCATCATCACCGACCAAATGACGTCTGTCCACCAGACGTGCGCCGCCACGTGCGGCCGCATCGGACTGCCCTTCTTCGCCTTGGAGACCATCAGCGACTCGCCAACGATCGAGCTGGCCTGCCTGTGCGGCGAGAGCGACCAGGTGCCGACGAGCGCCGGCACCTGCGACACCTGCAACGGCGGCATCTGCGGCGGCCTCGACGGCAACGTATGGCTTGGCTCCGCCATCCGGGACATCACCTCGGTGGAGCTGACCGTGACGAACAAGCCCACGTCCATCGACACCGACGTCTCAGTGGAAGGTGGGCTCCGCCGATGGCCGTCAGTAGCTGGCCGTCTGGCCGGACCGGCTGAAGATGGAAATGGTGTAATGAACAGGATGTGACTGAGAGAAATGCAGACGCCTAAGCTTCAAATAGTTTCGATTTGTACCTTTTAATATTCCTGTTCTGTTCCACTATTCCCCCTACGTCTCTTCTAACGTAGATAACTATATAACTCCATTCCTCCGTTGCTCCGTTATAAATCACCCTATGTTCTCTCATAGCGAGGCACAATAACCATGAAGTTTATTAAATCATATTGCTGTCAAAAGAAACATCCTCTAGCTCCGTCAAAGCCTGCCATCTCCGGCAATGTTGGTGATGTGGTGAGTAGAACTGCTGTGCTGCTACTCTCAGAGGCTGAGAAACGCTCTTGCCTTCATTATATCCCATAAAACGTAAATGATATAGTTTATCCGTCCTGAATAAGTGTTGAATGTGAGACAAACCTGGGAGTTTAACCCCACCCAGCCAAGCGGGACTCGAGCGGTAGGGAATCCTCATCCAGGATCTCAGGGACTATGATACCCTCAGCAATAAAATGCAATACAGTCTGGTAGCCCGTGACGATTCCGAAAGAACGGAACCATATTTGTGTCATGAATTGCAATCAAACAAATATGGACAATTTTGCTTTTTTTACACCAAGTTGCAGCCATCCTCACACGCATTAATGACGTTACGAATGGCGTCATTTTTATGTCCCGGAGGTTCATATTATGTTTATTGTTTATTATTTATTGTCCACAATCTCCAACAGCATATTGAGCCGCGACGCCCCACCCCACTGGAGGCACCCACCGGGGTGGGTGGGGGAGGACGCCCGAATCCCGTAAGCGGGAGGACACCAGACGTCTGTGGAACTATGCGGGGCAAGCCTTTGCACGGTCGGAAGAGAGAGGCTCACCATCCCAGTCGCGCTACAGCGTCGCCCACTCCTTGACTCCGGCCGGCCGGGCCGGCAGGCACCAGGTCAGAGGCGACCTGTCACTTGGCCCGTACGGGTCCCTTCGGGCACGCCCGCCCATCCGGATTACCAGGACCAACGAGGCGTATTGGTCTCGCACCGCAACTGGCATCGTGCGACAGGGAATTTCAAGCTTCAGGACTTCGTTAGCCCCGTGGGAAGGGCCGACGACGGGGTTAACATCCCAATAAAGCTGAGCGGAAGAATATGCCAGGGGAGGCTGGCCTGCTTGCTCGTGACAGGGCGGGTGGTAGGGTGCAGGGTTCGATGAAGGAAAAGGAAGCTGGCACGGGATGGATCCTGGAGTGGGAGGAGGGGGATGGACGATGGGGACTACGGGAGGCCCCGGAAACATCGAGGTGTTTCCGGGGTGGCTGTGGGAACCCATGGGGGGGGGGGGCATTTCCATATCCCAGCCGGGTAATGATGGCTGACCCTTATATAGCCATCGGGTAATGATGGCTGATCCCACTGCGGGGATCCTCCGCGTCCTCGATTGCGTCACCTTGGGTTTCGGTGCGGAGCATGATGTTCAACATTACACATCACATGACGCGTAAGGTTTCTCACGTTCACGGTCAAGTGGGTGGATTTTTCAATTTACGGATAGTGCTGTCCAGACGAACCGACAATCTGCTTTCATGCTAACCTCATGACCCCAGGGTTATGCCCTGGGGTCATGCCTTTATCTTCCACCCCCAGTTTGATAAATTTACACAGGGGGCTGAAGTGCTCTATAAACATGCGCGAAAGTAAAGTAGGTTTGTTGGTTTTACCGATATATCCCCTGAAAATGTTCAAATGTGTCCATCACAGCGGGAGAGGGGGGGGGGATTTCCCCTCCAGTCAGCATATCACCCGAGTGGCAGCATGAGCCTGATAACGGTCCCTGCCGGCAGCCACCTCTGATGTCGCCGACACGGAGTTCCTATTGTCGGCGGGAGACGGCTCGGCGCCAGTCACGGTCACTGGAGTAAATGGTAAGTGGCACTGATGACACGGTGGCACCAGCTGACTGAAGAGTAGACTGGCACTGATAAGTGCGCGTCTTAGGAATGCGTAGGATGTGGAGGGGGAGCATCTGTGCCGAATATCGTTCTCCACATCGTGCCATCATCCACCACTTCTAATGCACGCAGGGTGCGTTAATTCCGAAATCTCCTTCCTCCTCTTACCATCATCCACCGTCTGCGAGGTACGCAAGTTGCGTCAAGTCCTGAATCTTGTTCCCCCTCGTACCATCATCCATCATCTTCGAGGAACGCAACTTACGTCAATTCTGGAATTTCGTTCTCCCTCATACCATCATCCACCATCTCCGAGGTATTCAAATTGCGTCAATTCCTGAATTTCGTTCTCCCTCGTACCATCATCCACCGTCTCCGAGGTATGCAAGTTGCGTCAAGTCCTGAATCTTGTTTTCCCTCGTACGATCATACATAACCTCTGAGGTACGCAAGTTGTGCCAATTCCTGAATCTCGTTCCCCATCGTACCATCATCGACAATTACCGAGGTATACAAGTTGCGCCAATTCCCGAAGCGGATGATGTGCTCAAAACTTGGTGTGGTTCGTATGCAGGTTCACCATTACTTTATGGCCCGTAAATTATTTTTATGTAGCTCCGTAACACTTGGAGCGATTCTTGAAAATCGGTGACCTTTTCTAATATCTTTTATACATGTCTTCTATTTCACTTTGCTCCTGGTCGGCTCGGAGTGTGAGTTTTGGAGGAATGCTTGGAAAATTGTCAGGTTTTGTCACACCGTAATATGCATGGATTATACGCCCTGTAACTTCGAAGGCATTTCACAAATGTTCACCAAACTTATCAACCGATGTTGAAGGACCATTGGCTAGATTGGGATGTTGTAGTACTTATGCTTTCAGAGGTCCATCCAGAATGTGTAGGAAATGGGCTATAATGTTTGCTCCCGAATGTCGTGCAATTCGTGATGATGCGGGAACTATAGACCTTCATTGACGATTATGGGAGGTTTGAGAAGGCTCCCTGGCTTTGTGCATAGTTATTGCTGAGGATTTGGCACTACGTCACATGTTAGAAGCTAACATGTTTTTGTTGGGTGCGGCTACTGCGAAGTGACAATAATTTGGGACTTGTAATTTTTTCCACTGAAATTTTTTCAAAGAAATATATCTGGAACAATTTGCAATTCCTGATATTATTACGATCAACAGACCATCTTTCCAACGAACGTTAAAACAAGATGAGATAAATCAAAATTCAGAGAGGCACGAAACGCACGACTGTGGCAAATGCGACGAATGCGCATGACGTGGGTGTACACTTGCCCGAACGTTGTCGAGGTGGCGACCGGGCGTTACTGGCTGAAATACGTGAAATTGGAACATGCTGGATGTGTAAGTGATTCGTACAGGTGTAATTTGAGCAGTGTAAGGTGATGTATCGAGGAATTCCAGAACAACACCTTAGAACAGGGGGAGAGGGTTTAAATCCGGTGTCGTAGAAACGACGATGTTTGGATGGGCTGCACATGAAAACTAAGTTGTACAAATTGTTTTAGTAGAAAATAATTAAAATGAGTACCTTTCGGAAAATAGTGGTCAAAATCAGGTCACGATATAAAAAGAGGATGGGTTCGGCCCACTCCAAATCCGCTTCCAGCTAATGCTAATCCTAGGCAAACTGCCGGCGATAAATTAAAAAAAAGACATAAAAGATCAGTGCAACTATGAGCCACAAGGGCCCTTCTTGGTTGCACTCTGTACACTGAACCAGTTGTCCACCAAATGTGTTGATCAACTCTCCCTGGAATAAAGAAAAACAAGCCCCCTATTCTTATAATGATTGTCTATGCTGTTCTTAAAGATGTTCAGTGTGTTGCTACTGACAATGGTTTCTGGCAGCTGGTTCCAGTGTTCTACTACCCTGTTGGTGAAGAACGACTGTCTTAACCTTGTCCTGCTGTGATTAACTTTAATTTTGAATTGATGACCTCTAATTGCATCATTTCTGTTAAATTCAAACAGTTCCCTGAGATAACCCTGTTCCTGACCATGAACAAATTTAAAGACCGGGATGAGATCTCCTCTCAGCCTTCTATATCTAAGTGAATCAATTTCTTCAATCTGTCCTCATATCCCAGGTTGCCCATACCATTCACCATTTTTGTTGCCCTCTTTTGTACTCTCTCTAAAAGCCAACAATCTTTTTCATAACTAGGGGACCAAGCTTGGACACAATATTCCAGATGTGGCCTGACATATGCACAATAAAGCTTCCTGAAGACTTCCTCACTTTTGTATGATACATTCCTATTTATTGCCCCAAGCATTCTTAGTGCCTTCTTCCTGGCTTCTTTGGTCTGTTCTGATGCCCCCAATTTTGTGTTCAAAATAACACCTAAGTCCTTCTCCTGCTGAGTCACAGATAGTACTTGGCTACCCATCAAGTATGGAGCCTTGATATGCTGCCTACCTACATGCATGATTTTGCACTTATCAAAATTAAATTTCAATTGCCATTTTTCGAACCACTTCACAAGCTCGTCTAAGTCTTTCTGCAGCAAGACCTGCTCATTGTGCCCTGTTATTGCCCTAAAGACCTTCAAATAATCTGCAATTTCAAAACCTTACTGCTTAGGCCACTTTCAATGTTATTTACAAACATAATGAACAATAGGGGTCCCAGTACCTTTGTGGAGTCCCTGGGGGACTCCACAAATAACATTTTGCCATGATGATTTTGTACCATTTAGCATCACTCTCTGCTGTCTATCTGAAAGCCACAACCCTATCAATTTTAGGATGTTACCCACAATACCATGGGCCTGAAGCTGCATCATTAACCTCTTATGAGGTACCTTGTCAAAGGCCTTGCTAAAGTCAAGATATGCTACATCAACCTGATTTCCATTATCAAATTGTTCTGTAGTAAAATTAAAAAAGTCCAAGAGATTTGTGAGACACGATCGCCATTTTCTAAACCCATTTTTAGTATCTTGAATCACTCTGTTTGCTTCCAGAAAACTAACTATTTTATCCTTGATAATTGATTCAAGTGCCTTGCAGACTAGTGATGTGAGGCTTATTGGCCTATAGTTTTCAACTTTCCCTCTTTCTCCTTTCTTGAAAATAGGAACTACATTTGCCCTTTTCCAATCGGTTGGAATTTCATTTTGTGAAACTGACCTACAAAATATTATATTGAGTGGAATTGCCAATTCTTTTTCAGCTTCCCGCAATACCCTAGCATAAATTCCATCAGGTCCTGCTGCCTTGTTTGGCTTTATTTTCCTGACATAATTCAAAACAACATCACTGTCAATGAAATCAACATCATGTAACTGATCACCTGTTGCTGAGCTGTGGTTCACAGTTGGCAGATTAGTCACATCCTCCAATGTAAACACTGATTTAAACTGCTTGCTCAATTCCTCAACCATCTCACCATCCTCACTCAATATAATCCCATTTACTTCCAGTGGACCAATTGTGTTTGAAACTTTACTTAGCTTGTAGAAACTAAATAACTTTTTACTGTCCCCATTACAGTTCCTAGCCAAACCAAATTATTTTGCTCGCTTTGCTGCTCTGGTTTTCTGCTTCACAGCGTCTCTAGCTTTTTGATACAACCTTAGATTTACTATATTTGAAGCTTCCTTAAATACTCTAAATGCATCTTTCGTAGCCATAATTGCTTTTGTCAAATCTGGTGTAAGCCATGCTGGCTTTCCTACTCTTCTTTTGCGCCTTTGCTTTTGGGGGACATGTCTAATCTGAATTTCCCTCAAGTAAGATTTGAACTTTTCCCACATTTCACAGGCATTTAAATCGGAGAATTATTATTCCCATTGTATGGCACTTAAAGCCGCTCTCATGCAGTCAAAGTCTGCCCTGTTAAAATTTGGAACCTTTGCCAAATTATCCTTGATTGTCCCTGCTACATGTGCCTTGAATACATCATAGTCTTGCAGGTATTCATGTATTGATGAAGAATATAGATATCAGCATCTTAGCGCATCGTGTTTTGTCGTTTTCTATGGAATGGAAAATAAGCCCACTTGAAACATTAGCGAAAAAGCCTGGCGATTCCATTCAACTGCGATGTGAGAAGTTGCAACGGCGTGCTGACCCCGGACATCTGAGTTATTTTCACCTTAGCCTGTCACAGAGATGACGTGTTAACGGTATAGCGTTCTTTCCATGCTTTTCAGACGGAGGGTCAGCTGGCTCCACCATGTCATACTCGCTACGCTACTTTGCGCCGGGTACCTATGATATCTCGGTGGCGGCCAGAATGATCGGAGGTCGGAAACAGGTCATCGCCTCGGCCAACGTCACCATTTTGGCCCCCGTCGACCTGGTGCAGGTCACGTGCCCCACGGTCATTGAACCCGCCACGACGTACTACTGTGGGGCCGTTGTCACAGGATCCAACGCTGAGGTGAGTTCAGGGGCACACACATAGCGGGAGATATTCTTATCCTCTTCATTTTAACTTAAAGTGAGATGGGGCGGCGTTCTGCTCTTGCACCGAAAGCACGATTTCAGTATGTTGACAACCCCCTTATTTTCATGCTTCCTTGATTCCTTATAATGCTTCATGTCATGGAGCAATGCTTATTCATAAACATTAAGTATCTCCACATGTCTCATGGCGAAAAGGCCATTAATAACCTACCAATCATCTAACGAGTGGAAATGAACGCAAAGTGTGCCGAGCTTCACTACATACTCCAATACGTTAACTCGTTAATCAGTCTGTATTAAGTCTTGTATGCAATGCTGATCAAACTGAACGGATTTCAGTATTAAGCGCATCCAATTTCGGTGGTTCAACATATTATTTCTAAATATGACACGTGGGTGGGAAATTCAGTCGGTCGATCGGTCGGTCGGTCGGTCGAAAGTCGGTTGTTTGTGTCATATTCAGGTTCTGTGGTCCTGAACCGAACACTAGTGACCAGAGACTGGCTTCCCACCCTCATTTTATCTCTGGAACTGATGTCTAAATAGGCAATCCATTGTGGTTGCTGCCGCAATGAAATATAACTTTATAGTTTAGTCCTTTACTGAGCAATAGGTATTTCTGTCACTTAAAAACATATCTGGTGATGTTAAAACTAAATGTACATCAATAGATATTCTCCACGAATAACGGTGTCTAAAATTGTAGAATTGTACACCACGATTAATCTCTCACTTATACTAAAATTGCCTTCACACATCTGATGCAGTTTTCCGCGATAGCAGACAGATGTTCAGGTGGTACATTACACCCGGCTCATGTTTGGCACACCTGTCCATACACCTGAATTCGGCATGTCCCTTAGCAAAACGTTGGACGGTTTACTATCATCTAGCTGGGCTATTCCACCGTACCATGTGTGTTAATCATTTTGTTGTGTTTATTATTGGAGTTTTGTGCCGCATCACAGGCATGCGGTTATACACGATAGAACGATAGAACGATTTATTTCGTGCGCATATGCCATAATAAACTCACAACGTTTACACCATGGGTATCGGAGATATAGACAATCATTTGTGTCGTCACTAGTACCCACCATTACTGTTTTGACACCTGTATATTATGCCAGGGTAAATGCAGTTTAATGTGGAATACTTTCTGAATATTTGCAATATCTGCCTGGATAGAACATAACAGTAAATGTTCAGTGTGATGGGGTTTCGCAATAGCGAACGTACGGCTATGTAAATTATAATATGTCTCCTGGTGCGAATACGAAATTTTGGTAGAATTATGTGTACCATTTGCACATCCAACAATTTACATTATCTATTCTGCGTGTCTCTTGTCGACTTCACCTGTAATTAGGGTGCGATTCCGGCAACGGTCGAAGAAAGTCTGAGCTAGGCTAATTTTGTGTTTGTTTTTAACTGTATTCGATTGTGTATTTCGGCTACACTGAGATGCTACATAGAAAGGATGCAGCATCAGTTCCTGATGTGGCTCGCTCACCACACGGATCCAGGCTGCCACCCTCTGGAGAATCAGCACCTGCTGCAATTTTACCGCCTCCAGCCTCCACATGCGAGACGTGTGCAGTGCTATGTGCTATGTGTACGCACAACGTTCGAAGGGCTCATCGCTTCAACTCACGTTATTTTAGAGTCTTCTCATGTTGACGTTCCATCCATAACCACAAGGAATGCTCAGGCAACACTTCTCCATATTCTGTTTGGTAGGGTAAATAGTGTAACTCCTGCCATCTTTGTCTGCACCCTTCGCATTGCACACGACTTGATGTGCTTCTCACCAATGATCGACCATTTATGTGACCGAATAAACCGAGTCAAGCGGCAAGTCGACATGCGGCATGTTCTTTAGCAAAAGGTTCGACGGATTACTATGTCACTTGTGTTACATTTACGTTAGCGTAGGTTTACTTTGATACGACCTTCTATCAAATTCCCAGGTTGTTATTAATACACGAGACACGATACACCTTCTCGTTCATGTCGATGCACATATTTTTTCGATGCCTACACCGGTACCGTTGACAAGCGTACGTACACCTCATCATCATCATCACCACCATCATCATCATCATCATAACGTTTATTGTAATCAATCTTACAATTCTATGGGACATTTTCTCAGAGTGGTGCAAAAGCAGTGGGTGCTTAAATCATGGCACCTATCTGCAGGTGTGGAATGACATTGGAGTGAAAGATAAACATAAGTACACATTTCTTAATGGGATATTTTCTGATGTATCCCTAACCGCCGACACCACAGATCATCTATGAAGCCACCGCCCGGTCGCGACCTCAGGTCGCGACCTCAATTTTGTGCGACTTTAGGCCATTGTTAGCTGATTATCAATGTTGGTTCATGTAAAATCTATTGGTTTCTCACAACGATACCTAAGTAGGTATCGGAAATTCATGCATTAAAACATTTACACATTGAAACAAGAGATCAAGGGCAACGTCGAGAAACATACCGTCGCATGCATCATGGCTGGAGACATTATACACTTTGGACATGCTAAGTGTATCCAGTTGGTTGATAATACAACAACTTTAACATATCGCGTTTGTCTGCCGGCAGATAACCGCATCATTCAACGACGATGGAGGACAGATCACCATCCCGGCGCCAGACTTCGAGTGGACTCACTTGGGCACGGCACCACCTCAGGTGGGGACTCACGGCACCACCTCAGGTGGGGACTCACTTGGGCATGGCACCACCTCAGGTCGTAACGGCCCAGGGTGACACACATAGGATGATATCGGTTTCGTCCGCTCGCACACCTACCATGGCCTCGACAATGAATAATTATCTCAGGACACGTGTTCTGTTTCTGGATATGTGGAGCTTATTTTGGTAAGGGAATCGGATTTCATCTTAGATGACATGAGCTGTTTGTTAAGGTTTACAATTTGGAAAGGAGCTTCCATTCAAATTTAGATTTCACTCGAGAGCAGCAGAGGAGTTACAGCACCGATCAAAATCTGCGCCAGGCTGTACTGGGATTGTTGGCTGGGGCTATGGCTGGTTTCACACGCTTGCTAATTTGACAAACTGTTCAATGCAGTTTGACTTAAATATGATCAAACCTGGGTCCCGTTTAATGCTAATGATTAATGTCAACCAAACCTAGGTATTATGTAGTAGGCAGTAAGTAATCGGGGTATGGCCATTAGTGACCAACTTGATTGCCTTGTCGAGGGAGCCCAATCTACCTCCACCGCTTCTGAGTCATCGGATATTAACCCTACCTCCCGCACCTTGTTCGAAGGTTTCTATTTTGGTGTCGCTTGATAAGTCACCTCACACTGCTGAAATAACACCTATATAAATCACTATAAATTGTATACTGTTCAAAGTTCAGCCATTTCAGTTCATAACGTCCGGTCGCCACCCCGACAACGTTCTTGGACTTGTACACCCGCCTCGTGCTTCGGCACATTCATCACACGTTATGCGATTTTACGGTTTCTGCTAGAATAACAACATTTTGTAATCGCTGCCACATGATAGTCTTGTGCCGTATTTGAAATGTGGAATGCTTCGTGTGGTGTTCGCTGGTAAAATCTAAGCAATTCTATTAGATGTTCATTTCTTCACACATTTTCCGGTGGTTAAAAAGTATGGATTCCCGCTGAGCTTTGATGTACCTCATCTCTTTGTGGTTAAATATGCTCCCAGATTGGCTATCGAATAGAGACCCCAGCTCGGTGCCATTTTTGTGGGCCTGTTTCGATTTTCGTCGTCTACGGATATGCTAGTGGCGTGGGCTAACGTGAAGGGCTTCTATATCGAAGTAGGGGGCCCCGGGAGTTGGAAAGACCCCCGGGCTGACGGAGAGGGCCCAAGCCAATATGAAGGGTTCCTGGGCTGTCGGTGGAGCCCAAGCCCAGAAAAGGCCCTGACCTGATGGGCAGGGCCATCTCAAAAAAGCGTTTGAAAAGGAACCTCCGCCTGGCGGAAAAGGCCCTGGATCGTCAAAGAGGGCCCCTGAAACGATGGAGGGGGCCTAGTTTCCGGAGAGGACCTCGAGCCGTCATAGTGGGTCCTTGGGCCAATGAATGGGGCCGTACAAGCCGTACAAGGGCCTCCGGCCTGACTGAGGATGCCTGGATCGAAACGGAGGGCCTCTGCGCCGATGGAGAGGACCCTCAGCCGCAGAAGGGCCGTCAGAAGGGCCGTCAGAAGGACCGTCAGAAGGGCCGTCAGAAGGGCCGTCAGAAGGGCCGTCAGAAGGGCCGTCAGAAGGACCGTCAGAAGGACCGTCAGAAGGGCCGTCAGAAGGGCAGTCAGAAGGACCGTCAGAAGGGCCCATAGCCGGAAAAAGGTCCCTGAGCCGATGTGTGCCGGAACCGCACAGGGGCCCTTTGCGTGATAGAGGAGGCCCAAGCTTTTCAAGAGGAGACTCCGGCCGGACAGAGAGTATCCTGAGCCATGAAAGAGGGTCCCTTAGCCGACAGCTTGAGGCCCCGTGCCGGACGTGCGGAGCCACTAGATCGACTTTGGCTCCCGCTGATGGAGAGGGGCTCAGAGCTGATAGCGGGTCCCAGACAGACAAAGAGGCCACCGAGCTACTGAGACGATCCGGGCTGAAGCGGAGGGTTCCCTGTGCTACTGAAGGGTCTCTAAATTCATGGATGGGTTCGGGCTGCAAATATGTAGTCGCGTTTTAAAGATGTGAAGGGCACTCGCCCTTCTGGCTCTTACGATGGGGACCGCCAGGCGACCGCCCTGAGGGCAGAGATATAGCCGAGGGAAAAATGCAAACGCACCTAACAGCTTGTGTGGAAAGGGCCATTGAGATCTGAAGATGTCCACCCCGAGGGCTAGCAAGGTCCGTGAAGTCAAGAGAGAACACGCCCGAGAGATGGAATGCCCATACTAGCTGGAAAGAACCATCTCAGATGGAATGGGCTCCTAATAGCTGAGGAATTAACACGCGCACTGGAGGGGGGGGGGGCGGCTTCCGCCCCCCTCCCTCCTAAGATCTCGGCTCCTATTAAAGTTGGAGGAACGAAATCCGCAGGGCGGATGGGTACGGTAGCGAACTCCATTGTGAGCAAACTTCATGAACTTAGGTCAATATCTTCAAGGCCAAGTGTGGAAATTTGCTTTTCCTTTGGAAATGGAAATTCGTCAAAATTTTCTTGTTTTGCGTGGTTTGGCTTGTCATTGCTATGGATCGCTGTGATTGTGTTTAAATGCTCCAAAATGGGCATCGATCATGTTTTGGACATTACTAATGATGCAATACAGATGCTAGACCCGACATTTGACCTCAGGTCACCCATATAGCAGCAGTTTATCAGGTCAGTTACATGTTCCAGTTACCGGAACCGGGCCGCCCGCCCGACTGCTCCATCGGGCAGCTCGGCGCAATCGGCCACGCCAGCGCGTAGTGCCATATTTTCCCACGTATTTAACTAGAGGACCCTCTTCAGATTTTCGTCCTCCTTGGACCAAATCCTGGCTACGCCACTGGCTCCATCCAATTATTGTTAGGAACCCAGCATATTTTTGAGATTCCGACTCTTTTATAGGGTGTTGTTGCTATTTTGTGTAACGATATTTTTTAGGTAATGTCGCGTTTTCGAAGACCGATCCGTGTTATCATCCGATGTGTTTGCTTAGTGTCCGGTATTTTGTTCATTTTTTAGAACCATGTCGCTTTTTTAGAGCCCAAGCCTGTTTTTGAGGACACCATACGATCTTATATAGAGCTCCCGGTGATTATTTAGGGCTGCAACGTATGTTTTAGAGCCCTGCCGTTTTTGCGAGACATGGTACACAACGCAGGGTCCAGTGCATTTTCGCCCCCACCCCGCACCCCCGTTGTGCTCTTGGGGTCCCGCTGTGTTTATTTGGAGCTCCTGACGTACCTTTGTGGGACCCCAGAACGATTTTGGTGGCTCCAGTGCGATTTCCCGAGGCACCGGTGCGACCTTTCGAGCCCAAGCGCGTGGTACCCGACGTCTGTTATATGAGGTAGACGCGATTTTTGGGGATATCTGCATTTTTAAGACCGAGTCCCGGCCTAATTTGTTGGGGCCCCTGTGACTTATTTTTGTGTCCCGCCATTAATTGTTTCGAGCTCTCGTAAGTTTCTTTCGGGGCGTACGCGATTCTTGAAGACAGCTCGTGTTATGTTTTGGGCTCCGTAGCGTTTATTTCTGGCTTGTACATTTTTTTCGGAATCCCACCTTGTGTTGGAGGGCTCCGGCTTGATTTTTGTTGGGTCTCAATACGATTTTTGGGCCACGCTGTGCTTATTTGGGGTCCCCGACTCTAATTTTCTGGAGCCCCGAAATGAATTTTTAATGCCCCGACTCCAATTTCTGGGACTGCTCATGTGAATTTTGCGTCTCGAACGCGATATTTGAGGGGTTCGGGGCGACTTCGTGGGATGTGTTGTACTTAGCTAGGCCCCAGCGCGATTTTGGTGGAGTATAGATGTAAATGCACTGATGAATGTCGCTTCACCTCTCACACAAGATGCTAGGATGATCTCCGATTTCTGATGTTCCAGGGACCGTCCACCATTACCAACATGGTGGAAAATACAGCCTCTTTCATGCTGTCGACACCCTTCACCACCCCGACGGTCATCTTGAGAGCGAGAACATTCGGACTATCTGATACAACATGTCAAGTCAAGGTATGTTGGATAATTGAGATCAACTTCTAGGATCTCACAGCATCACTGTTTGATGTCCATCAATTCAAAAATGCAAGTGGAAACCATCTCTTAGTAGAAATCATAGCACTTGAGAAGTTTGATATTAAATATTCCGAGCATGGGAGCACGTTTCCTCAACCGATATGTGCCTGTAATGCTTGTGTGCAGTAATGCTATTGCTTAAGATTAATGGTTTGATGCCTGTTAAGTGAATCGTATGACAACTTCACCATGTATGGAACAATACGGGTAAGTAAAGTATTTCTGTAGGATTAGCCCGAAGTGTGATTTCATGAAACAAACAAAAAAAGTTGAGTCCCTGGTTTATATTAGCATGTAACTCTCTCACGAGCCAGCACAACGTGACCATGTAACCCTCTCACGAACCAGCACAACGTGACCATGTAACCCTCTCACGAACCAGCACAACGTGACCATGTAACCCTCTCACGAGCCAGCACAACGTGACCATGTAATCCTCTCACGAGCCAGCACAACGTGACCATGTAACCACCTCACGAGTCAGTACAACGTGACCATGTAACCATCTCACGAGCCAGCACAACGTGAACATGTAACTCGCTCAAGAGCCAGCACAATGTTATCATATCAATGATTCATCCAATGTAACCCTCTCACGAGCCAGCACAACGTGACCATGTAACCATCTCACGAGTCAGCACAACGTGACCATGTAACCACCTCACGAGCCAGCACAACGTGACCATGTAACCCTCTCACGAGTCAGCACAACGTGACCATGTAACCCTCTCACGAGCCAGCACAACGTGACCATGTAACCATCTCACGAGTCAGCACAACGTGACCATGTAACCATCTCACGAGTCAGCACAACGTGACCATATAGCCACCTCACGAGCCAGCGCAACGTGACCATGTAACCCTCTCACGAGCCAGCACAACGTGACCATGTAACTCGCTCAAGAGCCAGCACAATGGTATCATATCAATGATTCATTCAATATTTGATGCCAAGTGCACAGTGCTCAACAACGCTATGAGGTATGAGCATAGAATATTGATGACGCTGAGCAATAGCACTGAATATGGAGAATGTTTCCAGTTTCAATTTGTTAAATATTTACCAACATACAGACGCAGAGCAGAGGATTAAAAGTTCCAGATGTTTTATGGTAGCAGAGAAAAGCCTGGGTACATGCGAGACGTCTTCTGATGTCACCATGTTTCAGAAATATCCCATGGATAATTACATCATTGACCATAGTGTTTGAAGTTGCCAGAGGCAATAGAATGAATATATAGATATAGAACGAATATAGCGAATCTCTCTCCCTCTCCCTCTCCCCCTCTCTCCCCTCTCTCCCCCTCTATCCCCCTCTCTCCCCCTGTCTCCCCCTCTCTCCCCTCCTAGCGACAGCGTCGCTGTCGCTGTCGCTGTCGCTGTCGCTGTCGCTGTCGCTGTCGCTGTCGCTGTCGCTGTCGCTGTCGCTGTCGCTGTCGCTGTCGCTGTCGCTGTCGCTGTCGCTGTCGCTGTCGCTGTCGCTGTCGCTGTCGCTGTCGCTGTCGCTGTCGCTGTCGCTGTCGCTGTCGCTGTCGCTGTCGCTGTCGCTGTCGCTGTCGCTGTCGCTGTCGCTGTCGTTGTCGCTGTCGCTGTCGCTGTCGCTGTCGCTGTCGCTGTCGCTGTCGCTGTCGCTGTCGCTGTCGCTGTCGCTGTCGCTGTCGCTGTCGCTGTCGCTGTCGCTGTCGCTGTCGCTGTCGCTGTCGCTGTCGCTGTCGCTGTCGCTGTCGCTGTCGCTGTCGCTGTCGCTGTCGCTGTCGCTGTCGCTGTCGCTGTCGCTGTCGCTGTCGCTGTCGCTGTCGCTGTCGCTGTCGCTGTCGCTGTCGCTGTCGCTGTCGCTGTCGCTGTCGCTGTCGCTGTCGCTGTCGCTGTCGCTGTCGCTGTCGCTGTCGCTGTCGCTGTCGCTGTCGCTGTCGCTGTCGCTGTCGCTGTCGCTGTCGCTCTCGCTCTCGCTCTCGCTCTCTCTCTCTCTCTCTCTCTCTTTCTCCTTATCAGCACTCTGACTGAACCTTGATATGAACAACGTCGCAAGCCGAGGAAAATTTAAAACATAATGGTGGTACACTATGCACACTCTAATACTACATGTGCATCCAGTACCGTAACTCTACAAACAAGCTAGTTTGTTTTCATTTAATTGTGAGAAGAAATGGACGATTTCCTTGCTTGCCATGATTGAAAGTAAAATAAGGTGAAACGTTTTGGCCCACATTGACAAGGCCCACATTGACATTTAATACAAATTAGATATATTAGATCTCAAACTTGTCCATATCATCAAGCATGACAAAAATCATACACTGAAATCACACTCCGACGTTTCAGCTTATTTTACTTTCAATCATGGCAAGCAAGGAAATCGTCCATTTCTTCTCACAATTAAATGAATTTCATAACAGTAGTGACCTCAAAGAAGAAATGGCGCATTCTGGTGTATTACATCAGAAGCTGGGGCGTACTGAAGAAAGAATAGCATTCCTCACACATTGCCGACAGCCTTGTTGAGGCGACAAAATATGCGAGGATGCGATTCGAATTTGGAGCGTGATTTCAGTGTATGATTTTTGTCACGAATTGATGTGTACAAAATATTGTCACTCTTGAAAATGATCCATGGTCGAAAAGTTTGAGATCTAATATATCTAATTTTTATTAAAAGCACAGCATTCCTTGTCAATGTGGGCCAAAACGTTTCACCTTATTTTACTTTCAATCATGAAGCGATCGGTGTGCGCCATTATCCCTTCTTCGTCACTTTTACCACGACCAGCCTCTTCGTTCTACCAGCAGTCCTCTTCGGACAGTCGTGCTCCAACTATGCTCTTGGTCTGCGCTGTGTGGGGTTCCGAGTGTAGCACTGTGTCTCGATGGACAGCTGGTTGCCGCGGTCTGCTCTGGAGGCGACATGCTGTGCCCCGGTTCCGGTGTGTGCACGAGCTCGTGCGCATGGACTGGGGAAGAGCAGGAGTACCAGTGCAACAATGGAATCCTCTGTCCGCTCATGGGGACGGTGAGTTCCTCCAAGACAGCGGCCAGGCTGGCCATGCACTCGGTCATTCTCTATCTGTCCGCAGTTTACATGTGGATCGCTCTCGGAGTCGAATGCTATTCGTTTCCTCCACCGGTATGATATTGATTGGCATGATTGGCTCTATCAGCACCAGGGCTACCTTTCCAGCATGCAACGGCTGTAATATAACCGGACAAATGGACGTCAAGGAAATGCACCTCAGCCAATGTAGGGAAGCGCAGATGCCCGTATGACAAATGTACGTCAGCGAAAAAATACCGATGCGGAAATGTGCTTAAGAGCAATTGTGCATGTGTGTAAATGTAAGTAGGCACAAATGTACGTAACCACAAAAGAACGTAAACGCAAATGTACAAAAACACGAATGTACGTAAACGCAAAATTATGTAAGTGCAAATGTACGTATGCGTAAAAGTACGGTGACACAAATGTACGTAAACGCAAAAGTACGTAGGAGCAAATGTACGTATGAGCCAAAGTACAGACATTTACGCTTACGTGCATTTGCGCGTACGTACATGTGTTCCTACGTACTTTTGCGCTTATGTACATTTACGCATACGTACATTTGCGATCGCGTACACTTGCGCTAACTTACTTTTGCACTTACGTACTGTTATTACAGTCTTGTTTCTGTCTGTGCTCTCGTTTTTCAGATCTTTCAAGAGAAACTGGATTTCATCACAGCCTTTTATTTTGTCCCAAACTCTCTTTCTCCTTTTCTGTTACCTGACAATAATAGCATACATGCATCAAACGTAATGTATTATACAGTGGCGTACCTGGAATTTGCGTCGGTGGAGGTGGGGGGGTGGGGACAAACGGATCCGAAGGGGCCCATCCTACTCCCATTGAAAAAATAACTAGGTTTCTACCACTATTTTTCAAAGCGGCATTTTTTCATTAAGATAATTATTTTATTTCGGACACGTTTTTTTCGGGGCCGGACGCGTTTTGGGGGAGCGTTTGAAACAATTCCAAGGGCCGCAAGAACTTCCCGGATCAGAATTTACTTTTCTGGCCAGATTTTACTTTGGGGGCCTTGGCACGACTTTTTGGGGTCAAACATGATTTTCAAGGGTCCCTGCCAGACCGTTTGGTGACCCAGCATGATTTTCCACGGCGATACTTTTTGGTGGCCTCAGCGTGATTTTCAGGGGGCCGGCGAGATGTTTTTGGGGGCCAGCGTTATTTTTATGGACTCGGCACGACTTTTTGGGACATGCAAGGTGATTTTCAGGAGCCCCGGGGCAACCATTCAGGGCTCCTAGCGTGATTTTTAAGGGCCCCGGCATAACTTTTCCAAAACCTGGCATGATTCCTCGTCGGGGCCCTACACCCTCTCCAGGGGGGGGGGAGGACAGTGGCGTCGCCACGAAATTCTTCCAGGGGGGGCAATATTGATAGGGGGCCTCCTGCTCCCGAAAGGGGGCCTCCACTGTGTTAGGGCCTCCTATTGCTTTTTTAGGTTCTTAGTATGGTTCCAGAATGGGGAACATGGCTTCATATTGATGTCTTGTTTGTTCTTGGCATGGTGCATCATTTACGCAAAGCGCAATAGCAAGAATCTTTGTTTCCGCTGAGAACTGAGCCATACCAGGGTATAAATAAGCAAACGCACTGGCGGATCTAGCCCACCGGTTTGGGGTGGGGGGACAACTTTCGGTTTTCGGCGTCAGCCCCCCCCCCCCCCCCCCCCAGTGGCGTACTTAGGAATTGCATCGGAGGAGGGTCGAAGGGATTTGGAGGGTGCCCATTCTCCCACTATTTTTGGTTAAAAGCATCGGATTTCTACCACTATTTGTCAAATGGACCCATTTTTTTACAATAATAATTAATGACAACATAATGTCCTGTGTAGGGGCCCCAGCCTACCTCCACCGCTTCTAAGTTACGGGATTTGTGTTCTTGTTTACCAAAACGTTCATGTTCACGTTCAACGTCTTGTACCACGTCAACGTTCGTGCACGTGTACACACTGGCAGATCCGATTTTGTCAACTCTTGCTGTAAGCAGAACTTGAGCAGCATAGAACCCTCGATGCGTGTCAGAATGTACTATGCTACCATATTGGCTTCCAAACTATTATAAAAATACCTTTAAAATTGGAGATACTTTCATCCAGACGATATTTTTTAACCTCGGCAAAGGTTACTGCATTTTCATTCAGTTTACTTCTGTTGGTTTCGGGGGGCCAAAAGACCCTTTTAAGCGCTTCGGGGGAGCCATGGCCGGAATGGCCCCTCCCTGGATCCGCTAGTGAATGTAGCCTGTCTCTTCATCTTAGCAACCCAACACCAACATACGAAACATGCTGCTCAACTGGGCTCAACTGGTCACTCGCACAAAACATCCTGTTCAAATTCCGCTTTCGAAATCTGGCTCACAGGGTCCGCTTGCCCGTTACTGGCTAAACAAACTTCATGAGCCTATCTGACGAAGGAATAATGAAACTGCTCATTTCGTCATCTCTTGCTGTAAGCAGAACTTCAACAGCATAGAACCCTCGATGCGTCAGAATCTACTATGCTACCATATTGGACTTCCAAACAATCATAACAAAATAACTTTAAAATTGGAGATTATTTCACCCGGAAAGCTATTTTTTAACCTCAGCAAAGGTTACTGCATTTTAATTTAGTTTACTTTTATTGCTTGGGGGGGGCCAAAAGACACTATGGCCCCCCTTTGAAGCGCTTGGGGGGGGGTCATGGCCGGAATGCCCCCCCCCTGGATCCGCCAGTGCCAGTGACGTACCTATATTTGCGTCAAGGGGAGGGGGCAAACGTATTTGGAGGGGTCCACCTACTCAATAAAAAGTCTTCCGATTTCGACCACTATTTTGTCAAAGGGGACCTTTTTATATAAAATAATTAGTGACCAACTAAATTATCCTGTCGAGGGGCCTAATCTACCACTATCGTTTCCGATTCGTCGGATTTCAACCCTGGCTCACCCATCGTGTTCGAATGTATTCTTTTGGTATCCCTTGATAAGTCACCTTGCACTGCTGAAATTACACCTACACACATCACTTTAAAATGTAAAATTTACCAATTTCAGACATTCCAGTTCATAGTGCCCGGTCGCCACGACTCCAACGTTAGTGCATGTGCACACCCATCTTGCGCATTCGGCGCATTCGCCACACTTCGTGCGATGCTACGGATTCTGCTGGGCCTCCTACGCTTTGCTAATTGCTGCCACATGATAGACTTGCGCCTTATCTGACGTGATGAAATGCTTTGTATGGGCGTTCACTGCGAAAATTCGATTAATTAAATTCGATCATTAGTTCCCTACTTCTCATATTTTATGATGAAGAAATGCGGATACCCGCTGAGCTTTGATGCACCTCATATCTTTGATTAAACATGCTTCCAGGTTGGCTACCGAACCGAGGCCCTGCCTGAGTGTACTTCTTTGGACCCGTTTCGTATTTCTTCGTCTACGGATGTGTCTTAGGGCTCCAATCCATTTTTGTTCGAGGCCCAACGCATTTTCGAAACCCCTGCTCGTTTTAGGGTTTTGTTGCTTCTTTGTGCACCGATGATTTTTCTTAGTTGTCTGGGCGCTTTCAATGATCTCAATGTATTTATTTAGTGCCCGGTATTTTTGTTCGTTCTGGGACCATGTTGCTTATTGCGACCCCAGCCTCTTTTCAGGCCCTTGTGCGGTCGCATGGCCCCTGTGTGCCTTGAGAGCTTCCGGTGTTTTTGTGTGTGTTTTTTTAGAGTTCCCGCTATATTTATTTATGGCTGCAACGCATGTTTTAGGGCCCTGTCGCTTTTTGCGAGATTGCGCTTTGGAGGGCCAGTTACATTTTCGGTCCCCGTTGTGCTCTTAGGGTCCCGCTGTGTTTATTTGGGGCTTCTGACGCACATTTGTGGGGCCCAGTAGGATTTTGGGTCTTCGGTGCGATATTTATGGGTCTTAGCGCAACTTATCGCGCCCAGGCGCGTGGTTCCGGGGACTCAACGCCAGTTATCTGGGGTCAACGCTATTTTTGTGGACCTCTTCTGAATTTTCTTTAAATTCCGAATCTCGGCCTGATTTTTCGAGTCCCTGGCGCCATGTTTTTCCATCTCACCTCGATTTTCTTCGAGCTCCGGTATGTTTTTCGATGCCGTACGCGATTTTTCAAGGCATCTGATGATATGTTCGGTGCTCCAGAACCATTTTCCTGACCAGGGCCCAGTTTCATGAAAATCTAAGACATTTCAAAACCAAGAAATGTAAAACTAAGAATCTTTTAAAAGCGATCTCATGAAATTCAAGATGTCTTAGTTTCAAAAGTCTTACTTTTTCGATTGTTCGTAGATTTTGTCTAGAGGTGTTTTCTTAATGTGTCGGTAACTGAAATGTTGCGAGCACGATAACTTCTTATTTCCATTGCAAACAGATACCTACATCTAACTGCAATACATCATAAATGTTCAACATACAATGTGTAAGACAAAATTAATGAAGTACCTATAAAACGACGGGCTGCGATCGGGGAGGGTCTAAAATGCCCACTTTTTTTGCCCGATGGACGATCTCAGCAATTACGCAGTAGGTGTCAATGAAAGTTGCAGTAGTAGATGTTTTGTAAATAATGAGGTGGTTCTGAGCTACAATCGTAATTAATATTTGCCTTTAAATGTCTTTAAATCGCCTCCAAATGGCGTTGAAATTCCAGAGTTGCCCGATGGACGATCTACGAAAGTAACTAACAGAATTGCGCCAAACACACTGATCGATGTGTTTTCACCGTATTAGAGGATTTGAGACAGTTAAGATAAAAATTAACATATGAAATGTAGAAATTCATCACATCACAATTCAGCTAGAGATGGGCTACATCGCAAGTTAATTAGAGGTGGGTGATGGATTTGTTGTGTTGACCCATCTCTACCCTGATCCCATCTCTAATTGAGTTGTGATATGATTTTTTCTACATTTCATATGTTAACTTTTCTCTTAACGGCCTCAACTCATCTAATACTGTGAAAAGACATCGATCAGTGTGTGTTTGGCGCAATTCTGTAAGTTACTTTCGTAGATCGTACTTCGGGCAAATCTGGAATTTCAATCCCTCATTTCGTGGCTTTCTACCCATTTATGTTGGATAGAAATGACTCAAACCCCCCAAAATCGATGTCGAAGTTTATTTTAGAGCCATTTTTACGAAGATCGGTATGGTAGTAACTGAGATCGTCCATCGGGCACTTTCTATTGTTGTGATTACAGCGTTTCAACGCCATTTGGGGGGCGATTTAATGGCATGTAAAGGAAAATATTCATTACGATTGTAGCTCAGAACCACCTCATTATTTACAAAACATCTATTACTGCAACCTTCATCGACGCCCACTTCGTAATTGCTGAGATCGTCCATCGGCAAAAAAAGTGGGCATTTTAGACCCTCCCCTGCGATCGCCGGTTTCTTTCTTCACTAGTTGTTTGTTTACATTATCAGCTGACTGGCCGAGACCATTAGGGCATACCGATAATAGATGGCGATAGTAGTTACAATATACATTGTGACACGGAGCCGAGATCGAAAAATAAGATATAAATTCTTACATTCATTGAGCATGGGTTCCAGAAGCCAGCAACGCCAGAAAAAAACTGAAGTGTTCCGAGCGATATTACAGAAGAAAGAGGTGAGCATGAATCTGATGAATAGTTATGCGCTGAAATGATCTGAGAACGATACAATTAGTGATGTAGGTAGTCAGGTGTCAGATGATCTCCTGAAATCAGTGAAGCTCTGTATGCTTTTGGGAGGACCCTCGCACCCCCCCCCCTCAATGTTGGCTTACCCCCAAATAATTATAACTTTTAACGTGTTACCTTTGGTGGCATGTCTCCCTATTAATTTGGGCCCGCCCATTGCCTTCATGTACCCTTGTAAATTGCTGTTATTGTAAATTATTGCCCTTCCAATAATTTTCAGAAACCAACACCTATGCCTGAAATTTAGCGGGGATGCCCAAAGTACCCTTCAGGGCCTTGAATAAAACGGCACATCATCCTACTACTCAAATGGTTTGATCGGTGAAATTTCACCTCGGAACCCCCACTCCGTTATCATAGTTGGCGGAACATCTAAACCTAAGGGGTGGGGGATAGACACCATTTTATGGGGCGAATTCTTTCCAGTGAGCGACATGAGGTCATTCTCAATTTCGGGATTGAAGGAGGATGTTGTGCCCAGCCCCGCCCCCCCCTCTGGTGGAGGCTCCGCATAATTATTATTCGATTTATTTCTTTATCTAAGAAGTAAATCATATTTATTGTTTCAAAGACACTTCAATCACACGGTAACCAATTCCATTCAATCACACGGTAACCCTCTCCCGGAAGATCCGTCTTGTCCGGCGATTGCGGTCCAACTATGCCTCTTCCATAGTACACAAAGATAAACGCACAGTAAAACGTAAACTTCGCAACACTAATACAATAGCACACCGAACAGACTAACACGTTCAAGTAATTTGCGATGGAAGTAATAGTTCCGACCGAACAACACTCCACCACACTGCAGCACTACATCCAATCTACGCAAGAATTATGTGCTTGATTTCTTGCTCTGGAACTGAAGACATTTTCGTGAATTTGTCTTAAATTCCAGCTTGCATGAAACTCAACCGTCCATGTTTTCTTGAATAAGAAGAAATTTGTCTTTAATTTTTTGTCTTAGTTTTACATTCTTGTTTCTTAAATAAGACTTTTTCATGAAACTGGAAAAGTCTTATTCAAGATCAATTTGTCTTAAATAAGACAAATTGGTCTTCGTGAAACTGGCCCCCGGACTTTTTTTTGGGAATCCCTCCTTATTTTGGAGGGCTCCGGCTTTCTTTTTCGGATACCGATGCGACTTTGGGGGTCACACGGTGCTTATGTGGAGCCCTAGACGCCAATTGTTGGCAGCCCCGATGTGAATTTTTGATGCCCAGACCAAATTTGTGGTACTACCGATGGGAATTATGGGTCCGAGCGCGATATTTGGTGGGACCGGTTCGAGTTTGCGGGGCGCGTTGTACTTAGCTGTGGCCCCAACGCGATCTTGGCGGCTCCTGTTGCAGATTTTCGTGCCTAGGAGCGAGTTTTCTGGGGTCCGCCGCATTTACTTGGAGCCCCTACGCGAATTCTGGTGGACCGACGCGAATTTGTGTGGCCCCAGCGCGACTTTTGGGGGCCTCGGCTCGATTCTTGGGAGCATATCCATCTTAGGAGGGAGGGGCATTTTCCCCTTTGATATGCCACTGCGGCCACCGAAGGAGTTTTTTGTTCAACCGATGGCACCTTTCGGAGTATAAAAGCCCTCCGGGTAATTTTTGCCGGAACTGTTCTTAATTTTCCGGTGCTGGGGTCCATTCGATCGAGTCTCGGTGTGAACTTTTGGACATCGAGTTCTATTTTTTTAAAGGTCTTGATGTGATATATTTGATGTGATAGCCTCCTTGACAATCCTGTAGGCCTCCTTTGCAATCCTGGAGGCCTCCTTGACAATCATGTGGGCCTCCTTTGCAATCCTGGGGGCCTCCTTTGTAATCCTGTAGGCCTCCTTTGCAATCCTGGGGGCCTCCTTTGCAATCATGGGGGTCTCCTTTGTAATCACGGGAGCCTCCTTTTCAATCCTGGGGGCTTCCTTTGCAATCCTGGAGGCCTCCTTTGCGATCCTGGGGGTCTCCTTTGCAATCCTGGGGGTCTCCTTTGCAATCCTGTGGGCCTCCTTTGCAATCCTGGGGGCCTCCTTGATAATCCTGTGGGCCTCCTTTGCAATCCTGGTGCCTCCTTTGTAATCCTGTGAGCCTCCTTTGCAATCCTGGAGGCCTCCTTGACAATCCTGTGGGCCTCCTTTGCAATCCTGGGGGCCTCCTTTGTAATCCTGTGGGCCTTTGCAATCCTGGGGACCTCCTTTGCAATCCTGGGGCCTCCTTTGCAATCCCGGGGGCCTCCTTTGCAATCCTGGGGGCCTCCATCGCAATCCTGGGGGCCTCCTTTGCAATCCTGGGGGCCTCCTTCGCTAGCCTGGAGGCATCCTTCGCAATCCTGGGGTCTATTTTGCAATCATGGGGCCTCCTTTGCAATCATGGGGGCCTCCTTTGCAATCCTGGAGGCCTTTGCAATCCTGGGGGCCTCCTTTGTAATACTGGGGGCCTCCTTCGCAATCCTGGAGTCCTTTGCAATCCTGGGGGCCTCCTTTGTAATCATGTGGGCCTTTGCAATCCTGGGGCCTCCTTTGTAATCATGGGGCCCTCCTTCGCAATCCCGGGGGCCTCCTTTGCAATCCTGGGGGCCTCCTTTGCAATCCTGGGGCCTCCTTTGCAATCCTGGGGGCCTCCTTTGCAATCCTGGGGGCCTCCATCCCAATCCTGGGGGCCTCCTTTGCAATCATGGGGCCTCCTTTGCAATCCTGGGGGCCTCCTTCGCTAGCCTGGAGGCATCCTTCGCTAGCCTGGAGGCATCATTCGCAATCCTGGGGTCTACTTTGCAATCATGGGGCCTCATTTGCAATCATGGGGCCTCCTTTGCAATCCTGAGGGCCTCCTTTGCGATCCTGGAGACCTTTGCAATCCTGGGGGCCTCCTTTGCAATCCTGGGGGTCTCCTTTGCAATCCTGGGGGCCTCCTTTGTAATCCTGGAGGCCTCCTTTGCAATCCTGGAGGCCTCCTTTCCAATCCTGTGGGCCTCCTTCGCAATTCTGGGGGCCTCCTTTGCAATCCTGGGGGCCTCCTTTGCAATCCTGGGGGCCTCCTTTGCAATCATGGGGCCTCCTTTGTAATCACGGAGGCCTCCATTGCAATCCTGTGGGTCTCCTTTGCAATCCTGGGGGCCTCCTTTGTAATCACGGGGGCCTGCTTTTCAATCCTGGGGGCCTCCTTTGCATTCCTGGGGGCCTCCGTGCCAATTGTTGGCACTCTCTTGATTTCTGGGTCCTGCTGTCTTCTCCTAGGTGACTCCTTCTTCGAATTAGGGGCCTCCTCTCACGTCTTGGAGGCCTCCTCTCATGTCTCGTCGGCCTCCTTGGTCACTTTTTTCCTGTGCATTTCCGGATAGGGGCCTCCTCAAATTTCAGGGGCGCGGCGCCCCCCCCCAGTCTCACGACAGGGGGGGGCGACTGCCCCCCCTGCCCCCCCGGTGGCGACGCCCTTGGGGGAGGGTGTACGCTATGCCCCTCCCCTTCGGTAAGTAACTGTCACTATGGCAGCTTATCTAATTAGCAGATTCCAGGCTGTGTCGCGATCCCTACGTCTTACAACTATCACGCTCAGATCTATACTGCTTGTCAGTATGGAGAACAGACGGCCATATTCTATGTTCATCATACCCTTCCTTGGCCCTTTGGCCTGGCCACGCATTTGATGTGCGCACACTGGCTTTGCACAATGCACATGTCACCCTAAGCATTTCACTTTTTACGCAAGAAGAATCCGCTCTCTTGAATCTAAACACTGCAAAACACACATCGCGCTCAGCAATGGGCCGGGGCCGCTCCTGTTACCTTGGCTGCCGCTCCTGTGACCTTGACTGCCGCTCCCGGCATGCAGACACGTCAGGAGAAATAGTGAAGACATAGTTGAAGAAGACACATGCCACAGGTTCATGTTCTCACAAAAGGGCACATAAAATTGAGTCCGAAACCTAGTAATACCAAAGGGTCGAAATTCATCTTATTCCAAATTACTAACACTATTCCAACGACTGATGGGTACATCCTACCAAATTATGCAAGAGACACACAGCGATATCTAGCGGACAGTTCTGTGACTAACAACTTGTTGAACCTAATAGAGAGCACCACTATGGCACTAACTCGAGCATTTTCGCTTACTTACATTGCTTTTACGTAAATGTGTATTATAAATATTTGTCATATTTATTTTGCGCTTACGTTGTCATGTGTTCGTTTGTGTATACGAACATCGATCATGCGTACATTTGATTTCGTACATCTGCCACCCGCAGGTACTTTTTGTCCGTACGGATTCGTCCGTAGGTACATTTGTCATAGAATCATTCTAGAATTGTCTTGCACGTCTCGCCCCTGCGAATCGCGAATGTTTTACTCCAGGGAGGGCAGGGAGGGAGGTGGCTGTGCAGGACAGCTGCAGGGTGCACTAGACATGCATCGTAGTAACTTCCCGGGGGGAAGTGGACGACCGGTAGTTCCAGCTTCGAGCATTCAATGATCCACGCCCGCTGCCCAGGCGATGGCCCTGGTTTCATTCCTCGCACCTACGCGTTTGCCATGTTATGATATTGCAACATTGTTTGGCTTCACGACCAGTAATATAATGACAGTCGACTCACAATATTCTCCCCTTCCCGCTCCTCCCGCAATATTGCAACATTGTTTGGCTTCACGACCAGTGATATAATGACAGTCGACTCACAATATTCTCCCCTTCCCGCTCCTCCCGCAATATTGCAACATTGTTTGGCTTCACGACCAGTGATATAATGACAGTCGACTCACAATATTCTCCCCTTCCCGCTCCTCCCGCAATATTGCAACATTGTTTGGCTTCACGACCAGTGATATAATGACAGTCGACTCACAATATTCTCCCCTTCCCGCTCCTCCCGCAATATTGCAACATTGTTTGGCCTCACGACCAGTGATATAATGACAGTCGACTCACAATATTCTCCCCTTCCCGCTCCTCCCGCAATATTGCAACATTGTTTGGCTTCACGACCAGTGATATAATGACAGTCGACTCACAATATTCTCCCCTTCCCGCTCCTCCCGCAATATTGCAACATTGTTTGGCTTCACGACCAGTAATATAATGACAGTCGACTCACAATATTCTCCCCTTCCCGCTCACGACCAGTGATATAATGACAGTCGACTCACAATATTCTCCCCTTCCCGCTCCTCCCGCAATATTGCAACATTGTTTGGCTTCACGACCAGTAATATAATGACAGTCGACTCACAATATTCTCCCCTTCCCGCTCACGACCAGTGATATAATGACAGTCGACTCACAATATTCTCCCCTTCCCGCTCCTCCCGCAATATTGCAACATTGTTTGGCTTCACGACCAGTAATATAATGACAGTCGACTCACAATATTCTCCCCTTCCCGCTCACGACCAGTGATATAATGACAGTCGACTCACAATATTCTCCCCTTCCCGCTCCTCCCGCAATCAGTCAGTGATGCTATCAGCAATGCCAGTTCCTATCTCCTTGGTGGTACTTCAGCTCGCATTGAAGGCGAATCGTTTAATTAGGCGCATAATCGGTTGGGCTGCATAAGGCTAACTTAAATTCGCCTTGTACACCCAGAGTATGTCTGAACAAAATAATACATTCATTGCCCGCATAACTACCTTCGTGACCCGACGGGTGTTGCAGTGCATTTCGGGACTCGGTGACGACAGGGAGTGTAGTGGAGGCGGTCAACCGGCGACTTCTTATGCCATCGTCGGCTCCTTCTCCATCACCGTGTCGCAGAATATGCACACGGACGCCGTCCCTGCAACGGAGATGATCGCCCAACCAGGTCACATGATCCAGGTGAGTGTTCGCCGCTGCCTTTGCAAGTGGATGGAGGCTCCGCCGCTAAATGCCACAGCATGCTAGAGCGTCATGATCATGTTAACCTAGCATTCAAATCCGTGATATTAAAGGCAACGTATCTTCTGTCACTGATACTGGCTCGTGGCGCATGCGATTCTGATGGAGATCGCTTGATAGCTGATTAACTTAAATACAAATGATGGTATAGAGTGCACTTCATATGCACAAGAGCATATCACGTGGTGCACAGCTTCCCGTGGGAAAGCATGCTACATTCTGAATACGCTAGTCCCTTCAGTGCTAGCTGCAGTTCCAAACAATCGTCGCTTGAATATCTGGCTTGCTTTGTACGGTAGCTCTGTTTCCTAAGCCTGCTGAGGCATGTGCCCATAATGCTGTCTGTTCATGTTGTAGGTGATCTGCAGCGGTCCAGGCATCGCCGCTACGGCCGCGGTGGGCCCCAGCGACCTGGATCTAACCGCCGGCAGGCTGGGAGTGCGCCACCTCTTCCAAGTGATCGGCACCCGCCAGATGCCAATCACGGCCATCCACCAGTGCTCCACGCCGGTCGTTCCGGTCGTGTTCCAGGTGTCAGTCTCGACTGGCGAGTCAATGACCAACTTCACTGCCTGCGAGTACATTGTGCGAAACTTGACCATCGCTCTGGAGCAGGCGGGCCTCTCAAAAGACACCAGCGTTGGAGTCTACCTGGACACCTCGCTGCCGGTCACCGTCAAGGTCCAGATGGCTGAGGGTGCGCCTGTCAACATCTCCTGGGCGTACGGCACGTCCGACCTGCCCGACGACACACTGATTCTGAACGAACGCGTGGACCCAGCCGCCTACTATACCAAAACGGTGACGTACCCGGCCGCCGGTACGTTCACCATCAACGCGTCTGCCGTCAACCGTCACTCTGAAGAGCTGGGCGCCACCAGCGCAATGCAAGAGGTGCACCTACAGCATCCCGTGCTGTCTGATTGGATGATCGAGGTGATATCATCGGTGATACTGGTGGAGCCTACCAGCACTCCGCCTGTTGAAGCTGTTGTAATTTTCCACTTGAAGCTGCCATCTAGTCTGCGACTTCCAACAGACGCCTTCCTGTTCGCCGACTTCGGAGACCAGTTCCCCATGGCTGGCTTTGAGCCATTGTCAGACTATGGGTAAGTTGTGACCATGCTTCTCAGACTGACGAGAATTATGACGTGCTAAGTGCGTCGCGAAACACCAGCAGACGGTTCTGCTTCCGACCTAACAGTATGTGTCACATGCTGTTAGAGGCAACGTAGGTCCTTAGAAGTCAATGTGTATCAAGGTGTGGCCTGTGGTATGTGGCCTGTGGTGGGTGGTCTGTGGTATGTGGCCTGTGGTGTGGTCTGTGGTATGTGGCCTGTGGTATGCGGCCTGTGGTATATGACCTGTGGTATGTGGCCTGTTCTATGGGGGCTGTGGTGTGTGGTGTGTGGTATGTTGCCTGTGGTGTGTGGCCTGTGGTATGTGACCGGTGGTATATGGCCTGTGGTATGTGGCATATGGTATGTAACCTGTGGTTGTGCCCTGTGGTATATGACCTACTGTCCGGATGTCATCGGAGGTTGTTCACCGACTATGCCAGACGGGAAATGAATGTTTGTTTATTTTTTGTTAACCTAGCCTCGGAAATAGCTTTCTTAGGATTACAAAGTTGGAAAATGGAGCTTAATGTGTAGTGGCGATATTCAGAGTTGAGAACAATGTATTACATTTTCACCACGTGGGTCTGATTTTGAACAGCGATTCTTCCACCACCACTGTCCTTTCTCTCCCGGAGGGAATCTACTGAGGTATTGCAAATGCTTCAGTTAGAAATGAAAGCGCTGTGCGAATGCTGTTTCCCTCGTCACGTATATTCCACGATACTTCCGATCGGGGCACATGCAAGTTGTCTTTGGCGTCTCTTGTTACACGTAAGGGTGAGCGCAAGCGAACCTTAGTCAAGTTTTATTCACATGTAATGGATGTGTTTGACAACACGAGCGACACAAGACGACACGATCCGACTCCACCCGACCCGATTCGACCAGATCTGGCTATACTCGACCCGACCGAAACCGACCTGATCGGACCCGATCGGATCTGACCTGATCCAACCTCACCGGACCCAATTCGACCTGACCCGACACAACAGTCATTATTTTTGTTATTCAATTCATTTATGTTGGGCAGAACTGATGAATTGATTTGTATAAGCATCAATTAATCTCTAATGCACGCTTATCGGTGCCCACCATCAACCCATAAAGCTGAAGGTCGCATCGTTACACGCGCCATTATCTGTTTGACAAAGCCGCAGTTTCAAAATTCCAGAAGTCAACGATGCACAGAAGCTCTGACCACCAGGCCTTGATTTTGTTATAATGTATGCTGTGGTATTTACCAGCTTTATTTAGGATCTTAGGTGCTTCATTTAGCAGTCAGTGTCAGGAGTTCACGCCATGTCGAATGATAACATTCTTGTTTGCACTTGGAGATGGCTCTCACTAATATTGATCAGAAGGGTTTACCATCCAAGAACATTTTTTTATTGATCAAGCATGGGGGAAATTATACGAAGCATGCTTGAAGAACGTGCGGAAACCACCCACGAAACGCGAATTAGCCCATGACTACTTGATGCCCAGACCCATGCATAGGTTTCGGGACGGACGTGCTGCCATCTGTTGGTAATCAAAGAAGCTGACCAAACCGTAAACTATACGTTGAAACAGCACATTCTTCACATGCTTTATCAACAAGACACCATCTACCCGTATAAGCTACTACGAGCACAATTGGCTGGTTAGCTGGGAAAAAATATGGTCGATACCGTTGAATGTGCGTTGACCGTTGGTATCAACCATATGTGATCATATGTGATCAACTATTGAATGTGCGCTGGTCAGCTAGGTTTCCATCCTTGTCTGTGAATGTTTCCAGGACTACGAGAAAACGTCGCGCGGCAGCTCGCTCGTAGTTGGCATACCCGATGATGCATCATTTGCTCGTCTCTCGAAGAGGAAATTTGTCCAGGTCATATCAGGTCACGGAGCTATGACGTCATCCGTGGGCGCCTGCATTGCCATGTTCACGCAAAACTGCGTGAATTGGTAGTTGCAGGGCAGTAAACGTGCATCAGAGTTCGACTGGGTATGCAATGGAAACAATTAGCTAGTTCCGATGTTTTGAGGTCATTTTCGAAAGCCCAATGTTCTTTCTGAGGTCAAATAAGGTTGGTTACCCCTGACGACTTGTTCTTACTGTAAGCCACTCTCGAGTCAAATTTGCACACGAAACATGATTCAGACAACCATTCTGATTTTAATTCTGTATAATAATGAACCGCTCTCTCAACGGCATTCATATGCAAAGGGTAAGCTGGAATGCTGAGAGGAGTATGGACGATGCCTCTGATATGATCGCCTGACATGGCGAGGGTTATCAGAGTCTCGGAGATCGTTTCACTCCCCCAGTCGATGCTCTCTGTGTGTTCCGTTGACTCTCTCTGGACGGCATGGAGATGGAACGGCTGCTGTTGGTGCGATGTCTCGTCCTTGAGCTGGCATCGCAGTACTGAAGACACCACCCTCTTACATGTCGTCCGATGACAACATTGCAAGAGCTTTTGCTCAGTCAGTCCAGTAACTATTGCGCTGTAGCACTGGGCGCACCAGCTCTACCAAGCGCGGATGGAGATCTGTTAAGAACACAACGCTTTTGCACAGGTTCTTGGCACCGTCCTGACAAGTCCAGTTCCGCTTCATATGAAAGAACATCACTGCATAGTGTCCAACGATCATGTGAACCAGCAGCACTACTTCCTCCGATTCATCAAAAATTAAACCATTCTACTTTCTGTCCCTCGGTTCAGCGCTACGGTGGTTGCATATGAACCTGCTCAAGCTGAACCCCAAGACGACCCAACTGCTGCTGGTCAGACCCACCAGGAGATAGCCACCAGATGTATCATCATCTTCATGAGCGGCACACTGATAAAGCTTGTGGCTAGCACCAAGTTCCTGGCCGTCACTCTGGGCTACAAGACATCTACCTGAGAAAAGCATGTCGCTATAAGCTGCAACAACTGCCACGGCATCTTGATTGGCCTGTCGCAACAGTCCACAGTCCTGTCGGAAGGTGTCAAGAAACTACTGAGTTTCAGTTGCTTCTTGATCAGGTTCTGTTAGTAGTTGGTGTCTTATGTGAATAAGATTAGTATATTAAGTCTTATCTTAAGATATGTCTTAACATACTTGAGCTTTATCTCAATAAGCTTGCTTATCTTCCGCAAGGAAATGGTTAGTTTGATTTTGCTTTTTGTGCGTGCAAAGTCACCTTAAATGTTAATTACCTTAAGCTGGACAAATCATTAACATTTTATTTGTTCCGTTAGTACCTAATTAGCTTTATATCTGGATAAAATAAGAGCTAGTTTAGTTGGTCGGTAATAAATAGAACAAAAAATGGAAAGAGTTGGCTGCAGAAGTGTGAGTGAGAAGGTAGCTAAACATAGTGAGAGTGGGGATTTAGTCATAGGGGATTCAAGGGTCAGGTATGCTTAGCGTGTCTTTTTGTAGTAGGAACTCAAGCACTACTAGAGTCAGCTTCCCAGGGGTACTCGTGAAGGATGTTTGGGATAGGCTGGGAGGGGTAATGCAGGGAAGGAGACGGAAAGGAATGGTAATTGTGCATGCGGGTGTGAATGATGCATGAAGAGACTACACCGAGGAAGCAATAAAAGAAGAAACAATAAAAACAAATCATAAATAGGCGTGTGTGGTATAAGAGCAAGGTCGTGACACAAAAAACTGTACTTAGCTTAGGTGCGAACGCACTTGGATTATTACGTACAGGCATGTAGGCCTTACCAAGATGTATAGGCATGATAGAAAGAGTGCAGCAAAAAGCTACTGTACATATCGGTGGACTAGGTAACTGAGAATATTGAGAAAGGCAATAGATGTGTACTCACTGCAGTATAAGAGATTGAGGGGCGATATGATTGAAATGTTCAAAATCGTTAAAGGGCCAGATAATGTCAATCTGAATGATGCTCTTCTATTTAGAGTATCACATAGGGTACATCAATTCAGGTTGCACAAGTCAAGGTGTAGGACAGTTAAACGCCAACAGGTTCTCAGTCAAAGTGGTTGATCAATGGAATAGGCTGCCTGTTGATGCAGCGGGGAGTGCTTCATTGAAGGTTTTTAGAATTAGGGTGGATAAGTTTTCATGTCGAAAATTTGTTTTTTGAGTTTTAATTGGTGGTGCACATGGTGATACTTATCATGGTAGGAGGACTTTGTGCAGGCCCCTTTAAGCAGGCATGTATGATGGATTTTCAAAAATTATTCATGGTGCATAGGTGTGGAGGAGTGTGTTATGCAACATCAAGTAAATGGTGCAAGATAGCTGCGATATATAGTTCCTTTGACACTGGCGTATGGTAATGATTGGCATGTGTCGATGCCATTTTTCCGTCGTATAGTACCTCTCCTGTATAGGCTTAAGTCAGATATCATTAAATCTAATCACTTGATGTCTTGATGACTAAGAAAACGTTGGTAGAATGCATGGTTATTCCTTACATCTCCTTCTGATCGGCCGTATTAGGAAGCTGCACCTCCACTATGAAGCGCAAGCTGCAGCGAGTCATTAGCTACGGATGCCAGAATCCTTAACCTAGTAACAACGTGATCAAATCACCCCAGTCATACGTCAACTCCAGAGGTCATCTAAGGAGCGGTTCATCAAAAAGGACAGCATCGTCAAGCACAAGCTCCGCACATGCGAGACGTCAACAAGCGGTCTCAGGTGTGGGCTGACATGCATGGAGAGCGTGACTGTGCGTACAGTTCGTGCTGCCGGCTCCCGTCTCCTGCAATCACCTCGAGTTCGTATCAAGTTCGCGAAGCGTTCATCCGCATACCGCGCCGCAAGAACTTGGAACGACGCAGCACGGACAGTCAGAGACGCGAATACTGCGAGCACGTGCAAGCTGGCAGTGAACGGCTGACTGCGCCCCTTGTAGATCGCACCCTGCTGCTTTTGAATGGCGACACCTCGAGCACTGCGGCAGTGTTGTACGGCTCCTGTGATCAATTTTTACCTACGCCCAGTGTCTTAACTTACTTATCCTGATTTACCAGTTTTAGAGCCCCGCGCCGACATTGTATCTTCTTACGATCTGTACTGTTAATGCGCCTGGCCACAATAGCATCATATGGGTACCGACAGACGATGCCTACATACATACGCCTCGTATATACACTTCTCGCCCCTCATTCTGTCACCTCTGTCGACTGTGAGAAGATAGGAAAGAGCCAATTGAACTCATCGTAGTAGTTGGAACGGTCAGGTAGTCCTAGAATGTTTGCATGATCGGTTAGCAACCAGCACCAGCATCATGAAGCGTGTTTAATGTGTATCCACACTGCAGGTACCAAGTAATCTGTTGGTATCCACGATATCTGTTCAACTCACAATCCTATTGAACTCGAAACAGGACCAACAGACGCAGATAGTGTTGTTGATTACATAAACCCAAACAGATTGTGCTGTTTCAATGCATATTTGCCGATTTGGTCATCAAGTTTCGAATTTTAGCAATAGATAGCGGCACCTCCGACACCAAATATATAAACGGGCTGGGGAATGAAGTAGCCATGAGTTAGTTCTCCTTTCATGGGTGTTTTCCGAGGATTTTGGAGCATACTCCGTTATAATTTCATCCATGCTAAGCATTCTATGATTGACGATGCATCATACTTATCAAACGATTCACGTCGATACTGTGTGTTGCCTCGCTTTCCTCTGAAATTCGCTGAAGGCTGAAATGAAAGGGCTCTTGGGTGGAAGTCACTCCAGTTGTTCGCTGTTGTCACTTTTACCACTGAGATATGCGTTCTCACCTTCGCAGGACTGCCAATGCACTGCGTCCATGCAGTTTTTTCAATCAATTTTTCACTTTTTATTATTTTTGACACCCCGCTTATCATCGCAGCGACTACTTTACTGACAAGGACTTCTGGTTCTATTTTCGGAAGTGATGAAGCTGGTAAGTCAACCAAAATATACAAAGGAGCGGAAGTGTATCGATGGCTGTCAATACGACCATTCCTTTCCTTTGGGTTTGTTGCGAGCAATGATGGGCTAGTTTGCCATCCATGAAGTTGCCTGGTACATAATTAATTTTTCAGGAGTTTTGACATCGAAATTTAACCAATTTCAGCTGTTTTCACTGTTATAATTTGGACGGTGAGGTTTCAACCGATCAAGCGAACACCTTGTGCATGCTTCTTAGGTACACCTGTTGAAGAAAAAAGTTAACTTTCTTTTGACAACCTGAGACTATTATGTTTTTTAAACATAAATGTAGATTACCAATGAAATACCGCGTATAGGAAGCACGTTTGTTCTGCAAATGCTAACTCCGGATCTTTCTTTCAGAATCTGGGATAGCACTTCTGCGGATGGATTCTACATCATCACATTAACTCATCAATATGCCACTGCTGGACTCTATTCCGTGACGGTCGATTTGAAGAATGAGGTGTCCAGCATCACCTTGAATACTGAAGTCGATGTCCAAGAGAAAATAATCGACTATGGAGTACAGCTAAAGTTCCAACTAGTAGAGACCACCATAGAATTAGAGGAAGGCCTCGGTGATGACAAAAATAAGTTTCATAACGATAAGAATATCTCCTTTGTCATGACCATGATCCAAGGTACCGTCACTGAGTATATGTTGTATAACATGTCTAACGGCGAAGAGGAATTGCTGACAACCTTCGTGGTGGAAGACAAACTGAATCCATTAGTGGGCAACTTTATATCTTACTTCTCCGTGAATCAGGCTCTCAATCTGACGTTAAAAGCCAAGAATGACTATGAAATGTCTGAGCCGGTGTGGACCACTATATGGATCACGGATCCAATCACACCAATCGAAGGTGTGCAGCTGTTTGAAGGTCCTGAGGTTGCATCACGAGGAATGGAGAAGCCCATCAACGTCACATTCATGGCAGCCTCCATCATGCGGATGTGCATGGTTGTAGATTATGGTGACGGATCGCCCTTAGCTGCCTATGGAGATGAAGGTCAATGCTTTCAGAACTACTCACAGGCGGCGTTCCAACCGAACGACTTGACGACACCGATGGAATTGAAGCATACTTACTGGCGAGATGGTGTCTATAACATTTCGATTGTGATTTACAATCCAGTCTCTATGAGTACCTCTCAACTGACTTTCTTGGTGACCCAGTTTCCCTGTCCTAAGCCTATCATCATAGTTGAGGGCGTTGGTGAAACCATGGAAACAGCAAAGGAGTACTATCGATCGGCCAAGATCGCAGTGACGGCTGAGATGGAGGTACCTTGCAGTTTGGTGTTCAATAAGTTAAAGCAATGGACCGTGGCTAAGGTAGACGACAAGACCGGAGAAACGCTACAAATACTAACAATAGAAAACCTCTTACCCTCGTGGAACAGGTCTACACTGCTCTTCAAGTCAACGTTTCTAGATTTTGGTCTATGGAAGCTACAATATTATGTTACACTTTGGGAGAAGGGAACAGAAAAACCGGAACTTCCATACCAGGTTGTTGTCGGCTCCTACATCAGAGTCCTCAGGTCACCGCTGATTGCAATCATGGTGCCGGGCTCCGTGTCGCGCGTGGTTCGAGGCTGGAGACAGAGGGTTTATTTGGAACCAGGCATGCAATCGATGGATCCAGATTTGCCAGACGACAAGAGCTTCGAATACGAGTGGTACTGTCGCCAGGTAACCGAGAACTTCACCATGAACGGGACAGAGTTGGTCTCTGAGCCTAAACAAAAAGTGTTGTCACTTGAAGACCCCCGACCCACGACTAACGACGGTGGGTGTTTTGGGCTGGGACCAGGTGCCCTAGATTACTCAAACGGCACGTGGAGTATTGACACCTCGATACTGCATCCTCGTGATGAAGATATCACGTTTGAGTTGATGGTTGTCATTAAAAAGAATGGAAGAAGGGCGGATACGTTTATTGATCTTGAAATGGTTTCCGGTCGACCTCCCGCGGTGGGCATTACCTGCGCAGATCCACTACTTTGCTTTCCGGACCCGGATGGGATTCTAGTTAACCCAAATGTCCGACTTGCACTGCGTGGTGAATGCACGGCCGACTGTTTCCTACCACTGACGTACGAGTGGAAGATATTCAAGTTCGTTGATGGCATTTCATTGCCCATAGAAGATGTGGCAGACTACATTTTGTCGCCTCCCGGCTCTTACGAGCTGGCCCTGTCAACATTTCTGTTTGGGAACTATTCCACGGTGGAGAAATTTCATGTTTCACTTGGATCAAACAATTCGCACGAATCCCAAAAAACAGGTGTGGCTACATTATATCTTAGGATCAATAAACCACCATCTGTAAAGAACAGCAACTGCAGGACAGAAACAACGGGAAACTTGGCCCTAGTGGATAAGTTGATCGTCAACTGCCAAATGCCACGTGATCCAGATGGGCACGCCATAACGGAATTTGAATTCCGGACGAATACCGTCAGCCCAACGACTGGCATGGAAAGAAGGAGGACAGTAACCACCGTAAAGAAACCAATTATCAGTCTACGCATACCGTTTGGAGAAGTGTCTTTGTACTACGATGCGACTGACTCATATGGCGGCACAGCCACAAAGCACGTGACAACTTTTTCCACCGTAATGCCCACGCAAGAACAGTACAACAATATCATGAGTGGTAAAGTTTTTTTGGATGCCTCTAGCTCGGGCGACGTCAAGGCCTTAGCCATGATTATGCAGGCATCAGAGACCATACGTGAATCTGCTTACTGGCTGGCCCCTGGCTACACAGCCCCTGGAATGGACGCTTCTAGCATGGCTCAGTTGATCTCCCGTCAAAACACAGCAGCATTGGATGGAATGTCTAACCTCGCAATAGTAGGCAGAGGCTCGCTAGACATGGCAGCTAGCACACTAGAATCCGTGTTCGGCACATCGGTGGGATCTCCAGAGAAATCTATGCAAGTGGATTCTGCTAGCCTTGCGTTATCGATGGATTGCACGGATAGCATGATCGACGCTTTGGATGATATTGACATAGCGTCTCCAGATGGTCTTGCCGCCGCGTACGCTGGAATTGGCTGTGTAGTTGGTCTGGCTGTTACAAATGCTGAGGTCATCGCAGCCGACGACAATTGTACGTCTGTACCGGCTGCCGATGTGCATAATGCTGCAAGTCTTCACTATGACGCACGTATTGGCGACTACGACGGTGAAACAGTGCTACCAGACGCCGAAAAACAGATGGCCTGCAATGTGCGGGACAACTCAATGGCAATGGCAGGGGAAAACGCCTTGAGACTGGATAAGACTGTTAAAGCGATGCACAAAATTGCAGGAAAAAAGCAAGTGATTGGGGAGCAGCTTGTTGTTAAATCGTCCAGTGGCCTCGTAGTAAAGACCAGCAAGATGGAAAACATAACGGGCCAGGATTTAGCAACTGGTGACTCTGGCGGGGGCGTTAAAACAGGGCGGAATTTTAATCCTATTGGCAATGGCGGTGGCGCAGTTGCAGTGGCCATAACCGAGTACCCTACCAATGCCAAATCAAGCTTTGAAGGATCGAGATCACTAAGCAAATACAGCAAAGTAATCTCCATCGAGATTAAAACGGCTAACATGACGGATGTCAAGGTCTCTAACCTGACCGAACCCCTGCTCTTGACGATCCCGAGAGCGGTAAGGAACATGTCCGCTCCTGGTGAAGACTGCGCAATATGTCTCCCTGGTCCATCTTTAATCAACGCTTCGACAGCCCTGCAAAACAAGACAGTACCTCTCGTCTACTCACAGTTCTTCATCACGAGGCCGGATAGTGCTTTCAACATTGAAATATACCCCGTTAATGGCTCAGCTCACAGGTTGTTCGTGATGATTAGCATTGGTCGACAACCAACATTGAAGAATCACGAGTTCTTCAAGATGGTCAAGGACTTCCCGGTCCGAATTTCTCCGCCTGATAACAATGTTGCAGCGGAAGCAAAGTACGACTGGTTCTTTAATAGCGACATCGTAAATAACCGCACAGGCCGAGCATTCGTTGCAGTCGGTGAAATCAAACATTCACTGAGCGTGGAGGAAGCAAAACAGATATTGGACACAAAGGAAATCGTAGAAGGAGCTAAGGCTAAGGATTTCCTGAATACTGTCATAGGCACACAGTATTGGATACGCACATACGTCTCAAGCTGTTATTATTTTGATGACGAAGAAAATAAATGGACCTCACAGGGTTTACGTTGTGTGGGTGCCACTGACACATATGTGCAATGCGAAAGTACTCATTTGACTATGTTCGGATCTGGTTTCATTGTGGAGCCCAACACAATAGACTTCGCTTACGTTTTCGCCAATGCCTCATTTACCGACAACATGACTATCTACATGACAATGATCGTATCGTTGACCTTATTCTTCATTTTGACAATCTGGGCTCGCTGGCAAGACAAGAAAGACGTGGAGAAACTTGGTGCACGTCCTCTTCCCGACAACACGTCGACGGATAAATATCTTTACGAAATCATGGTGTTCACTGGTCACAAGAGCAGCGCTGCCACGAACTCCACCGTTTCGATTATCATCTCTGGTGACAAAGACGAGACTCCTATTCGAACGTTCGGTGAGCCTAAACGACAGTTCTTCCGTAAGGGTGGACAGGACGCGTTCGTTATGACTTGTCCACGTCCCCTTGGTGACCTACAGTACATGCGCGTGTGGCATGATAACACTGGCCGTGGCCGCTACGCTTCCTGGTACCTGCAGTACATCCACATTAGGGACGTGCAGACCGGCAAGCACTATGACTTCGTGGGCGATCGATGGTGGGCGCTTGAAAAGGGAGATGGCCAAATCGATCGCTTGCTCCCTGTGGCAGGCAAAGAGCAGTTGGGTGAGTTTTCCCATCTCTTCACGCACACTTCTCAGAAAAATCTTTCGGATGGTCATGTCTGGTTTTCTGTTTTCTTGCGACCGCCTCGCTCGCGTTTTACGCGTGTGCAACGCGTGTCGTCTTGCTTCGCTCTGCTATTTCTATCGATGATGGTGAATGCCATGTGGTACGGTGTCGTGCCTTCATCGCCCTCGGTAGGTGCCATCAACTTCGGACCAATGTCGCTGTCACCGGAACAGATCTATGTGGGCGTGATGTCCAACTTGATTGTGTTTCCTCCATCTTTCTTCATCGTTTTTCTCTTCCGGAAGGCCCGTGCAAGGACACTCCGAAAGTCTCGAATCGATGACGCTCTGGAGAAGCAAAGCTTTGGAAATCAGCTACTAAAGTCGGACAGACTAGATTCTGTAGAAGGCAAAATTGACAAGGACGATACGGAAAAGAAGAAAGGGAAGAAGAAGAAGTTCACTCTCCCTTGGTGGTGCAGCCTCATAGCTTGGTTTTTATGTGTGGTATGCCTTTTTGGATCTGTCTTCATTGTCTGGTCGTATGGCGTCCAATTTGGAAATGAGAAGACAACCAAATGGCTGACATCGCTGCTTATGTCTTTCTTTTCCTCTGTCCTACTCATCCAGCCGATTAAAGTGTTCTTGGTGGCCACCCTGATCTCTACCATCTTTAAAAATATTGACCTTGATGGCGATGACACCGACGAAGATGAAAGGGACCCAACACTGGCTGACGATGAGGAATGGATGTACAACAAACCACCAAGAAAGACGAGAGGCACGTATGGGAAAGGACCCACGATTATGTATGATAATATCTCGCTAGAAAAGATGAGGAAGGGAAGGCTCAACGAGGTGCAGATGTGGACTATCATGAGAGAACTTGTGAGCTATGGATTCTTCTTGTGGATTCTGGTGATTCTGAGTTTTGATAATCGTGATCCAAACTCATTCTTCATGAAGTTTAACATGGAATCGGCTTTTCTCAAGAAAGGTGATATGACCAACTGGAAGAGTGTTCTTGACTTCTCTAAAGTGCATAACACTGGAACTTTCTGGACCTGGACTCATAACGTTGTGATGGCAGAGCTGCGGGCTCAAAACTGGTACGACAATGTATCTCCACCTTATGGTTTGCGTGGCTTCCTTGATGACCGAGTCAATCGAATCATGGGTTACGGAATCATACGACAAATTCGCGCGAAACCAAACACGTGCACCATTCATAAGAGCCTCTCAAACAGGATCAGTAAGTGCGCAGGTTTCACTGGTATCGTACACGAAGAAGAGGATCACTTTTGCGTGAACTGGACACGACGAGGTTCGGCCAAGGACTGTGCGCTTTCTGAGTACCGTTACAGATCGGCCAGTGAGCTCCAAAGCCTGCCATACATCGGCACCCTTGATGTGTATGGCGGTGGTGGCTATGTGTTCAAGCTCACCGGTCGTATGAAATCCATTTCGATGCGTATGAAGCAGTTGGAGCAGGAGCTGTGGATCGACCATATGACACGAGCCGTTATGCTCGAGTTCTCGGTCTACAACGCTCAAGTCAATCTGTTTGGCATCGCGACAATCTTTGTGGAGGCGGTCCCTGGAGGTGGAATGCTGCCTGGATGGCGTTTCGATGGAGTGCGTCTGATTCGTCACCAGACTGGCTTTCATTTGTTTGTCTTAATATGTGAGGTATCCTACGTTGGTTTCATAGTCTACTTCATGGTGCGCGAAATTCGCTTCCTGTGTAAGGAGAAAAAGGCCTACTTCAATACGTACTGGGTATATGCTGAATGGTCAATTATTCTGCTATCGTGGACAGCTGTGGTGGTGTACATCCTACGGTACATTGAAACGGATGCCGTCCTAGAACAATTTAAGAAGACCTATGGAAATGGCTACATTCGGATGCAGTATGCTCAGTCGTTGGATGACCTGTTTGGCTACCTAATGGGAATGCTGGTGTTTGTCGCCACCATCAAGTTCTCCAAGCTGTTGCGTTTTAACAGACGCATAGGCATGTTATCTGCCACTCTGAAGCAATGCTGGGGAGACCTGACTGGATTCTTTGTCATTTTTTTAATTGCGCTTGCAGCATTCGCCATGGTTTTCAACCTCCTTCTAATCACCACAATGGCTGATTTCAAGAACGTTATCTCCGCCGTGGAGTCGGCGTTCGCCATGCTGCTGAACAAATTCGATTTCGACGTCATGTACAAATCGAGCCTTCTGGCCGTCATTCTATTCCTGGCATTTGCTATCGTCATGAACATCGTCTTCGTGAACGTGCTGTTGACGATCATTATCCGCGCCTTCCAGCAGATAAAAGACGATGTGCTCAGCCAGCCGAATGACTTTGAAATTATCGAGTTCGTCACAGCTCGCATGTTGCGCTTTTTGGGCAGAGGTCCCGGCGGGCGCAGAGTGGTGCCATTAAGAACACAGATGAAGGAGTTCCAAGAGGAACAGCGTCGTCAAAGGCAGCAAGGAAACCGCGTGGACGAGCTTCCCGACAAAATGGACCGCTTCCTGAACCAAGTCAATGACATGTACTTTGACGGTCGTCTGGAGCTCAATAACAAGGCGTTCCTGATGAAGACACTGCAGGCACAGCAGGAGCGCGAACAAGCGAATGCGTCTAAGATCAGCGCCAACCCGAAAAGGAAGCACAAACCGCGCAGCAATGACAACGATCGCAGTAACATGAATCAATTCCAAGCGGAGCTGGATGACGTATAATAAGCCCAGTGGAATATCGGGAACATGCCGCAATCCAGCTTGATATTTGGCTTTGACCCACGCTCTAATCTGACCAGAACTCGATTACCCAATATACCCTGCGTTAAGCAGGGTGTCCTCATTGTGTCCGTATTCCATTTTGTGGTGCATGTTTGTTCCTAATTATTTTATTTCACGGAGTGTTCAATGAGCATCCTCTAATGTTTTGCTAATAAGCATGATGTCAACATCGGCTTTGCTTTATTACCGCAATAATGTCTACTATCAACAGGTGATGATGGCACCGAATTTTGTAGCGAAAAGTTAAATGCTTATAGTACATGTAAACATGGTCATTGTTCGTGTGCTGACATGATTTTGCAGAACCGGTATTGAATTGCCGACCAGCTTACCACTCGGATAATATACATTGGTTTATGCTTGGAACATGTATGTATGGAGTGCTCCAACGCTCCATGTCCGGATGTCTCGGAACTAGGTATCTTTTAAGTCGAAGTAAGTATGATGTGGCTAAGTAACTACTTGAAAACCGAGATGCGATTCCAGATCGTGACCATACAAAAGGTCAAAGCGTAGTTCAGCGGAGGAAGAGGTGTACTTTGATTTTTTCACATATAAGTGGGGGCGCAACACTCTGTTCCATGCGTGTGCAATATCGCTGTCTTAACACGCGCGCCGAAGGGCCTCTTACTAAATTCTCACCAGAGGGAGGATGGGGTGGATTCGCCACCCCCCCCCCCCTTAAGATCTCGGAATACAATGAAGCTAGAAGCACACAATTATGGAGGTAGACCACGACTGTAGTGATCTCGCTTCAGTATAAATTATATGACCTTAGGCTAATGCCTTCAGGATCAAATGAGGCTGGGATCGGCCGCCGAAACTCGCCACCGCTCAACCACACCAACGAAACCTTTGTGACCTTGAACGCTGGCGGCCGGCCGGTAGGTCGATTTTGCACCCTCGCAGTTCCTATGTGTTCCAAGAGATTTCATATTTGTTCGGTGCACCGGATGTGTTGTCAATTTGTGGCAACTTCACAAGAGTTAATAACAATATCCCCGCCCGTTTATAAGATATCTTCGAAAAGCGGGAGGGATAGGTGGGAACGGCTCCCCTCCACTTCGCGTGTTAAGCTTGGAGAACGCATCACCGGTCAAAATTGTTAGCATATGCCCTGCCGCATAAGCGCTTTCGGAACCCTTGTATTATGTTCTAGATACCTCATTCACAATGATGCTACGAATAGGCAGTTCGTTGTTGTGACCTCTTACATTGATGGGATTCAGTATAAATACCGGTGTAAGGTTTTATTAGGGCGCTGAACTAACGAGGGCAAGATACAGGTTGGAGCTTCCCCCGCTTCAGGCACAGGTTCGGGCACCATCCCGTGACATGAAACTGTGGACTGACGGCAACTGCACTCTCTTGGAAGCCCGCAGATGCATATACTTTATTGCATCCCATCCTCTCCGAAGTGCAGGAAATGCAGAATGAGGTACAACCTATGTCGACAATTCGGCACCGTGCATCAAATTTGGTATGAGTGCTCAATGAATGTTAGAGGAACGTGATCTGTCCTCGAGATACCGCAAAATTATCTCTCCCCCAACCCAGCCACCAGCTTTTGTTCTCAGCTAGAGCAGAGATATACGCTAAACGGCATAGCTTAACTCGACTACATGCAAACTGAACACTTTGTCTGACAGCATAACACGTGCAAACAATAAAGTCACTCCTGAGGTCAACGTCAAGTACCAGGAAATATGTGATGAACTGCTGAGGCTGACAATTTTCAAAGCACTTTGTGGTCAGGACAGGATAGGAAATGGCACCAAACTAAGACCAAACAAAATTCGAACTGACATTTTCCCAAAAGATTGCAATATGTTTTTAAAAAATGTTCGATAAAGTTCGAAAAACACATTCCAGCACAAAATACATGTTTTCAAATCAAACTTCGGGACTTCTCACATCAAAGACAGAAAGTCGTTGAACAATGCTGTCGCTGGGCCCGAGTGGGCTAAGTCCGGATAAGCGCGTGTACCATCCAGGGGCGTCGATTTGTATCCTTTTGTGTGGGCCAGGGCCCCACCAATGTTGATCTTGCCCCCCCCCCCCCCGCAATGTTGATTTTGGCCCCCCAATAATCTATGCTATTTTTATGCTGATAAAAAAGTTGAAGGAAAAAAGAAGAAAAACACCATGCCAGGTGCACAGAAAATGTAGTTGATGTTAACCAGCACATTTTGTACTGAAAAGAAACAGATTTGGATTAGATAGTGGACTGACTCCACCTTTTGCTACAAAATTCAAAATGGTGTCCAAAAAACCAAAATAGCTAGATTTCCCTCCACTGTGGAAGGACAACTTACATCATAAAATGTTGAGATTAGCTGATGATATACAAAGCTGATGATATACAAACTATGATTATCTTCAACAGCCCACTCATCACATCATCAGCTTGATACCTGGTACCTAGGCACCTAGGTACATGCTGCAGAAAGACTTAGACGAGCTTGTGAAGTGGTCCGAAAAATGGCAAACGAAATTTAATTTTGATAAGTGCAAAATCAGGCATGTAGGTAGGCAGCATATCAAGGCTCCGTACTTGATGGGTGGCCAAGTACTATCAGTGACTCAGCAGGAGAAGGACTTAGGTGTTATTTTAAACACAAAATTGGGGGCATCAGAACAGACCAAAGAAGTCAGGAAGAAGGCACTAAGAATGCTTGGGGCAATAAATAGGAATGTATCATACAAAAGTGAGGAAGTCATCAGGAACCTTTACTGTGCATATGCCAGGCCACATTTGGAATACTGTGTCCAAGCTTGGTCCCCTAGTTATGAAAAAGATTGTTGGAATTTAGAGAAAGTACAAAAGAGGGCAACAAAAATGGTTAATTGGTATAGGCAACCTGGCATATGAGGAAAGATTGAAGAAATTGAATATGTTTTCACTTAGATATAGAAGGCTGAGAGGAGATCTCATCGAGGTCTTTAAATTTGTTCATGGTCAGGAACAGGGATATATCAGGGAAATATTTGAATTTAACAGAAATGATGCTATTGAGATCAGCTATGGCTCACATGACTTCCAAAGCAAACCTTAAAAGGTACACCAAAGTTCGCCTTCAAGCCTTGGTGACGTCACAGCTTTTTCCTCATTGCAGAAATTGGTAGCATCAGGCATGTTTCAATTTTCCTGCGCATGGGGGGCGGGGGTGGAAGTCATTTTTTTAAGGCGTGCCGGACCATAAAGCTTATGGGCGCCGCCTTTAAAGCGAGTACGCTACATGTCTATCTATAAAAGCGGGTGTTTGCGATCAAGGTGCAGGCAGGTGGATATTTACGTTAAGGGAATTTTACGTGATAGTTTGTGTGATATTTTAAGTGCTGAAAGCGGAGGCTGGGATTTGGACATCTTCCTGCTGTCTAAATGGCTTTAATTTTACTTTACTCCTCCACAAAATAATGTGTAGTTTGGGTGGGGGCGGGGCTGCGCATGAAACATACGAAGTTTATGTATTGCCCATATATGCTGTGCACGTTATATTATTTTTTCTAGTCAAAATGGAGGACTACCCCGTATTTGTATTTTGCATGGTGGCGCAGCTAGGCATAGTCCGAGAATGCTTTCATTGATGCGTTTGAGTGAGGAAAGACAATACCACTCATCAATAATCAGTAATTAGCAGCAATATAGTAATTACGTGTTTGAAGTTGCAAATTTCCTGTCTCCCTCCTTGAAAAATACAATTGGGTATAGCGGTCACCGGTCGTGACGTCTGTTCTTCAGAGCATCGAAAACCGTAGCATCGAAAGATAAAAAGTCAAAGTATAAAAATCCTAGAATCTCAAGCTAGAGAGTGTGGTCGACAAATATGACGGAGGTGAGACACTTGTGGTGCAATTGCGCGCGATGTTTAATCCGGTGGCCAAACTCATGTGGCGTCGCGCTGCTTCATTTTTATACTTCGCACCCGATGTGTCTGCAGATTAGTGTGATTTTAAGCAGTTAATTCTTGCTGATATTTAATTCCCAAAGGAACAATAGAGGAAGAACTTGGCAGGTAAGCTTCAACAAGTCCAGTCCATGCCTTTTTCTGATTTCTGCACGGTGTTTCTATCTTAATGCCAGATACCTAACTACCTACCTACCTACCATATTTGAGTATTATTGTGCTTTGAGGTGGTAACAAGACAAGTCTTTACACACAGTTTCCTCCATACAGCAAACGAATAGGTTAGTTTTGGTAGTAAATTTGTGCTTTAGGGTGTTTTTTTGAATTCTTGGAATTTATCATTCGAATGCAATGTTTATAAACGTGACTAAGATGATGGGACCATTCATTTTCTGTGCAAATGCTTACTTTTCAGGTTGTGACCAAAATAACAACAAAAAAGAGGCTTTGAGTTAGGCAACATAGCATAAAAAGAAATGTAGTAAAAAAAATCAGCATAACCAAACCTAACCTAGCCTAACCTGCCTTTGGAGAAAACGAAATCAAAAACATAAAGTTAGAAAAAGCTAGAGCATTTTATTTTCTGAAGATTTTCAAAATTTAAAAACCTAACCTAACCTAACCTAACCTAACATGAGTTGCTCTTGAATACAAAATTATTTTTAAATTTGCAGTTTAAGGGGTTTATGTTTATTTTTTGTGAATTTTTCTTCAGAATACTATGTTCATGAAGGTGACTAAGATGAGGGGGACCACTTATTTTCTGTACAATCGCTTCTTTTTTTATTGGAAAAAATTTATAAATTTTCGAACTTAAAAAGCCTAAACTAACCTAACCTAACCAAACCTAACCCATTTATTTGCTTTATGGAAACAAATATGTGTAAAAACTTCTCTTGTTACCACATTAAACCAAAGAAATACCGGTTTGGTTAGGTTAGGCTAGCATAGTTTTTTAGGTTGGAAAATGTTTGCAAGTTTTCACAAATTTGCTAAAATCGGACATTTTTCCTTCAAAAGCAGCTCACGTTAGGTTAAGCTAGGTTTGGTTCGGTTTTCTAATTTAAAAAGTTTTCAGAGAATATATTGCTTAAAATTGTTATCTTTTTTTTCCCAAAGTAGGTTAGGATATGCTAGATTAGGTTATGTTTGTCATGGTTATTAGGTTATCGTATGGATTCACTAATGACTGAATCTATATCATTCCCGCTGGAGTCTAAAAGCTACATCATAACCTTACGCATAACGTATATCACAAGAGCCCATCTCGATTCTACTGCTCACTTAAAACACTATAGAAGTAAATTAATGAAAGTGTTACTTCATTACCTGCATTGTTAATGCAAACAGAAAGAAGTCCTTTGAGCCATATGTAATGTCCTTCACACTCCTACCTCTTACTGCAACGCCCACGACCACAATGCACAACATGTCAACGAACACTCACTATCAAACACATACTCATCTACTGCACTAAATACAACAACGAAAGGCAACACATCACAGACTACTGCAGCACACGCAACATTCCACTAAACATCACTACACTTCTCAAAGACGACTATCCAACATTACACGAACTTCTCTTCCACTTTCTCTCTACGACACGCCTAATCGATCAACTGTGAAAAAAAGGAAAAAAATAGACCGGGAAAAAAGACTGAATCCCGGGGAGGAAAAAACGAAAAAAAACAACTAAAAACAAACAAACAAACAAACAAACAGATAACTACAAAAAAACAAACGTGTTCTTGCAATGTTAATCTATGGCGATGACCCGACCCCAACCCACCCACTACACCCCATACCCCAATCTAGCACCGTCAGGACTGACAGCTTCTTTCGACTACTCCATTTTCGGCTCCCAAACGTCTCTTCTCGGCCATCTCTACCTCTTCAAGCTCCCAGATCAACTCAACTCTTCAAGACGACTCCGACTTTACTCGAACATCACTCTACCAGTAATATATCCACCCTGTATCTAATCCTCCTATCATTCTACCACTCACACACCGGAAACAGCCGACATCACCCACAGGTGGCAGGCTGGCCAAACACAGCAACACACACACGTGCTGCTCCATCCACTTCCAACTCCGCCCTGACCAAACTTCAGGAGCGCATTCATCTCCAAAGCAGCCTGCGGAACAAGGTATGTATTGCAGCAAGAGTACTATGATCTGAATTCCATGGTAACCCTGTTGCCTAATAGTCCATCCTTGCCTATCCATGTAGGAGATGTTTGACTTTCCTCAAACTGTCTGGAGAACTTTGGAGTTGAAATCACGTGTGAGTGATGAAACAGATGAGATATTCCTAATGCTTATGTTGGAAAATTGCATGGCACAGTAGCATGCCGAATGGGAGGGACATTGTGGGCAGTTGTCGCCTGACAGGTTGTGGGGCCCCCAATAATCGGGTCGAGCTCCTGCAAAAAAAAATGCGCCAGTCTCCTTAATAATCCCGTTTGGGCCCCCAATAATCGCACCGGAGCCACGTAGAATCGCACTGGGGGAAAAAGTCGCGCAGGGGCTTCTGAAAAGGACGCTGGGGCCTCAAAAGTTCCCGTCTGGGCCCCTGAAAATCACGCTTGGAGCTCGAAAGAGTCGTGCTGGGGTTCAAGAAAATCAGGACGGAGGCCACAAACGGTCGGGCCGGGGCCCCGGAAAGTCACGCTGGGCCTAGGGGTACCAAGAATTATCGCCCGGATCCCTGAAAATCACGCTAGGGCCATGGCAGGTCGCACCGGGGCTTCAAAAGTCTCATTGTGATCACCCAAGAAATGAAGCTGGGGCAACGAAAAGCAGTCTCGACATGGAAAATCACTCTGAGGTCCCAATAACCGCTCCAAAACCCACAAAGCGTGTTTGGCCACAAAAAACGTGTCCTAGCCACTAAGGCTCGAGCTAGGGATCCCAACAAGTGACCACGGGGCCCCCAAATATCGCGTTCGGGGCCCAAAAATTCCGTCGGTAATCAAAAGCGTACCGAGTTTCGCAAAAAGCGACAGGGCCTTAAAATATGCGCTGCAGCTCGAAATAAACACACCGGGAGCGCTAAATAAAAAGCGTAACGAAGGCCCTCGAGGCACACCAGGGCCATCAGACCGCACGGGGCCTCAAAAACAGGCTGGGCCCTCAAAAAGGGAATTGATCGTAAACAAGGAACAAATAGACCGGACACTAAATAAACACATCGGCGTCTTCGAAAACGCGCCGATACCACAAAAATATAATCGGTGTATAAAAAGCCAACAAAGCTGTTAAAATGATCCGGATCTCAAACATGTGCCGGGCCCCGAACAAAAATTGGCTGAAGCCCTAAAACACATCTATAGAAGAAGAAAAACGCAACGGGTAAAAAACGAACACCTAGCCAGGGTCACGACTCGGTAGCCAATCTGGGAGCTTAATTAACCAAAGAGATGAGGTGCATCAAAGCTCAGTGTGTCTACGGATTTCATAATCACGAGAAAATGTGGGAAGAATAGAACTAATACATCGAATTGAATTTTTATATTTTTTGTTCCAGCGAGCCGCCATACCAGGCATTCCACATGTTAAATGTGGCACAAGACTATCATGTAACAGTAATTAGCAAAACGTGGGAGGCCTAGCAGAAACCGGAGAACCGCACGTAGAGTGGCGAATGCGCCGACTGCGCAAGGCGGGTGTGCACGTGCACGAACGTTGGCGTTTTGGCGACCAGGCGTTATTAATTGGAATGCCTGATATTGCCAAATTTTACATTTTTGAGTGATTTGTTCAGGTGCAACTTCAGCAATATGAGGTGACTTTTCAAGGGATTCCAAAAGAAAAACCTTCAAACAAGATGAGGGGATTTAGGGTTCAAATCCGGTCATTCAGAAATAATGGTGGTTGATTTGGCCCCCTCCACAGGACAGTTAATTTGGTCACTAATTATTCTATAACAAAAATATAAAGAACGCTCTTTGAAAAAAATATTGGAAACACGGGGACTTTTTTAAATGAGGATAGTTGGGCACCTTCCAAGTCAGTTTGCCCCCCCTCTCGCAAATCCTAGGTACGCCACTGCCATGGCATGACATAATTTAACCTGTTGATGGCTATGATCCGCCGCAATGGACGGTGTACTCTGCGGCCCCGGTCCGCCACAGTGGACGATGTGCTCCGTAACCCCGATCCGCCACAATGGACGGTGTACTCCACGGCCCTGATCCGCCACAGTGGACGGTGTGCTCCGCGGCCCCGGTCCGTTGCAATGGACAGTGAACTCCACGGCCCTGATCCGTCACAGTGGACGGTTTGCTCCGCGACCCTGATCCACCACAGTGGATGGTGTACTCCGCTGCCCTGCTCAGCCGCAGTGGACGCTATGCTTCGCGGCCTAGTCCGTCATAGCAGGTGTGCCCCACGGTACCGGTCCACCACAGTGGACGGTATACTCTGCGACCCGGGTCTGCCACGGTTGATAATGTACTCCGCGGCCCTGGCCCGCCACAGTGGACGGTGTGCTCCGCGGCTCCGGTCCGTTACGGTGGACCGTGTGCTCCGCGGCACCGGTCCGCCGGAGTGGACGGTGTGTTTCGCGGCTCTGGTCCGCCATAGTAGAAGGTGTGCTCCACAGCCCCAGTCCGCCACAGTGGACGGTTTGCTCTGCGACCCTGGCCCGCCACAGTGGACGTCAGGGTCGAAAAACGGGATGTTCCTGGATTTTTGCCATCCATAGCATTATCCCCTTCGCAAAATTATCCTCCATGTTGTTTCCTCCATGCGTTTTCAACGTGGACGTCCGATGGTGTTGTTCGACAACGAATTGCCCTGTGGTAAAGTGCTCAAGATTCACCTGCAACTTCAAAGTGATATTCTGATGCCAAGGTTTGAAGGAAAATATCATCTCCGTATTCCATCACTCAGAAGTTGTCCTCTCATCACCCAGGATTGCAAAGTATAAATCCATCACGGCTCTCCATCATCTTTCCGAGCAGTTTTATGTGCATTGGTTGTCACTTTCTCCGCATTCTACCGTTCACCTTAATATTAATAGGTACCAATGTCACCCATGCATTAACATTTCCCAATTCGTCACAGCCATTGAATCTGATTGAGACGCAGCTGCTCTTGTTGTGCATTTCGAGCGATGAATATTGATGCCATCAGAAAATTAAATTATGTCAGCAGCCAGACTGACCTTACTTCTAATAGGGTAATGATTACAGGTACTAACAGCAGCGCGGCCAGAAATGCCTTTGGGTGCGGCACCCTTATGGCCTTATTCGTGTCCCTCGCACCTATATGAGGACTCCTTACGTCTGTCATGTGTTCTTACTGTCCGACATTTTGCACCTCTTTATATTTGCCCTTCATATGCTTTATATTTGCTTTACATGATAAGGTCCAGTCACACGAAGTCGGGTCATCTCGGATCATTGTTCACACAATGTCATGGTGTACTACTTCGGTGGCTCTAAAACTGAATTAAAATTTCAATTCACAAGGAGCAGAAGCATTCGGTATAAGACGACATTGCGGGCGCAATGTCGCTAAGGCAGCTGACGCGCACAAAATCCAAACTCCACACACAAGATGGCAGTGTAGAATATGCATAATACTTGACCTGACCTAACACCATTGACCTTGTCACATATTTGAAAGCCGAATGTCTATATCATTCTTGCATCACGTTCTGCACGAAAAGTTTCCTGTTACTGCGATAAGAAGAAATAATTTGACCTGACCTCCGTTTAGTAACCTTGTAATAGAGTTAGTTTTTGAGTGTCTTAATCCCATAAATTCAGCCCCCTACCCCCTCCGTTCCTGGCGCGACAAGTCTCAGGCACCTAGACTGGCGTGCGCCTGTCTGATGCCGACGTAAGCTGCCACCGCTCCAATCGGGGCCGGTCAGTGGACCTTGCCCCTTCCCCTTCCCTATCCGACCAGCGCGCCCCGCCGCCGTCGTTAAATATTAGATGTGACAGTGTTCATATAAAATCATACTTTTGGCTGTCCCGTAACCGTAATTGGTATAATCCCGTAAGCCTTCCGATTGTAAAATTGTACCGTAATTGTAACTGTAAAGAGTGTACCGTAAATAGCACATAGTACCCATCACTAAATGCAGGCCCACTTCCGACGAACCTTCTAGAACATGGATGTGACGTAAATGGGCGGTTCTGGCTCAACTACCAATGAAATGCCGGGGATCTGTGCTGGTGAGGGGCTGACCTCAGGCGGCCAGTCAGTCAGGCTTGGATTTTCACTGCGAGCAGACCGCTGTTGAACCGCTCCAGCGCGCGCGCTTCCCAACTAAATTCGGCTTCTAAATTCATAAGAAAGGCAGTATCACGGCTTACCTTCAGAGGAGAAAGTTCTGTACGGTGTCTGTCGGTCTCGTGTGATCGTGCGAGTGCTGCAGTGCAATACAGGGCAGCTAGAAAGACATTGGTGCTTTCGTGACCGGGGTTATCGAGACGACGAGGTTGCTAGACTTTCGCGTGCCAATATAGGAACTTTCCTACAAGTGGAGTCGTGACCGCGGATTTTCTGCGAAACTTTCTGCGAGACTCTGCGACTTTCTGCAAGCCCAACTAGATCAACACCAACTGGACCTTCAATGACGCCGTTTCAGCACGGACGAGCAGGAGAATGTCTTCCGCTTCATTTACGTAAGTCCGAGCAAAATCCATCATCCTTTTAAAAAATACCATTTTCGGATTTTGACCACTTAAAACGGTTTGAAAAAATTGCATAATTGTGCTGCATACCTACCGTGTTCTGAATACTGTGTGTGGGAACTAATGTGTGAACCTCGAGCGGAATTTGAAACATAGAAATCTCCACAAAAGTGAGCGAATAATTTTGAAAAATATATGGAGTAACTTAATGTAATTAATTATGACTGAGATTTCTACTGATAGATTGGCGGAGTGCTTCAACAAAATTCGCTTGGAGATGCGCGCACAAGGGATGACACAGAACGTCAGACAATTTTCTGGAGATGGTCACAACAGATTAATTGAATGGCTACGGCAACTTGAGCGAATTAATTTCAGCATGGATGACGAACAAATGCAGATAATTTCCATCAAAACGCTCACTGGAACTGCAGCCGAGTTTACGCAGCGCGTATTCACGGAACAACCACTTATGACGTGGACACAAATCAATATTCGGACCTATCGGACAATAAGTGCGCTCAGGATGGTTTGAGAAAACTACGCCAAAATAGAGATCTTGTGCAGAATTTGGTGAGAAATTAATCGCACTGGCACGGGAAGCTGACTCAGATGTCGAAAATCCCTCGGTTCAGGAAAATCTCATTTATATTTCTAATAAAGGTGTCCAAAGTAGCTCATTGGCAAACAAGCTGTACAGACAAAACTTCCGAACCCTGGAGGAAGCCATCCAGTTTGCAGTAAAGGAACAGAAGGTAGACAGAGTTATCGAGGTTTGCAGAGGCGTACAAAGGCAGGAGCCGATGGAAGTCGACTCAAATCAGCCAGACACAGGACAGGACAAGGTGGAGAAATTGGAAAAACTTGTTATGGCAATAGGCCAATCGGTGGAAAAATTAAGAGCAACCAAGCTAGAAACTCAGAAGCCACCCAGAGAGAACAAACCCCAGCCTGGACCAAGGGTGTTCCATCCCACCTACCAAAATTACCCACGTCCGCCACGAAACTACCCCTTAGGACCACGCTATGGACCACCTCAGTCAGGACCGCACTATGGACCACCACCACAGCCACGACCTCCTATGGGCCCCAGAGTATGGAGAGCACCACCCAACACCGACCAGCACCCAGCTTACCGCTGGACTCCCGATGGTAGACCCATCTGTATCAGGTGTGCCAAAATTGGTCACATTGGAAGACGATGCCGCTCTCAGCCAATTAGCCCGGCGGAAACCTAATGAGCTCTGTCGCGACTGACCACCGTGATGGAGCTGAGCAAATTCAGACAGAGGAAATACCGAGAAAACAGAGGAAATACCGAGAAAACAGAGGAAGAATATCAGGAAAAAGCGCGACCCCGAAAAACGTAAACAACGGTTGGCACGCGTCCAACAAGTTCACATCAAGGCAAACACGCCTATGGCTTGGCTTCACATCGGCAACCAGAGAGCCTATACTCTCGTGGACACTAGAGCCGACATATCGTTGATTTCCCAAAAATATTTGATAAAATAACGGAGAAAAATATTATAAATTTCTCACAGGACCGACGAGATTACATACCACTGATATCCGCCAGTGGACATCGCCTGAAAAACATTGGAGTCGGAACCTTCATGGTGGAGATGAGCAAATTCCGAAAACCGTTCGAATTTCAAATTGTAGAGGACCTAAAACAGGAGTGCATATTGGGAAATGATTTTTTTGACGAAGTTTGGAGCGAAGTTAGATTTTGAGAAGAAAGCCCTCTGCATCGAAGGAAACATGATTCCTCTCAGACAGCAAAAACAGAACAGTGAACCGACGAGCTCACTCGTCCGAGTCAAGGAAAGAATTCACATTCCCGCCAACACTGTCGTGGAATTCCCAGCCTTCATTAACCGTGTTCAACTGGTAGTTCAAAACTGTAATGTACACTCGCTGGATAATATGCCGCTGATCTCGGAAGAACCTGGCTTGTTCATAACAGAAATAATAGCGAAACCTGACCAACACAAACGCGTACAACTGCGAATTGTTAATACCACTACTCGTGATTTCACCTTGCACCCAGAGCAGGTGATTGCATTCGCTGAGACTATAGACGATTCTGACTTTGAACACCTGATTGATATGACACAGGACTGACACCGCCAACCGCTCCCTCTGACCCGCTTAATCAAGCCAAGCTGGCTCACCTGACTGGTTCCAAATTTGGCAAAAGTTCCAAATTTTAACAGGGCAGACTTTGACTGCATGAGAGCGGCTTTAGGTGCCATAAAATGGGAAGAAAAATTCTCCGATTTAAATGCCTGTGAAATGTGGGAAAAGTTCAAATCTTACTTGAGGGAAATTCAGATTAGACATGTCCCCCAAAAGCAAAGGCGCAAAAGAAGAGCAGGAAAGCCAGCATGGCTTACACCAGATTTGACAAAAGCAATTAAGGCTAAGAAAGATGCATTTAGAGTATGTAAGGAAGCTTCAAATATAGTAAATCTAAGGTTGTGTCAAAAAGCTAGAGACGTTGTGAAGCAGAAAACCAGAGCAGCAAAGCGAGCAAAAGAATTGGATTTGGCTAGGAACTGTAATGGGGACAGTAAAAAGTTCTTTAGTTTCTACAAGCTAAGTAAAGTTTCAAGCACAATTGGTCCACTGGAAGTAAATGGGATTATATTGAGTGAGGATGGTGAGATGGTTGAGGAATTGAGCAAGCAGTTTAAATCAGTGTTTACATTGGAGGATGTGACTAATCTGCCAACTGTGAACCACAGCTCAGCAACAGGTGATCAGTTACATGATGTTGATTTCATTGACAGTGATGTTGTTTTGAATTATGTCAGGAAAATAAAGCCAAACAAGGCAGCAGGACCTGATGGAATTTATGCTAGGGTATTGCGGGAAGCTGAAAAAGAATTGGCAATTCCACTCAGTATCATATTTTGTAGGTCAGTTTCACAAAATGAAATTCCAACCGATTGCAAAAGGGCAAATGTAGTTCCTATTTTCAAGAAAGGAGAAAGAGGGAAAGTTTAAAACGATAGGCCATTAAGCCTCACATCACTAGTCTGCAAGGTACTTGAATCAATTATCAAGGATAAAATAGTTGGTTTTCTGGAAGCAAACAGAGTGATTCAAGAACCTCAACATGGGTTTAGAAAAGGGCGATCGTGTCTCACAAATCTCTTGGACTTTTTTAATTTTGCTACAGAACAATTTGATAAGGGAAATCAGGTTGATGTAGCATATCTTGACTTTAGCAAGGCCTTTGACAAGGTACCTCATAAACGGTTAATGATGCAGCTTCAGGCCCATGGTATTGTGGGTAGCATCCAAAAATGGATAGGGTTGTGGCTTTCAGATAGACAGCAGAGAATGATGCTAAATGGTACAAAAACATCATGGCAAAATGTTCTTAGTGGAGTCCTCCAGAGGTAAGTACTGGGACCACTATTGTTCATTATGTTTGTAAATAACATTGGAAGTGGCCTAAGCAGTAAGGTTTTGAAATTTGCAGATGATTTGAAGGTCTTTAGGGCAATAACAGGGCACAATGAGCAGGTCTTGCTGCAGAAAGACTTAGACGAGCTTGTGAAGTGGTCCGAAAAATGGCAAAAGAAATTTAATTTTGATAAGTGCAAAATCATGCATGTAGGTAGGCAGCATATTGTAAGCAGGTTTACATTTTTATCTTTTCTTAAAAAAACGTAGAAACCGGGCGACGGCGTCGGACAGCGTTCTGCACTTCCCACGACAACTCACCGAAAACAAAGACACCTGTTTCCAAGCGCAGACGAACTCCAGCGGCACGGACGACACAACATCAAAGGCGGCATCTGAGCAAAACAACTCACGGCGAGCCAGGCTAATCGCCTGGCACCCTCTTTCCCTCCGCGCCCAGCTGGCCCCCAGAGGGGCGAAAACAAGCTGATCTAGATCAACAGAAGGATCGGTGACCCCGGTCTGGAACACCGCCAGCTGAGAAGAAAATTTCCAGTCCGGCAGACCATCCTGACGGCCCCAGGCGATTTCATAACATACCCGGCCTAAGGGGAAGAAAAAAAACTGCACTCCCACCAATCGAAAAACAAGAACACAATCCGAAGCCCTGGGAGTGGCCAGCGAATAGAAGAGGCGGGGCTTCCGAAACTCGAACAAAACTGAAAGACCGACCGAAAACGCTCTCACATCCTCCGATGGGACGAGAGTCTCCGAAACAGTCAAGAAGAGAACAAACCGTGCATCAAATCACCAGCGATAATGTGAGTGCTTTACAGACCGACGCCTTCCCTCCATCTTCGGGCTACCCAATGGCCGCTACACATCGAAACCGTGTAGACTCTCCACGCCCGGCGCCGTCGCCCCAACCCACGAGAGTACCGCCCGGTCGTTGATGGGGTGATTAGCCGGGGAGGGACGTGCGAAACGGACGGTAGCGTTGGCGTCGCACAGGGTAGGGTAGGTAGGCATGTATGGGGGCGAAGACGTGTGCCAGGAATCGGTCCCGGTCCTGTTGGCGTAAAATGTAAATACATGTAAATATATTACCCGTGATGATAGAAATGTTTCAGTACACCAGCCGAGACACGAAGCAGATGCCCAGCCATTGACGGGCGGGATTAGCGGTGACAGGAATACTTGGAATAAAGCAAGGGGGCATAGTTTGCAATGCCGAACGGAGGCACTATGCACACATCAGATTCTCGCATTTTCTCTTCAGGCCCTTGGGCTGGGTGGGTCGTGAAAATGACCATCGCTCGGCCCAATATGCCGTACGTTGAAAACTGTACGAGCAATATCCACCTTCAGGCCCCTGGGCTGGGTGGGTCGTGAAAATGACCATCGCTCAGCCCAATATGCCGTATGTTGAAAACTGTACGAGCAATATCCACCTGCAGGCCCCTGGGCTGCGTGGGTCGTGAAAATGGCCATCGCTCAGCCCAACATGCCGTACGTTGAAAACTGTATGTGCAATATCCGCCTTGCCACCGCCACCGGCCGGAATGGATCGTGCAAATGATTATCGTTCGGTCTGACAGCAAGCACGTTGAAAACTGTGCTTGCAATATCCATGTTTTTCCCTCCTCGTCCAAAGCGTTCGACCTTCACATTCCCCGGAGCTAAAGAGGTAATGCGCCTGACTACCCACCGTTATCCACAAACCCTGGGGGCGCCTCCAGACGTGCATTGAGTGGCGTAACTTTCGTGGTAAATCAGATGGCATTGGGGTTAGAAGCCGAAGGCCGAGTCACCGACCCTCCTTGGGGGGGAGTTAACGTCAATGGATGACGTAAGAAATACGACCCTCCCGAAGCGACGCGGGCGTAGTAGATGCCTCAGCTACCAGGTGGACGGAGGGGAGGATATTTACGTCTAAACTGAACGACGATCCGCGTGAAGGGGTTGAAAAGCACGTGCCGCTGCGATCCTCATGAGTTGGTTCCCTGTTGTACTATCTTCACCCCGACCCATCTTCCGACAGGCGGTAGCGCCGACGTGGTGATAGGAAAACGTAGTAGCTGAGAAATGGTTTTTGTTTTATTTATTTCCCAAACTCGCCCGGAAGCGACTTTGCAACCTGGTCACACTTCGGCGTACACGATACGGGAACGATCCCAGGTCAACGTCGCAAAATGCCTTTACTAGCCGGTGCAGTTGCACCAACCGTTGGGCGGTCTCCACCCCCGGGGGTGGAGCCACCGACGCTCAGCGGGCCGGTGATGGCCGCCATCGCAGGTGTTGCGACGGCGACCAACGAGGCGGACTGCCCCTCCTGAGCCGCGCTCCGGCCAGCCACCAGATCCCTCAAAAGGGCCGCGAGGGCACCTTCACGTAACAAGGGGGCCAGGCGCGATGCCCGGTCCTCCGGCGCCAGCCATGTGGTCCGCGCCGCCGCTCGAACGAGGGCGCTGTCGGGCAGGGGTGGCAGCGGTGACACGTCGGGGGCGTAACCTCGCCAGATGGCATACGCCCCCCCAAACTCGTCCAAGAAGGACGCAGCCCGGTTGACGTCCCTGTAACAGGTTCATGTGGTTAGCAAGAGTAGGAGGGCCGACGTGACCAACTCCTTCCCCGACAAAGCCGTAGTGGAATTCAACATTGCGACATCAGAACGCGCTCCAGGATAAATGACGCCTTCTTAGTTTAAGAAAACCCACAAATGTTGGATAAAGGGAAAGACACTATTCCGTTTCTCTCCAAAGGAGAGAGGGCTGAGCGGTTTCGGAATTCGGATAAATCTATGAAAACATTCTGAAAAGGGGGGAGGGGGGACACTAACGACACTATGACACTCCGGGAGTGGGAGGGGACTTACCGCAAGGCCACCTCGTGACGATCCCCATGCCGGTCTGGGTGAAGGGCTTTCCCCAGCCGTCTTCGCCTCCGGGCCACAATCTCCCGGAGGTGGGGAAGGCCCCGAAAGTCGTCGGGCCCAAGGTCTAAAACGACCTCGGGCAGAAATCGGGGGATGTCGTCGGGGTCCTGGTCGACCAGCCGGACGAACATCAGTTCGGCCTCGGCCCTCTCCTCTTCACTGAAACAGCGTTCCTCTTCGGACGACATAGTGGGCGCAAGTGATAGGGAGAGCGAACGGCAGAGAGCGAGGCAGGCTCCCAGGCCATCTGGGGGCGGGGCTATCCGACTCTGCCCTCAGGGTCACCCCGCCCACTTGGAATCCCCCTCGAGGGGAGCCCCACGCTCGCTGGGATGCGGTGAAACCGAAGCGAGGCAGACGATCTGCTAGCCGTTCTCTTATGAACTAAACGTTCCCGGGTAAGGGTAATGAGTGTGAAAGCCAGTTGTTAACTTGACTAGAATATTAATGTTGTTTATATAAATATATATGATCTGCGTTTGGATGATGTCCAATTGCGATAAGGGGTGCGATGACCGTATACTTTGGGGGCATTAAGCACATGCTCTGGTTCTTTGACTGCAGAAGCCCGCTGGCGTCTGTGACCCAGGCGTGCAGCTGGTGGCGGGCACAGTATGCAAGGCCGGATGGGCTGTCGAGCCCCACCTTGCGTCCGTCGAGTTTAGCGCCAAACACTAGGTTAAAGCAAAACACTGCAAGGTCGTGAGTCCGCCCCCCGTTCGCTATACGTTTCGGCACGGAACCGTGTAGCCTTCGGGGCGGGGGGAAGGTCGGACGGATTTGGCGTGCCATAAGCCCCGAGGCTGAAAGGGTAGGGCAGGCTAGGTTATAAAGACGGCCAGGGACGTGCCCAACGTGGTAGGGATCCGTGCCCGCTCGTGAGCACGTTTACCTGGTCGCACAGTATCAGTATACGGCGGATAAGGCCCGGCGCGGCACCGACCTTTCATTTAAAGCTAGGGTAGGTCAGTCAAAGATACCAGAGCACTTGTATAGGCCCTCGGAGCCAGTACGATGAGCCCCCCTCGTAGCATTAAGCCTTCATCCAGGCGAGGAACACTGTCCATAATGGCGAGACCACCTATGATGGCAGTGGAAGATTTACATATTCGGCCAATATACCACAAAAAGAGCAATGGTCCGCGATATATGTGTTTGTGTACCGCTGAAGGGGGGGGGGAGGGAGTCAAATTTGGGGACCAAGCATTTCATTAATTAATAAGGAAAGAATGAATGGGACGAACGAATGTGAAGTGCATGAGGAGAATGAATGTGTGTTAGGTAGCTTTAAGGACCAGCGGAAGCCGCTTGGGGCTCAATCACAGGCACCTATTTCGTGCGGTACATTGTACAAAATTATACTACTATTGGCATCCAAAAGTCCCATCTCGGAACATTTCATTGTAACCAAGGGCAAATTGCCTTATCATATTTTTTTCTAAATACAACGTAATCTTTCTAATTTGGCTAGACGCACTCATTTACCTATATGGTGTTCCCAAAACTTTGACCTCGCACACATATAAATTCGTGTTAGGGACGGTAGCTCAAACAACATCAAGCCGGCTGGGGTTTGGGGAATGTGTGGTGGAGGTGGCGGGAAAACACAGCACAACACACCCCTGACATATGTATAATCAGCAATGGAGTCAGTTAGCTCAGTTTTAATTAGCCCTGTATAAGTCAAGAGTCAGCTCATGCTCAGCCTTGCTAAAGTGTTCTCAGTAAAGATAGAGCCCAAATTGTCACGCAGCCTCCCCAGTCACACACCCCAGCACAGCTACGCAGCGAACACCCCACACCCGCCAAGCCACCGAAGCCACCACCCCACACCCCACCGACGGCAGAGCCGCCACCCCTACACTGGCGCCCAACGTGGGGGTTTTCAAAATTTTGGGTCACCACGAAGCCCGGGAACTGGCACAGGTCGCCGAACCCAGAGGGTAACGCATTGATGGAATGCACATGGAGGCGACGAAGTAGATATGTCGGCTTGTAGTTTCCGTTTAAAATTGAAAGTCCAGCAATTTGAAGTGCAAACAGGAGTGCAAAGCATATATAGAGGTGTGTTGCATAGGTCCATGAAAGCTGGGGTCGGCATCAGGTCAGGTCGCAGCCGAAGCGTGTATCCGTCGCAGGAATTCTGAAATTGTGTCGGGGTATTGGAGCATTCATTTGCTACATGGCCGATGTAGTCGATGCGCCCTAAAGCCCCCTAATTGGAGCATTGAGATTGTTTGGTTCTCCGGGAATATTTGAACACTATTTTGCTCGGTTTACACACATTCCTGTGGTGGTTGCTCCTAAGGTCATTCGAGGTCAAAGACCAGGCAACCGGACGCGGCTGAAAAAACATTTTTTTGGGGGGTTAACCGTTTTAGCGGATTGCTTCGGGGCACAGACGGGCTTCTCAGAGCACACCCCTCAAAGCATCGATTGAAAGGGAAGGGGCTAGCGGTCTCTCTCCTGCTTCTCCGACAGATGATCGGAGGCAGATAAGGTACGGGTCGCAGCCATTGTACGGCGTAGGAGGTTACGGACGGAGTCGCGGCGAGCCCGTTTGGAAACTACCTAATGACACTTAGCGGCGAACGCCTGGCTTCTCCCAGCATGGCGGGGCTCAGGCCCTCTCAACGCCAACGCCATCTGGTGGCACGCAGGAACACTGTGATTCCTCGTCAGGGGCACCCATCCCAGCTGAATTACCCACGGGGTCCGAAGCGTAGCCTGGTAGCAGTAACTCAATGCCAGCGCTATCTAGTGGCACAGACGAGAATCACAGCTCCCCGACAGGTGGTGCCACCCCACCCGAATTATCCCCGGACCTGGGAGCGTACTTCAAGGTAGACAAAGATGTAGTAGCTACATCATATTTTATCACGCAACAGTCCACGACGACAGTGCACGATCCGAGGCAGTGATGGAGAAAAAAAATGGAAGTCTCCCGTCTTAAAGCGGCACCCCGCCCCATTCAAAGGGCAAGGAACGTACACGACCGGCTTATGACTGGCGCGTTACACTCTGAAAAAAACTCAAGAATTATCAACTTAGTTTGACCCCCCCATTACTAAGTACAGTTTGGGAGGCTACTCATAATGTCATGCGATTTACAGCGCAAAGCGGCAGGATGGCAAGGCGACAGCCAGGTTACGGGCACGCACTTATACATTAATCAGATTAAAAGATTTTGCAGCCACCCTAGATGAACGAGCCATGCAAAGGTACTGGGGATTGCCTTTGACGGAGATGGTTCATATTTCCGCTATATGCCACTTAATTAAGGCAGAGATTGCACTTGCTCCGGGGTGTCCATTTTGCCGCATGGCAACGGAGAGCTCAATACGTACAGGTATGCCCGGATTTCCCGAAAAAAAGGGGGAAACAAAAAGAAGAAGAAACAATTCAAGGCGATTGCAGTCCCTAGGATATGCCCAGATGTTACCCTTAATTCGGCTCTGAGCGCCGCCGACTAGTCTGGAGCAATGCAATTAGGAATGCGTGCCTCTACACGTGTCAGACAAGAAGGGAACCAAGGGACATTGAAGAGTTGGCATAAGGAATAAAATATTGACGAATCCAGTAAGTAATGGATCCCCGCAGCCCCTCGGGCTAGGCTACCAAGGCAACTGATTGCAAATGCCGGAGGAACATCAGAAGCAGTTCCCAGGAGCGGTAGGATAGGGTATTGGAACCAGTTAGGAGCCCTACGAGAAGAGGGAAACAAAGACAAACCATCCTTGTCCGGAAACGACGACCGCGGATTGGGATTGAATTGACCACGGATATGAAGATGGACATTGAAGGAAAGATGGAAACCGGAAGACAAAATGAAGAAGATCGTAACGGGAAAATAAATGATAACTCCGGAATCATTTGCAAATATCTGGAGACATTATCAATTTGGTAATTATGTAGCACTAAGCGAAGCTACGGGCAAGACAAAAAAAAAGAAAGAAAAAGAATAACCTTTAGGACCTTGGGGCGCCGCAAATTTCATACATGCCTATAATCACGATCGTCCTGTGCCCAATTATACCTCCCTCCCCCCAAAAAAAAACACACCATGACAATCATCAGGCCTCTTGAGGTTCGTCCCCCCAAAAATTCGGCTCAGAGTCACCACTGGTCAATTAATACAATAAGTCAGTATTAAAAGGGAAGTATCAGGAACTCGAACAAGACAATCGAGCGCAAGGCATTAAGGCCGGGAAAAGCCAAGGCCAGGTCTCTTCAGAGTATGACGGACGAGTTTGTCATAGACAATGAGGCGAATCACTAGAGCTAGGGGAACTGCGCCCTTACCATGCGCACGGTGCACCCAGTCAGATGAACCCAGAAAGGGAATCGTAAATGACGAAAGTTACTCCGTTCCAGACGGAGATGGAGCGAATGAGGATGTTACAAGCGGTGGACGCCTTCGACGGCCAGCAAAATTTGGAGGAATGGATACAGATGATCGAGAAGGCGGCTTCCTTCGCCGGCTGGTCGGAGGACGGTACTTTTCGAGCGGCACTATTCCGTCTGCGGGGAGAGGCGGGAGAATACATAGATCAGCTTCAAGAAGAGAAGAAAATTAAAACCTGGAGCGATATATGCAAGGCCCTAAAGGAACGTTACCAAGCGGCTGGCAGAAAACAGTGGCACCAATACCTGCTGAACACAGGTACACAGGGTGCCAAAACGGTCCAAGAATGGGCCCAAGCGGTACGTAAATTATCACTACTGGCTTTAGGGGATAATCCATTTGTAGCCCCAAAGGTCGAGACCCGAGACGAAGAAGGGAGTGAGCCGTCGGGAGAAGATCACCCGGAGGCCAGCACGGAAGCTCGAAGGGTTATGCTGGACTATCTCCGCAGGACAAATTTCGAACGGGGTCTAAAAAGCAGTCTAAGACAGATGGTATGGAGAAAAAAATGCAAAACGCTTGATGAGGCCATTGAAGCAGCCGCCGAAGAAGAGGCATTAGAAGCAGCCTATAAGGAAGAGGAAGTATTAAGTTGCTATCAAATTGGACCTGAGAATGCTGCCACAAAGGGACTCGTTGAACGAATAGTCGCCGCTCTTGACTTAAGGGAACAAGCCAGAGCCGAAAAACACATCCCCGAGGAAACGCTAACGAAAGACCAGGATCGACGTGCCAATCAACGCGCTGGGAGTCAACCAAAAACAGTAAGGTACCGCGACCCAGTCGAGGAGAGCGAAGACGACAGCGACGGAGCCCGTCCAAGGCCTCGCGCCCGGGCAGGCGTACGGCCCCGCCCATCGGAAAGACACCTGGAAGAGGAAAGAGGTGGCGAGGGATGCTACGAGGAACCGCTCCCCCCCCCAGGCGACCGGAGTGGGCTAAGAGGAACCACGCCTCTACTTCGGGAGTGCCGAAGCCTCAGGCCCAAGGAGGGCGCCCCCGTATTATGCCCAAGAGCCCCTGGCGACACGCGCTGGACTTGCAAGAACGCGAAGACTTTGACCACGGCCGATGCTTCAACTGTCACCGTCAGGGCCACTTCCGGAGGAATTGTCCGTGGTTCAACCCAGAAAGGCCCTCGGGAAACGGGAACCGTCGGCTGAATTAGGGGGCCAGCCGACCCGAGTGCATACCAGTCCTCCTGCCACGACCACCCGGGCACCCGTTATCCTGTCAGAAGCAGAAATTGGAGTCGCCCCCCCACAATATGCGGCGGAAAACCGAAGAGAAACCTCCGGAGGAAACCGAGGAGACCAACGCCCACCTCTCACCCTCTTGGCATGCCGAAAATGTATTCTATGGCGAGGCTGAGCATCACCTAAGAAGCCTACAAGAGCTTAAAAACGAAACGGAGCCGGTCCAAACATGTGTCATCGACGGGGAGATCAACGACCAAATAACCACACTCTTGGTGGACACTGGCTCGATGGTCACCCTGGTGCGGAAAACCGTTGTCGATCGCTGTAACCAGCTCACTCGACCACCGCCTGCTCGACTACGGTCCGTAACAGGGCACGAATTGAACGTGACCCACCAAGCCTGGGTGGAATTTCGGTTAGGAGACTGCACGATACGCCACTGGGCATATGTCTGCCCGAATCTCGCATATCGCAATCTCGCATCATCCTGGGCTTCGATTTCATCAAGGCTCACAGCCTCACGGTCCACGGCCAAAGATGCGTAATCACGACGAAGGATTCGTCGGAGGTCCCCATGAAGACGTCAACTCATCAGTCCTATAGCATCCACCCGTTCCCACCTTCGGATAATAAACAAGAGGAGGATGACCCAACGAACGCACACTACCTTAGCGAGAACAAGGACTCAGCGAAGGACCCAGGGACGGAAGAAGAAGGCTCGGGATGGGAGAGCAAAATCGACACCGGGGAGCTCCCAGACGCAGCGCGGGTAGTCCTAGTCCCGAAGAAGAACGGGGAAACTCGTTTCTGTGTTGACTATCGCGCGCTAAACGACATAACCCGAGCAGACCACTATCCTTTACCGTTGACCAGGAACGAAATCTTCGACACCATGGGAGAAGGGAAGATTTTCAGTTGCCTCGACTGCCAGCAAGGATACTGGCAAGTCAAGATGGCTGAACAGGACAGACACAAGACGGCTTTCAGGTGTTTCCTGGGACTCTTTCACTTCATCAAGGTACCTTTCGGTCTAAAAAATGCTCCTGCGACTTATCAGAGGCTGATGTCGCATGTTCTATCCGGCTACACGGGACGATTCTGCCACGTCTTTATAGACGACATCATTTGCTTTTCTCGATCCTTGGCCGAACACCTCGGACATCTCAAGCTGATCTTCCAGCGACTGCGCGAGGCGGGAATCAAGCTGAAACCCTCAAAATGCGTGTTCGCCAAGGGGAAAGTGAGATACTTGGGACATGTCATCTCTCCAGGGGAGATTCGGCCCGATCCAGGCAACGTCGAGGTCATCAAAAGTCTCCGCCCACCAGAAACAGTGAAAGCGGTGCGATCCCTACTTGGCATGGCCTCTTACTACCGGATGTTCGTCCCCGACTTCAGCCGACGGGCCCGACCACTAACGGAGCTCACTAAGAAGGAAGTACGGTTTGAATTGGGTCCGTTGCAACAAGACGCATTCAACGACCTCAAGGATGCGCTCACGAATGAGCCGGTGCTTGCGCTGCCTGATTTTTCGAAGCCCTTCGTCTTAATGACTGACGGGAGCGCCACGGGTCTCGGAGCTGTTCTCGGTCAACGAATGGGGGATGCCAAGGAGCGGGTCATCGCCTACGCTTCCAAGAAGACTACTCAAAAAACTACTCGGCCTGCGAGTCCGAATGCTTTGCTCTCGTCTGGGCCGTCAATCACTCCCGAGATTACATCCTTGGGCGGAGAACGGAAGTCATCACGGACCACTGGGCTCTGAAATGGCTCATGACTACAAAAACCCTCACACCACGTCTTCAGCGGTGGCGCCAAGCACTTATGGAGTATGACCTGGACATTCGCCATAAACCTGGCACACAACACAGGAATGCGGACTTCCTGTCCCGCCTCTACGAAGAAACACCGGTAGACGAGGAAGCAAAGCAAGGAGACAAGGAATGCGGAGCGGTTACGACGCGACAGGCATCGGCCGAAACACTCGACCATTCACTATTCCCGACTGTCGCCGAGCCCAACAGTAACCAGGGAGAGTCGGCTGGTCGGCCCGGAGCAACGACCGGTGAAAAGAAGCGCCCAAACCAGCCTGATGAGGAGAGAAGTTCAACACTGACCAACCCTGAGCAGGGTACTACTACAGAAAGAAGGAACTCAAGCTCACCACTATGGATCGATCGAGAACAGCTGCAGAACCTCCAAAAAGCGGATCAGGACTGTCAGCATCTGGTGCAAGCCATAGCCGAGGGAAGCAAGAAAAGCCCTTGGGCCCGGGACCATAGTTTTCAGATCGCCGCCGACGGCATACTAGAGGAATTGGCCTGCGACATCACCGGAGAAGAGGTTCGTCGGCCGGTGCTTCCACAGACACTGGTGCCCGTAGCTGTACGGGACGCCCATGCGGGACACCTCAAGGTCCAGAAAACCCTCAGCACTTTGCGAGCTAAATACTTCTTCAAGCACATGAACGCCACGTGCCACCGATACGTCCAGGGCTGCGCCATTTGCCAGAAGAAGGACAGAGGAATGAAGGCGAAGGCGCCCCCTTGGCAATATGCCCGAGCCCCTCGGAGCATGGCACACGGTGGCAGTGGACGTTCTCGGTCCGTTGCCGCAGACCACGCGTGGCAACAAATATGTAATTGTTCTCACAGATTACCTTACCAGATATGTTCTGGCCATCGCTACTCGAGATCAGACCGCTGCCACAACCGCCCGGGTCCTAATGGACAAGTTCCTGGAATACGGCTTGCCAGAAAGGATCATCTCGGACAATGGCAGCAACTTCAGGTCCGGCTTATTGAAATAACTTTTTCACCTACTCCAGACCACCCAACTCTTCACCACACCCTACCATCCGCAGTTTGATGGGTTATGCGAACGCTTCAACCGTACTCTGGCTTCGATGTTGCGAGCTTTCGTCGCGGAACACCAGCGTGACTGGGACGTATACCTACCCTACGTCATGCACGCCTATAGGGCCACGACCCAGGCAACCACCCAAGAAACTCCCTTCTTTCTAATGTTCCTACGACCCTGTCGCGCACCTTTGGACCTGATGCTTCGCGAGCACCGGCAAGACTACCCCGAACCTGCCCAAGAAGTGAGAAAAACTGCTCCCGATGCCATCAACCGCATGCGTACCGCCTTCTCAGTCGTGCGAAAGAGGCTATCAGAAGCCCACGAGGCTCAGAAACGATACCACGATCGCCGGAGCAAACAGTCCGAACTAAAAGTCGGCGACGAAGTTCTGCTACTGGACGAGCGGGTGCAGGAGGGCCAAACCAAGAAACTCCATCGGCCGTGGAAACCAGGATACCGCATAGTACGAAAAATAGGGCCACTGAACTATCTGGTTGAACACCCGCAACGCCTGGGGAAAATCCACAGGGTCCACATCAACCGACTAAAAATCGCCATACCCGAACTGGTCTGGCCGGAAGAAGCACCAGAGGCAATCCCTCCGATGCACAAAGCCGTTCGAAAAACTGAGCCCGGACGCCAGCTTGAGGAGTGGTTGGCTACGGAGCGAACAAAGTATAAACCTTTCAGGGAGGCACCTGAGGGTCAGTGCTCAGAGGGCACCTCCTCCGAGGAAGAGGCCGCACAAGAACAGCATGCCGTTAGACAACAGAGGCACCGTACACCCACGCCTACCGTCCAGCCAAGACTCGGAATCCCCAGCTCACACGTGCTTGGGTCTCCTGGGACGCCACTACAACCTCGGACTCCCCGTCGCGCCACTCCCGCAGTGTGGCCCCAGGCAACTGGGAACCAACCAACGACGCCTCCTCGTCGTAGGTCGGAAAGGATACGCCGTAGACTATTGGAGCTGACAAGGCTGGACTAAAAGGCGACCCGCACCAGATACCCGATCGACTTGAAGTGAAAACCACTTCCTGCAGTAAAAAAGATAACCTAACTCCCACAGCCCTCACTCCTCCCCTTTAACCACACGTTCCAAACCTTCGCAAGACACTTTAGACGGTGTCCCATTCGCCAATGTATGTGCATTGTGTCTTAACCGGAAAGCACCAACTCCTGTTGTGCCTGTTTTAGGAGCTGGCTCTGGAAGCTTGCAGTACTCATCGCCGCCCTGAGGGCTACGGCCACCCGACAACCAGAGACGGAGCCGAATCTATCAACGGGAATATTGTTCAAACCAAGAGGGCCACTGGTGTTGGCAACGGGCATTTGGACCCTGGTGATGCGAGTGAAGGATGGGCATCTGAAACAACAGTCACAAACTATACAGCATGATTTGAAAAAAATAACCTCCACATTGGAAACCCTGAGCGAAAGGGTCCAACAAAAAGTAGGAAACCTAACTAGTACATCCGAAGAAGAAGGGAGACGACAGGAATTCATCCAAGAACTCGAGACCATGTGGGCACAGGAACATAAATGGATGACCCATGACATGGCAGTTGCTGAGGCTAACATGGACAAATTAAGATACGAGTTCGGTACTACCAGGAAGACCAGAGGGCTAATAAATTTTGTTGGGGATGGACTCCGATGGCTTTTCGGAACATCCACGGAGCAGGACACCAAGCGATTACATAATGAACTAAAGGGCGTGCACACTGCAGTCGGCAAGCTCCACCACGTTGTAAAATTACAGGCCACCGTCATGAACACCCTTACTAAGGAAGCTGAGGAAGAAAGACTCAATATCAGAAAACTCGCAGAAGAGACGAAAAAACTCGCAGGTACTGTTCTCATCAACCGGGACACCAACAGAAAGGTCCACATAAACATTCGGCGCGAAATGGACCTCAGCGACTCTGTGGCTTCTGCTATTCGCATAGCAGGAGCTGCGGTTACGTCATACAAGGATGAAGCCCAGCGACTCATGCGGGCCATGACACACATACAGCAGGAACGCTGACGCCGGCCATCATTCCTCCCCGACTGCTTCAGGAGGCCCTGACGGAAATAGGGGAACGACTACCCAAAGGCTGGACCATAGCCACTCCTCCCACTTCCACCGCAGCAGACCTGTACAAACTCCTAGATGCAAAAGCAGTGCCATTACGTAACGGATGGGAAGTGCACGCCAAGGTCCCTCTCCGTCATCAGCCCTACTCAAAATTCCAACTATACAAAGCCATCCCAGTCCCTACCCATTTCCAAAACACTTCATTCGCAATGATCACAGAGTTGAAAATGGAATACCTAGCCATTTCAGACGACCAGCGCCTGCACTTCGAGCTAAACGAAGAAGAAGTGAATCAATGCCACAAGTACAGCGGAGGGACAGTCTGTCTGGATTTCACGCCTCTGATCACACAAACCAGAGATGGATGCTTGTATAATGCATTCCGAGAAGATACCGGCAAGGCCGATGCATTTTGTCGCCGGCACATTTCTAACCCGTCACCGAACCTTTTTACCATTTCAGAAACGTCCTGGGTGTACGTGTTACCCAAAACAGAATCCTTTGTAATCAGGTGCCCTACTATCCGCCGAAGGATCCTCACACTACAAGGTACCGGCGTACTGGCCTTACCATTTGGTTGTTCCGCTACGGGAGACCACTTCCTGATACCGGCTCATTTAAAAGCCAAAGCCGGAGCAGCCGTTGACATTCCGCTAACAAACCTCACCTTTTTCAGCTACAGCCTGGATGCCAGTACATTCCTTACAAGAATCAAACTAAACAAATCCCTTCCCACAACTAACCTCACTAAGTTCCTCAACGACCTCCCCCTTGACAACCTCCGCCCAAACCCCCTGGCAGCAATCCAGGAACAATTGAGGAACTGGGTCGAGCCACCCGAAGAACTAACGACTTGGAGTTCCGCCATCACCACCCACCTGCCCACGTCACTGGCCGGTGTCAGCATCTTCGGACTAGCAGGATTGCTGGTCGGGCTGATCTTCATGCGCAAATGCGCCAGAAAGCGTTCGCCAACCAGAACCTTCCACGACCTCCTGCCGACAGCGCCAGCCATCCCACCAGCAAAACAGCCAGCCCTCGGACCTCGTGAAGTCACGCGCGCGGAACTTGCCGAGATATCCCAACGCATAGCCCAGCTTGAAAAGGCTCTGCAGGAGATACGAGGAGGCCTGGAGCAAGTACGGATGTTAATCTAACGAATGCTTCTCCAGAATGAGGCCGAGGTACGGACTGCAACGCAAACAGTGCTCGGCCGGTTGCGAGTGCCGCCCGTACGAACTGCGCAGACATGGTGACAACGTGCGCGATAGATAGTACTGTGTATGCGGGTAACCTTGTGACATGCACCGAGTGTCGACCGAGGAACCAAATACTGTCATCAGCGGCGTTGGCGAACGGGGAGATGTGGCGGGTCAGCACTGTATGAGTTGAATTGTCCTGGAAAACCCTTTTTTAAAGACCGTCATGTTTGCATGTCACGGAACATTGTACGCGTAGGATTGACGTGTTCTCCGTTGTGTTCGTTAGCACTAGAGTAGGATCCCAGGGGACCGAGAAGGGAAAGCGGGAGAAGGATATAGTTGTATGTCAAACGGTGTAGCATGGGTTAGGACGGAAACCAGATAGAGGATCCCTTAACAATCACGAGGGCGTGATGAAAAAAAGGAAGTCTAAATGTAAGCAGGTTTACATTTTTATCTTTTCTAAAAAAAAACGTAGAAACCGGGCGACGGCGTCGGACAGCGTTCTGCACTTCCCACGACAACTCACCGAAAACAAAGACACCTGTTTCCAAGCGCAGACGAACTCCAGCGGCACGGACGACACAACATCAAAGGCGGCATCTGAGCAAAACAACTCACGGCGAGCCAGGCTAATCGCCTGGCACCCTCTTTCCCTCCGCGCCCAGCTGGCCCCTAGAGGGGCGAAAACAAGCTGATCTAGATCAACAGAAGGATCGGTGACCCCGGTCTGGAACACCGCCAGCTGAGAAGAAAATTTCCAGTCCCGGCAGACCATCCTGACGGCCCCAGGCGATTTCATAACATACCCGGCCTAAGGGGAAGAAAAAAACTGCACTCCCACCAATCGAAAAACAAGAACACAATCCGGAAGCCCTGGGAGTGGCCAGCGAATAGAAGAGGCGGGGCTTCCGAAACTCGAACAAAACTGAAAGACCGACCGAAAACGCTCTCACATCCTCCGATGGGACGAGAGTCTCCGAAACAGTCAAGAAGAGAACAAACCGTGCATCAAATCACCAGCGAAAATGTGAGTGCTTTACAGACCGACGCCTTCCCTCCATCTTCGGGCTACCCAATGGCCGCTACACATCGAAACCGTGTAGACTCTCCACGCCCGGCGCCGTCGTCCCAACCCACGAGAGTACCGCCCGGTCGTTGATGGGGTGATTAGCCGGGGAGGGACGTGCGAAACGGACGGTAGCGTTGGCGTCGCACAGGGTAGGGTAGGTAGGCATGTATGGGGAGGGGGTAGGATGGCGAAGACGTGTGCCAGGAATCGGTCCCGGTCCTGTTGGCGTAAAATGTAAATACATGTAAATATATTACCCGTGATGATATAAATGTTTCAGTACACCAGCCGAGACACGAAGCAGATGCCCAGCCATTGACGGGCGGGATTAGCGGTGACAGGAATACTTGGAATAAAGCAAGGGGCATAGTTTGCAATGCCGAACGGAGGCACTATGCACACATCAGATTCTCGCATCTTCTCTTCAGGCCCTTGGGCTGGGTGGGTCGTGAAAATGACCATCGCTCGGCCCAATATGCCGTACGTTGAAAACTGTAGGAGCAATATCCACCTTCAGGCCCCTGGGCTGGGTGGGTCGTGAAAATGACCATCGCTCAGCCCAATATGCCGTATGTTGAAAACTGTACGAGCAATATCCACCTGCAGGCCCCTGGGCTGGGTGGGTCGTGAAAATGGCCATCGCTCAGCCCAACATGCCGTACGTTGAAAACTGTATGTGCAATATCCGCCTTGCCACCGCCACCGGCCGGAATGGATCGTGCAAATGATTATCGTTTGGTCTGACAGCAAGCACGTTGAAAACTGTGCTTGCAATATCCATGTTTTTCCCTCCTCGTCCAAAGCGTTCGACCTTCACATTCCCCGGAGCTAAAGAGGTAATGCGCCTGACTACCCACCGTTATCCACAAACCCTGGGGGCGCCTCCAGACGTGCATTGAGTGGCGTAACTTTCGTGGTAAATCAGATGGCATTGGGGTTAGAAGCCGAAGGCCGAGTCACCGACCCTCCTTGGGGGGGAGTTAACGTCAATGGATGACGTAAGAAATACGACCCTCCCGAAGCGACGCGGGCGTAGTAGATGCCTCAGCTACCAGGTGGACGGAGGGGAGGATATTTACGTCTAAACTGAACGACGATCCGCGTGAAGGGGTTGTAAAGCACGTGCCGCTGCGATCCTCATGAGTTGGTTCCCTGTTGTACTATCTTCACCCCGACCCATCTTCCGACAGGCGGTAGCGCCGACGTGGTGATAGGAAAACGTAGTAGCTGAGAAATGGTTTTTGTTTTATTTATTTCCCAAACTCGCCCGGAAGCGACTTTGCAACCTGGTCACACTTCGGCGTACACGATACGGGAACGATCCCAGGTCAACGTCGCAAAATGCCTTTACTAGCCGGTGCAGTTGCACCAACCGTTGGGCGGTCTCCACCCCCGGGGGGGTGGAGCCACCGACGCTCAGCGGGCCGGTGATGGCCGCCATCGCAGGTGTTGCGACGGCGACCAACGAGGCGGACTGCCCCTCCTGAGCCGCGCTCCGGCCAGCCACCAGATCCCTCAAAAGGGCCGCGAGGGCACCTTCACGTAACAAGGGGGCCAGGCGCGATGCCCGGTCCTCCGGTGCCAGCCATGTGGTCCGCGCCGCCGCTCGAACGAGGGCGCTGTCGGTCAGTGGTGGCAGCGGTGACACGTCGGGGGCGTAACCTCGCCAGATGGCATACGCCCCCCCAAACTCGTCCAAGAAGGACGCAGCCCGGTTGACGTCCCTGTAACAGGTTCATGTGGTTAGCAAGAGTAGGAGGGCCGACGTGACCAACTCCTTCCCCGACAAAGCCGTAGTGGAATTCAACATTGCGACATCAGAACGCGCTCCAGGATAAATGACGCCTTCTTAGTTTAAGAAAACCCACAAATGTTGGATAAAGGGAAAAACACTATTCCGTTTCTCTCCAAAGGAGAGAGGGCTGAGCGGTTTCGGAATTCCGATAAATCTATGAAAACATTCTGAAAAGGGGGGGAGGGGGGGACACTAACGACACTATGACACTCCGGGAGTGGGAGGGGACTTACCGCAAGGCCACCTCGTGACGATCCCCATGCCGGTCTGGGTGAAGGGCTTTCCCCAGCCGTCTTCGCCTCCGGGCCACAATCTCCCGGAGGTGGGGAAGGCCCCGAAAGTCGTCGGGCCCAAGGTCTAAAACGACCTCGGGCAGAAATCGGGGGATGTCGTCGGGGTCCTGGTCGACCAGCCGGACGAACATCAGTTCGGCCTCGGCCCTCTCCTCTTCACTGAAACAGCGTTCCTCTTCGGACGACATAGTGGGCGCAAGTGATAGGGAGAGCGAACGGCAGAGATGAGGCAGGCTCCCAGGCCATCTGGGGGCGGGGCTATCCGACTCTGCCCTCAGGGTCACCCCGCCCACTTGGAATCCCCCTCGAGGGGGGCCCCACGCTCGCTGGGATGCGGTGAAACCGAAGCGAGGCAGACGATCTGCTAGCCGTTCTCTTATGAACTAAACGTTCCCGGGTAAGGGTAATGAGTGTGAAAGCCAGTTGTTAACTTGACTAGAATATTAATGTTGTTTATATAAATATATATGATCTGCGTTTGGATGATGTCCAATTGCGATAAGGGGTGCGATGACCGTATACTTTGGGGGCATTAAGCACATGCTCTGGTTCTTTGACTGCAGAAGCCCGCTGGCGTCTGTGACCCAGGCGTGCAGCTGGTGGCGGGCACAGTATGCAAGGCCGGATGGGCTGTCGAGCCCCACCTTGCGTCCGTCGAGTTTGGCGCCAAACACTAGGTTAAAGCAAAACACTGCAAGGTCGTGAGTCCGCCCCCCGTTCGCTATACGTTTCGGCACGGAACCGTGTAGCCTTCGGGGCGGGGGGAAGGTCGGACGGATTTGGCGTGCCATAAGCCCCGAGGCTGAAAGGGTAGGGCAGGCTAGGTTATAAAGACGGCCAGGGGACGTGCCCAACGTGGTAGGGATCCGTGCCCGCTCGTGAGCACGTTTACCTGGTCGCACAGTATCAGTATACGGCGGATAAGGCCCGGCGCGGCACCGACCTTTCATTTAAAGCTAGGGTAGGTCAGTCAAAGATACCAGAGCACTTGTATAAGCCCTCGGAGCCAGTACGATGAGCCCCCTCGTAGCATTAAGCCTTCATCCAGGCGAGGAACACTGTCCATAATGGCGAGACCACCTATGATGGCAGTGGAAGATTTACATATTCGGCCAATGTACCACAAAAAGAGCAATGGTCCGCGATATATGTGTTTGTGTACCGCTGAAGGGGGGGAGGGAGTCAAATTTGGGGACCAAGCATTTCATTAATTAATAAGGAAAGAATGAATGGGACGAACGAATGTGAAGTGAATGAGGAGAATGAATGTGTGTTAGGTAGCTTTAAGGACCAGCGGAAGCCGCTTGGGGCTCAATCACAGGCACCTATTTCGTGCGGTACATTGTACAAAATTATACTACTATTAGCATCCAAAAGTCCCATCTCGGAACATTTCATTGTAACCAAGGGCAAATTGCCTTATCATATTTTTTTCTAAATACAACGTAATCTTTCTAATTTGGCTAGACGCACTCATTTACCTATATGGTGTTCCCAAAACTTTGACCTCGCACACATATAAATTCGTGTTAGGGACGGTAGCTCAAACAACATCAAGCCGGCTGGGGTTTGGGGAATGTGTGGTGGAGGTGGCGGGAAAACACAGCACAACACACCCCTGACATATGTATAATCGGCAATGGAGTCAGTTAGCTCAGTTTTAATTAGCCCTGTATTAGTCAAGAGTCAGCTCATGCTCAGCCTTGCTAAAGTGTTCTCAGTAAAGATAGAGCCCAAATTGTCACGCAGCCTCCCCAGTCACACACCCCAGCACAGCTACGCAGCGAACACCCCACACCCGCCAAGCCACCGAAGCCACCACCCCCACACCCCACCGACGGCAGAGCCGCCACCCCTACAATATCAAGGCTCCATACTTGATGGGTGGCCAAGTACTATCTGTGACTCAGCAGGAGAAGGACTTAGGTGTTATTTTGAACAAAAAATTGGTGGCATCAGAACAGACCAAAGAAGCCAGGAAGAAGGCACTAAGAATGCTTGGGGAAATAAATAGAAATGTATCATACAAAAGTGAGGAAGTCATCAGGAAGCTTTATTGTGCATATGTCAGGCCACATCTGGAATATTGTGTCCAAGCTTGGTCCCCTAGTTATGAAAAAGATTGTTGGCTTTTAGAGAGAGTACAAAAGAGGGCAACAAAAATGGTGAATGGTATGGGCAACCTGGCATATGAGGAAAGATTGAAGAATTTGAATATGTTTTCACTTAGATATAGAAGGCTGAGAGGAGATCTCATCGAGGCCTTTAAATTTGTTTATGGTCAGGAACAGGGTTATCTCAGGGAACTGTTTGAATTTAACAGAAATGATGCAATTAGAGGTCATCAATTCAAAATTCAAGTTAATCACAGCAGGACAAGGTTAAGACAGTCCTTCTTCACCGACAGGGTAGTAGAACACTGGAACCACCTGCCAGAAACCATTGTCAGGAGCAACACACTGAACATCTTTAAGAACAGCATAGACAATCATTATAAGAATCGGGGGCATGTTTTTCTGTATTCCAGGGAGAGTTGATCAACACATTTGGTGGACAACTGGTTCAGTGTACAGAGTGCAACCAAGAAGGGCCCTTGTGGCCCATAGTTGCACTGATCTTTTATGTCTTTATGTCTTTATGGTGCAGACAAAGACAGACTAGAACAGCTGTTACGTGCTAACACTGACTTATTTGCCGAGACTGACGCAGATCTTTGAACGACTGATGTCATCAAAATGGACATTGACACTGGAGACAACCCACCGATCCGCTAAGGTCCTTACAAAACCCCATTCTCTCAGCGAAAATACGTAGAGGAACAAATTAAAGTGATGTTAGACGCTGGTATCATTGATGACTCAGACAGTCCCTGGGCTGCCCCGATAGGGATCGTTCGCAAAAAGGATGGAAGTAACCGATTCGCGATTGACTTCAGAAAACTAAACAAGGTGACCAAGAAAAATAACTACCCACTCCCGCTAATTGAAGACATTCTTGACTCTCTGGGAGGTGCGAACTTCTTTTCGTCCTTGGACCTGAAAGCTGGTTATTGGCAAATCCCGATGTCCGAGGAGAGTTTTCAAAAAACAGCATTCACATGTTTCCTGGGCCTGTGGAAATGTCGCAAAATGCCATTCGGAATTTGCAATGCACCCTCCAAATTTGCAGAACTGATGAACAAAGTGCTGTCCGGAATTCAAAATCAGTTTGCAACCGCCTGCATCGATGACCTAATCGTCTAGTCCAAAACGTTTGACGAACATTTGGCCCATTTGGAAGAAGTTTTCCGCAGACTGCGAAAAGCGAAATTGAAACTAAAACTGTCGAAATGTGACTTCTTGAAAGAAAGAGTACAGTACTTGGGACACCTAGTGTCAGCCTCTGGCATCAAGCCAAACCCCGAGAAAGTTGAAGCGATTCAACATATGGCAGCCCCGACCAATGTCAAGGGAGTCCGCTCATTCATCGGTATGTGTTCATACTACCGTCGCTTCATTCCCAGCTTCAGCAAAATCTCCACGCCACTTATAAACCTTACCAAGAAACATGCCCGATTTGATTGGACAGACGAGTGTGAGCTTGCTTTTGAAACTCTGAAATAAAAATTAGCTACCGCACCCGTGCTGACTTATCCCGACATCACGAAAGAGTACAAATTATACACGGATGCCTCCCAGGAAGCAGTTGGAGCCGTGTTAGTGCAGGAACACGGAGAAGGTGAAAGAGTGGTACAGTACCTGTCGAAAAAGTTGAATGAAACACAACGGAATTGGCCAGTGGTGCAAAAAGAGGCTTTTGCGTGCGTGTAGAGTGTGCAAAAATTTCGCCACTATTTGCTTGGATCAAAATTCACCATTCTGAACGATCACCGTCCACTTACTTTTTTGAACCTGTCAGAAATGAAAAATCCAAAGTTGCAGAGATGGGCGATCATGCTTTCAGAGCACGACTGTGAAATCATTTACATTAAAGGCAGCAAAAATATCGTGGCTGACCACTTCAGTCGAATGCACGAAACTGACCAAGACGTGAACGTCATAGATTCAGACCATGTACCAATGGGTGATCTCCGTCACACCGAATTCAGAAAACCAGAGGAAGACCTGAGCAGAGAGGACAAATTTAAGGAAGTACTAGTAAAATGGGAGGATATAGCGAAACTTCAGAATGCAGATGAGGAAATAGCAAATATTCGGACAATCATGAATGACAAAAATCACGCAGATTATCGGGACGTCGTTTTGCATTACATGGAATTGGACAAACTGATCTGCAAAATTAGCGACGGACCTCGCTGTGGACCATTTCCAGGCTTACAACTATGCGTGCCAAAATCCCTGAGACAGGAAGTATTGAAGGAGATGCACGAAGGTTTCTTTGCAGGACACATGGGACTCACAAAAACATACGAAAAACTTAAATTCAGATATTATTGGAACGGAATGTGGAGAGACACAGTGGCCTATCACAAAGCTTGCGTGCCTTGCACGGGACGCAAAGCCAAAGCAGCCCAGCCCCGATGCAGGAGATGCCAGTACCTCACTATCCCTTTGAAATGATTGCGATTGACACTTGTGGACCATACCCAGAAACTCAACAAGGTAACCGTTACGTCGTCACAATCATCGACTTGTTTCTTCTTGGCCGGAAAGGTTTTTCACTAAGCGAAAGGATGCCCATACTGTCGCGAAATCCTTATGGAAGAAATCATCCCAAGCCATTCATGCCCACGCGTGATACTTTCGGATTTAGGAACAGAATTCAGAAATGCTGTTGTAGACGAGCTGGAAACTTGGTTGAATATTCGCCATATCACCACCAGTGCATATCGGCCACAAAGTAACGGACGATGCGAAAGGTACCACAGGTGCCAAAACGACATATTGGCAAAAACAATCAACAAAAATCAGGATGATTGGGACACAAAAATTCCCGACACTCTTGCCACCTATCGGACCGCTAACATTGGAAGCACTGGAACCATCCCGCCGTTCTTCACACTGTAAGGCAGAGACCCCGTTCTCCCCCTGGACAATTCGCTCCAGCCTAAAATGAAATATTACGGAGAAGACTTTGTCCCAAAAATGCTGTCTAACTTACATGAAGCGTACAGCCATGTAAAGACTCACATTGTGGAGAGTCATGAACGGAACCGTGAGTACGCGGACCGCAAAGCCAAGCCGCGAAATTTCAAAATTGGAGATCCCGTGTATTATTATGACACAACTGTACAACCTGGCAAGTCGTCAAAGTTCTCGTTGCCGTGGAAACCATACTTTCGGATTGTCAAGCAGACGAGCCCAGTTAACTATGTGATCAGTAATCAGACCTCCTATAAGACCCGGTTGGTGCATGCACATAAACTACGGCTAGCCGACCCGAACACAGCATGGGAACCCACCAAGGACCACGACGAACCGGTGAACCAGAAATATTTAGAGAAAACTTCAAAAGATGTTGCTCTCCCTGAACGAGTGCAGCCTTTTAGGTCACCCAGACTTGCCGAGGTCGGCCCTGACTACAGTCTCTGTGAGGATTGGCCCATGGACGTATGCAGCCCACAGAGAACAAAGGATGATGAAACCGCTGAGTTGACAGAGCTCGTGCCTGGCTCGGTGCAGCCGCAGCCGGTCGAGTCTGACCTGCTAGAGAGATCACCTTTCACCCAGTCTGCAGATGTAGCTGAGCCCCCACTGGTATCGAGTGATACTGAGACAGACATTCCTCTGTCTGAACCAGTCCAGAAAAACAAAAGGCCGTTGCCGTCGACCAGTGAGTCAGACGACGACGCCCCATTTTCGGAACCAGCAGAACGAAACCAAAGACCATTCCCCTCTTCGAGCGATTCCGAGGACAATTTACCCCTTGCAGAATTAGCAGAGCTCTTAAAACGACCCTTACCTGTGTCCAGTGATTCAGACCCTGAAACTCCACAATCGCAATTGGCGAAACGTCCGAAACCTCCAATTAGCGAATCGGAAGATGAAATTCCGCTTTCAGAATTAGAAAACGCGTGCAGGACTCGACTGAAAGCCCAGTGAGGCCAGTCCCTGAAAAACGACTATTGGTGGAATCATCTGACGAGGATCGCCCTCCATGCAAACTACAAATTCACGATGACTCCGCTACTTCCACTGATTACGAAGCTGATGTCGACCGATTCGACGTCACGGCAAATAAAGCTAACGCCTTTGCAAGCTTTGTTGAGATGCAAAATGATTCAATGATTAAGCAGTTAAAATTATAAATGATGATGTTTCAATCTGTAATCTCCGTGTCAATAAAAAGCAAAGTCTCACTACGTTTCTCTATATTAGTACGTCTCACATCCTCATCGCCAGCCAGCCCAGTACCGTCTGCCCCCGGCTCAACCGGGGGCCATTAGCTCGACGCCGCCGGAACCCCGAGGCGTGGCGGCTCCCCATTGGGCCACGTCGCCCGCCCATACGATCTCCCACGTGGGCGTCCCGGGTTCCGGTGGCCAGCCGCAGCATCCTGCTTATTGCCACACACCGGCGGCAGCCCGGCGCCGACCCGACCCGTGAGTCACGAGCTGCTGCGCCACCGCCGGCGCGACACACACACAGACATAACACTACGATAACACTACATCACCCCCTGACACTCAAGTGTCACACACACACACACAGAATCAACAATTGGCGGACGCTCATTTCTTTTGTCGCCCTAAAGGCCGCTTTCTGACAGAACACCCGGAATACGATGCAGCCGAAGGCACGGCACTGCCGAACTGCGTGGCAGGTTTGCGGTTGCGTGTACTATGCCGAAGCATAGCGCTCTCATCGGGGAACCCATAGGCAGTGGGGGCGCGTCGCTCGCGACTGCTGCGACGAGGCGCGAGGCTATACAGCGCGCCGTCGTCATCGTCGTTTAGTATCGTGAAAGGATTAGCGTCCGCAAAGTCGCTCGCAGGCGATTCTGGCTTCACATCACGAACAGTTACAGCTGGTCCTGTAGACACACGTCCCCCTGAGGTCTTGGTCTCGAGGTGTTGGTGCCCGGTCGCCCCCATGCTTACCTGCGGCTCTTCCTCCGCGTCATTCCCGAACTCTGACTCGGGCTTCGGCTCGATTTCGAGAAGCTGCACTATTTCGGGAGCTGGGCTGATAGCTAGGAGCGAATCCGTTGGTGACCCCGGTGGAGGCTGCATGATACACAATTGGCCCGTGTCGGTCGACTGACTTACCTCTGGCTCGGCTTCTTCAGGTTCGATAAATATGGGTATGTCATCGGGCGGAGTCCCTTCCGGCGGGGCCGTGGGTGGTGGGGCACCTGGACTGGCCGCTCGGGGCCGAATATTCCGTATGTGCATCGGCATACCGTCGACTTCAACGGTTTGATCGGAGCTCACGTGTGTGATCGTGCCGGGGCGCGAGCTGTCCCCGCATCGGTCCAGGCCGCGACGCCTGACCCATACCGTGTCGCCGACGCGTGTTTGGTCCGGCGGCGCGGCCTGAGGAGGTACAGCACCCGGCGCCGCACTGGGCTCCGTCACGTTGCTCACATCAACGGGCAGATAATGCACCGGTGTCGAGCGGCGGTAGGTGATATCTGCGGGCGATTCGTCCGACGCTGCCCCGCTGCGCGGTGTCGTGTTGTAGCGGTGTACGGCCTGCTGCACCGTGCACCCTTGTCGCGCGACAATCACCTTGATGGTTCGGTGATTGCGCTCGACCACTCCGTTGCCGCCGGCCTCGTACGCCGCGCGATAACGGAGAGTCACGTTCCACCGCGCAGCGAATGCGCGCATCACGCGGCTGCGGAATTCCGTCGCGTTGTCCAGTAACAACTCCGTGGGCGCACCCCTCTCAAAGAACACCTGCTCCAAGGCTGCCGTCACGTCGTCACTCGTGCCCCGACGCATCGTGCGCCAAATTGCGAACCGGGATGGCCCGCAATCTACCATCGACAGGTACGTGTTCGAGTCGATATGCGTCAGATCGATCGCCACCCGCGTCCAGTTAGTGTCCACGGTCAGGTCACCGTGACGCCACCGCCTGGGCGCGGGGTCGATGCGATTGCACACGTCGCATTCGGTCACCACCCTGCGGACGTCCGCTCGGCGCACTAGTGACGGCGACAGCTCTCTTCTCGAGTACCACAAGGTGCGCCTCACACCCATGTGTCCCACTTGGTCATGGACAGCGCGAATCTGTTCCACAGTCGCGATCGGACGATCCGTCTCCATTGCGGCGATCACCGCTCCCTGAACGTCACTCTCAGTCTGTGCTGGCTCGCGTAGCCACTCCCGGGAACACGCGTCAGCGCGTCAGCCAGGTTGTCGGCTGTGGACACGACTGTGACATCCACCTGCGCATCATACTCGGTCACTGTCTGCTTGAACACGGCCACGCGCCTGCGAATAAGCATCTCAGATTGAGCTTTTGTTCGCAGACGCGCGCGCCCTGTCAGTGCATCTTGGAGCCAGTGCCCCACAGTGACCGAGTCTGTGCGGAGCTCGAGTTGGCGGAAGCCCCATGCCAGCGCCATATTAACACCGCTCACCGCGGCATCGAGCTCAGCCAGGTTGATGTGCATGTCAGTTTCGTCCTTGCCACGCAGCCACGACGCGTCCTCAATGACCTCACCCGTCTCGGGGTCACACAGTACGACGCCCTTGGCGATTGCGCTGGCGTCTGTCCAAATCGTGACTTTCGAGCCAGCCACGCACCACCTGCCCTTGGCTGGGTCCTCGGCCTCAGAACGGCGACCCACCTCGTCCACGCTCCTGCGTAACCTCTCGTCCGTAATCGGGGTGTCCCAGTCGCGGCTTACACGGTTGGCGAGGCGTTTGATCCACGCGACCGCCGGGCGAATCCAGCCCGCCACGGGCACGTGCGAGGTCAAACGCCCCGCCCAGGCGAAGACAGAGCGTCGCGTCAACACGGGGGAGGTGTCGCGGGTGTCGCGCCGTCCCGTCCCCACCGCAGAGCGCCGTCTCTGTCTCGGCTAACGCGCAGCCCCAGCAGCCGCGCACCGTCAGCCGCTCGTTCCGGCGGCTTGCAATCCAACCCGTGCCTGGCAAAATGCTGCGCCACCTCAGCCGCCGAAACCAGCGTTTCGTTGACCAACAGGTCATCGGCATATGGCAGCACAGCTTCCGCCACGCGCGGGTCCTGATCGAGGACGGCTCGTACCACCGTGCGCATGATGAGCGGCGCAACACTGAGCCCGAAACCCAAGCGAGTCAGGCTGTACAATGTGCCGCCCACGCGCACCGTCTGATACGGCCACAGGTCTGGGGCAATCCGAAGCTGCAGGAAAGCCTTTTTCAGGTCGATGACTGCCACGTTATCGCCGTGTCTACGCCATTTGCGCAGCTGTTCGTGGCAGACATCGGCCTCGGCTGTATGCGGCTTCAGATACCCGTTCAATTCCCGATAGTCCAACACCGGCCGCACCTTCCCCTTAGCGGCCTGAACTATCGCCATCACCGGAATCAGACCCCGGGCTGGTCCCTGCGCCTGTACATCATACGGGCGCAGCCAGCCCTCCTCGATCCAGGCTTGCAGCTCACCATCGAACTGCGGCCGGACGGCGTCAGCTACCGCGTAACTCGCCACCGTGTTGCGCAACCGGGCCGGCCCCTCGCCGTCCGCCCAGTGCCATCGCACCTGCCAGTGACCCTCGGGAACGAACTCCGCCCGGAAATCCGCCGTCTCTAGCACCTTACCTGACATCGACGATGCCGCTCCTCTAGCAACGGCGGACACCGCCCTCCGGCCCTCGCCGTCGCTGCCCTGTGGATGACCCATACTTACCGCCCGGCTGTTTTCTCCCACACGCACAGTCCCATTGCCCACGAAAACACCGCCCAGGCCCTCGACACCGGTCATCCCCAGCAGTACATCGTAACCCATCAACCTGTCGCGGACCACTATCGCGCACACCGTCGCGCTCCGTCCCTGCACCGCCAGGTGCACTGTTGCTCGTCCGCAACTATGAACCTCTGTTCCGTTAACGGCCGACATTCGAGTCGGCACCGGGTCCCATCGAGTAAGACAGCCGGCGAATATGATTGTGTCCTCACAACCAGTATCCACCAGTGCCCGACACTGAACGCCTCCGTCGACGGAAACTAATACTGTCGGGGCAGCGCCTCGCCCGTGGCCGGAGGAACGGCTGGCGCTGATGCGGCCCCTCCTTTCGAGAAACACTGCCGAGCCACGTGGCCTAGGCGACCGCACACCCAGCAGCGGATTGGCGCGCGCACTCGTCGTCGTGAGGCATTGCCTCCACTGACTGCGGCCACGCCGGCCAGGGGCTCGCTGCCCATCACTGCAGACGGCTCGTCGCCGAGAACGGCACTTGTCGTGACGGCAGCAGCGACAGAAGAGCTGGTGGCCGCCGCGCGCGACAGGACGGACCTCGCCCGGTCGAGGGCACGGTCCAGATCGGTTGTGCCCTCCAGGCCATCGCGCACGGCAGCCTGCACCGAGTCCGGCAGACCGTGCACGAACATGACGGCGAGGGCGTTATCCGGCAGGCCGCCCATCATCTCTGCATACTGCTGGAGGTCCGCCAGATAAACATCAGCTGACTCGCCAGGGCGCAGGCAACGGCGGCTCAGAGCGGCGTAGGCAGAAAAGGGGTCGAGCGCGAATGCTTTGAACATACGTGCTTTGACTGCCCTCAGGTCGTACCGAGACGGGTCGCCCATCCGTGACCACACGGCGAACGCGCCCTCCCGTAGTCGCGTCGGAAGGACCGCCATCATGGACACCGCCCGGAGCTCGCACAGGAGAGCCGCCTGCTCCCACCACTCCGCGACGTTTCCGGTCCCGTTGAACTCGGGGATAGTTCTTGCGTCGAATGCCGGAGTCGACGTCGGTCTTGCTACGGTCGGGGTCGGCTGCGTCGCTCTGCTCGGCGAAGTGGCGACCGCGGCTCCCGCCACAGTCTCCGTCGTGGGTGATGTGACGTCATCACCCAACTCGCCCTCTTCCAATACCACCACTGCACCACTTGCCATTACGAACACTCGCTGGCCACCGCCACCACTAATCACGTATGAAAGCCGAAATAGCTTGTAATCTCCGTGTCAATAAAAAGCAAAGTCTCACTACGTTTCTCTATATTAGTACGTCTCACATCCTCATCGCCAGCCAGCCCAGTACCGTCTGCCCCCGGCTCAACCGGGGGCCATTAGCTCGACGCCGCCGGAACCCCGAGGCGTGGCGGCTCCCCATTGGGCCACGTCGCCCGCCCATACGATCTCCCACGTGGGCGTCCCGGGTTCCGGTGGCCAGCCGCAGCATCCTGCTTATTGCCACACACCGGCGGCAGCCCGGCGCCGACCCGACCCGTGAGTCACGAGCTGCCGCGCCACCGCCGGCGCGACACACACACAGACATAACACTACGATAACACTACACAATCGATGCTAACGTAACGGCTCTAGTAGATAGGACGTCGAAGTGTACCCGTGAGTCGCTTCATGTGAACATGTAACTGTATTGTTGACGCAGTGGCGCCACAAACGGTGACGGAGTAACGCCACCTACCGGCCTGATGGCCGATGTGATGGACGTGGTGCGTGTAGCACCTTGTGATGGAACCCCATATGGGCATAATGATGTTGGAGTGATGTTGTGATGTCACCTACCCTGATGTCTAGTGTGACACAGGTCTTTGATTTTACAGAATGTCGGTGGTCGAAATCATTCCCATCCTATTATTCCTTATACTCAAAACTACCTACGGAACTCTGTTCTTGCCACGTGGTGCACTGTACTCAACCCATGAGATCTGGAAGGTGCACGTGCCTCTTCGTGTGTTTGATGTACCTACAACGCTGAGCTACCTGAACCACACACTACATGTGTTCGAAAAAGGTATAGGGTTATATCTCACTGACCATCCGCAATTTCCGTATTCTTGAAAACACTCAGGACCAATTTAGATAATACGATCCTGGCAGCCAACTCAATCAATCCGACCCATCATAGACAGAAGCGATCCGTCCTGCCCTTCGTTGGAAATGTCTTGTCATTTCTTTTCGGTACAGCTACCGACGCCGATCTTGAAGCCATCCTCAGCCGACTTGATACCTTGGAAAACGATAAAGACAACATTGTTCACATTCTCGGAGAAAATATATCGATCATGAACCATACCAGCGCGGAAGTACAAGCGAACCGCGAGACGATCAATCAGATCAATCGTTTGGTGAACAATCTGACCCATCAGGTCTCAATTATGGAACGTACCAAACCGCAATATCTTGAAATCTACATTTCACTTCAAACCCAAATAACTAAGGTGACTGAAAACGCTAGAGCCATCATTCAGCAAGCTAGCAATCAACTTTCGGAATTGCAGACGCAACTCAGCCTTCTGACTCATCGTATCTTGTCCCAATCACTGGTAAAACCAGCTCAACTACTCAAAGTACTTTCGCGCATCAGCAATGCCCTACCCAACGGCAAAGCTTTGCCCTACCGGACCGACGAACTCGAGGAGTATTACCGGATCATTCATACCTCATTGACCATCGTGAACTCCAAATCCTACATGACTCTGCCCATCCCCATCGACAACATTCCGGACCGCTTCAACGTGTTTGAAATCTTCAACACGAAAATGCCTGACCGAAATTCGTCTTTGGAAACGAGATTTGAAACAGGAAACGTGAAGTTCTTTGCCATCAGCCAGGACAACACCCGTTTTATGGAGATATCTGAAGATATCCGCATATGCCTGCAGCAAAAGTTTCCTTTTTGTCATTTCCATCGCGCCGAACAATTCACAGCGACGACCGCGTCCTGTGTGAAATCACTGTATCTGCGTGAGATCGGCGAAATTAACACACAGTGCAAAGCACTCGTGTCCCTGAAAAGTAACCCGACCGCTTTGGAAGTAGAACGAAACCTTTGGCTGATCACTTCAGGATCAGCGGTGAACATTCAAATGGTTTGTGCTAATGGCACTTCAGAATTCACCGCAACCACCCCTGCACAGTTGGTGCACCTGAGCAATGGATGCTCAATCCTTTCCAAGTATTTTCGAATCCCTACGGCCAGCTCCAAATCATCCTTTCTGGATGTCAACCATGTGAACTTCCTGCGCTCACAGCTTGCCCAGCTAGTCGAGCTGACCGAGCAGACAATCCGAACCCAGCTACCTAGCTTAGACAGCAACTCCGACACAGCAGCCCTGTCGATGTTACCTGACCTCGACATCCCAATCTCCCGCCTCAGCTATCAACTGCAGACAACACGTGACATCCGCTATCATGCAGTGTTAGGACATTCAGCCTTGATCATCCCAGTGGTATTGATGTTCGTAGCCACAACAAGTGTTATCTTGTATTGTCTGATGCGCCGCAAACCGAGTTTTGTTCCCGTCAATCCCACACCGCAACCTTCAACCCTTCAACCCCTCCCGCTCGGTGAAGACATCATCGTCATCCGTCCTGGCCCTGAGCCAGCATCAGCACGACTTGACACTCGGGCGTGACGAGTCGGTCACGCCAGTTCCCGCAGGACTGTCGACTGTGTACCCGCCGCCTCACGCCGACACCGCAGCTGACAGCACGGACCTGAGCTGACGACCGGACGTGACGAGACGGTCACGCCGGCTGCCACAGGACACCGCAGGTGGACCACCTGTGGCCACCTCCTGCAGAGGTACACAGGATGTACCTGTGACACGACCCACCAGCGGCCGTTATACCCGGCCAGTTCGACGACTGGGCCGTTGGCTCGGCGCCAGCGAGCGCCCCGCTGCGGATGCGAGCGTCGCCGCTACGGCGCTGACGAGCGCCTCCACGGAGCGGCCCTGCCGAGCGCCGTCCCTGAAATGCGAGCACCGCCACTGCTGGTGCAGTGGGCGGTCATATGGATGACTCAGCCGAGCTAGCGCGTGGTAGGCCGGAAGCTACCGCGGTGATTTGGATGGATCACCGTCCGCTCTCGCAGCTGGACATGATCGAACGCGACATAATCTTCCATAAATATATGGAGAGACGTCGCAGTTGGCAGGGTCGTAACCCTGGCCAGTGACTCGGTCCGATGATTGACATGCGGTAACTACCGCAGGGCCGTCCAGTGAACGCGGCCGCGTCGAGTGTCGCACCCCGGGCGGCATAAGTTCTGCAGATGGCAAGGTCGGCCATGCTCAGACCTTCCCGTACCGGACTGAACTTTCGACAGTGCGCGCGCGACAGTGATCGCCAAAATGTTTACACAAAAGTGTATTTGTGTTTAGTATATTAGGAACATTGTTTAGTTTATTAACATGGATCAGAGAGTGGATAACCCTTAAAACCTCCTAGACTAATTACGTAGAACTGTGTGTCATCTGAACTGGTCTTAAATTGTTGTCGTATCGTAAGTGTTTGTTGATTCGTATATGATTGTAGAAGGCCGTGATATGTCTGAGTGGAAGCTCAGGATTAATCTGGGAATTGAACCGATCTTTTTGGACCTCTCGCTGTGTTGTAATAGAGTTAGTTTTTGAGTGTCTTAATCCCATAAATTCAGCCCCCTACCCCCTCCGTTCCTGGCGCGACAAGTCTCAGGCACCTAGACTGGCGTCCGCCTGTCTGATGCCGACGTAAGCAGCCACAACTCCAGTCGGGGCCGGTCAGTGGACCTTGCCCCTTCCCCTTCCCTATCCGACAAGCGCGCCCCGCCGCAGTTGTTAAATATTAGATGTAACAGTGTTCATATAAAATCATACTTTTGGCTGTCCCGTAACCGTAATTGGTATAATCCCGTAAGCCTTCCGATTGTAAAATTGTACCGTAATTGTAACTGTAAAGAGTGTACCGTACATATCACATAGTACCCATCATTAAGTGCAGGCCCACTTCCGACGAACCTTCTAGAACATGGATGTGACGTAAATGGGCGGTTCTGGCTGAACGACCAATGAAATGCCGGGAATCTGTGCCTGTGAGGGGCCCACCCCAGGCGGCCAGTCAGTCAGGCTTGGATTTTCACTGTGAGCGGACCGCTGCTGAACCGCTCCGGCGCGCGCGCTTCCCAACTAAATTCGGCTTCTAAATTCATAGGAAAGACAGTATCACGGCTTACCTTCAGAGGAGAAAGTTCTGTACGGTGTCTGTCGGTCTCGTGTGATCGTGCGAGTGCTGCAGTGCAATACAGGGCAGCTAGAAAGACATTGGTGATTTCGTGACCGGGGTTATCGAGACGACGAGGTTGCTAGATTTCGCGTGCCAATATAGGAACTTTCCTACAACCTTGGCCTTGATTACAATTTTGGGAAAGCAGAGTTATTTGATCTGATGAAAGAACAGTATGATCTGGATTTGGTGTTGCTATGCTGGAACCACGGCGAATCTCGGAATTTTGAAGATTTTGGAATATTATCCTCCTTGATCCGTCTCAAGTCAATATCAAGGGGAATTATAAATCAAATTGGCGAATGAGGTCAAGGTAACGTTGACGGTACGTTGACGATGACGATGACGTTGACGATTACGATGGACCCGAGTCCATTGTATGACTCTGTAGTCACATGCTATGACTCAAAGTTTTTATGTTGACATGCACTGCGTACTGCTCTTTTGCTTATGTGACTTCATCTGTTACTGGACGACTTTGCCCGTTGGCGAGGATGCTGAATAAACATAAACATACACATTGTCAAATACAAAATCAGAATTATTGAGGTCTGAAAATATAGTGGGCGAAATCCGGTGAGCTTTTGTTTGGGGGGGAGGTCAAGTACGTTGACACTTCGGCTCGCCCCCCCCCCCAATGTTTTTCACAAATCGACACCCATGGTACCATCATTTGGTTCTGTCTACCCTAGGCTCTGCTCGGAGCATGAAACAAGAGATTGTGCAAAAACCGCTCAGGTTCCGGATGGACCCCGCTTGGCCAAATACCCGTGACAAGTGCCCCAGTTAAATCGGGCCGAGCCCGTGTCGCCTTTTGTTCCTATACACGGAAGAAAGGTGGCATCGCGCGGGCGGAGCCCACGTACGGCCGTGCTGCACCCGGATTAACCTGGGCACGGGCCATGTAGCGCTCGTGGATTTTACACGAGAAGCGGGGCCTCGCGCGCGCGGCACCTGCGCATGCCAGGGCTGCTCCCTCTTAGCGTCGGCATAGACCAAGCTGGCCCGTGGAGTTAACGTGAGCAGAGCCCAGGTTCGCCCTCACTAAGTTGGTGCCAGAAGTTTGCTTAATCTGGCACACACTCGCAATTGTAGGCTGTGCACTGTTTAAACATATTTCATGGTTCAACAACTGCAGGACGAATCGGTCAGGCAGCCATCCGCAGCGCACAAAGAACATGGCCATTGAGCATGACATTTATTCCTTGGTTCACATCATCTGACATCATTTCTCATTGTCGCATCATGGCCATATCATCTCAGAACTCCTCAAGGGAAATTTCATCTTCGTGGAGTTCCGGAACGTTCTGGCCTACCGGTATGGAACCTGGGTGCTGAAATAAAATCCTACCAAGTACGGATGTACTTTCCTCACGCTCCGAAGTGTACCCAACGTTGTATCCTACTACCTTGATGGTCCCTAGCTGGAGCGCTGTAGATAGGTGAGAGATCTGGGCGTAATCATAAACACTAAACTAAAACTCGCTTAGCACATCGACAACACCATATCAAGACAAGCTGGATGGTGGGGATGGTAATGCGGAGCATGCAGATGCCGTATCTTCCAAAGCAGGCACGATTTGAGCACACAGCCGCTCTTGCTGGTTTCAATGCTCACGTTCACTCTGTGATGGAGTACGGCAGCGTTATTGGTAGCGGTGCCGCTGAGAGGTGCTTGTCTGAATTTGAGCGCTTGCAACAACGTTTTCTCGTGTAGCTAGGCTTCCACTCACGAACTCAGGGATTGCTACTGGAATACTTCTTCAAACCAATTCAAAGTGTAATCCTTTAGAACCGGTATCGCACAGAATGGCAGTAGATTCCACCATAATATACGCATAACTGCTTGGGCTGTGTGCGCTTTCCGGTCAGATCCTCACACCACGTCTCAGGGGGAGGGGGGGAGTCATTTTATGGCCCCTCTAACTCCCAAGCTAAGCGTTGCATGAAAATGAAAGTGGTGTCATCGGAAAGAGCACGACGACATTCAATTACCTTTATCCGTTAAAGCGTGGCGACTGGTTGAACTTTTAGGAGGTGACCTCACGACCTTAACCCTTTGCCTGCCGGAGTGTGTAAATCGAGTAACTTTCTGGCCAACCTCAGCCTGCCGCAATGGTGTAACTTTCTGTAATTGCTTCCACCCCTGGAGTGGGTGCGACTGGGCGGGCCGCCTTGTCAAGGGCTGGTGATCGATGGGTTAGCGGCACCTTTCATGGCGTGCCTGACTGGTGCGGTCAGAACTCATAAAGACATAAAGACATAAAGACATAAAAGACATAAAAGACATAAAGACATAATAGACATATAAGATCAGTGCAACTATGAGCCACAGGGGCTCTTGGTTGCACTTTGTACACTGAACCAGTTGCCCACCAAATCTGTCAATCAACCCTCCCTGGAATACAGAAAAACAAGCCCCCTATTCTTATAATGATTGTCTATGCCGTTTTTAAAGATGTTCAGTGTGTTGCTACTGACAATTGTTCCTGGCAGCTGGTTCCAGTGTTCTACTACCCTGTTGGTGACGAAAGACTGTCTTAACCTTGTCCTGCTGTGATTAACTTTAATTTTGAATTGATGACCTCTAATTGCATCATTTCTGTTAAATTCCAACATTTCCCTGAGATATCCCTGTTCCTGACCATGAACAAATTTAAAAACCTCCATGAGATCTCCTCTCAGCCTTCTATATCTAAGTGAAAACATATTCAATTTCTTCAATCTTTCCTCATATGCCAGGTTGCCTATACCATTAACCATTTTTGTTGCCCTCTTTTGTACTCTCTCTCTAAAAGCCAACAATCTTTCTCATAACTAGGGGACCAAGCTTGGACACAGTATTCCAAATGTGGCCTGACATATGTACAGTAAAGCTTCCTGATGACCTCCTCATTTTTGTATGACACATTCCTCTGTATCGCCCCAAGCATTCTTAGTGCCTTCTTCCTGGCTTCTTTGGTCTGTTCTGATACCCCCAATTTTGTGTTCAAAATAACACCTAAGTCCTTCTCCTGCTGAGTCACAGATAGTACTTGGCCATCCATCACGTATGGCGCCTTCATATGCTGCCTACCTACATGCATGACTTTGCATTTATCAAAATTAAACTTCATTTACCATTTTTCGGACCTCTTCACAAGCTCGTCTAAGTCGTTCTGCAGCAAAACCTGCTCATTGTGCCCTGTTATTGCCCTAAAGATCTTCAAATCATCCGTAAATTTCAAAACCTTACTGCTTAGGCCACATTCAATGCTATTCACAAATATAATGAACAACAGTGGCCCCAGTACCGACCCGTGAGGGACTCCACTAAGAACATTTTGCCATGATGACTTTGTACTATTTAGCATCACTCTCTGCTGTCTATCTGAAAGCCACAACTCAATTCAATTTAGGATGCTACCTGCAATGCCATGGACCTGAAGCTGCATCATTAACCGTTTATGGGGTACCTTGTCAAAGGCCTTATTAAAGTCAAGATGTGCTACATCGACCTGATTCCCTGATCAAATTGTTCTGTAGCAAAATTAAAAAAGTCCAAGAGATTTGTGAGACACGATCGCCCTTTTCTAAACCCATGTTGAGTATCTTGAATCAATCTGTTTCCTTCCAGAAAACTAACTATTCTATCTTTGATAATTGATTCGAGTACCTTGCAGACTAGGGATGTGAGGCTTACTGGCCTATAATTTTCAACTTTCCCTCTTTCTCATTTCTTGAAAATAAGAACTACATTTGCACTTTTCCAATCTGTTGGAATTTCATTTGTGAAACTGATCTACAAAATTTTATACTAAGTGGAATTGCCAGTTCCTTTTCAGCTTCCCGCAATACCCCAGCATAAATTCCATCAGGTCTTGCTGCCTTGTTTGGCTTTATTTTTCTGATATCATTGAAAACAACATCACTATCAATGAAATCAACATCTTGTATCTGATCACCTGTCACTGAACTGTGGTTCACGGTTGGCAAATTTGTCATATCCTCCACTGTAAACACTGATTTAAACTGCTTGCTCAGCTCCTCAGCCATCTCATCATCCTCACTCAATATAGTCCCATTTACTTCCAGTGGACCAATTGTGCTTGAAACTTTACTTAGCTTGCAGAAACTAAAGAACTTTTTACTGTCCCCATTACAGTTCCTAGCCAAATCCAATTCTTTTGCTCGCCTTGCTGCTCTGGTTTTCTGCTTCACAGCATCTCTAGCTTTTTGATACGACCTTAGATTTACGATATTTGAAGCTTCCTTAAATACTCTAAATACATCTTTCTTAGCCTTAATTGATCTCCTCAAATCTGGTGTAAGGCATGCTGGCTTTCCTACTCTTCTTTTGCGCCTTTGCTTTTGGGGGACATGTCTAATCTGAATTTCCCTCAAGTAAGATTTGAACTTTTCCCACATTTCACAGGCTTTTAAATCAAAAAATTATTCTTCCCATTTGATGGCACTTAAAGCCTCTCTCATGGAGTCAAAGTCTGCCCTCTTAAAATTTGGAATCTTTGCCAAGTTATCCTTGATTGTTCCTGCTATTTGTACCTTAAATCTCACTATGTTATGGTCACTTCTTCCCAGAGTTTCTCCTACAGTCAGGTCTTGAACTAAATCACTTAAATCTGAGAAGACAAGGTCCAAGAATGAGCCCTGCCTGGTTGGTTCAATTACAAACTGGTGTAAGAACAAGTCCTCTTCAAGGCATTTCCTAAACAGTTTACATGATGGGGAGCCAACACCAACATTCTCATATCCTTTTAGATTAAAGTCACCAAGAATAAGGCATTTCCTCTGAAAGTTTCTACTGGTTTCCTCACAAATCACCTTATCGAGCTCCAGTTGCTGAGAATGTGGCAAGGTTCGTGATCGATACAAAGCTCCAATCCTCAGTTTATTGCTGTTGCCTTTTCCCACAGCAACATCAAGCCAAATGGACTCTACAGACACATTTTTTACCCCATCTGCTACTTTCTGAGAACTGTATAGGCTATTCACATAGAGCATTACACCACCCCTTTCACTGCCTGCTGGACCCCTATTGCATGAAAACATATTGTATCCCTGGATCTCATAGTCCTGCAAGTTATCCCCAAAATATCCCTCACTGACCCATGCCTCAGTAACGCAAACAAAATCTGGTTTCTCCTCAGCAACATAACACTTGAACTCATCAAATTTGGATCGAATGCTCTGAGCATTAAGCATCATACACTTAACAAAAGTTCCATAACCCTCTTTGGCTTGTTCATGTTGAGTAGCTCTATCATCTCTGGATGAGCTACCACTCTGCCCCCTTGATCTACTGCTTCCCCTATTTGCTGACTGTGAGGTGTTTGCAAGACTTCTCTCTCTCTATCAGCTACATCCCACTATTACCTGCCTAGTTTCCCTGCTTCCTATTGAGAGCCTCCTCATACATATTGCTGAGCAATTCAACTCCTCTCTTGCTCAAATGTAACCCATCTAATGCAAACATTTCAGTGCTCCCCCAGAAATCCCCCCACAAATCCAAGAACCCCACCCGAAGTTCCTTACAAATCTTGGCCACCCTGGTATTCAGCCCAATGGCCCTCGAGTACTACTCTATGCTTGCGTTAACCATAGGGAGGATGGATGTTACCATTCCTCGTTTCCTACTCACAGCTAACCTACCTATCAAAGCCCTATACTCTTGTATTGTTTCCTCTGTTTTTGCTTTTCCTACATCATTTACACCAACCTGCACAATTACTGTTGTACTCTCTCCACTACCTTTCATTACTCCTTCTATCCTATCACCAACATCCTTTACCTGTGCCCCTGGGAAGCAAACACGAGTCCGTTTGTTGGGGTTCCTGCTACAAAAAGTACGGTCCATGTACCTCACTCTTGAGTCCCCTATAACTAAAACTTCCCCCTCTCTATCATCAGCTACCTGGTCGTTCCTACTTTCCTCCTTAGCACCATTACTATCTCTCTCTCTTGTAGTACCTCAAACCTATTATTAGTTTGCCTTTGTCAATTTTCCTTAAAGCTAGTCTCGTACTCTGGCGTCTAGCTACTTTCCACTCTCTACTATCATGGTCCATACTATCTCCACCCCTAGACTCCTGCACCTGGCTTGCCTGGCTGACATTTCCTATGGTGGGCCCTGCCACCAAACACTTCAGACGCTGCACTTCCCTTGCTAACATATCTACTTTCTTACTCAAGTCCCCAATGACTACCCTACGCTTACACTTGCCACAGTCACCTTGCATTTAAAAAAAAAAGTTATCCCGACTCCCACCAGCTATAAACTCCAACTAAACCAAACTAAATAAATCAAATATGCCTAGATACCTTTGCAATTACAGCAGTATATTGAAAATATACCTAGTGGTAATTTAAGCTCACTATTTTAGTCCTAAGCTCTATCTTAATCTTAAACACCAAAAAGACACTGACTTATTCCTCTACACTACAGAAACCTAAGCCACGAGACCGCGCCACCCGTCTACAAAGCGTTCAGGTGGCCGATCGATAATTCTAGAAGTTACCTAGTGTAATTTAAGCTCACTATTTTAATCTTAAAGTCTATCTTAAACTTAAACACCAAGCAGACGCAGACTTATTCCTCTATGGTAACAGAAACCTAAGCCACGTGGCCGCTCCACCCGTCTACAAAGCGTCGACGTGGGCGATCGATAATGCTAGAAGCTAAAAATCTGCTTGTTAAAAAGAAACTTATGAGATAAAACTATGCAAATATATGCACAGAAGTAATTGCTAAATACCTATCCACAGCTAAGCCTAGTACACTGCCCGATTCTGCAACGACTTATCTGGAAAGTAGGAGCTCCACACCGACGTGTTTCCACCTTGACACCTGGCGGCAAACTCCATCACATCCTTTGGGCGGTGTGTAATTAGGATCGTGTTCAGGCATTATTCTCATTGCAAAATGATGCTTATCTTCAATTTATGCTTGTCAAAGATGCATCCGGCTCATCAAGGCCTGTCATTTGATATGAAGCATGCTACCAATAATCCGGTGTACGCATTCATGTTCTCCACGTTGTGTACTTGCTTTTCGACTTGCTTATATGATGTTGGGTATGCAATGGTAGGTCTCAATCAGAAATGGCCAAAACATCTGTATCTCAGAATAATTAATTTGTTGTGAACACGATAATAACTACAATTAACCTCCCATGAAATACCAATGGTCTCGAGCGGTGCCCACTCACCCTATTATTTCAGGGATCGGGTTTGTTCTGGCTGAATTGGAGAATACGAATATAAATATAATATAAATATATATATATATATATATATATATATATATATATATATATATATATATATATATATATATATATATATATAGATATATATAAATATCTATATATAAATATATAGAGAGAGAGATATATATATATATATATATATATATATATATATATATATATATATATATATATATATATATATATATATATATATATATATATATATATATATATATATATATATATATATATATATAGATATATATATATATATATATATATATATATATATATATATATATATATATATATATATATATATATATATATATATATATATATATATGCATAGCGTACCAATGGCATACCTAAGCGGGCATTGGGGATGGTTACCCCCAACCCCAGAGAGGTTATGAGGTCCCAAAGAGTCACATTGCCCCCCCCAGAATCGTTCTGGGGCTCCTAAAAATGACGCCGGCAGCTCCAAAAAGTGGGACCGGGCTCCTGAATATACCGCTGGGCCCCAGAAAAAGTCGCGTCGGGACCCCAGATAATCACGCTGGAGCCTCAAACCGTCAGGCCGGACCCCTGGAAATCACGCTGGGGGTCCAAGAAGTCTCGCCGGGACCCCAGAAAAATGACGCTGTGGCCCAAAAAGACTGGCCAGGCCACTGAAAATCTCACTGGGCCCCAAAAGATCGGGACGAACCACCGGAAAATCGCGCTGTGGTCCCCAAAAAGTCGGACCGGGTACCCTGAAAATTACACTGGGGGCCTCATAAGTTCGCATCTGCGCTCCTAAAAATCATGTTGGATGCCCAACAATTCGTGCCGAGGACCTTGATAATCCCGATGGGGGCCTAAAAGGCTGGACCCCTAAAAATCACGCTGGGGTCCAAAGATCGGGTCGGGCCCCTAAAATCGTACTGGGGCTCCCAAAAAGTCGAACCGGGATTCATGAAAATCACGCTGGGGCGGCAAAAAGTTCGCGTCTGGGCCATGATCACGTTCTTTCACGTTGGGGGCCAAATAAGTCATGCCAGGTTCTTGAAAATCGCGACGGGGACCCCAAGAGGTCGGGCCGGGGCCCCTGAAAATCACTGAGCCTGGCGGTACCAAAAAGTCGCGCCCGGTCGTCTGAAAATCACGCTGGGGGCTCGACATGTCGCACCTGGGCCCGAAGAGTCTCATCGGGACCATCCAAGAAAATGAAGCCGGGAAAACGAGAGAAAAAGTCCTGACGTTGAAAATAATTCCGGGGCCTCACAAATATGTTCAAAAGCCTCGAAAACCTGTTGGGCCACCAAAAGACTGTCGAGGCCAGCAAAACTCGCAATAGGGATCCCAACAAGTGAAGACGGGGCCCAAAGATTGTACTTAGACCCAAAACAGTCGTGTCGCTGCCGTTGAAAGTCACACTGGGGGCACAAAATGTCCCGCCGGAGCCCAAAAGGTCGAAGCCGGCTTCCAAAATATCAATCTTTACACGGAACGTCACTCTGCGGCTAGAACAATCGCGTGAAAGACCCTAAAAACGCATCGGGCCCCGGAAAAGAAGCGTGCTGGGGCACGACAAAGATGCACCGGGAGCCCTGAGAATCGTACCGGGGCCTACAGATATCGCGCATGGGACTTACAAAAAATAGAACTCGACCCCAAAAATCGGAAAGGGACTCATAATCGAATCGACCCAAGCACAGAAAAAAAATCCGAACAGATCCTGACAGATAATTATTCGAATGTCATTTTTGCTAAATTGAAGGATCCCATCGGCTGAAGAAAAACTCGTTGAGCAGCCGCATTGGTGTACCAAAGGGGAAAATGTCCCCAGCCTCCTCAAGACGTGGGCTGCCAAGAATCGCGCCGGATCCCGTAGAATGGTTCTTGTGCTCCATAAATTCGTGTCGGGGCCCAATATTTCGCTTAGGGGGCTCTACATAAATACAGCTGGCACCAAAAAAAACTTGCACCGGGCCGAAAATTTGCGCCGGGGCCCGACAAAATCGCGCTGGGGCCCAGTGAAATGCAACGCTCTCCACGAACTCGCGCCGAGCCCCCAATATCATGGTATCATGTATCGGTATCATGCTCGGGACCAAAATTACCGTCGGTAGTTCAAGAAAATCTGATTGGGGCATCGAAAATTCCCTTCGGGTCTCCAAAAAAGTAACGCCGATGGCCGATGGAAGAACAGCATGACCACAGATATTGAATTGGGGTCCGAGGAAAATAATGCCGGATCCCTCCAAAATAAGGAGAAATTCCTAAAACATATGCCCGTGTCAGGAAAATCGCTCCGGAGCCATAAACATACCACCAGATTCTTTTTTTTAATCGCATACGGCCCATAAAACATACTGGAGCTCGAAAAGTCCCGGCTCGACACAAGAATATTGCGCTGGGGTCCCGAAGAATAACGTCCGGACTCGGAATAAAAAAATAGAAGGCACCAAAAATTGCGTCGAACCCAGAAAGCTGGCTTCAAATCCTGCCGGAATGACTCGCTTGGGCCCGAAGAGTCGCGCCGGGACCCCGAGAAATTACACCAGAGCCTCTAAAATCGTGCTGGATGCCACAAATGTGTGTCGGGAGCCCCAATTAAATACAGCGTGACCCTAAGAATACAACGGGAGGCCGAAAATGCACCGGGCATTCCAAAGTGTATCGAGTTTCGCAAGTTGCGGCAGGTCCCTAAAACATTCGCTGCAGCTTTAAATATACACACCGGGAGCTTTAGAAAAACACCACGGAGTCCATAAAAGCACACCGGGGCCATGAGACCGAATCGGGCCTCAAGAACAGGCTGGGACCTCAACGCACCACATGGTCCTAAAAAGGGAACAAAAAGACTGGACACCAAATATACACATCGTGATCTCCAAACACGCACCGGTAATTCAACAGTATCGTCGGTGCACAAAAAGCAGGAAAACTTAAAAAGAACCAAGTCTCTAGAGTGTACCAGGCCCTTAGTAAAAATTGGCTGGAGCACGAAACACAAACGTAGACGACGAAAAATGCAACGGGTCCAAAAAAGAACTCCTGGGTAGGACCACGGTTCGGTAGCGAATCTGGGGGCGCATTTAACCAACGAGATGCGGTGCATCCAAGCTCAGCGGGTATCCAGATTTCTTGACCACCAGCAAATATGGGAAGAAGAGAACTAACCATATAATTAAATTCATCGCACTTTCCAAGCGAACCCCATACCAAGCATTCCACACGTCAAACATGGCACAAGACTATCATGTGGAAGCAATTAGCAAAACGTAGGAGGCCTAGCAGAAACCGGAATATCGTGAAAATCACGAAGTGTGGCGAATGCGACGAATGAACAAGGCGGGTGTACAAGTGCATGAACGTTGGCGTTTTGGCGATCAAGCATCATAAACCGAAATGCCTGAAATTGGAAAATTTTACATTTATAGGTGACTTGTTACCGGTGTAATTTCAGCTGAGTCGGTTGACTTACAGACGCCAAGGGTTAGATTTGAAATCCGGTGACTCAGAGACGATGGTGGTAGATTGGGCCCTTCCACAGGAAATTAAGTGGGTCACTAATAATTTTATTTAAAAAATATAAAATGTGCCCCTTTGAAAAATAGTGGTAGAAATCCGGGGATTTTTTTCATGGGAATAGTTGGGCCGCCTCCAAATCGGTTGCCCCTAGCGCGAATCCTAGGTGCTCCACTTATATTTATATATATATATATATATATATATATATATATATATATATATATATATATATATATATATATATATATGATATATATATATGTATATAAATATATATATATATATATATATATATATATATATATATATATATATATATATATATATATATATATATATATATATATATATATATATATAAAGTATGTATGTTTATTATCTGTATATATGTATATATATATATATATATATATATATATATATATATACATATATATATATATATATATATATATATATATATATATATATATATATATATATATATATGTATATAACCTATAAATATATCTAATATATATATATATATATATATACATATATACAGATATATACATACATATAATATCCTCCGTTCTGGGCTCGATTGCTTACCGCCTTGCCATCGCGCCATACCTGGAGGACAGCGCGACCGCCAATCTCGCCACGGAAATCGGGACCCTCCGACCGCCGAGCCGGCGCGAGGGTATAAGGTGGCAGACCGGGGGGGGGGAAGGTCTGACAGGCGATCACTCTTTCGAGAGATGTCAATGGGAAGCCCGCCGGTGACTCAGAGTTACACACTTGCGCCAGTACAGCCGCAAATCGGCAGACCGGCTGTGGCAGTGAAAGGGTTAAATAACTTGTTGACCGTAGATGGCCTGACTTCAAATTTATCACACAACATGCCAAATTGATGTTGGGAAAAGGTATGCCAAATTTTGACGTTTTTCGCTATACGCGGAAAACCTCAGGGGGCGTAAAAAGACCCTACCACAAGGGGCGGGTTAACGTCCCTTTTCGGTCTACACATTGCTGGTAGCCGCATAGGCCAATATGATTTATTCCACATACCCCCAGGGCCCGTGTGCTTATGGTCCAAAATCGCTTGCTGGAACGCTTGCCGGCAACTGTGAACCGATTTTTCTCTTCTAATCCACATGTTGAGTTTCTTGAGTCCTAGGCACGTATTTACCACGAGGTGAATGCCTTTGCAATGAGTGAAGGGACTCCTCTATCTTGGCGTTTTGCATGGCTCACCAGCTTGACTAGCTATGGTAGCATTATGTTTGCTTATTTTGTTGTTTGTTTTGTCTTTTATGCGAGCGAGTAGTTTTGTGTTTTTGTATGGCTATGCATCTGTGTGTGTTGTGGGCAAGGGCATCCGTAGCTGGGCATTGGCCTGCGGATGTTTCTTCTACTAAACAGGACCGTAAGCCTGTTATGGCGAAGCCGCAGTACCCGTTGTCGTGACAGGCGTCGGTGCCGCCGACGAGACAAATGGGTCCCGGCTCCGAGCGGCACACCCATCCACTGGAGTCGCTCGCCCTGGCTGGCCCGGCCCCCGACAGCCGGTGGGCAGGGCAGCGAATGGGTCCCGGCTCCGAGCGGCACACCCATCCACTGGAGTCGCTCGCCCTGGCTGGTCCGGCCCCCGACAGCCGGTGGGCAGGGCAGCGATTCACTGCCAATCAACTACCGCACAGTACCGGTGAAACGCGTCTGTGAAAGGTTAGAACATGGGCATCGACTTGCATATTCGCTGACATCACCGGCCAAGCGGTGTACCGACTGCCTGGTCACGACCAGGGATGTTCGCAGTGCAGTGGGCAATGTAAAGTTAGTCTACCCATCCACGATCCATCTTTTGGTGGCTATTAGCAAGGTGAAAACTGCTCAAATTCCAAGAAACGATCACAACTCGGAAGCTGCACTTGATGTTTCGTCAACTTTTCGCTCGTCAACTGTCATCAGGTTGGTTCTGGGACGGATCTGGTGGTGGTGATAGTTGGCTATGTACTATGTGTGCTGCAGATGAACGCTGGTGAAAACAACCGGAGTCCAGCTCTGAATTCCCGCTTCTTATTCCTTTGTGCTAATCTTATGGCTATTAAGACATGCCTTTATTGGTGTTAGAAGTGCACCTTATTCAGCTCTCCTGGTCTTGTTTGATAGTTTATCGCATCAACCAGAGCCAAGTGGGCTTATTTCCATACTAGGTTTTCTGCCGGTGTCTGCAGCTAGTGTCCTATATGCCACTTCCTTGTCACATATGCATCTTTCCAACCTTCTAGTGTGGCTATCTGTCCATGATGTGATGTGTTTCGTCCCATGTCGGTTGTGTTTCGCAGCACTCTCGCACGTGAGAGGTCGTTCACTGTCAATCAGATTGGAAGAGAACAGGAAGGAGCGGTCAACATGTCTGGCATGGCAAAACATATATGGCTGGATGGCGACGACAGACCAATGTGGGAAGACACAAATCATCGGCTGAGGGCAACGATGGAAAGCTGGAGATCATAGAAGTGGCGCATGTGGTACTAGCTGTATTCACCATCACCCAGCCTCAGGTGGACGTAATTCCCATAGTTTTGCTTCTGCCATATATTATACTGCAACAAAATGCCATCTAAAACAAAGTGAAACGAAACAAGCACTGTTATAACACCAAGTGATGCGTCCTCACGATTAGCCGAGTGGTGTAATGTTATAAGAGGTGGGGAAATGGGGGAAACGCGAGTTTGAAACTAGGATCTTCCACCGATGTCCATCTGCAACACCAGTGTTCTCAACTTCGGAGTGGTAGGTGCAAATCGACAGCAAACTCCACAGTTTCTACATCACTTATATGATATCTCTAGCTGAGCTTGATGACCACAGATTCGCTGATCCAAATGTCGTAGGAGTTAGACGGGAAGAAAATATGTTGGGGAAAACCTACCAATTTTAAAGCGATATTGAATACCGATATAATTTTACCTTGAGAATTTCCCCATAAATTTCCCATTGTTTCACAACCAAGGCGCTTTCCTTGTAACAGGAGTTTGCAAAACAACTACATATCATCATACTAAAAGAATAGTTGGAAGGATATACTACTTGCAATTCAGCAACATTTAGCAACCCGCCTGTCCCACCTCATTCCTATCCAGTTAGGTAGATACCTACATTCTTATTATGTGATTATGGCGTGCCCAAGTCCCACTTGACGGGTTAAGTGAGCCAAATATAACGATTGGCTTACGATCCGCGGACAAAATGCGGTCAGCGATTATTCCCAAAGACCACAGCCTCCAAAGCTAACAACTTTTAACGATAGAAACGTCCAACAGTGAAATAAAGTCCTAAAATGGCTGGGATGGGTGCGGTTACAAAGTCGAATAATCTGAGCTGAAGAGCTGACAACATCTCCCACGACAACATCCTGCGCCTGTGTCTGCTTTCTGTCAACAGGTGACAGGAGCGTATGGTCCGTGCACCGCAAGTCTGGAGACCTCTCACCAAACCAGGAGGTCACGGTCCATATTTTCGGGACATATTTTCAGATTGATTAGGAAAATGACGACTAAAAACTAACAGGATATCAAACCAAGGGGTTCCAGACCACCTCCCCCAACCTCACCCGATGTCTCCGTCTATGGTTCATCGTGAACTTTTTTTGCTGTTGACATGAAAAGGAAGAAGTGAAAACATTTCACTAAAAGGAAGATTATTATCTAAACTCAGTTGACGACTAGACAGTATCATTATAGGCATATCTCAAATTGTCTCGTTTCCACACAAACCACGCGTTGGTTACGTGAAAGAGCCTCCCGCTCAGCACACCACAACGCACGCCGTATGGACTTTTCGCCACTCTCAGGGATGGTGCGCCACTCGGGTTTTCCACCAGAGGAAAACTCCCGAGGAACCAGGGTGTACGATGATCGGCAGGGAGAGGGGAGAGGGGGCACAGCGCGTATGTGTAGTGCTAATATCTTCGGAATATAGCTTCCCCAGGCGGTGGTACGACAAGCTCCCGGGGGACGTTGCCCTCTCAGCAATGTTGGATTGATGTTTTAGAATCCAGGTTGTGGAGAGGAAATTTTTGCCACCATCCAATTCAGAGGAGATAATTGTCATTCGATTTTTAAAATCTGAAGCTCTTTCTCGTACTTTCCCGTGATTTGCTGTCTTCTTGTAACAGAGCATGAAGTGAGCCGTTATCGTTAAACAGTACCCTTAAATCGTTTGGCAAGAATGGCAAAGGATTATTCCCTGGAGAGGATAATGATCCAGATGGAAAATGACATGATACGGCTGTTATTCCAACCCCCCCCCCCCCTCTCCGTCACTGATGGGCGCCTAAGCAGTGACTTCCCCGCTCAAAGGCTCACAAGCCTTCATCGGGGGAGGGGGTAGAGACAATCGCCATTTTTTCGTTTTTAATTGTCGTCCCCACATCAGATTCAGCAGCCTATCCCATTTGGCTGTATGCACCTTCATCGGGTCTTTCAATGTGGGGCCTCCTTTGGTCAGCTGACCGTAAATCAGGATAGCAAACACAAGGGTTGCCCACCAAGCGGAACATATTTTGATACACCAAGGTCAAGGGTCAGTTCCGAGGTATCCACTCGTCCGAAAGAACGTGGCTGCATCACGGTGTTAGCTGAGGCAGGCCTGTGTACTTAAATCGAACATATTATAAATTTGTGGGGACTGTAGTGGCAGAAACTCACTTTGGTTTTGCCGACAGAGTTGGGCGAGTATGTATGGATGACATCCAATAAAGAACCTGTGGCTAATGTAGGGTACTTAACTGTCACGGTAAGTGAATGGTTGCTAATGAACTCAAGCAGGTGTGTTTCGCTTGTGCTATTAGCCGTGTCGAGGAGGTTGCAATTTAGATCACCTGCGAGGTAGAAAGTGCCGGTAGAGTTCAGTGTCGCCAATTGAACCTGTCTTTCGAGCTCAGCGAAGTCATCATTTAAGGCAGGAAGAGTATTACGAGGAGGCTCATAGATTGCCGATGGAATGAAATACTTTCCGCTTTTCCCTTTGACTTTGGCCCAGAGTGATTCTAGTTTGGAGCTCGAGTTTGGAGGCATAACATTTTTTCAAACGGTAATAGTCAGCGCTGACGGCGATAATCGCCACCCTACCGTAACCACTAGAGTCGGGCTGGTCCGGTAATAGATACCCCCTACCGTAACCACTAGAGTCGGGCTGGTCCGCGCGTTTTACTTGGTAACCAGGGAAGTTAATGGGCGTGGAGTGCTATGTCGCAGCCAGGTTTCAGTCACCACAGCTGGGTCTAGGCATTAAGAGCGAAGGTCGTGTTGGAGCTCAAGTAGCTTAGGTTTGATAGACTGAGCATTGATGAGTCCCAGGTGAAGCTGCCCTTTGCGCTGCTGAACTATCACATGGTTTGTTCTTCCCCGCGATCCGCATCTTCTGCCGCCATCGGCGTCGCGCCTGCCCCGGCGTGTTTTCGTAAGCGTTGTTTTTGTAACTGCGACGCTCCCTTCGGTCGGGCTGGCCGCTCGGGAGTGGTGAAGCTGGTAATTGGTAGGGGCGAAGACCTCGGTGGTGATGACGTCACGGACGGGACGGCTGCGTGCGCGTTGCAAGCCCGGGTGACCGGGGGACGTGATGGCGGTGAATATTTGGATCAGGGCGATGGATAGCAGCAGCCTGATGATGTCCGTATACATGATGACAATTGGTAGAGCTGTAGCTAGACGAGGCAGAACACTATTGCTGAATACACAGGAGTTAAGAACGGCACCAAGGCGTCAGTCAGCTCATTGCCTTCTCCGCTGCAGGGTCGGAAAGAAGATAAACCACGAGCAGTAGCTGATGCTTGATGCAAGGGAAGTCACTATAGATAAAGGTTCTGTCACTTTTTCACTCACTCAGTTTGTCAGGTGTCCAATCACTGTGCTGTGGAATTACCGACAGCAATAACCAGCAGAAATGTCCACTTATGAGTCCAGTCACTTCTCGCACGTGTAGCGTGTTGGTCTGCCGACCCGATATTTCACTTCTTCTTTTTTTCTGGTTCACTTTTCACTCTTTCTGGTTTACTTCCCACTCAGTTTTTCACACATCCCATATACAGAGGCAAAAAAGAGGGTGAGGGAAAAGTTGTACGAGCGACCGAGACGCTTCTGCTCGCGGCGCCGCGCTCAGATCAACTTGCGTGTTGAAGTGAGTGTTGGGAATTCTGAAAATGTGGGTTTGATTGGGAATGCTGAGCTTGTGAATAATCTGACTGATCTAATGTTGTTAAAATGTCGGCTTCCCGCAGGTATTTGCCACGTCGAGCCAGTGATAAATTATCAGTGAAATATGATGAAACTTACCACCTACTGAACACCGAAGAGGCATCCTTCCCAAAGAAGTATGGACATCGTGCTTCATAATGCGTGCTTATGAAGTCCCATGCATCGTTTCTAACGGTGTCTTGTGTATAAGTATCATGCTTATGCTCACCATTACAGATTATGATATATAACATCTCGTACCTAGCGTGATTTCAGGTAAAGAGATTGCCCATAATATGGTCTACTGTTCAAAACAATTTGATTTTCGGTACAATTTTCATTTTGATGCCATTGACATAAGTATCCCTATATTAAGTGTCTCCCAAGATCAACGAAAAAGATGCACATATAGACGTGCTATGGGCTCGCAATTGAGTTTGAAGGTTTTAACGATATTCTAAACAACATTGTTTCCATGACGAACTTCGACATTTTACTGGACTCGTTTCGACATATCACAGCTAACGAGAAAAAAAACATTATTTTCACCCTGCGTCGAGCCACTCAGCCATTCCCGATAAGCTGTAGTGGAGGGGTGATATCAAGTCCAGTCCATGCATGCCACGCCAATTGACGTAATTTGGCGACATCCGATCACCATGCGTAGTAGCCAGAGTACCTCCGCTCGTACATCTCAGGCAAACTGGGATGGTCATTGACTCTGGCCAGGTGGCACATGGAACCTAATGCCTTTCTGTATGGAATTTCGACGGAAAGAGCGCATAAAATTATTCGTTTCGCTCGTGCTCAGCTCCTTCAACATGCGGAGGAGGGGGGGGGATTGTGAGCACAATTGCGGGTGGAGAGAATGGAGTGGATTTTCTGTGCGAATAGCTTGCGAAGCGAGCGTCATAGGTGAGACCCTGCCCGGCGGACACCGAACGGGTCTGACCTAGTTACTTACTTATTAATATTGCAGGCTGTGTGAGATACGTCTTTAGTTCGTATCTTGAATATTTGAGTTCAAACCTGGCAAGGAGCAATTTGCCGCTGTAAACATGCCTAGTGTTGCAGCCATGGACGGATGGGCGCTTCTGTGCGATTACCACAACCACACGGAAGCAAATGGAGCACCTTAGAAGCTGAGAAGTAAACTGCCGCCGTAAACTCGCCTACTTGTGTGGCCGTGAACGTATTAGCACGTCTGTACCAGTGTCGCACCCACATGGAAGCTCGCGGGTCACGCTTACAAACAGTGTAGCCGACTTGCTGATACCATCATGTTTGTTACACACACCCGAGACAGCCTTTCCCGCCAATGCTACCATTCGTTAATTTGTAAAAGAGCTGTCAAATGCCAGGTGCATGCCCAAAAAACTTCGCTTCAGGACCGCTGAAGCTCATATGGAAACCCTAGAAAGAGGAACGGTTTTCAGTTTGATGAGATACGATGTCAGGATAAACATGATTTAGCCCTGACCTCGTCGAAGGTCAGTATTATCGCGGATCAGCACGATTCATAGCATTTGAATGAGATTCATACTGTGCTCCCCAAAAATATCAGTGTAAACTTAAAACTCATTTGTTTTCCTGTTGTAGCTGGCAAAGTGTCAGCGTGACCGGTAGAAAACATTGAGTTTTAATTCAGCATGTACCAAATGCACTACTTGTGTAATATTTCGCTCCTCTGTACTATTACGGGTCTCTGTGACTATTATAAAAGATATCCATTTATGATGCCTCTTCATCATATATATATTCTATATGTCGTATATATCTGATGTCGTAAAATACGCATACAACGCCATACCCTAAGTAGGTGGTGCTTGCGAAGGCAAAATAGTCGCTATGGTTAGAAAAGAGGTTGTGACTTTAAGACGCACTCAGCAGCTGAGGCCATATGGTGCCGCCCGATTCTCACCCTGGCAGGAAGGGCGGGCACCACGGGGAAGCGAACCCCCTACCACTGGCATTCCAGACGTTCGGCCTTACCACTGACCTACCGACCCCCCAGTATACACAGTGCATGTCATGAATAGTACAAAAGAAGGTATTTTATCACGCATGCAGCCAAAAATGTGCAGGAAAAGTATTACTCCCTAATGCATTACATCTGAACAGCACAGCCGCTGCCTCCGGTTACTGAGTACGTTTTTGGGACATGCTCGAGGATGATGCACGTTCCGTCGTTGACGCGTGCTCCGGTCGCCACGGGGCGTGGCGGATCCTGCGAACCCGCAGCGTATCGTGCTGCGCGCGCTACAGTGGCTTGGAGGACGGAGCGGCAACCACAGAAACGCCAGGTGAGGAAGTGTTCAGAGCATGAGGACTGCGGCAGTGATTGTGATGCGCCCGTGCAGACTGGCGCGCTTTTGAACCGATCTTCAGTGCGGACGAAGGGTGCGCATGTTTTAAGCGAACAGGTGTTTACGTTTGCGACGTGGGCCGATTTGGCTCAGAGCCATCCCGCCCGGAGCCGACACTGGCTCTGCCAGGGCCCCACGCAATTGCGTGGCTGTGTCGCCGATGGCCCTGGGGAATGGGTAACGGCAACTGTTCCATATCTGACATCCAGGTGTCACTCACCCACCAGATGTACTTTTGTATGTGGAAACGGGCCAGCAGCGTAGGCGTTGGGCCAGAAGGCAGCTGCTACACTTCACTTTGAATACGTTTTAGCATTTCCTATGACCCCCTTTGTCCCGTATGATCATCGCATGGAAAACAAATTACACAACCGACTTCCCACCTTCCCGCTACAGCACCTGTTCCCATACACTGCATGCAACTGGGACCAGTAACGTAGCCAAGTGGAGAGGCGAAAGGGGCAGCTCCCGCCCCTGGAGAGTCCATGGGGCCCGCAGGCCCTTCAATGCGTAGGCACAAGGGGCCCGCAAGGGGCCCCTGGACTGATGTGAAGGGACCCTGGGTGCAGCGTGAAGGGCCTCTGAGCAAACGTGAAGGGCACTTGGGCCGACGTGTAGGCCCCTAGGCAGACGTGAAGGGACCCTGGGCCGACGTTAAGGGTACCTAGGCCGATGTGAAGGGCCCTAACTTGATGTGAAGGGTCCCTGGGTTCTCATGAAGGACCCTTTGGCTGACGTGAAGCGATCCTGGACCGACGAAAGGGGCCAGGGCAGACGGAAAGGGTCACGGACCGATGAAGAGGCCCGGGTCTAGGATGTGTCCTCAGGAAGATGTTGAGGGCCCTTGGCTGGGATAACATGAGGGGCTTCTAGATCGACGAAGGGGGCCTCGTATAGTTGGAAAGGTCCCAGGCTGACGGAGAGGTCCCGAGCCAATATGAAGGACTCCTGGGCTGTCGGCGGAGTCCAAGCCAAGAAAGGGCCCCTGACCTGATGGCCTGAGTCCAAGCATTTGGAAAGGGGTCTCCGGCTTTCCGGAAAGGCCCTGGGTCATCAAAGAGGCTCCCTGAAACGATGGAGGAGGGCTCTGGCTGTCGGATAAGTCAGAGAGCCGTCAGAAAGGGCCCTTGGGCCGACAAATGGGGCCCAAGCAGTGGAAGGTCCCTGGTCTGATGGAGGGGACCCAAGCTGTTGAAAGAAGGCCTTCGGTCTGACAGAGGAGGCTCTGGGTCGCTGAGGAGGTCCCCTGTGCCGACGGAGAGTCCTCCCCTGTTCCCCTAGCCGAGAGAGCCGTCGGAGAGGGCCCGGAGCTGGTAGGAGGAGCCGCTGGGCCGATGAGGGCCGAAACCGTACAGGAGCTCCTTGCGTGATAGAGGAGGCCCAAGCTTTTGAAGAGGGGACTCCTGCCGGACGGAAAGAGTTTTAAGCCGTGAAAGAGGGTCCTTGCGCCAACGAATGTGGGTCCTGGGCCGAACGTGCAGAGCCATTTGGCCTGCTTTGGCTCACGCTGACGGAGAGGGGCTCAGTGCTGACAACGGGCCTCAGTGAGATAAGGAGGCCCATGAGCTACGGAGACGATCCGGTCCGAAGCGGAGGGATCCCGGTGCTACGTAAAGGACCTCAAAGCCCATGGTGGGGCCCGGGTTGTTAAAAAGTAGTAGCGTTTGCAAGTGATGAAGGGGCATCCGCCCTCCTGCCGTGTCTGATCAGGCCCTCCAGGCGACCGCCTTGAGGGGCAGAGACCAGTGGGAATAAAAATGTAAACGCATCTCTAGCATCTTTTGTCGAAAGGGCCCTAAGAACCTGAAGACGTCAACCCTTAGGTCTAGCAAGGGCCGCGAAGACAAGAGAGAACCCTCCCGAGAGCTGGAATATCCATACCAGTTGGAAAGAACAGTCTCGGCAGCTTGAATAGACCCCTAACCGCTGAGGAATAAACAAGGCACACACACACGCGCAACATCCTGACACTGACTGTCACAACAGTCTGAACACACAACAGCTCCCACCGCACGTACACATCGACGAACAGTACGACGTAGGTCGTTAGGTGCCTCTCCCACTACGCTGCCACCGCTGCATGAGCTACGGCCATGGTGAAAGTGCGTGCGCGTCACCAGAGCCACTCTGCCGCCGGTATGCAGCACACCACTCAACGTCTGACTGCACATCGACCGAAAGATGATGTGCAGTCTGTGGTGGGCCGCATCCCGCCGCCGATCCCTACTGCCCCACGTGAGCATTCGAGATGGAGGTGCGCCGGTATACGGCAGCACAGAGTGTACCACAAACCACAGCACGTCAACATGCGCTTCACAAAACGCGACAACCCTCCCACCTCCGAATCCCCGCCCTCCCAAACTGCACCCGCCGCCCGGCGCAGCTATGCAGCTGCGCTTTCCTCACCTCCCAGACCTACACCCAGACCTACACCCAGGTCAGCAGTTTCATGGAAACGTGTATGTGTTATTGGTAACATCTCCTGACACGAACACTGACTCCATGTTGCCTTTGCAGGATGGGCAAAGGCGAAGGCGGAATCGGGTGCATTTTCTGGGGCCTCATTTGGCTCCTGGTGCTGTTCTTTATCAGCTTCTTCGTGGCTGGGTTCTGTGCAGGATGGTACATCCTCATTCTTCCGCTGACAGTTTGCATCAGTGGCCTCTCTGTAAGTGGTGATGCCCTGGGAGATCGCATGGGTTTTAGTACCAGACACGCATATGAGATACCGTCGTGTGAAACCGTGGCTACTGGTGTCTGTATCGACCGTGGAGAAACGTGTGTGTGAGACCGTAGGCACTCCTGTGTGTCGACCGTGGGGGAACGTGGGTGGGTACTCATGTGTGTCGACCTTGGGTAATCTTGTGGGTGGACTCGTGGGGAAACTTGTGTGTGACACCGTGGGGAAACTTGTGTGTGGAACCGTGGGGAAACTTGTATGTTGGGAAGCTTGTATTATCTTAATCAATGTAATCCATGGTAATTATTATGATTGATGGGATGGGAGACAGTATATATGGTTGCTATTCTTAGGTATTTAGTTAATTATTAGTCGCGGCCATAGATGCAAAAAATTATCCCTGGCGAATAGAAGATCAGCTTGATTTCATCGAAGCAAGGTGGAGGATTTGGAGTGCAAATGCAACGTAGAAGTAAAATCTACATGACGTCTTAATTCATGATGACACTTGGGCTATTTCCCATTAAGGCCTACCTACCGTCCTTTATACGATACCTACTTGCTTATATATATACATATATATATATATATATATATATATATATATATATATATATATATATATATATATATATATATATAAATATTTATATATATATATATATATATATACGTATATATAAACATATATATATATATATATACAGATATATATATATATATATATATATATATATATATATATATATATATATATATATATATATATATATATATATATATATATATCTATATATATATTTTTTTTTAAATCGTACTTCGACAGCGTCAGTCTTCATTAGTGATTGGGCAAAGTTCACATCGCTGATTCTAGAAATTTACGTATTAATAATTAATGTTTACCGTATTTTCCTCCCCTCTGATATGCGGGACATATGGTAATATTTAAAGTTTTTCTTAACCTTTTTCTCTTTTTCAATGTTCCAATTAATAATTATAGGTCAGGAATTCTTCATAAATGTCGCACCGATCAAACCTGAATGATGCAATGAAAGTGTGGTAAGTGCTGCCGCCTGGCGGGGCGTGGGTGCTGTCATCTACTGGGAAGTCACCCTCAGCGGCGGCTCTTCGTCGTTCGTATGTTGTTATCTGCCGTGACGGAATTAACTGCAATACTGGTGCTGCACTATCTGGCTTTCGTCAATCTCTCAGGTGGATCATGAGGCATCGAGTGGACATCCACCGGCAGTTAACTTTTTAGATTTTCCTGGCGGTAGCAGTCAGACTTGATAAAATTACTAATATCATTGCGGTCAATGCAAGCACTTTGCTATCATAACAGTTATTATTGCATTCAATTTAGCGTAAATCTAAGCGACGTTCAGGGTAAAAAGGCTTCAACCCATCTGCAAGTTCTGATATTGGATATAGGATGTCTAACCTAGGTAGAAAAAGTCCCTTGGTAGCAAAACGAGGGAAGCATTTTGGATCATTTGCTACTCTTCTGATAGCCAGTGGAGTACCGAAGGGGAGGGGGGGGCAGTTGACCCCTTGACAGGTTGTGGGTCCACCAAGAATCTCGCCGGGGCTCGGTAAAATTGCGGCAGACTCCCTATGAATCCCGCAGGGACCCACAAAAATCGCACAGGGACCCCTTAAAATAACATTGGGGGTCCTAAAAATGACGCTTGGGCTCCAAAAGTGGGAATGGTGCCCCTGAAAATACCGCTGGGGCCACCAAAAAGTAGCGCCAGGGCCATAGAAAATGACATTGGACGATCAAAAGGTCGTGCCAGGGCCCCGAAAATGACGCTGGGGCCCTAAAAAGACAGACCGGGCCCCTGTAAATCAAGATGGGGCCTAAAAGATCGTTCCGGGACCCTTAAAAATCGTGCTGGGCCCCCACAAAGTCGGGCCTGGCTCATGAAAATCGCACTGGGAGCTTCAAGAGTTCACACCTGGCCCCTCAAAAAATCATTCGGGGCCCAACAAAAGAAGGGCTGGGTCCCTGAAAGTCACATTGGGGGTCCAAAAGATCAGGTCAGAACCCTTGGAAATCGCGCTGGGGCTCCCAGAAATTCGGACCGGGGTCCCCGAAATTCACGCTGTGTGCCTCAAAAGTTCGCGCCTGGCTCCTGAAAATGACACTGTGGGCCAAAAATGTAATGCCGGGTTCTTGAAAATCACGACGGGGAGCAAGATCGCGGCGAGGCCCCTGGAAATCTCGCTGAACCCGGGGCTACCAGAAAGTCGCGTTCGACTCCTTAAAAATCACGCGAGCGGCTCGACAGGCTGCACCGGGGACCTAAAAGTCTCATCGGGACCACCCCCAAAAAACGAAGCCGTTGAAATTTCCGTTTCCCCAACGGAAAACAATCTGGATATAGAAAATCACTCTGAGCCTCAATAATCACTCAAAAAGCTCCAAGACGTGTTGAGCCCCCAAAACGGATCGAGGCCACTAAAACTCGCGCCATGGATCCCATCAAATGAAGGCGGTACCCAAAATCACACTCTAGACCCAACAAAGCCATGTCGTTGCCTTTTAAAATTACACTAGGGGGCCGAAAAGCCGCGCCGGAGCCCCACAAGTCGCAGCTGGCTTCACAAAAATAAATTTCCACACGAAATGTCACTCTGCGGTCATAAAAATTGCGTTAAAGACCCCAAAAACGCGTCGGGCCCCGGAAAAGAAGCGTGTTGGGGCACCGAAAAAAAATGCGCCGGGAGCCCAAGAGTCGTAGCGGGGCCCAAAACATTTCACGCAGCTGGCTTGCAAATACTAGAACTCGACCCTAAAAAGTCACAAAGGGACTCACCCGAATCGACCCGAGCACCGGCAAATTCAGAACAGGTCCTGAAACAAGGTTTTCGGAATGGCCTTTCTCTTCTGAAGGGCGCCATCGGCTAAAAAAAAAACAATTTAGCAGCCGCAGTGGCGTAGCAAAGAGCAACAACCGCAAGCAACACAAGGGGCCGCGGTAGCTCAGTCGGTAGGGTGTTGGACTCGTGATCGCAAGATCTTGGGTTCAAATCCCGCAACCGGGAGGACAACCGAGTCCACCCGCGACCAATCGGCGTGAGAGGTTGGCGACGCTATATGATCTAGCGATTGAATGCTCTCGTAAAAGAACCCAAGGGAGGAGGAGCAAACAACCCAAACCACATATGCCCCCCGAATTGGAGGGCACATATCCCATCCTGAATGGGAGGGCTCCCAAGAATCGAGCCGGGGTCCCGAAAACTCTTGCTCGGGTTCCATAAATTCGCGTCGGGTCCCCAGAATTCGCGTAGGGGGCTCTAAATAAATACAGCGGACACCAAAAAATCGCGCCAGGCTCGAACATTTACGCAAGGGTCCGCCAATCTCGCGCTGAGCCTAGCTAAGTGCAACGCACCATGCGAACTCGCACCGAGCCCTTTCATTATCGCGCTTGGGATCCAAAATTCCCGTCGGTAGTGACAAAAATTATGGTCGGGACATCAAAAATTTGCCTCTGGGCCCCCAAAAATTGGCGTCGATGGCCCAACGTAAGCATATAAGCAAACAAGCAAAAATCGAAATCAAGCCGGAGCTCTCCAAAATACGGAGACATGAAAAAAAATGTCTGAACCAGGAAGATCGCTCCGCAGCCCCAAACACACCACCAGATGCCTTCAAAAATCGTGTACAGCTCCCGAAAAACGTACCGGGGGTGGAAAAATATCGGCGGAACACACAGATATGGCGCCGGTCCCGAACAATCAAGCCGGGACTCGTTGAAGAAATCAGTTGAAGAAAGTTGAAGAAAATCAGAAGTCACCAAAAATTTTGTCGAGCCAGAAAATTAGCGTAGGGTCCCCCGGAACCACGCGCCTTAGCCAGAAAATTTGGGCCGGGACCCCGAGGAATTATGCAGGAGCCCCAAATCGTGCTGTTGTCCCTCAGATGTGCGTCAGGAGCCCCAGATAAACACAGCAAGACCCCAGGAGCACAATGGGAGGCCGAAGTTGCACTGGACCCTCCAAAGCGTACCGAATCTCGCAGAAAGCGACAGGGCCTTAACCCTCGGTGGCCTTTTTAGGTCCCCCCCTAGAGGTTTTCGCGGATGGTGAAGAAACGGCGCGCGGCAGCATGCCGAAATATTGCGCACTTTTTCTCACATCAATTCGGCATGTTGTGTGAAAAAATTTTAGGTCAGGTCATATACGGTCAACGAGTTATTGAAGGTCAAGTGAGGTCACCTCCAAAAACGTTAAACCAGTCGTCACGCTTTAACAGTTGAAGATATTTGAATAAAACCTTCAGCGTTTGTTTATCTTTCGGGATACAATGGAACGCACCAGAGGATTTTTTTTCGATTTTGATGTATTAGTTTTGCATATTTGCCCATTAGGGTTAAAATAGAAGATTCTGGCTAAAGAAATAATTTTTAATGAGAGAAAGTTGACTTCAATCAACGTTTTCCGATCCGCTGTACCCAGTGCAAAACACAAATGTAAAGAAAATAGAAAACTCAATATTTAGCAAATTTTAAGGATATTAAATGTTGATTTTTGGGTGGACAATCATTATAGGGTCATGGTCGATTTCACCTTCCTTTCTGAGTGCAAATAGTTTTGGTTTTCAAATCTCCCCCAAATGAACTCCCCAGAGCAAAAACAAGATGTCAGTCGTGATCACATATATCCCCTTGTGACGTCACTTTTCGGGGGATGACATTTCGGGAGTGGTTTCAGACCCCACTCGTCGAGCTCTTTCTGATGATGCCTCTTACTTTTGTCCGTGCGGCGCTTAGTTTGGAGATTAGAGGGGGGGTATGTATCGACCCCCAGAGACGGGGTGTGAGGATCTCACCGGAAAGACATGCGGTTAAAACATGCGCTCCAGCTCTAAATATGCACACCAGGTGCTTTAAGAAGCACAACGGAGGCCCTCAAAGCACACCGGGGCATGGAACCGCATGAAGGCCTCAAAACAAGCTGGCTCTCAAAAAGCAACATGGTCCTAAAAACGTAACAAAAAGACCGGGCACTAAATGAACACATCGAGGTCTTCGGAAACGCGCCGGTACCTCAAAAATATTGTCGGTGTACAAAAAGCAACGCAACGTTGAAAAAGAAGCCTGAATCTTTAAAAAAATGTGCCGGACCGCAACAAAAATTGGCCCTAAAACTCATCCGTAGACGAAGCAAAATGTAACGGAAAAGGACACATAGCGAGGGCCTCAGTTTTGTAGCCAATTTGTGAGCGTATTTAACCAAAGAGATGCATCACAGCTCAGCGTGTATCCTGGATTTCTTAACCACCAAAGAATGTGGGAAGAAGAGAACTAATCATCGAATTAAATTACTCTAATTTTCTCAGCCAACCTTATACAAGCATTTCACAAGTCAAAAATGGCACAAGACTATCAGGTGGCAGCAATTAGCAAAACGTAGGAGTCCTAGCAGAAACCGAAAAATCGCACGAAGTTTGGTGAATGCTCCGAATGTGCAATGCGGGTGTACACATTCACGAACGTTGGTGTCTTGGCGACCGGGCGTTATTAACGGGAATGCCTGAAATGGGCAAATTTTACGTGTAAAGTAATTTGTACAGTAATTTTAGCAGTGTGAGGTGATTTACAAAGGAATACAAAAATAAAAACTTTCGAAGAGGATGGGAGGAGTTAGGGTGAAATCCGGTGTCTGGGAAACGATGGTCGTAGGTTGGGTCCTATCCACAGGACAAGTAAGTTAGTTCAAATTATTCAATAAAAAGGGCTCCTTTCAAAAATAGTGGACGAAATCCGGGGACCTTTTTAATGGGAGTAGGCGGATACCCTCCAAATCCTTTTGCCCCCTCCCTAGTACAAATCCTAGGTATGCCACTACTGGTAGCGTCTCTGAATGAATCAACTTTAAAGTGGCATGCATTCCACGTTAAAAAAAAACATCAAGGCGTGCGAGCATTAATCGTTGCCAGTATCAAGTGCTGATCCAGGGGTGTCCAAGTGGGGCATATCATTTCCTCGGAGGGTCGTCTTTGGCGCCCTTCCCAGGCAAAATGTGTTGAGCAGAGCGAAGGTGGGCATTCGAGCCTCCCAAAAGAAGCGCGTTTCCCGACCAGAGGGTCGCCACTTTTCCATGGGTGTCACATTCCCCCCAATGCCCCCCGTTTCCATCCCTGACTAGAATTACTGTTTCTGAAGTGCATTCACACATATCCTATGATCCGTGTATTCTGCATTGACAATCCCTGTATTCCTCACTTGCTTGCTTGAGTTTGATGCCACCCATACGCCTGACCGGTGATTTCGTCGTCGACATGTGTCCACTATTGTACTCCCGAATCATTAATCATGACTTGCATGTCATATTTCAGGGTCTCACTGATACCCTGCTACAAGGAGTACAGTTTCCGAAGATCTGCGCCGAAAACATGATGGGAGGAAAGCCGCTCTGCTAACTTTTGCTTCCGGGGGACGCGGTAGTTTAGTCGGTGATCGCGGGTTTGAATCCCACAGCCGACGGACTACCGAGTCCACCCGGGACCAACTGGCGTGAGAGGCGGGCGACGCTACATGACCCAGCAGTCAGATGCATCGCAAAAGGACCCAAGCGCCACCACTAACTTTTACTGCCGTTATCGCATGTTTGACATGTCTGTCGCGAAAAAATAGACTCGCCGAGAATGGACATTCGACAGCCGCTTGTGTTGCCACCGATACTTGCTGTGTTGAACGATGGTATGACCTTCACCAGTACTCCACCGCCAGAATCTGTGCATTGGCAATCGCATGCATCCATCGCGTATCAAAGCTTCCCTGTCAATGGAATTGGGCAGGATGCATTCATGAATGTATGAGTAATACGCTTATTCCCGCAGGCACTCTGACTTGTATGTGCCCACTGGTGTTTGCATTTTATGTAGGGAATACTTGCATGAAGTCCTATGTTCTGCACTGTGTCGAATTGTACCTTCGTGGCAAGGCGCGTGCCTCTGTGTTTTACCACGTGAACACAATGTGAGGTAAACTGCCCGACTCATTGCATCATAGGTTGTTATCAGACTAATAAAAAAGCTGAGCACGTACGCACAATAGGACTTGCTGACAACCCAGTTTTCATTAATTTTCATGTCTTTGATTGATGCTTTTTGCATTTGATGTTCGCACGCGATATTTCTGTCTCTGCATTTTCACGATGCGACTGCCTGGGCGGATCGATGCGCTGTAGATTAACCTTCAAGCGGTGAATGCCTTGAAGTAAACGCCAGTGGTGAAGGCTGGCAACCTAAGCCCATGCAAGCCCCAGGTAGAGCCATGCAGATGAAATATAAAGCATATGTAGTGAAGGTTTTTCTCTCCCCCTCACTCATGGGGTAAACCTTCTGGCACGTTGATAGTCTAGGGTACCTCAGCGTTTGCGATATTTAAAACCCCAGTTATAAATTCAATGGTTCGAATCCTTCATCTCCGAGCTCTGATCTGCATCTTGACACACACCTCCAAAGCCAGCACTTCTATATTGCGCTTATTAGTCAACAGATAAATGCAACGAAGATCAGACATTAATGCGCAGCGTGATATAGCGTTAACAATGTAGCTTCATTTTTGATAGACAGGTGCAACAGTTTCCATCAGAGAACTACATCTCGACAGATGTAGTGACTCTCAGGCAGAGTCCGACGTACCTCTGTGGGGCCAGGGCTGGCTAGGCGGCGGCGAGCCGCCTGAGGGGCGACCGCCCCCGACAACCGTTCGTCCAAGATAGCCCGAGAATGACTGAGGCCCTTGCGGCGCGTTCGAGGTAACTCACAGTCTAGAGAGCACAATGGCTCTCTCTGAACCCCGTGCACTGTACTGCAGAGGGACGCGACATCGCTCTGAGATATCAGAGACAGACTCTGATCTCAGCACAACGGTCCCTCCGTGGGAAACGGTGCTGAGAGTGCACTTTCATCCAGGCCCGCGTCGGCCTGGCGTCGCACAGTGAGCTGTCAGCATTTCACCGGACGTTGTTCCACAACAATCGGCTGACTGGTAGAGGCTCGGTACTGCAGCCTCTGGTCTGGTGACACAGCGCCCGACACTCTAGCGACACACGACGTTCAATTCACCGCAGCCCATTGACAGCTGGCATAGACATCATAGACACGCCGGTCCATAGGGTTCCCATAATATAATCACTTGTCCTACATCACCCACTGACAATCACATCACCCACTGGCAACGGCGGCGCGCCGCGCGCCGGGGAGGGGACTGAATGGCTGGGATTTAGATGCCCCAAAACCAACTTTGTTACACATACCTACACATACACACCAGGTATTTTCGCAGTGACGTTTCTGCGAAGAAATGGCGCCCCTTCAGACAGGTGCCCTCATGCCAATTCCTGGATCCGCCCCTGACACAATTCTCATCTGACACAGTAACTACATTTACACTAAAACACACGCAGTGGCACATGCTCGCCCTAAAGCCCAAATAACTAACTAACTCCCTCGCCTGGGGAGTGTCTGAATGACGATCAGATCTCCTCTCGCTTTGTCCAGTTTTTTTTTCAATTGAAATTCGTCCGGTGCAGTTTTCGCGTGGGCTTCTGCCACTATCCTCGCAGCTTTCCTACGGAGCAGGACTAGCCGCTACATAGGGTTGGCCAGGTAGCGGCCAACGTTTGTCGCCTGTGTGTTCGACATGCCAAGGCTCTCAGACCTGCACAAGCTAGTTACCCAAACCTACCTTGCCTCGAAGCAAAAGTTACCGCATGAACGGGGATAATCACTTTTGGTAAAAACAGCGGTTACCAGCGGCGCCGCAGCGCAACCTTACTATAACGCGACTTTTATGTGGACGCTTTAGTGTCTGAGATCCAGGGAAGGAGAAATCTGTCCACCTACCTCACTCCCCATATCTAACCGGTCAAAGACAATCTGGGGTCGGACCGCGGGCGGGATCAAGTTTGATACAGGGAACCGCACCAGCCATCTGTGTGCGGGCACCGTTGCGCACCATCCTACGACGCCGAAGCAACACCACCGACGCCTCTGCCTTGAGGACGTAGATCGGCTGCTGCCGGCACTCGACACCCGCTGCGGTGGAGGTGAGGTGGAGGTGTTGGCCGCAGCTAGGCGTGCTCTCCGCATCGGCCAGCACGACGCGCTGGAGGCAACAGCAGGATTCTGCGGCCTGCACCGGGATCAGCCCAGGCTGCGTGTGCAGATGATGCACGTCATTCTGAGACGGCGGAGTGTGACAGTGCACGCACTGCAGAATAGTGCGGAGGCGGAGTGTGACAGTGCACACACTGCAGGATAGAGCGGAGGCGGAGTGTGACAGTGCACACACTGCAGGATAGTGCGGAGGCGGAGTGTGACAGTGCACACACTGCAGGATAGAGCGGAGGCGGAGTGTGACAGTGCACACACTGCAGGATAGTGCGGAGGCGGAGTGTGACAGTGCACACACTGCAGGATAGAGCGGAGGCGGAGTGTGACAGTGCACACACTGCAGGATAGTGCGGAGGCAGAGTGTGACAGTGCACACACTGCAGGATAGAGCGGAGGCGGAGTGTGACAGTGCACACACTGCAGGATAGAGCGGAGGCGGAGTGTGACAGTGCACACACTGCAGGATAGTGCGGAGGCGGAGTGTGACAGTGCACACACTGCAGGATAGAGCGGAGGCGGAGTGTGACAGTGCACACATTGCAGGATAGTGCGGAGGCAGAGTGTGACAGTGCACACACTGCAGGATAGTGCGGAGGCGGAGTGTGACAGTGCACACACTGCAGGATAGTGCGGAGGCGGAGTGTGACAGTGCACACACTGCAGGATAGTGCGGAGGCGGAGTGTGACAGTGCACACACTGCAGGATAGTGCGGAGGCGGAGTGTGACAGTGCACATACTGCAGGATAGTGCGGAGGCGGAGTGTGACAGTGCACACACTGCAGGATAGAGCGGAGGCGGAGTGTGACAGTGCACACACTGCAGGATAGTGCGGAGGCAGAGTGTGACAGTGCACACACTGCAGGATAGTGCGGAGGCAGAGTGTGACAGTGCACACACTGCAGGATAGTGCGGAGGCGGAGTGTGACAGTGCACACACTGCAGGATAGTGCGGAGGCGGAGTGTGACAGTGCACACACTGCAGGATAGTGCGGAGGCGGAGTGTGACAGTGCACACACTGCAGGATAGAGCGGAGGCGGAGTGTGACAGTGCACACACTGCAGGATAGAGCGGAGGCGGAGTGTGACAGTGCACACACTGCAGGATAGTGCGGAGGCGGAGTGTGACAGTGCACACACTGCAGGATAGTGCGGAGGCGGAGTGTGACAGTGCACACACTGCAGGATAGTGCGGAGGCGCTGCGGAGCGACTGCAGCCTCCTGGATGTGATGTCAGAGGCCGCCGACCTGGTGCGACTGGTACTGACCACCTGCGCCACGTCCTACTCATCCGATCGTATCCTCCTGGAAGTGATGTCAGAGGTCGCCAACCTGGTGCGACTGGTACTGACCACCTGCGCCACGTCCTACTCAGCCGATCGTATCCTCCTGGAAGTGATGTCAGAGACCGCCAACCTGGTGCGACTGGTCCTGACCACCTGCGCCACGTTCTGCTCAGCCCAGTTTCACCATCAGCCAGGAGAGGCTCAGTTACGCTGCGGTATTGGCGACCTGCCCCGACGCCACCCGTAACCTGGATATCCGCACCCTAAGGCAAGAGTTCGCCGGTGAAACCGCTCAAAATAGTCGACATGCTTGTAAAGAGTACTGTAGCTGCTTTGAGCCATGGACGCGCGTCTATGCAAGAAGCTGGGCTGCGGTTGTGACTTGCGCAGCTCGGCTGCAGTCTTATCTTGCGTGGCTCGGACGTGGTCTTAACTTGTTCAGCTCGGGTGTGGCTTGGACTGTGCGGCTCAGCTGTGGTATTGGCTGTGCAGTTTGACTGTGGCTTTGACTGTGCAGCTCAGCTGCGGTTTTGACTGTGCAGCTCGACTGTGGTTTTGAATGTACAGCTCAGGTGTGGCTTTGAATGTACAGCTCAGGTGTGGCTTTGGCTGTGCAGCTCGGCTCTCGTTTTGACCGTGCAGCTCGGCTGTGGCTTTGACTGTGCAGGTCGACTCTCGTTTTGACTGTGCAGCTCGGCTGTGGGTTTGACTGTGCAGCTCGACTGTGGCTTTGACTGTGCAGCTCAGCTGTGGCATTGACTGTGCAGTTTGGCTGTGGCTTTGACTGTGCAGCTCAGGTGTGGTTTTGACTGTGCAGCTTGGTTGTGGTTTTGACTGTGCAGTTTGGCTGTGGCTTTGACTGTGCAGCTCAGGTGTGGTTTTGACTATGCAGCTTGGTTGTTGATTGATTGATTGATTATTTGGGTTTAAGGGCGCGCCGACTACAGGGTCATTTGGCGCCCATACAGCTTGGTTGTGGTTTTGACTGTGCAGTTTGGTTGTGGCTTTGACTGTGCAGCTCAGCTGTGGTATTGACTGTGCAGTTTGGCTGTGGCTTTCACTGTGCGGCTCAGCTGTGGTATTGACTGTGCAGTTTGGCTGTGGCTTTGAGTGTGCAGCTCAGGTGTGGTTTTGACTGTGCAGCTTGGTTGTGGTTTTGACTGTGCAGTTTGGCTGTGGCTTTGACTGTGCAGCTCAGCTGTGGTTTTGACTGTGCAACTCGGCTGTGATTTTGAATATGCATATCTGCTGTGTTTTTAGCTTGTGTAGCCCGGCTATGATCTTAACACGTGCAGGTCTGCTGCGGTTTTAAGTTGTGCAGATGGCCTGTAATTTTAGCTCGTGCAAGTCGGCTGTGATTTTCGCTTGTGCAGGTCCGCTGTGGTTTAGTTTGTGCAGCTTGACTGTGGTCCTGACTTGTTCAGTTCGATTGTGGTTCTGACTCGTTCAACCTGACTGTGGTTTTGACTGGTGCAACTCGGTTGTACGGCTTTAGCGTTGTACGCGTCGTTGTGACTGGTTTCGGCAGCGCGGGTGTGGATTGTGCTTTAGTGACGTGGATGCTGATTTTGTGATGTATGGAATAACCATTCGTCTATTGATACAATCACATAGTCAAATGGAATCAGAATTGCAGAACTAAAATACAGATTGTCTTTTACTGCTCCGAATCCTATCCTAAAAACTCATGAAATATGTGTATTTTACGTCAGAGTCGACCCTATGCAGAGAAACAAAGATAGTGACCGGTGTCAGTAGTTTGTACACCACATTATGTAGGTAATGTTGGAATTTTGAATTCATAGCCAGACATAATTTGGGTGTGTTGTATGTACAGCAGCTTAGTGAACGGTTCAATTGTATCCCCACAAAACCACAATGGGCAATACTCCCATATTGACACGGCAATCATCTCGCCGTCACATACCCAAGCTTTGGGAAATTGGAAAGTTGTATGGAAGTCACAATTGTATGGAAAACTGTTCTATTTCTTCTGATTGTGAAGACAAATACTGGCCGAAATCCAAGGATGCTTAGTTTCCCCACTCCCCGTATTCACCCCCTTCCTGAGGAAATCATGGCTACGCCACAGGTTAGGTCCTGAGCTCCATTAGTCTATTCCGTAAAACAGCACCCCTCCGTAGCAGTCAGGGGTGATCAGACCGAGCGTTTGTCGGGCACTGGAGGAACGCATACCTGCTGGGTGGTGTTGCTGCCATTACCTGCGATACCCTGGGCTGATTCACCTTCGGTGGGTGCACCCTCCCTCCAGCAGTTTGGTGTCGCCGCACACCCATGAGCCGGATTAGCTTTCTCCCTGTCGCCCCCTTTCAGTTGCCTTTAATGTAACTTTGCATTGCTGGACAACGATTAGTTGGTGCAGTAGCTTTGCCCACCAGGCTGACTGTGGCAACTAAAAAAATAAAAATAAAATAAAGCAATCCGCTCAGGGAGGTACCTACCTAATATGTGCAGGACGTGCGTCTAATAAAAATCATCAACAATTCAGATGTGGAACGTCAAGAACTTGTGAAAAAGAAGTTTGGCACGTTCCCAGGGTTTTATGGATAAAATTGACGATTAGAAAAGCCTGTAATCGTTGTATTGAGTTCTTTAGTTGCTGACCTAGATATATTGAACAGGCGAAACCGAAGCCATCGATTCACTCTTCTCCAAGAGCCTAATTAAGGTACATCTAGCGCACGCATGTTTCGCGTTTCAGTTCTTAGCATGCACATGTTTTCTGGTGATTCAACGCCTCGCATTTACCTTCAAACCAGCTTAGAGATATTGCGCAGGCATGGGAAGCAAATCACGCCAATATTTCCCTGAATCTTGTTGCAGAATGGGTCAAGGCGGAGGTGGAATCGGGTGTCTCATCTGGGGAATCATATGGCTCCTGATCCTGTGCTTCATTAGCTTCTTCATAGCTGCATTCTGCGCATGGTGGTATATTGTCCTTCTCCCACTCACCGTATGCATCGATCCTCTGTCGGTAAGTCGGCAACAGTAGACTTAATCATGGTCTCTGATTTATTGTAGCCGGTTCTAGATTCAGGTATTACTTTGATCTGGCCGCCCCGGTTGCCTCATGTGCATTATGATGACTGATACTGATTTCGCTTTTTCGGGCAAAACGAGTTTCTAATCTTTTCTGGTCCCCAACATTTAGCATCGGCTGAGAGGGACGGCTGGAAATTTGTCGAAAAGGGTCTATGACGATATCGTTGTTGACGAGAGGGGACAATTTTCTAGCAATTCAACATTTGAGACACGGTACGCTTTCCGAAGCAAAACAGATCATTAAACTGTAGTTGCTTGATTTGACGGGAGATTGGTGGGTGGGTGCATTATAACTGCTGGTTATTTATCCCTTTGAACTGGGAGCATGACAGGCTTTGCTTGAATATGTGCTATTCCGGGCATAGAGCCGAATAATGAGCATCTTAGCTTCAATAAGAAGGATGCCTACAATTTTGCTCGTGCGACTTTAATTCTTCAGGATATACAGCAATTTCTTGCAGCTTCGATCCTTTGTCACAGTTGACAACTATTCAAGGCAGAAATATAAGGTTTTCGTAGTCAGCTTTTTATATTTTGGTTATCAGGAGCATAACGATCATCCATTTCCTGGCCCTAGACTAAGAAATAGGCTATAGGCATAATTTATATATATAGATTTACGTCTCTGAAAGCACAGCCTCCAGATTGATAACTAATAACGCTGTTACGTTTATAACACTTCAGACCTTTGAAAGTGACAACATTGGCCTCAAAATATGACTTACAAAAAGGTATCCAAACTACTTCAGGGCTTTGCCACAGTCAAGACCGAAGCGTCCGGATAATTTTCCAGCAACTTTGTCAGTCGGCGGAGTATGTTCAGTAGACCGGAAATTTTACATTATGGTCACTGACCTCAATATATCACCAACACCCAAAACTATTTCGGAAGGTATAAATATGACGTCATCAAGCAATTTATGAGAACTCACTCTTTGGTACGAATTCTCACGTTCATGAAAGGCTAAAATTAATAAATGCGTGCGACTGAGAACACAATTAGATATGGATATTTTATATTCAGGGTGTGAGGTCAATCTGATCGACCCATGATCTGATTTCAGGTCATGCAAGGTCAAATACCTCTGTGTGTATGCTTTGCAGGCATGGGTTTCTTGTGCTTCGTGTGTGCCTATGTGCACTGGCGATGAGAAGGTGACATGACCAAGCGCCATCCCTAAGGTCATTGGGTTACCTGGGTTGTTTTCAAATTTGTAAAATGATGGTGAACATTCCTTGTTCTTACTTTTGTAGGGTAGAATGGAAGTTGAACTCGCATTCAGGACTAAAATTACTCTGAAGTGGTCCTTTGTTAATATCCTGGGATATGAACCCAGTTAAAGACAATATAGCGTTGCACATCATCACGTATAGTGTGGAAGGACTAGCATGAGAGTTTGAGCTCTTTTTGGTTGCATACACGACTATTTAATGTCGCTTTTCTTAGCAAACGCGCATTTATTACTGACTTCACTGATAAGTGAATGCTCGTGGTTCTAATGGTTCCTATAAACACGGACCATTTGCTGGACATCTTTTAGGTGGAGAAATGATGTAGAATATTCCAAATATTGTTGCTTAAACTGACCTGTAGTGTCATCGGTAACCTCGAGGTCAAGAAAACTAAGCGTGACCCGGTAAATATTGCTACGCTATCCATTGCATTTAATTTCGTTTCAATCAGTCCATTGGTTCCCGAGTTACGAGGGGTGTTACCGCCTCCCCCAGTGACTGGCTTTTGGGAGAGCATGCCATTTACTGCCGGGTTAACACGAACTTTGATTACGTAAAGAACATCGTTTTGCGTTCGTATTTGACCAGTCGTCACAACTGTTTGTGCTCTACCTTCGGCATTCGGCCTTCAGCGTCAAGCAGACCAACCTGGCCAGCAGTCCGCACCTGGTCCGCAAATCCTGCTGAACAGGAAAGTGGCCAATCAGTAAAACAATTCGTCGTTGAGCGAATATTCAATCATGAGCAAAACTGATTGTGAGTTTGTCTATTGAGATTTACCATTCGCCACGGATCCTGGCGGATTTACAATGCATGTCATTAATCCGTTAATTATTCCATTATTCATCGAAGCAAGTAACCTGTCATTTAAACGAACTTTCACGAGCACAATAAGTAACAAATTGATTTTACGATTAGCATGGCCTCACCGTATAAATATAACTACAAACTACATAAAATATTGTCAGTGTTCATGTTGTAGAATAGCATGCGGAAACTCAGCATTTGATGCTGAGCAACTAAGCGCTGTGTCCGGCCGCTTAAAAGCAATGACGCCCTCGAAGATCATGCTATTAATTGGATGGAATTGTAGCTCTAGAAGTTCTGATAGACATGCTCAGAGATCCAGTGTCAGAAATGGTGTCACTCAGCGGGTATATCCATCGTCCTTGTGAGGTATATTTGCGGACAAAAACACTTCTGGGCAATCTATATAACACACACTTCAGTCGCGCTCCATCGAGTGGAGGGTCACCTCATTATGAATAGACATCGCAGTATATAGCTTTTAGCCGGTCTGAAATTTGCAGGCAAAATTTCCGGAGTCATGCTAGCCATCGGTGCGAACATTTTCTGGACGAGAAGGTGATTCCTTCAGTTCATCAGTCCCACTCCGCTTTGCCCCACCACTGCTCAGCGTCATGTTGTTTACCATGTCTTGAATATGGACTAAACGCTGTCAACATCAGATTTGAGAACAAAGAGCCAGTTTTCGATGGAGTTTAGGAATAACGTTTGTGTAATGATTAAGCAAGGAAGTCAACAAAAATGCACTCACTTATTTCTGTCCGTGGCAACATCTGGATGAATAAAGTCTGTAGGTACGTCATGGCAAAAGTTGACTGACATCAACAGGCCAAATAATGTCCTGGCGATGGTAGTTGCGTTAACCCGGGGCTTCGTGGGCCATGTGTATCGCAATAAAATGTTCATCTCCCACAAGGTGATGATGGGGAGCTCCTCCACCAGAAGCATCAGAAAATCCCTAATATCTGTTGATCTTCGAGGCTGCGTCGACAGCATGGGCGACTGTTGCAACGTGTTCAGTTTGCTGGGATTTTCTGACGATGGAGTAAGCAGTTGACCTCCGTATACCCAAAGTCCCCACGAATGCCAAGTAGTCTTGTCTAACCGGATACGCTTGCATGGTGCGCTCAAGGTCCTGATCTGCGATTCTGTTGTAGCCTGGCCGTGGTATGATGAATGTCCTGTCAGTCTGGGATCAGCCTAACTCGACCTCACGGGCGCAAAAATTTTCGTCGTGCGATGTGCGCCGAAAATGTCTAGTTTTGCGTGGTATGAATGTCTAAATTTCTTGTGTGATTTATTGTATTTTTGGTTGCTAGGGGGGGGGGGGGCCATGGCCGCGCCTCTACTCGACTTAATCGAGGGTAGTTCACTGACGGGGGAACAGTACCAATTACCTGACCTTTGCGGGTAAAATTGCGATCAGAGACCCTCGATAGACAGCAACAAAAACCGTGGTTACTAAAAGAAAATGATCAAGTGCGATCCTCGTATGGCATCACATATCAAATTTCCCACTATAGAGGCTTACAAATCTTAGATAGTTGAAGCATTGCAACAGCCATCTGGGTGCTCATATAACGGCAGTCAGCCATTTGCCGACGAGGCTTTGAAACTGTTATTGACATCACATGATTTCGGTGTGTTGTGTGTAAAAGGGTCGATGTTCTTCAATTTCTCTGACTGGGAACTTATTTTGTTGATTGTCGAAATTACCATTTGGTGTGTTGATGACACAATAACAAAGTTAAATAATTGACGGGTTGTTTCTACGCTAAGTTTCACAGTGTTGCATTTATTTGCAGATAGTGAAGTCTTGTATAATGGCGAATTGTTGGTTACATACGCTAACAATAATGCCCATATATCAAGCGCATTGCCGCTCGGCGGACACTATCTGCGGACTGGTGGAAGTAGTTGTGTTGATTGGTCAAATGCAGACGTAAAAAGGCATTAGGATTGAAGCTGTCCGAACACCTTACCTCCATCTAAATAGGAACTTCATTCATTCGCAGAAACTCATTCGCTTCATTCGCTCAACTTCATTCGCATAGCACTTTTCCGGGTGCGGAGACTGAGGAAAACATGTGTGGCATCGTAATGATATGCCCATTACGATGCCACTGATGAAGCTGCATATTGCCATATATGCGATGTGCAGTCTGATCTCGTTCCTCTGCACTGGAGTCTATCCCCTAAGTGGCGGAGTGGGTGTCCGTGTGTGTGCCTGTTGTACATGTCGCAATCTGATCCCAGCGTGCTGATACCGTCCCCAGGGGCTAACTGACGTCCTGCTGCAAGGTGTCCAGCTACCTCGCACGTGTGCCGCCAACATGATGTCAGGAAAACCCTGTTTTTGAGGTTCGTTCGAGTGGCTTGTCGGGTGCGAACCCAATCCACTGGGCGGGCGACGACAAAGCCGATAATACTCTCAGCTTCGACAGCAGCTCGCCAGTTTTCTCCTAGCTTCTTTTTAGCCTGCCTACACTAATGGTAGAACAACTCGCAATTCGATGCTGATCGGATCATGCCAGCAATACGTGAGCGACCACCGTAACGCATGTCAATGCCAAGGTTAAAGGTGAACTCAGTGATGTCGTTTCATGGAAACGATTGGGTGGGCACGTGAAATGCATTATCAGTTAGGGAGAAACTTAGTCAATCACGCTGTTGGTAGATTTTGTTTGCGCTACTCTAGGCAAAGCTGTCGTGTAGGACACGTAGTAAGCGCCCTGAACTTTTCGACTCAACTTTGGGTGAGCACAACTTGGCATTACAAGGACACATTTCAGCATGGAGGCGGGGGGGGGCAAGGACCACCTCAAAGGTATGCAAACCGACACGATCGGGTAAAATCGACGGTGTACTTCCGGATTGATGGGCCAACCCTCCCCCTTAGTGGGCCGAAATTATCCCTTTGAGAATCTGAAAGCATGAAAATATACCCCGGTGTTTGAGAGTCCAGCCTCTCCATTTGGGTTTGAACCAACCATATGTACTTCCGCTCCGCAAGGTTTTCTCAACATAAAGGAACCTGCCCAACCGCTGTCCACTGCCAGGCAATCCAACCTCGTCCAGAGCATAACACAGATCATGTATCCCTACGGATCAAGGATGGAATCGGATGGCTTGATGAAATAAACCGATGCGGATTTGATAACAGCTCAACCTCTTCAACCTTTGCCACACAAATTAAAATTTAGCAAAAATAAAGTAGTTTTTTTGTCTTCCTGCCACCATTTTACATCAAAATTGTTTGATTAGCTGGTGATGAGTCGGAAGGAAGATGGCCTGAAAGCTAGGGGAACCACTGATAAACAATTGCATTGTCATACTGATATTTGCAGGCACCCTCGTGACATGATGGCATATGATAAACACGTGAATATTCATGTGTATCTTGAACTCGATTCATTCCACTGTTCTCTCAATTTCCAGTCATCATGAGGCTGTCATGGAATCCAGTTGACTGTTATCACATCGTTGCAGTGGCGTACCGAAGGGGCGGCATTGAGGGAAGTTTCCCCTCCCCTGAGAAGTTGTGTGGACCGCAAGTATCCCGCCGGGCTTCGGTTGGTTGGTTGGTTATTGGTTTTACGACACGTCGACCGTTGTGTCATGTAGCGTCGCCAATCTCTCACGCCGATTGGTCGCGGGCGAAGAGTAGCGACAGGTGAGACTCGAACCCACAACCTTTCGATTGTGAGACGAGCATCTTACCCCTAGACCACTCGTCCCCCCCGCGGGGCTTCGGAAAAATTGCGCCAGGCTCCATAAAAATCCCGCTGGGCCCCTAAAAGTCGTACCCTTAAAAATCGCCCGGGGCCTCAAAAAGTCGCACAGGGGCCCCTAAAAATGACTCCGGGGCCCCGAAATCGCATCAAGGCCCCTAAAAATCACATTGGGCCCACAAAATAGTTCCGAGACCCCTAAAAATAACGCTGAGGCTCTCAGAAAGAGACCGCGCCCCTAAAAATACCGCTGGAGCCTCAAGAATCGCAACTCGCCTCAAAAGTCATATTCGGGGCTGAAAAAGTCGAGCTGGGGCCCCTGAAAATGACGCGGGGCACCCAAAATCGCACCATGGCCCTTGAAAATTACAGTAGGGGCTCCAAAATTGTTCCACAGTCCCCAAAATGACGCTGGGTCTCCTAAAAGTGGGGCCAGGACCCCTGAAAATACCGCTGGGGCCTCTAAAAGTCGCGCCGGCACCCCGAAAACCCGCGCCGGAGACCTCGAACATCACTCTGAGGCCTCAAAAGGTCGGGTTGGAGGCCCTGGAAATCACGCCGGGGCTAGAGAAGCCTCATCGGGGCCCCTAAAGATGACGCTGTGGCCCCAAAAAGACTCGCCGGACCTTTCAAAATTGCGTTGGGGACAAAAAGATCAAGCCGGTGCCCCTGAAAATCACGCTAGCGCCCTCAAAAACTCGGACTGAGTCCACTGCAAATCACGCTGGGGGCCTCACAAGTTCACACTTGATTCCCTGAAAATCACGTTGGAGCCCAAAGAAGTCGAGCCGGGTTCATGAAATTCACGACGGGGGCCCCAAAATGTCGGATCTGGCCCCTGAAAATCACGCTCAGCCTGATGATACTAAAAAATCGCACCCGGGGCCCTGAAAATTACACTAGGTGCTCCACAGGTCGCACCGGGCCCCAAAAGTCTCATCGGGACCACCCCAAAAAATGATGCCGGGGAAACAAAAACAAAAACTTGCCGGACAACAAAACATCAGTCTGGAGTCTCAATAATCGCTTCAAATGCACCCAAATCGTGTTGGGACCCAAAAACGTGTCGAGGCCACTCAAAACTAGCCCTATGACTCCGAAAAAAATGACGACGGGGCCCCAAAAGGCGAACTTCGGCCAAGACATTTCACGCCACTGCCCTTGAAAATCACACTGGGGCGAACACGTCGCGCCAGAGCCCCACAAGTTGCAACTGGCCTACCAAAATCAATTCCTACACGGAATGTCACTCTGCCGCCGCAAGAATTGTGTCAAAGACCCAAAAAAACGCGTCGGGCCTGGAAAGGAAACGTATTGGGACACCGAAAAAAATCACTCCAGGAGCCCGAAGAATTGTACCGAGCCCAAGAAATATCGCGCAAAGAGCTTACAAAAAGCAAAACTCGACCCAAAAAGATCAAAAAGGGACTACATCGAATCGACGCGAGCACCGGAATAATCAGAGCTGGTCCTGAAATAAAATTATCCGAAGGGCCTTTCTACACCGAAGGGTGCCATTGACTGAAAAAAAATCGTTGAGCAGCCGCAATGGCGTATCAAAGAGAAAAAGCCCCCCCCCTCCTGAATGGGTAGGCTCCCAATAATCACGCCGCAGTCCCCAAAAATCGCGCTGGGCCCCCATAAATTCACATCGGGGACCACGGAATTCCAGTACAGGTCACTAGATTAATTCAACGGGAATTATAAAACTAGCAGCGGGCCCGTACATTTGCGCCGGGGCCGGCCAAAATCGCGCTGGGTCCCACCTAAGTACAAGGCGCCCCGCGGGCTGCCGCTCAGCCCCCTTGGGACCCAAAATTCCCATCGGTAGTCCCAAAAAATTGTTGTCGGAGCATCACAAATTTTCCCTGGTGCTCCCAGAAGTCGGAATCCATGGCCCCAAATGAACACAGCGTGGCCCCCAAAATGGCATCGGGACTCGACAATAATGAACCCGGAGCCCTCCAAAATAAGGAGAGATTCCGAAAAATATATGTCCAAGCCAGAAAAATCGCTTCGGAGCCCCAAATTTACCACCTTCGAAAAATATCGTACGTTCCCGAAAAAAGCGTACCGGAGCTCGAAAAAAATATCAGCGGGAACTAAAATATGGCGCCCTGTGCCAGAAAAATCAGGCCGGAACTCGGACTCAAGAAAATTCAGAAGTCACCATAATTGCGTCCATCCCAGAAAACTTCCGTCGGGTATCCCCGTAACAACGCGCCTGGACCCGAAAAATCGTGCCGGGACCCGAACAATTATACTGGAGGTCCAAAAATCGTGCTGGGGTCCCACAAATGTGCGATCAGGATAGTGCGATCAGCGATGTGCGATCAGCCCCAAATAACACAGCACGGGAACTAACCCATAAAGCACAACGGGAAGCCGAAAATATGCAGCGTACCGAGTTCACCAATAAATGGCACTGCCTTAAACATGCGGTGCAGCTCTAAATAAACACGCCGGGAGCTACAGAGGCCCTCAAAGCACACCGGAGCCATGAGATCGCATGAGACCTCGAAAACAGTCTGGGGCCCCCAAAAAGCGACATGGTCCTTATGAAGTAACAAATGGACCTGGCACGAAAGAAATATATCGTGGTTTTCGAAAATGCGCCGTTACCTACAAAATATCGTCGGTGCACAAAAAGCAACAAAGCTCTAAAAAAGAGCTGATGTCTCCAAATGTGTGGAACCCCCAGCAAAAATTCGCCGGGGTCCTAAAACACATCCGTAGACGAAGAAAAGCGCAACGGGTCCAATAAAAGAGCATCTAGCAGCGGTCTCGATTCGGTAGCCAATCTGGGAGTATATTTAGCCAAAGGTGCATCAAAGCTCAGTGGGTATCCTGATTTCTTAATCACCAAAAATGTGGGAAGAACAGAACTAATACATCGAATTGAATTAATTGAATTTCCACAGCGAACCCCAATACGTAGCATTCCACACGTTAAATATGGCATTAGACAATCATGTGACAGCAGTTAGCAAAACGTGGGGGGCCTAGCATAAGCTGGATAATCGCACGAAGTGTGGCGAAAGCCCCGAATGCGCAAGGCTGGTGTACACGTGCACGAACGTTGGCGTTTTGGCGACCGAGTGTTATCAATCGGTATGACTGAAATTGCAAAATTGTTAATTTTTTAGTGATTTGTACAGGTGTAATTTTAGCAGTGTGAGGTGACTCATCAAGGAATACCTGAAGAAAAACATTCGAAAAGAACGGGAGGATTTAGGGTTGAAATCCGGTGCCTCAGAAACGATGGTGGTTGATAGGGCCCCCTTCACAGGACAATTCATTTGATCACTACTTATTTTAATTCAAAAGGGGTCCTTTGAATAAAAAAATGGCAGCCGATATCCGGAGACTTTTTAAACATTGAGCAAGTGGGCCCCCTCCAAATCCCCTTGCCCCCACCTCAACCTAACGCAAATCCTAGGTACGCTACTGCATCGTCATCAATGCATCGGTGGATTTGCTACCTATGATCACATTCAGCAACACACCCATTTCACCTGCAGCTTTATTATGTCCTAGGTACCCACGTACCCGTGTGCCTACATGTCCATTAAGTATATATGGCGCTCTCCAATTCCGTCCAACAGGGAATTGATCCAAATAGAACGGCTAGTTTATGATCCGATGGCAGAATAAAAGGCAGCCATAGACTCCCTTGAATGCGACAATGATCCCAATGTCTTCGTCTTGTCGAATCCTTCGATGATGCAGCACTTCTCCTTGTTCCAGGTGGTTGTTGTTGTTGATATTCTGCTGAACAGACTTGCACCTACAACGGCCCATGATGAACATAAAGTGCAAAACCCTTGTAGTATCTGGTCGTTAGGTTTGTTCCAGTCGCTGACTACTAAAGCCCACTGCTGCGGCTAGTTGGTATATGTGTGTCCTTGGTATGTGTGTCCTTCCCGCTTGTATTGAGCATGCGGCCGGCGGCTGCTGCCACATTCGTGCACACTGTATTGGCCAGCATGCAGAGCAGTATACGTCACCTCCCAGTACACGGGTGTGTCATTGTCGACTGACGGCTGCAAAAAGCGCTTATCTGGAATGCGCATGACCCTAGAATATAGATGACTTGCTCCTCTAATATGAGTCTGGTGATGAGTGTGTGCAAGGCTTGTTTAATCTATTTAATCTCATTGAAGATTAAATAGAGTCTGATGTTCCAAGGTTAATTTGCTGCGAGTGGAATATAGCCTTATCGATATGCTATGTCGTGGTGGGGTGATTTTCTGCCTGTTATTTGTGGTGCTTCTAAGAAGCATAATGGCAAGAATGTGTGGTACAAAAGAATAAATGATAACTGTTGGTGAGTGCCGAACAGGACATATACGCTTTTGATGGCCATCATCGAATATTTGCAACACAAATGTTCGAGCGAGAGAAAGTTCGTCAGAGCGAGAACAAGTGTTCTGAAATGTTCTTCTCGACTGCATGATCTGCAATTTGACGGTATCCACCAAGGTGAACCATTTTCAGTTGTATGACATGACCTCAGGGCGGTTGCATAGCAAGCTGATCTCACACGGTTGTTTTCCATTCGATGTTATTTTGCATCACAATTGGTGGGTGTAGGTCGTCGTTTTTTAGATGTTGAATTCGGTTTTCATTCATTGTCATTTTCGAGTTAGATTCCTGTCAACAGGCAGTACCTGGGTTCTCAGTCGGAAAAGACAAAATCTTGGAAAACGACAACTGTAATATCACCATATATATTGAGCAAATGCACCATATAAAATAAAATGTAAGCCAATAATGCATCCTTTGTTAACCTCAAGTATGCCTTCGCGTGGCCATCACCCTATGACCGACCAGGTTAGGGGTCAATTCCATATTCTTCTGGCAGTAATTTAAGGAACCTACAGAATATTCATGCATTTTAAAATAGCTATTGTCAGTGAAGCATTTAACAACACCGGCAAAGAACAACCGACATGCCCTGTATTTCATATATGTATATATATATATATATATGCAAAATTGCTGAATTTCACTCATGTCAATCGTTCAATTCGTCCAATAAATATCCATCACATCATGTCATTGTGGGTCATGTGTGTTGCATGGTTAATGTCCAAGACTCATTTTTTGGAAGGATGGACATTTTCCAGATAAAAAAGCAGACTGCTCTTGGAACCGGAACTGCCTGCGTAGAAAACTAAAATGAAATATCATACAATTCAAAGGGGATTTTATAAACACCTAAGAGCATGGCTTGGTAAATTTGTACTTTAAATTAGGTTTTGAACTCTTGGAATTCCTTCTTCTGATGCAATATTTATGAAGGTGGTTAACATGAAGAGGCCACTCATTTCTTCTGCAAATTGCATACTTTTCAGTTGGCAGGCAAAATGACACAAAAATGGGCTTGGAGTTCGGTAATTTGGCATGTGAAATAATGTTTTTAAAATGTGTCATATCTTAACCTAATCTAGCGTATCATTCCAAGCGAGAATAAGTTACAAAAGAACATTTTCAAGCCATTTTTTTGTTTAAAAAATCGCACTTAAAAATATAAACTAACCTAGCCTGATCTTATTTTTTTAAAGAACACATTATAATTTTACGATATTTTTTTTAGTCTCAAAGCAATTTTGATTTTATCCAACTTAAAAGAAAAATTTACCCAACCAAACGAAACCAAAACTGACACCTTTGTTTGCGTCGTGTAGGTAAAATGTGCATAAGAGTTGTCTTGTGGATACTTTAAATGACAATAATATCGATATCTGAAGTCCATGGAGTTAAACGAAATGGATACAGGTCATTGTCATTGACTTTCATGCCACTTGGGGGTTGCTTGGAACTGCCCGTGATGAGAGGATAGATATCTGGCAGATCCCTGCCCTTTCTCAAAGGATTCATGGATTGCCAGCTATGTGTTATTTGACTTGTTCAACTTTCTCTCTACATTTCTTTCCATACTTCCACATCTTAATACAAGCTTGCTTTTTTGTTGCGTCGTGATATCCTGGGCATCATCATTTGGTGTTTAATGTATGTTATTGAATTCTGCATTTAGAAGACAGTTTGTGAGCAAGCCTACCCTGGGAGGATAATGTCTTTCATATTTGCAGTATATGAAACACCCTGTGATTTCCAAGGGAGTTGCGAACCTTATGCCAAATAGTAAACCAACACTTTGTGAATGTGGCACCATTCAACCTTGAAACTAGAAAATAGAGGTTTTTCTTTTAGGAGAGGACAATGCTCCAGATGGTAAAGATCCAGGACCAGTCTGTTCTTGTTTCATCCCTGTGCCCATGGAGTTGCAATGCAATTTTAGAAGCATTTTTGTCATGTTACGGTTTTAGTAACCCCAGCTTGTTTTGGCATCTTGGACATTTTATCTACATTCACTTTTAGCAACTGAAGTGTGTTGTGACACAAATTGATATGTTCTGTAGGCACACTGATTTGATATTCTTGATTGACATATTGCGGTTCTAGCATACCCAGTGGGTCAATCCAATTTTGACCTTCGTTGTCATGCTGCACTTTCCATCATTGCTAAGCTTGCTAATTCATTGCGTGTAATATTTCTTGTCACCAACAAATCAATGACTGAGGAAAATCCATATTTGCACTCCCAAGAGTAACTAGGTAGTGATCTGCATCTTCAGTGGCGGTACTGTGCGCTGGAATGTAAGCATAAAAAGGTAAATGCACTAGGTAGGGCGGCATGTGATAGGTAGCACAGCTGGCCTTTGGAATCAAGAGAGGGTATCCGATTGGCACATTTTTGCACCTCTGGTCGGTTGTAGTGTTGCCCTTTTGGCGAACCGCTTTAGCGTAATATTGAGCGCTTCGTTGGAATTAAACGTTCATGTTTGCTGCATAGAAATAAAAATAGTTTTTGTGCACAACAGCTTGAGTATATCGAAAATGGGGAAGATCTTACAACAATTACAGAAGATGTTAAACAAATAATTCAGGACTATAAAATATAATAAAGGGGCTCGACTGAATGATTATATGCTAGGATCTTAGTAGTGTGCTCAAGTTTTAGCGACTCCACCAGGTGTTATTTTCAGGCGGTTCATGGAGTATTCCGAAGTACCCGGGGAATCCTTTCTGCAGCTGATGGTTGAAAACATACTGACAAGACATTTATCGCTATTTGACGTGATCTGACGTCATCTGATGCAACCTTCAACGGTCATGTCAGATCACGGAACTGTAATGCCATACGTGGGAACACCTCCACCCATATTCGGAAAAATCTTAGTTTTATCACTTCTTCCGTGTGGTAATGACGTAAAGGGCACACCATGGCGTGCTGTTGTATGTTCTGCAACTGCACAGATGTGTTGCCGTAGGTCAGTGACCTTTTCAAGGTCACTTACCTAGCTTGACCTCGAATGAGATGGTCTTCTGGTCATACTGCATTCTAACGTAATTTGTGTTGCTGAATCCGAATTCGACGGCCATTTTTACCATACTGAGTGATAATTAGAACCGTTTCGGGTGATTCGAAAATGTCGTGAAACGTCTCCCTACATCATTCACACCAACATGTACAATTACTGTTGCACCTTCTCCACTTCCTTTTATTACTCATTCTAACCCATCCCCAACATCCGTTACTAGGGCACCCGGGAAACAAACTCTAGTCCTTCTACTCGAGTTCTTACTACAAAATGAGCGATTAGAATACCTAACTCTCGAGTCCCCTATGACTAAAACCTCCCCCCCTCTCTCTCTCTCTCTCTCTCTCTCTCTCTCTCTCTCTCTCTCTCTCTCTCTCTCTCTCTCTCTCTCTCTCTCTCTCTCTCTCTCTCTCTCTCTCTCTCTCTCTCTCTCTCTCTCTCTCTCTCTCTCTCTCTCTCTCTCTCTCTCTCTCTCTCTCTCTCTCTCTCTCTCTCTCTCTCTCTCTCTCTCTCTCTCTCTCTCTCTCTCTCTCTCTCTCTTCATCACTCACACCTCCATCTCGAGCAGCATCACTCTCCCTCTCTTGATTACAAAATGCAGCGACATGTTTTCCCCAGGCATGGCTGGAGTCAACAGTAACACCCAGGATGCTGGTGTTAGCCACAGGCTTTATCAGTGTGCCGCCCATAGAGATGGTTAAATCACCGGGTGGTTGTGGCCTGACGGATCTAACTAGCAGCATGTGGTTTTTTTCGGGCTCAGTTCAAGCTGGCTGAGGTGGAACCACTGTAGCGCTGAGACGAGCGACAGAAAGATAATGGTTTCAGTTTTTGTGAATCAGAGGAACTAGTGCTGCAGGTTCAATTCATCGTTGGACACTGTGCAGCGATGTTGTTTCATATCAAGCGGAACTGGACTTGTTAGGGAGGTGCCACCATACCATTAAACAATCCTCGGACCTTGGCCACTATTTCGAAAAAGGCACGGATTTTTCCATGGAAAATACAGTTTTTCATCTTCATTTGGGCCGGATTGTGGGAATCCCTCCCTCCTCGAAATCTACGCCATCATGTTGCATCAGATATGTCAATCCCGTAGCATGCGTCTAGATGCAGGATGTCAAAACTTCATCGGAAAAAATGTGGATTCAGTATTCGATAGAGAGTACGCAAACACTTGTAAGGGCTTGGAGACTTTCGTACGGACCGGCACGTATTCGTAAGAACCGGTACACCTTCGTAAGGACTCACAGACGCTAGTAAGGGGCCGCACACGTTCGTAAGGACCCGTAGGCGTTCGTAAAGGTCCGTAGGTTTTCGTAGGGGCCCGCAAAAGTTCGTAAGGGCCCTTGGACATTCGTAAGAGCTCGTAGACGTTCATAAGTGCCCATGAACTTTGTAAAGTTCCGTAGACGTTCCCAAGGGCCATTAGATGTTCGTAAGGGACCATAGACGTTCATAAGGACGCTTAAGTGTCCGTAAGAACTCATAGTCGTACTTGTGTCCCCTCAACAGGCTCCGAGACCACAAAAAGGTGCTGTTGACCTTTCTATCTCCGCCATGGCGATCTCGGAAACGATCATTATAGACCACTGGCTGGGCCTGAAAGGCTGCTTCAGAGGTTCGTGAGAACCCACAGAAGGGGACGACGGCCCATGCCATCCGTCTTTTGGCTACGTCACTGAACATGCAGTCACTATCGGATGGGAGACAGGAAGTACTGACCTGGTGCTAACCGCCGCCGTTATGGGAGTACAGTTGGGTGTCATGCAGTAAGAGTCGTCTAAATGGCCGAGGTCCATGAATGGCCAACAGCTGGCGGTACATACCATAGGTCATGCCCTGGATCTCGAGCTAATTATCCGCAATTACTTATTAACCCGTAGATGAGGTGCACCAAGCATGCCGACGACAGCGGCCGGTTAGCCTTGGAGGTACGAACGAGCCGTGCGCCGTTCTTCTCGCCCAACCTGGGGTATTTCTCCTCGGTTTGTTCTCAGCACGCCAGAAAAGATTTGCACCACACGGCGCCAAACAGCCTGACACATGGGCTGCTGAAAATGGCTACATTTATCGGTGGGAGACATTCGACAGTTCCGAAAGCTTCGTGCTTCGAACCCAGGTTCAGACGGCAAATAACTTCGTGCAGCGAACAAGATGGGCGGCTTGCAAGAGCGGATGCAGGGGGTGGTGTGGGGGCACTGGGGGCATGTGCCTTGGTGGTGTTCCTCCGGCCGTGAAAGGCGCCCATTCAAACAAACCCAGGTGCACCTCCACCTCCTCACTGAACGGATGTTTCGGCAAAAATCCCCTTTCAGAAGAAAATGCACCCCTTGAGACGAAAGCGCACCCGTTCAGTATCCTCGAGTGCATCCCTTCAGAGGAAATGTTGTGGAATTGTTACCCAACCCGCCGCTCATTCTATATCTCTCTCCTCACTGTTCAGTTTGGTGCGCGCTTGGCGCGCCCCTGCCGCCACCGCGTCCTCGGGCGTCCTGAGAGGCCGGCTGGACGGGGTCACGAGGTCGGGGTCGAGGTGCTGGGGGGGAACTAGGCGGAAGAGCCGAGCGCAGCCGGGCGGGACGCCGGTGGGAGTTTATTTTTGCTGTTCTGCGTGTGCGGCGAATACACCCAAATCCGACTCGTCAAGGACCGTCCGGCAGATTGCCAACTGGCAACAACTCGGCGAACCGACCGAGACGGCTACACTGTGCCATCCTCCCCGATGCGGCTTCCAGAATCAGCCCCTGGCGGTTTGTTATGCCTACTTGATCAATTACGGTTTGTCAACACACAATATATTCACCAACTAGTGCCAGTGGCAAGTCGGATGCTATCTATTCTGTATGGTTATGTGCTGTTAACCTTGTTAACCTAGAAATAGCCATGCCATCATTCCAAGCAGCACCTAATTCTGAGTCGTGGTGGTTGAGCGAATCGCCGGCAGCTTCTGCTTGCCCTTGCCATGCAAGCCTTGCCGATGTGCGCTATGAAGCTGATGTGCGGAGCGCTACTCTGCCGCTGCAGAATGCCACATCTGGAGAAGCCCGCAGCGTGTAGCCGTGTTATGTGCTGCTGCTGCGCGGCGGCGGCGGCCGGCCTGCCTTACGGTTCGGTTCCGGGTGGGGAATACGTCTCCACCACACGGAGCCCACCATCCGCTGTGTCGAGTCTGCCTGACGGGCTGGGCTGGGCACTGGCTGCCATGACTGGTGGTCGAGCGGGGGCGGGCGGCTCGCTCTGAGGGCCGCTGCAAGTGCACGAAGGTGGCCAGGTGTGGGCTCGCGATCGGTGTGTGGTGCTGTTGACAGCTGGTGCGGCTTCCGTGTGACGTGGTCGTGAAGTGGCCGGCGTGTGGAGAGTTGCCGCTGCTGGGGTCAGTCAGAGCCTGCAGCAACTATCTACCGCCTGCGATGCCTCTTCGCTAATGGCGTGCGATTGACGTCTGAACGTCTGAACGTCTGAACGTCTGGACATCTGGACGTCGAACGGGAGCCCCGACCGCACAATGACGGCGGTGAATGCGTGCTGACCACCCAAGGTAGGGATCGTCTCTGTCACGTCTGAGCAAACCGGTGAAGACTGCACCCAGCGGCGCCATCAGTCACGTGCTCATGCCTAAGGTGAGGGCGACACAATCATGCTTAACCTTGCTATGTTCCAAAATATTCAAAATGAGGCCAATCAGAGTTGCAGCAACATATTACCACTAAAGACAGAGCATGCTGTCATTTCATCAAGACGAACAAACTCCTCTCTTGAAATGTTCATTAAGGTGAATGTTACGGACATGAGGTCAGGCAAAGTTTCGCATTTTTTACCGTTTTGAGTCTGGAAAATTCGATGTGGAGTAATATGTCACGTCAGGAATGATACAGAACATGAAATAAGCATTCTGAGTAAATATATGCATCCAATGTCAAGGATATAAGGCCAGGTCACTTATGTGTGTTCTACAAATTGCCATTGTACGCAGAATATAGTTGTTCCTTGCCAAGTGAGCTCCAGTATCATATTAGTTATTCTTGGAACGTAATTTTATACTTCAAAAGTGATGTTCAGGACAAACTCAAGCTTGAACTTACTTGACCTGGCCATATGGCATGGCCTGACCTGACCATGGAATTTTCGGATATTAATAAGTTGCAAATATGTTGTTTGAATGGTTTTGTTGGAATGACCAGATACGTATGCATTCATATTTTCCAGGTAGTTATCTAAGGTAAAGTTCATGTCACTCGATTGAACTATTAAGACTTTTAGCGACTTTAGCATGGTTAAAATGGAGAAACAGGGTGCGATATGAGCTCTAGGCTATATTGACTTGCCAATAGCATTTTCCTGTGTCTGTAACATGCATAATCTGGAGGTTGGTTTTCAACCTTGACACTCACCTCACTTGACCTATCCTGTCTTGACCTTTTTCACTATGATCGATACAAATGCATTCATCTATGTTAATTTTTGCAACACAATGTCGAAAGAACACAAGTTATGCCGTGTTCTAATCATTTCCAGGGACTTAGTCAGGGTCCATATATTACACTAATACGACCTCTCGTGACCTCATTATCAGTTAAAATACAAATATAAGGAATGCTTCTGGTTCTCCATGACGAGAGATTTTAAACGATGTTCTGCATTGCATCCTAGTGTACGTGTATCGGAGGTTAGTTGGCACTTTCAACAGCCCCCGACCCCGCGAAGGTGGATCGGCCGGCCTGTACGGCGAGGGCTGACGTGAGGACTCCACAATAGTGTCCAACGTGGGCACATTACAATGGCATGCAATATGAGGGAGAAACAATTTTGTTTGACACTTAGTCCGAATTTTTGATGGGTGGCTTTATGGACCAGGGTCCAATTGGTGAGCAGATCTTGTTGTGGGAGCCCTGGCCCCACCACCCGATACGTGAATTCCAGTTTAACGTCATAATTTTTGCCGAGAGTTTATCCCCCCCCCCCCCGCTTTCCGGTCAGATCCTCACACTCCTTCTCAGGGACGAGGTCATCTAAAGATCCCTCGTGTAGTTTCCAATACAAGCATTGCAAGAAAACGAAAGAGGTGTCATCGGAAAGCGCTCGACGAGTAGGGCCAGACACCACTCCAAATTAGTTCCCCAAAAGTGACGTCACTAGGGGGCCTAGATTTTTCACGACTTATATCATGTTTTTGGCTCTGGGGAGTTCATTTTGGGTAGATTTGAAAAACCAAAAATTATTTGGAATCAGAAAAGGAAGATAAAATTGACCAGGGCCATACAATTTTTGGCTACCCAAAAATCAACATTTTATTTTTTTGAAATTTCAAATGTTGAGTTTTAAAGTTTTCTTTATTTTTCGTTTTCAAATGGGTAGAGCGGACCTAGAAAAACGGTGTTCTATTATAATTATAATTATAATTCTAAGAGCGGACCGAAAAACGGTTTTCGAAGTCAACTTGCTCCAATAAAAAATGCTTACTTTAGCCAGAATCTTCAATTTTAACTCTAATGGGCAAATATGCAAAACTAATAAGTAGTAAAAAACGAGAAAATAAATCCTCTGGTGCGTTTTGTTGTATCCCTAAAGATAAGCAAACTTTGAAAGTTTCATTAAAATATCTTTATCCGTTAAAGCGTGACGACTGGTTTAACTTTTTTGGAGGTGACCTCTCTTGACCTTTACCAACTCGTTGACCCTAGATGACCTGACCTCAAAAGTTTGACACAACATGCCAAATTGATGTGGGAAAAGGTATGCCAAATTTCGGCGCGCTGCCCCGCGCCGTTCTTTCACTATCCGCAGAAAACCTTAGGGGGGTTGATAACCCCACCCCATGACGGCGCGGGTTAATATCTCCATTTTAGATCGTACAATGCAACTTTGACACAATTTGAGCCAAGGGAACCCGAAGTAAATCATAAGAATAGCAGTGTCGAAATAGGACCCGCCAATTGCGTACTTCATCATGAGCTGACCTCGGGCCAATTGACCGAAGTGAAGCAAATTGAACAAGCAACTTCTCCGGATGCTTCTGTATGCATACCAAGGTACAAATGATGTTAGAAGAACATACATGTTGCAAAACTAGGAAGATTGGCCAAGCTTGGCCGTGGCTTCAGGTCACCGACCTGATCTGACAAGAAATAAAGGGCACGGTCTTGTATAATTTAGGGGCACGGTCCAATTGCACTCACATGACAAGTTTAACTTCAATATCTGCTTTTGTATGAGTTATCGATCTTTAAACATTTTTTCAGGTGGTCATCTTTGATCTAAGCTAGGTCTTAGATGACCTGAGATTGAATTTTTCATGTCAGACGTAAAAACAATGAAGGACAATTTACTGAAAATGTCGCGGCGCAGCTCGCCGCTGTTTTTTTTGCTATTGCGGAAAAAAATATTGGTGGTACAAACACCAGTAAGTCTACAGTCCACATAGTATGCAGCTGATATTGTCCGTTCATTCATATGTGATTGATCCCATCCCCTGTTCCTACCACACCTGGTCCCATTCCTTGATATGCGTATTGCATGCTGCTCCAGATCCAACCTCTGGGCCACCCAATGCCCTGCTGGTGTTTCCTCACTGGTGTGGGATCTTTGGAACTGACGGTGTGTTGCAAGTTTGAGGGGGTGTTTTCAGTGACCTGTACAATTTGCCCACTTGTCATACCGTGGTGTATGTGGACATATCTGTGATCTTTGTTTTGCGTGCCATGATTTCCCTCTTTTTTCCTATGCCAGCTCACGATCAGATTTGTATCCAACATGTTTCCATTGTTTTGGCTCGCCTTCATGTCAGAATTCAGCATACTAAGATTTTCTCTTTTGGCTACCCTTCTGGTTATGCTTTGAGTCACACAGAGTTCCTGTCATCGAAGTGTTACAATTTCACAATTACCCTCTATTCTGTCTGAGGCGATGTTATGCTGAGATCAATCCCTTCAGTTGTCCTCCAAATGTTTCTGATGTTTCTTTTTGTGACATCTCTGATTTTCATGGTTGCCCATGTGTCGGGTGAGGCAGACGGGAACCCACCTCCATCCAGGACCAGAGTCTTTTCTTGGGTACTACTCGATTTCAGATACATGGTGTTTGTTTCAGGTAGGTCGTTTTTAGTGGTTTCTGTTCCTCCAATGATTATTTCAGCTCATCAATGACCTTTTTGATTTCTTCTTTAATGTCCTGCATCCCTCTTCTAGCTCCATTGCTAATTTCTTTGTTGTCTCTGAAATCAGTTTGTTTACATTTTACATGGCAGCCCAGTCTAGGTCCCCAATTTAGACTAAATATGCATTATGTTTAAAGATGATTAGATGAGCTTATACTATCTTGCTTAATGAATCCAACGTAGCATAGCATCATATGGAAGAAACAACAACCACAAAACCCAGTTGATACACCCTGATGTAATGGTTCACTTATGGCTTGTATGTATAGACGTCCGAAACTTCCGCACTCAGAGATACGGATGTGGATATATATATGTGTGTGTGTGTGTCCATATTTGTATGGCTGTGTGTTTGTATGTAGCTGCTAAGGTTGTTGCGTAGTGCCATGGGAAATGTATCCCAATTGTGCAGCCAATAATGCCACCCCGATTATTCAGTAGGCATAATGCTTAGTTGGTTCTAAATGCGGTAACTACGACATATTTAACAGGATTCTCCAAAGGCAGATATGAGGATCGTTATGTGACTTTGCAATAAGATAGTAGTGCATGTCATGGCAGGTGAAAATTTTCCTTACTTCTCCTTCCTTAATACATCGCCAAAATACTCGATAGATGCACTTGGAGGAAATCCATAGGCGAGCGAAATCTGTCAAGACACCCATGTCAGCGGCCCCGTCATCACACGTCGTCATAGGTCGTCTCGCCGTCTCGCCAGACCGCCTCCGGCGCCGCAGATTGTCCGTCACGCCCATCGCTATTCGCGCCGCCCGTTACTCGGCGTCACGCGTGGCGTGGCAATGTGTCGGGGCGGCCACGGAGCGTCAGCTTGGGTGCCGCGTCAGCTCAGGCTGGCGGCTGCGCGCTGCCTGCGGTATCGCCGCCGGCACCTGCGGCACCTGGTCAGTCAGGCAGAGCCCGACTGTCCAATGAGCTGGCGCTTGGAACCACGGGCACTACTGCTCTTCGGTGGCTGTTCCGCCTTCAGGTAGACATCCACCCCAACACGAGGTGTATACATTAGCGGATCTAGGTGGGACGATCCTCAAACGACCTGAAATGGGGAGGGTAGAGGAAGGACATTGCCAATTCTTGGGGGAGGGGGGGTGCATGAAGGAAACTGGATGACCAAAATCGTGTTGGGGCCATTCCATACGGCCCCATGTTGAAAGCTTAAATTATTGGGGGCACGCTAGTTTTGAGGGGGACCGGGCACCCCAAACATATACAACTTTCCACACTTTGTGGAAGGGCAAGCAGTAGCTTGCCCCCTCTCCCAAACGGGAACTATAAACTAACCTTAAAATATTAGGTTCATGACACATACGATAACCTGAGCTCATCAAAGTACAAGAAGCTGAACATGGAATACACACAGTGAGAACATTCCACCAATCCCAACCCCCTGTCCTACTCCTACCGTATCAGTTCGATGGAACAGGAAAGACATGTTTGAAATTCGCGCAGTTGTATTTGTTTCTAGTTCCTGTTGAAAATAGCACAGACGACACAATGCTAATCGCCGCTGCTTCTAAGGGCCCGAACCAATCCCACCGGACAGCTGAGGAGACGTTGTACTGCGCAGTAGGATGAGTCACTTGCAGAGGCACAAGTGAACAGTGACCCCTCCCCCTAACAACCAAAAATACACCAGACCGAACAAGACATTTTGATATTTTCAATACGGAAAACCCTAGCTTTTCGTCGCGCTTCATGCGCAGAAAGCTTCCATTACATTTTTGGGTCCGGTCCCCTCTTAGGAAAATCCTGTCGGCGCCACTGGTCACTTGTCACAGAACACGATTTTCCTGGGTTATTTTGATATCAAGCAATAAGAATACGCCTAAAATGAAGAGGCTTCCCTCTAAAAAGCCCTCGCGCTATTCACAAGGTCTTGAAACATGCCAGTCGCATGCAGTGGCGTAGCCAGGAGGAGGGCGAAGGTGTCCCGGGCTGATGGACAGTGCCCCGGACCGATAAAGAGGGTTCCGAGTCAACGGCGAGTTCTCACGGGAAGATGTTAGCCATCATGTGCTGGACCAACATGAAAGGCTTTTCGGTCGACAGAGGGGGCGTCGTGCCAATATGAATAGACCCTGGGTTGACGGCAGACCCAATCCCTCGAAGAAAGGGCCCTGACCTAATGAAAGGGGCCCACACGTTTGAAAATTGGCCCCGGTCTGACGGAAAAAGGACTGCGTAGCTAAAGTGTGCCTTGAAACGACGGAGAGGGTCCCTAGCTGCCGGGGCGGATCCCGGGCCGACGTCGGCCCCTGGGCCCGAGAGCCCCAAGCCGATGTGAAGGGCCCCTGGGCCGACGAATGGGACCGAAGCCCCTAGCTTAATGGAGGGGACACATGCTGTTGAAAGGGGGCCGCCGACCTATCAGAGGAGGCCCTTGATCGCTAAAGAGAACCCCTGCGCCGACGGGAAGAATCCCAAGCCGCAGAAGGACCTCCAGACGCCGGAGGACCCCGCACCGTCGGAGAGGGCCCGGAGCCGGCATGCAGGGTTCCACGCCACACAAGAGGAACCTGGTCTGATGGAGGAGGTTCCAGCTGTCGAAAGAGGGGCCTCCGGCCAGCAGAAGAGGGCCCTGAGCCATGAAATGGAACCCTTAAGCTGACGAAGAGAGCCCCGGGCTAGATGTGCAGGACCACTGGGTCGGCTTTGGCTCACACTGATGGGGAAGAGCCTAGAGCTGAAAGCGGGTCGCAGACCAATAACTAATCCCCCGAGTAGAGCGTACTATGGGTGAACAATTTCAAATCCGGTCCAATCCCCACCCGTATGAACCAATCCAATCCGTAATGATATCCGCACCAGATGCAGATATCCTTTCGTTATCCAATCAATAAAAATCACAAAGTGGTTGAAACCTCATTGGCTGTAGTAATCACCATCATGAAGACCATGTACATTATCCAATATAACTGGCAAGATACAGAAAAATACCTAAATTAACAATTGATGTAAAAGGTGCATTACAAATTTCATTGCCAGAATGATATCCTACCAAGTATAACAATTTCACTTCAGATGACATGTGCAGATGGGAAGCCCTTAACCTATGCTAGCTCATGGTGCATGAAGAAGAACAAATACAAAAACAGGACTACTACCGAGGAATTCAATAAGATAGATGCAACAACATGAGTTTAAAAATAAAATATCAAGAATACCCGCCCTGTTCACACCCAAATGAGTGTCACTATCATGAACAAAGTGTATGGCACCTACCTAAAATTAGCCTTGCTAGCCACCAGGTTAAATGCATTAGGATATATAATCGTCATACTCCAGGCTCGCAACCATTTCATTTAAAGCATACAAACATACATCATCCTAAATTAGTTTGCTAAGCTCAGTGTTATTGGCATGCATATGCTTTGCAGTGCCCATCTAGCCTAGCTAGATCTAGATAGCTAGAACGTTGCGCACTCAATGAAGCACTTTCATGGGCTAACAGCCAAGCATAGCCATCTGTATCATGTATGGAAGTAGGAGGTGCCTCACACCTGTACAACTTGCCATAATTTAATGGTAATGAGCTTATTTTTCTTGACCAGCTCATGCCCACGGCATTACTCATGACAGTTAATGTCCTGGACTTCTTTTGCCTATCAAACTCACGTTTAGCCTCTGCATTAGGCCGTAAATATCCTACTTAAACGCATATTTCCGATGGGGTTCCATGACATCCCTCACTGCTTGCAAAGACAATGTGAGTTTCTCCGACTGCTTCAAATTTGGATATGCTGCGCTATTTTTCATATGTGACAGCATATGTGAAAAAAAACACGAACTTATCGGGTTTGCTTTGCCACTTATACGGGCCACATTTTTCATATATTACAGTGAGGCATTGGAAAAGTGGTGTTGTTCCCATCCACCTCTAGTTCCCGGTTTGTTTTCATTGTGAACATGCAGAAAAGTCATCGAGACACCCTGCCGAATATGATGTTGCAACATTATTACTTGCAGATTCCATTTGGAGATAGTGATTTACGATTCCCTCTCCGGATCCTTGCACATAAAAAATGTTATCACATTTTCCTATTATTTGAAGGAATGTTGTTGAAAGGGGGCCCTAGAGCCATTTGGCGGAAGCGCTGCCAGCCTGATGCCCAGGTGCAGTTCGACGAATATTTGATGCCATCATGCACGCTTTTTATAAATGCGGTCCGGGGCTCCGCCACGCATTTTGATCGGGGGATAGCAATTGCGATCTCAAAAACCTGCCTGATATGTAGGCTAGACAACATGCAGGAATTCAATAACTCAACGGGTTTGTATTGCCACTGATACCAGGTCAGGTTTCATATATTACAGCGAGGAATTGAAAAAGTGGTGTCATTCCCATCCAACTCTAGTTGACTAATTAGACCGTAACTCCCAGTAGCGTACACCTATTACGCACATCCCCACTGTAGGTCACCGTAGCCGACGATTACAGCCAACCGCAGCTTTCCCGACATACTTCCGCCCGTCCCAGCGTTACATCAACGCTCCGACTATCGAGCCAACATTTTTTTCCCCCTTTTTTCCAGGGTTTACTTCACGCTCCGACTATCGAGCGAGCCACTGTCTCAGCCTACTGTCCCAGCGTTACATCAACGCTCCGACTATCGAGCGAGCCACTGTCTCAGCCTACTGTCCCGACACTTCCACGTCAGGCTATCAGTTAGCGATTTTTCCCAGTGACCCAATCAGGCCGCCGGTACGGCAGCGCGCGAAAAGAGGTCGTCAGCGCGCGAAAAGAGGTCGTCAGCGCGCGAAAAGAGGTCGTCAGCGCGCGAAGGGAGGTCGTCAGTGATCGAAGGCAGATCGTCAGCGTCGTCTCCGCGCCGGCTGGTTGCACGGCGACGGCTGATGCGGGTCGGACAGGAGCCGACTGAGTGTGCCCGCAGGTGCTGCCGCTGCGTAGTTCCCGGCGGCTCGGTAGGCGCCTTCGGCCTGGCGACGCCGACCGGCCGACCGTCACGTCACGTCACGTCACGTCGCGTCGCGTCGCTACGAGAGCGGAGTGTGCCGATCGAACGAGACCGCGCGGCCAGGCAACGCCCACCTCCGTACGGGTGACGAGGCGCCGGGCTATGACCAGCCGTGGCTCTGTCGTCGGTAGTAGGCTGTGGCGCCGGTCGGTGTCCGGCTGCTGCAACAGTCGCCGCTGCAGTGCAGGGCCACGCGGAACGCTCAGCACCGGAAGGGGAGACCGGCAGTGGCGGATCACCCTGACTTGGTGACCTGACCTGTGACCGTGGCCGATCGAGCCTGTGGTTCGTGGTGACCTGACCTGCGATCAGGGCTGGTCAGATCTGCGACCCATGGTGGCGGCTCGCGCAGCTGAAGAGGTGCTGTTTTCGGGTTATGGTGAGGTAAGTGCAGGCGGATGACATTAGGTAGTCGTCTAAAGAGTTACATGGATATCCGGTGGATACTGTTATGGTGAGGTAAGTGCAGGCGGATGACATTAGGTAGTCGTCTAAAGAGTTACATGGATATCCGGTGGATACTGTTATGGTGAGGTAAGTGCAGGCGGATGACATTAGGTAGTCGTCTAAAGAGTTACATGGGTATCCGGTGGATACTGTTATGGTGAGGTAAGTCAGGCGGATGACATTAGGTAGTCGTCTAAAGAGTTACATGGGTATCCGGTGGATACTGTTATGGTGAGGTAAGTGCAGGCGGATGACATTAGGTAGTCGTCTAAAGAGTTACATGGGTATCCGGTGGATACTGTTATGGTGAGGTAAGTGCAGGCGGATGACATTAGGTAGTCGTCTAAAGAGTTACATGGATATCCGGTGGATACTGTTCATATCTTCCATGTGTTTTATTCAGAGTAAGCATATTCAAGGTATATGATGCTCTAATAATGATGCTACTATCATTGGCGATATGTTGACAGAGAAGCTGGTATCAAACATATATCATGACCCTAGCTTGCACATTTATAGGAAACGAAACTAAGGAGAAGGGAAGAACGAGCTTGCTTTACTGGAAAGTTGACAGTGCGTCGTGCCTGCAGTGCTTTCTTGATGGTCCAATCGTTTTTGTCATAAGTCAGCGGGTTGTCTTAGGCGTGAAAAGCAAACCATTTAATTCCCTCATTCAAATGTTAGGACGGTTACATCAAGCTGGGAGGAAGGGGTAACAATAGTGATGAATTTAGCAATATTCAGCTATTGGAGGACCTAAAAGGGGAATGATATATGGCAGATGTCCTTCAACTATGACAAGTGCATCTTGGGTACGGAGGTGGAACATTTAGATATACAATGAGAGTTAGTGAATTGGATGTCATTGAAGAGGACACTATTTAGATGTGATAAGGAAGCCAACATACCGAAGTGTGAAGATTTACTTCAAGATGAAGCTGTCTACAAAGTAGGGAACCGAAATCTAACCAATCAAGTCCGCAACAAAATTGTCCAAATTATTAAGAAGAAGAAAAAAACAAATCAACAAGGCCATCTTACCCATCAACAAAACCAGCATCTTCATCCTGGCACCAAAGAAACTTCACATCTACCAATATTCTATGGTCTTCCCAAGTCACAAGACAAACGTCCCGCTGAGACCTATCATCTCCAGCATAGCCTCCAAACTGCAAGGCATCTCAGCACATCTGTAAGATAATCACACCGCCGCGCTGGTAGGGCGTTCACATCATCTTGTAGTTAACACCAAACAGGTTGTAGAAACTCTACACAGCACTCAGCTACCCCCGACTATGTGCTTGTTTCATTTGACGTCAATGCCCTCTTTACTAGTGTACCTATCGACGAGGTGATTCAGGTGATTAGATCGTTGCTGGAGGAGGATATGACTCTAGAAGACTGTACGTACATGACACCTGCAGAGATCAGTAGCCTATTAGAGCTCATATCACGCATAACTTTCTTCCACTTCCGGGTCAATCACTTCTAACAGCTGTTTTGCGCCCCTATGGTATAATCTCTGGCCCCAGTTGTAGCTAATATCTTCATGGAAAACTTGGAAATGAGAGTTGTGACCCTGGATCCGGCGCCATTCATATGGCACCGATACGTTGATGACGTAGTAGCCGCGATGCGTCCTGCTGACATACAGCCACTTCTGATCAGTCTGATCCTCTGAGCCCGCCCATCAAGTATACGGTAGAAGTAGAAATGGACGATAAACTATCATTCCTAGACATTCTCTTAGTTCGGACATCAAATGGACGAATACAGAGCAGTGTTTATTACAAACCCATCGCTAGCGGACGGTACCTGAACTGTGGAAGTCACCACCTGCCGGCACAAACATACATCTTGATAGAAGCGCTCGTACAACGAGCACTGACTTTCTCGGCTTATGCCAGTGCACGGGATTCAGAATTTCCACGCATAATAGTCATGCTAAAAGATAGTGACTATCCTACTTCACTAGTAAGTAAAGCAATATGGGACACAGCCGACACACATATTGCGAATACCAATGATCAGGCCACAGGTAATCAGGACGACAGGAACCCGACAGACAACACAGCCAGCAGGGAGAGGACAGACACGGGAGATAGTACAGGCGGGACCAACAGAAACGAAACCCACACCATATATCGACATAGGATAATGGTTGTATGTACACACCATACGGAGACGGTGTGTCGCAAGATCTTCGACGGATTAACGCCAAATACAATAGGAAAACATACTCTAAACAACACAAAACAATGCGAAACCTGCTCGTTCACCCCAAAGACAAAATGGACAGGATCAAACAACAAGGCTCTGTGCACAGAATGAGGTGCAAGGACTGTCCGGTAGTTATGTGGGTGAAATGGGTAGAAACGTAGAAGAACGAAGGAAAGAACACAAGCGACATCTGACACAGCCACACAACTGCTGGACTACACATATAGAGGCCACAAATATAGCGCATAGCGTTAACACGGGATACACGTATATAGCACAATATAGCGTTGACACGGGACAAACGGGATACATTGGGACAGCATAGCATTTGATATTAGACAAAGACAACGGAATAGAAGCAATATTCATACAGACAGAAAACAATTCCACGCTAATAAGAAATATTGGCCGATGTGCACTGTTTCCAGGGTAGATAAACCTTTTTGAAAAAGGCACAAGTCCCAGTCTACTAATGAATCCCATGTCTACAAGAAATATCGCTCTGATGATACAGTCACAGGTCAGATAATGCAGTCACATGTCCGATGATGCAGTCACAGGTCTGATGTTACAGTCACAGGTCTGATGATGCAGTTACATTAAGGTGGAGCTTAAACAATAAAAACAAATTATTTTTGAAAGTCTTACCCCCTTAATTTGTTCCTTATAATATAGAAACACTGTTTAAAAGTTTGAGCACTAAATTCTTATGTTTAGGGGTAGCTCAAGGGCCTAGAAGATTATGAAAAGTATAAAAAAAAGCAACGAATTACGAGTATATCAGACTATATCTCAATATATTTTAAACAACACACCTGAACACAGTATTTATTTTTGAACACGTTAATAGTGAATTCTTTGTTCAGTTTCTGACATAGTTCATAGTATCAGTCTGACAATGTCCAGCAAACCCCAAATTTATTATTTTCATGGCACCCCGGACAGTGCCTGTTTTCTGCTATCAGGGTACATTATGCGATGGTCCTCAACAACTTGCAGCAGGAATTGCAGCTGCGTTTCTTCACGGGTTATCAACCCACTGCACTCCTGAATGAGTGCCACTCCAGGTTCAGCATGGTCATCGACAACTTTTAGAGGGTTGACTGTTTCTGCAGCCTGCTTGTAGTCGTCTCTGTCATCACACAAGTCCGTATCAACCGCGAGAAATCCATCTGGAAGTTCCATTATTCGCAGAAGTTCCATTGACCTTGCTGTGACGAAATCTTCCAAGATTTTGTCCTTGAATGAATCAAGGACAACAGTGATTCGCTTGGAATGATTCTGATATTGGTCTTCTTCATTCTTCATGGCACTCACCATCAGTCTCTTGGTTGACGAACGGACCCGACTGTCGAAGAAAGCCAAGCTAACAAGTTCCTGTGACAAGTACCACAAGTGATTGGAAAACTTGCATGATGTTGACTTTGAGATCGCTGGATGGATTGATGAGTATTCAAGCAGTGACTTCAGCAGCAGCAGGTCACTGTAAGGAGCACCTGATGCTTGAGGTGCAGAGATCCAGGCTTTCAGGTAAACACGTACTGCGAATACACACACATCACATAATCCTCTCTTTTCTGCAGGAGTCAGTTTGAATTGAGCCTTGAACATCCAGATCTTGAGAATGTATATGACTTTGGCCATCCAGCAGATGTGGTGCATTGCTCCGGGTGACATTAATCGCACTACTCTGGCAGGGGCAGCACCGAGAAAGACAATCTTTAATACAATTTTTTTTTTTTTTTTTTTTTTTTTTTTTTTAAATTTAAATTTTTTTTTTAATTTTGGGGGTGGTTGGTTTTTATAAATAAAAAAAATAAATATTTTTTTTTTTTTTTTTTTTGGGGGGGGGGGGGGGGGGGGGGGGGGGAGGGCCCCGGGGGGGGGGCCCCGGGCCCTGAGGGGGACGACTCTGGAGGTGCCCCCTGGCCGAAACGTTGAGCAATAAAGTTTCTTTGCTTTACACGGTATATTGTATATTTTTTTTTTTCCCAATAAAAAGAAATCAAAAGTTCCAAGAATTCTTTATAATCATCTCTCGGCTGACTCTGTTCAAGATGCTTGTTGGCATAATCGATAGTGCCTTGCTTTATGTCTTCCACTAAACGTTCTACGTCATCAGCTGCAATCCCTGGTTCATAATTGGATGTGTCTATGAATCCCCAGTATTCCTGGAAGCATTTGAAGAGTGGAACTTCGGGAGAAGATTTGGCTCCCATACACACTTGGAACACTGCACCAGTTATCAGCATAATCAGTCCAATGAGTCCAAACAGTAACCAAGTCTGGACATGTCTGGAATATAAATTCATGGAAAATTTGCATTATCAGCAAAACAATGGAATTCGGATGTTTGGTTGCATATGAACCACAATGATTATGTTTCTATAATCTGTGATAATATTATAACATGTTTACACACCTATTGTGTCTGTCATTTTCTGCAAAGCCTGTGATAGCTTAGTTTTTATTTTCAAATAGTGTTCTGTGATACACCTATGTACAGTGTTTACTTTTTGATGATATGGTGATAAGTGTTCCCTGGTCAGCTCTACATCTCATTTTAGCATTTATTGTCTAGCTCAACGAACATTTTACTCTTGCATTATAACAGACATTGTGTATGTACATATTACTACTGTAATTATTTATTTCATGGAGCACAGTTTTATAATTTAAAGGTTGTATCGGTGTTCCCAGTCTTATACTGAATCTTGTAAATAAATTTTTAAAAAATTGTTTTAAAAAAAATAAATATTATTTCATCAATTTTACCGCAATGATTGCATGCTGCGTGTATGATGATAGGAGAAAGTGTCAATTTAATTAATAGTTAAAATTGGCTTCTAAATTTATCAACAGAATTCATATATTATCAGTAGCATGCGAAATAAAAGGGCGGCCACAGCTTTGGAGTATCAGAAACTTTACCATCATTGAGCTACCCTGAAATATTGTACAATTGTGCTCATGTTTTGCATGGATTATTATTTCATGTATAGGAACAAATTGAGGGGGAAAGAAGATCATGTTTCAAAAGTTCAAAACTAAGCTCCACCTTAAGTTACATGTCTGATGATTCAATCACAGGTCTGATGATGCAGTCACATATCTGATGATGCAGTCTCAGGGCTAATGATGCAGTCACAGGTCTGATGATGCAGTCACAGGTCTGATGATGAAGTCACATATCTGATGATGCAGTCACAGATCCGATGATGCAATCACAGGTCTGATGTTGCAGTCACAGGTCCGATGATGCAGTCACACGTCTGATGATGCAGTCACATTCTGATGATGCAGTCACAGATATGATGATGCAGTCTCAGGTCTGATGATGCAGTCCCAGATCTGATGATGTAGTTACATGTCTGATGATTAAATCACAGGTCTGATGATTCAATTGCATGTCTGATGATGCAGGCACAGGGAAGAGTCTGTCCACCTTCGTTCCCAATTAAACCGGCTCTTGTGCTGTCCACTCACGCCGTTGTTTGTCCCATGTCCTCTTCAAACCAGTAGTGAAACTCGCTGCCGCACAACACATGCATTTGTTCTCTAAACAATATACAGCTGACCGGTTGTGAAAGTAGGTTCCCCACCCCACCCACCGGTCAGGGTGCGCGCACGGTCAGCAAGTAGGTGAAGACTCGCACCTCAGTCCTCATTCGCTCTCGTGCGGTGCGTGAAGTCCGGAGTGTGATTGGTGACTAGGAGTACCGTCAACATCAGCCTGCGAGCACTGCTGACGGTGGATGGTGGCATCGGCAGGCGATGTTGGCGCCACACGGCTACCGGGTGGTAGTGACTGCCGTCGTGGTGGGCTGGGTGATTGTCAGCGTGATGGGATTAGTGATGTGGCCAGTGTCGCCGCTGGTGTGTGAAGCCCGCTGTCGTCACGACGCAGACTCGGCTACGAGCGACGCTAATCTCCGACTCCCCAGGTCAGCATAGACTCAGAGGGTGAGTAGTCTGAGGGTGGGCTGCTCGTCTCAAAACCGATCAGCACCTCCACTCTACCCGCGAGTCACCGGCGAGCACTCCAGACCAAAAGCTGCAGGTTCGAGTCCCACCTGTCGCTGCTCGAGCCCGTGGTCAATTGGCGTGAGAGGTTGGCGACGCCATATAACCAAAGCAGTTGGCGCATCGCAAAAACAACATTAACCAACCTAGCCCAGGTTCGCACACCTCCCCGTAATAAGGTCAACCACGACCACTTACTTGGAGCACGTTGATGCATTATGCTGAATACATTTATCGTACCTCGCCGGGCACGTCACATTTATCGTACCTCGCTGGGTACGTCACATGTATCGCACCTCGCGGGTACGTAATACATCGTACTTCGCCGGGTACGTCACATTTATCGTACCTGTCCAGGTACGTCACATTTCTCTCTTATACTCCGGGTACATAATCGTACCTCGCCGGGTACATCACATAATCGTACCTCGCCGGGTACGTCACTTATCGTACCTCGCCGGGTACATCACATACATCGTACCTCGCCGGGTACGTCACATATCATCGTACCTGCCGGGTACATCACATACATCGTACCTCGCCGGGTACATCACATACATCGTACCTCGCCGGGTACGTCACATACATCGTACCTCGCCGGGTACGTCACATAATTCGTACCTCGCCGGGTACATCACATACATCGTACCTCGCCGGGTACATCACATACATCGTACCTCGCCGGGTACATCACATACATCGTACCTCGCCGGGTACATCACATACATCGTACCTCGCCGGGTACGTCACATACATCGTACCTCGCCGGGTACGTCACATACATCGTACCTCGCCGGGTACATCACATACATCGTACCTCGCCGGGTACATCACATACATCGTACCTCGCCGGGTACGTCACATACATCGTACCTCGCCGGGTACGTCACATACATCGTACCTCGCCGGGTACATCACATACATCGTACCTCGCCGGGTACATCACATACATCGTACCTCGCCGGGTACATCACATACATCGTACCTCGCCGGGTACATCACATACATCGTACCTCGCCGGGTACATCACATACATCGTACCTCGCCGGGTACATCACATACATCGTACCTCGCCGGGTACATCACATACATCGTACCTCGCCGGGTACATCACATACATCGTACCTCGCCGGGTACATCACATACATCGTACCTCGCCGGGTACGTCACATACATCGTACCTCGCCGGGTACATCACATACATCGTACCTCGCCGGGTACATCACATACATCGTACCTCGCCGGGTACATCACATACATCGTACCTCGCCGGGTACATCACATACATCGTACCTCGCCGGGTACATCACATACATCGTACCTCGCCGGGTACATCACATACATCGTACCTCGCCGGGTACATCACATACATCGTACCTGCCGGGTACATCACATACATCGTACCTCGCCGGGTACATCACATACATCGTACCTCGCCGGGTACATCACATTACATCGTACCTCGCCGGGTACATCACATACATCGTACCTCGCCGGGTACATCACATACATCGTACCTCGCCGGGTACATCACATACATCGTACCTCGCCGGGTACATCACATACATCGTACCTCGCCGGGTACATCACTACATCGTACCTCGCCGGGTACATCACATACATCGTACCTCGCCGGGTACATCACATACATCGTACCTGCCGGGTACATCACATATTCGTACCTCGCCGGGTACATCACATCATCGTACCTCGCCGGGTACATCACATACATCGTACCTCGCCGGGTACATCACATACATCGTACCTGCCGGGTACATCAATAATGTACCTCGCCGGGTACATCACATACATCGTACCTCGCCGGGTACATCACATACATCGTACCTCGCCGGGTACATCACATATATCGTACCTCGCCGGGTACATCACATACATCGTACCTCGCCGGGTACATCACATACATCGTACCTCGCCGGGTACATCACATACATCGTACCTCGCCGGGTACATCACATACATCGTACCTCGCCGGGTACATCACATACATCGTACCTCGCCGGGTACATCACATACATCGTACCTCGCCGGGTACGTCACATACATCGTACCTCGCCGGGTACATCACATACATCGTACCTCGCCGGGTACGTCACATGTATCGTACCTCGCCGGGTACGTCACATGTATCGTACCTCGCGGGGTACGTCACATGTATCGTACCTCGCCGGGTACGTCACATACATCGTACCTCGCTGGGTACGTCACATATCGTACCTCGCCGGGTACGCACATACGTACCTCGCTGGGTACGTCACATACATCGTACCTCGCCGGGTACGTCACATACATCGTACCTCGCCGGGTACGTCACATACATCGTACCTCGCCGGGTACGTCACGTGTATCGTACCTCGCCGGGTACGTCACATACATCGTACCTCGCTGGGTACGTCACATTTATCGTACCTCGCCGGGTACGCCACATATCGTACCTCGCTGGGTACGTCACATACATCGTACCTCGCCGGGTACGTCACATGTATCGTACCTCGCCGGGTACGTCACATACATCGTACCTCGCCGGGTACGTCACGTGTATCGTACCTCGCCGGGTACGTCATATACATCGTACCTCGCCGGGTACGTCACGTTCATCGTACCTCGCCGGGTACGTCACATACATCGTACCTCGCCGGGTACGTCACATGCATCGTACCTCGCCGGGTACGTCACATGTATCGCACCTCGCGGGGTACGTTATATATATCGTACCTCGCCGGGTACGTCACATTCATCGTACCTCGCCGGGTACGTCACGTGTATCGTACCTCGCCGGGTACGTCACATATCTTGCCTCGCCGGATTCGAAAGTGGAAAGATGTGTATTCCGCCACTCCTTTGCATTGTGCAAGTCATATGTACTATTTCTAAAAATGGTGAGTTTGTTTTAGGTGAGTTTGTTTTAGGAACTGACTCAACGCCGGCCACTGGAGGGACGCCCATCTGTGACAGGGACCCCAGTCACGTCACATCTGCCTCAGGTGGGAGGGGGCGGTCGATCACGCGAGGAGCCACTCTACATGGCAGTTCGAAACTCTCTCCATGGTCGATGAGCTGGTGAAGTGATCTTGGGCAGTGCCCTACCGATACTGCGGTCACGAGCGGTTCATGTTTTGATCAGCTAGCACGGCAATGATGGAGATGTGATTGGCCTTTAGACCAATACCCGATATACCATGGACGTTGCGCTGCTAAACTATTTAGATTGCTTCCTCCTCAAGTATGCCAGATGAACTGTGTGTGTGTTCCATTGGACACACTTAACCCTCACCGGCCTGCCTGAAAATCTTCCTTCGCGGGTTCCAGTGGTGGTGGTGGTGGTGGTGGTGGGGGGGGCGGTGTTCTTGAAAGCCGCTCCCCTTATTAACTTCCCACCTACATAAGTTAGGCTCAAACGTCAACCACCATCAGAAAGCCCTGTTAGTGGAGAGCACAAAGCATGCCTTAAATTGGCATTTTGGCCGATAATGAGGCCACCAAAGGTCATATTAGACCGTGATAGGGACCTTTACATAAGTCCCTGTACATAGTTTTAATATGGTAGATCTTGTTTCTCAAGAACTAACAGAAATTCTTATCTTTATATCGATCATAGTAAAACATGGTCAGGACAGGGTAGATCCGCCCAGGTCAGAATCTGGCTTAAAAATCAACTTCCGATCTACGCATGCTATATAACTTAATTTGGAAGCAAATGTGACAAAGGGCTCACATAACAACTTATCTCTTTATTTGGTTTTGCCATGTTGAGGTCCTGAAGTGCCACAGGTGAACCTTTTGGCATGGTCTTTCTATTGAAGAACGTCCTGGAAAAGGTGAGTATAAGTCTCGGATTATTTCAAGAGAACTAGTGAGGAAAAATTTACACATTCGGTTCATATGAATATATGAACATACATTCATATATGTTCATATATTCATATAGGTTCATATATGAACATCCCAAGGCCACGTCAAGTCACGTTGTTGAGCGTCGTATGGTCAGGTTAAGTAAGGTCAATGCTGAACACAAAGAAAGTACATGACTTTTAAAGAATAACAAATTGTTTCTGAGGAGAACTGATTTCATACTGAAGCATCTTGGTAAATTAACCAGCTTCTTACCTCATGGATTAATCCTAAGGCACGCTGTAACGACATGTCCGAATTGATTAAACGCACATTTCAATTTTCACTCACTGTGTACACTGCTTGGAAAGGAACTACATGTGAAGGTCAAATTAGGTCAAATATGGTCAGATCACACAGGGTCAGGTCATCCCACGTCATTCATTTGCCATCCAACGTTGTCTTGTACGACTTACGTAACGCTGAAACTGCATTCATGCATGATGTTATGAGGAATAATTTAACGCCAGAGAGTGGAACAGATCCTAACCTACTAACAGGGGATTCGTGTCGCTTACTCTCTTAAAATTTCAAGACCTTTGGTGCCAGATTTCTCCCTCCCCTTCCACTGCCTGCTATGGCGGAGTACTACCAGTACGCCGAGTGTTGAATGCTCGTGTTGAGTGATGATTTTTGTGGTGAGTGCTTGTGTTGAGTAGTGATCGCTGTGTTGAGACTTTCGTCTCATGTCAACCATTCGGTATGGGGGAGTGGCGACGCTATATAACGAACCAGTTGAGTGCATCGTGGAAGAAGCTCGGATCAATCAAGTTATGACTTGTTAAATGACAAATAGATTGGTAAAATTACCTTTAAAAAATACGCCAATACGGCGCAGTATGCTGACGATTTTCATTTGTGTAATTTTGTGCGGACTGACGTCACAACTGTTCACAACTGACGTGTGTCTGGTTGAAGCATAATATCCAACAGGTTTTTGTTGAGCCACTTCCCTGGCAGAAAACGGCTGCAAACGAATCCTGTCACACACCAGGTGCAGCATGCCTTACATGCCTCGGCACACATCAGATGCAGCATGAGACTCGGAATTTGGAATTATTTGTATTCCAATTGTATTCTTTGTATTATCTTTGGAATTTTCCGGACGAAAAACGGTCTACCTTTCACACCAGAGGTTTTCCTCCAGGGTTCATGGTCTTCATCAGACCAGTGCCTGTGCAATACTGGGAGAGTACATCACAACTATGTCATATGGCCTTCATGTGCAATTACGAGAACGCATGCACGGGAGCATTGCCCCCGTGGGACTTCAGTTGGTGGAGTGCTAACATTCGAGCCTCCACTCTCCCTGTAGGATGAAGCTCGAGTCGATACTCGCACTCTTTTTATCCTCAATGTGAGGATCAGGTGACCGTTGGTGACTTTGCCCAAAGCTGTGTTGATATGTCAGAAACTGAAATATATAATGGTCATCCACGAGATAGTTATCACGATCATGAACAGAGAATATTCAATTGGTACGATGTGTGTGACAGAGTAGCTTTTCACAGTTTGTGCAGCTGGGTCATGCAGCTTTTTCCCGCACCATATAAGGTGATCATCGGTCATCCCCAATTCGGAGCAGTGGTAACCAACATCAGATGCTGATCGCCACTTCGGGATCGCGTTGGTCACGAACATCAGATGCTGATGGGCACTTTTGGAGACATGCTCTTTCTGGCGGTATTGCTTAGACTGCCTGTTTGCGTGCCATCGTATTTCGGTGGCTATTTCCCCTGAAAACCACGTCGCATATGACAGCACTTGGGAAGCAATCGCGGTGAAAAAATAAGTGCCACCAGTATTCGTCGTTGCGAACGAGCTGGGTGTTCCTGGTCGTCTGACTTCGTGACACACATCACTCCTCAGCCGCACTTCCGTTCTCGCACGTGTAGTCGCGATGGTCTGGTGTGTGTACATAAGCTCTGTTGTCGGGCGTCAGAGGGCGGAGCCAATAGCTGTGGGCGGAACTAATAGCTGTGTGCGTGCGTGTGCGTGTGTGTGTGCGTGTGCGTGTGTGTGTGTGTGTGTGTGTGTATGTGTGTGTATGTGTGTGTGTGTGCGTGTGTGTGTGACACCACCTCCAACAACCAGCGGCACAGCGGTCAATTTGCGAAAAGAAGTGTGGCTCAAGTAGCAGTCACTCATAGTAGAAGTCAATGAACGCTGGGAAAGAGAAACCGAGCCCTGTCCTGCAGCACGGCAGTTTAGCCGACGCACCCCGAACAGTGCCCGGCGCTCCCATGATCAGCACTACACCATTGGGCACGCTCCGACGGCGGCTCGTCTTCACCCGACGCGCTGCTCTCGCCAGCCTCACCATTTGCTCATGCCTGGACACAGTTTTGGACGAGTAGCACGCGCGTACTTAGCCACTGGGCTATGGCAATGACATACCAACACTTGGACCCGCTGACTCTGGACAGATCAACAACATAAACACCGTGCAAAAGGATGGCGTGACAGCGGAAATGTGCAATAGGGTTGTGAAGTAGACACAGAACTAGGACGTAGGCCCCCCCCCCCCAAAAAAAAATGGGGAAGACGACTGTGAGCGAGTCCAAGCAGTGCTCGTGGCATTTTCCCTTCAGCGGCTTCATTTATTCGTGCCATGAAAGAATACCTTGACGACACCAACAGACACAGTCAGTGAAGGTGTTTCCGGTGGTATTGATTTCGTGACGTGTCGATTGTCGTATCATATAGCGTCACGTAGCGTCGCCAATCTCTCACGCTGATTGGTGGCGGGCGAAGTGAAGAGACATACAACACTGGAACTCACGACATTTTGGTTCGAGGACGAGCACTCTGCCCCTTGACTACTCGCCTCAGTCAGCGAAGGGACCCATTGGAAGGTGCCACCGCTCCGCACAGCCGAGTCAGCCTTTCCATCGGTGAGCTGGTGAAACTGTACCCAGCAGACGGCTTGTGTCGTACGTCCCCGCACTCTGCTTACATTCAACACAGACTGTGGCAACCACCAACAACATCTCGAAAATCTGGCGGGAGAACCATGTCCGCGCGTGTTGGTCCCACGTTGTCTATTGTCAGCCTGTCATGATATATCGTAGGTTGGAAGCTGGCTACTGTATGCAAATCAAGCCCCATCATTTGAAACCAAAGTCTCATGTGGCCGCGTTCAAAACGTAAGTTGCTCAAACGTTGCCATCTTATTCCTGGCCATTTGTGAACTCGATGAGCTGAAGCAGCTGGCCATTGTGGCGGGTTTGAATCGTCACACGAGTGGCAGACGCAGTCTCAGAGTCAGCCATCAACTCTTGACGACGACTGACTGAATCGTCGCCGCCTTTGGCGGTAGCTGCAGAGAAGTTGGACTCCAACTGGGAGTAGCAGGCATGTGTGGCTTGTGATATTTAGCGAAGCTAGTCTGAACCCACGATATTTGTTTCGAAAGAACTTTTAGCTGCTGACTGCCTTCTATTAATTGGACGTTCAAACACAAACGGGCGGCAGCTGAGTGCGAGCCCGGCTGCCGACATCAATGCAGTGACATCAATGCAGTGACTCTGCTCAGAGCCGCGCACCAGTCCACCCTCGTCGACAATACACCCTCGTCGACAATCCCTCAGCTACTCCCCGAGCGCCAGGGCTTACACAGTACACCTCACCGACCGACAGCCGAACCACAAGACACGCAAAGAACGGACGCTGGACGACCTGTGTGGTGTCCCGGCTCTGCGGTGTCCCCGCTCTGTGCGGTGTCCCGGCTCTGTGTGGTGTCCCGGCTCTGTGTGGTGTCCCGACTCTTTGCGGTGCCCCGGCTCTGTGTGGTGTCCCGGCTCTGTGTGGTGTCCCGGCTCTGCGGTGTCCCCGCTCTGTGCGGTGTCCCGGCTCTGTGCGGTGTCCCCGCTCTGTGTGGTGTCCCGGCTCTGTGTGGTGTCCCGGCTCTGTGTGGTGTCCCGGCTCTGTGCGGTGTTTAGGCTCTGTGTGGTGTCCCGGCTCTGCGGTGTCCCCGCTCTGTGCGGTGTCCCGGCTCTGTGCGGTGTCCCGGCTCTGTGTGGTGTCCCGACTCTTTGCGGTGCCCCGGCTCTGTGTGGTGTCCCGGCTCTGTGCGGTGTCCCGGCTCTGTGTGGTGTCCCGGCTCTGTGTGGTGTCCCGGCTCTGTGTGGTGTCCCCGCTCTGTGTGGTGTCCCGGCTCTGTGTGGTGTCCCGGCTCTGTGTGGTGTCCCGGCTCTGTGTGGTGTCCCGGCTCTGTGTGGTATCCCGACTCTGTGTGGTGTCCCGGCTCTGTGTGGTGTCCCGGCTCTGTGTGGTGTCCCCGCTCTGTGTGGTGTCCCGCTTTGTGTGGTGTCCCGGCTCTGTGTGGTGTCCCGGCTCTGTGTGGTGTCCCGGCTCTGTGTGGTGTCCCGGCTCTGTGTGGTGTCCCGGCTCTGTGTGGTGTCCCCGCTCTGTGTGGTGTCCCGGCTCTGTGTGGTATCCCGGCTCTGTGTGGTGTCCCGGCTCTGTGTGGTGTCCCGGCTCTGTGTGGTGTCCCCGCTCTGTGTGGTGTCCCGGCTCTGTGTGGTGTCCCGGCTCTGTGGTGTCCCGGCTCTGTGTGGTGTCCCGGCTCTGTGTGGTGTCCCCGCTCTGTGTGGTGTCCCGGCTCTGTGTGGTGTCCCGGCTCTGTGTGGTGTCCCGGCTCTGTGTGGTGTCCCGGCTCTGTGTGGTGTCCCCGCTCTGTGTGGTGTCCCGGCTCTGTGTGGTGTCCCGGCTCTGTGTGGTGTCCCCGCTCTGTGTGGTGTCCCGGCTCTGTGTGGTGTCCCGGCTCTGCGGTGTCCCGGCTCTGTGTGGTGTCCCGGCTCTGTGTGGTGTCCCGGCTCTGTGTGGTGTCCCGGCTCTGTGTGGTGTCCCGGTTCTGTGTGGTGTCCCCGCTCTGTGTGGTGTCCCCGCTCTGTGTGGTGTCCCGGCTCTGTGTGGTGTCCCGGCTCTGCGGTGTCCCCGCTCTGTGTGGTGTCCCGGCTCTGTGTGGTGTCCCGGCTCTGTGTGGTGTCCCGGCTCTGTGTGGTGTCCCGGCTCTGTGTGGTGTCCCGGCTCTGTGTGGTGTCCCGGCTCTGCGGTGTCCCGGCTCTGTGTGGTGTCCCGGCTCTGTGTGGTGTCCCGGCTCTGTGTGATGTCCCCGCTCTGTGTGGTGTCCCGGCTCTGTGTGGTGTCCCGGCTCTGTGTGGTGTCCCGGCTCTGTGTGGTGTCCCGGCTCTGTGTGGTGTCCCGGCTCTGTGTGGTGTCCCCGCTCTGTGTGGTGTCCCGGCTCTGTGTGGTGTCCCGGCTCTGTGTGGTGTCCCGGCTCTGTGTGGTGTCCCGGCTCTGTGTGGTGTCCCGGCTCTGTGTGGTGTCCCGGCTCTGTGTGGTGTCCCGGCTCTGTGTGGTGTCCCGGCTCTGTGTGGTGTCCCGGCTCTGTGTGGTGTCCCCGCTCTGTGTGGTGTCCCGGCTCTGCGGTGTCCCGGCTCTGTGTGGTGTCCCGGCTCTGTGTGGTGTCCCGGCTCTGTGTGGTGTCCCGGCTCTGTGTGGTGTCCCGGCTCTGTGTGGTGTCCCGGCTCTGTGTGGTGTCCCGGCTCTGTGTGGTGTCCCGGCTCTGTGTGGTGTCACGGCTCTGTGTGGTGTCCCGGCTCTGTGTGGTGTCCCGGCTCTGTGTGGTGTCCCGGCTCTGTGTGGTGTCCCGGCTCTGCGGTGTCCCGGCTTTGTGCAGTGTCAGCGTCAGTTGAACAAACCGCAGCCGCACTCTCTTGACAGACCGTGAAGGCACACATCCTATCTCAGTTTTAATGCACTATGCCAAATTGTCTGATTAGCATAGGTGTCATGCATAGGTGTTAGCATAGGTGTCACTGCCCATATCTCCCACAGTCATCCAGCTCAGTCTATCCCGAATACAACCCTTCAGCACGAGACACGTCCACATTTGAGACTGCCAGGCTCTGGGGCATATAGGTCACGTGGTTCATGACCTCACCAGGTCAGCCGGCAGTGGCTGAGACGTACGGCGGGCACCCGCTGCGATCCAGTGTGAATTGTGAACTGCTCGCGCGGTGAAATTTTGTCACCGACACCTTTCTTTCAACAAAAGTGTGAAGTTCTTCAGGATGAATATTGTGATGCAAGTTGATACATAAATGACAAAATGTGAGTAATTCAGGATGAATATTGTGGCACAAGCTGGTACATCAGTGACAAAATGAAAGTACTTCAGGATAAATATTGTGATGAAAGTTGAAACTTCAATGTCCAAATGAAACGAGTAGATATGGCCTAAGATAGAAACATTGGAACTTGAAATGTTGCATGAACAGTGAAATACTATTGAAAGTTAGTCGCCAGCGGAAATGCTGCCCCGGGCCAGCCTCTTTTTTGGACAAAGATTAAGCAAACTTCATGAAAAGCATTGGGGAATAATTTTGATAAAATAGCAAGTATAAAACATATCTGACTCCGAGTGAAAAATACGGCCAGCAAAAGCTTTGGTACGAGAGTTGTTACGTTTTAAAAAGTGAACTTTTCTACCATGGGAATAAACTCGCTGGGCTTCGCCCTCGATCGTAGCAACGTGCGAGAATTGGCCTTTAAAGATATTGGCATGGTGCTCAAGGCAACTGACGAAAACTATGTATCAATAGTGTGAGATGGTGAGCTGACTATCTAACTAGAACGTACTGAACATATTTTACTAGAGGTTGCGATGACGGCAATGCAATGCTTTTGGTATACGTGCAATGCAATTTGGCTACCATTTATGTGCAGCTCAAACGACATAATTTGAATACATAGATAGTCACAAACTAGAAAACAAAGAAATATTATCTCCTCTGGTCCATCATACCAGAACTTGTCCATCGCATGCCCGAAATGGAAATTGCCTGTGTTATATTTGCCTGTCTGAATTATATTTTGTATCGACGAAGTTCAGCCGTGGCGAGCAGCTGGCGATTTAGCGTGCCTCGAGATCCTCATTGAAGATCGTCAACTCTATCTTTGTCCGCCATAGGCGGCGGAATGGAGGAGGTGGGGTGCTGCCCCTCCCCTCACTAATTCTGTAATTCGCCTCTTCCCTGGATCCGTAACTGGGGGAGGAGAACTATCATTGACTTCATTTGGTTCCAAATCCAACCTTCCGAGTTCTGCCTTCCCCAACCCCACTCCAGTAATGCTCCAGCAATGGGGAATGCAATTTGACTGGGGGAGGGCGCGGTTAGCATGTTAGACGAGCCCTCATTGTGAGAGGACCCGTCATCCACACCAGCCCAGTCGCATTGGGTGGGGGCAGCGAGCGGTGCTCATGGTGCTGATGTTGGCCTGCGCAATATTTAAGCTGTATATTTGTATTTGATTTATGCACCAAGAAATTCGGGTATCGGTTACTTACAGGCTTGATATTAATTATGAAGTTTAGCAGCCTTCCAACGTCGTGAACCTGTTCTCGACGTTGGTCTCCATGCTTGCATCGTCAATATCAACGTTTGACGGGTGCCTTGGCTGCAATGTAATGCGGGTTTATTTGCTTGCATTCCAATCTCAGCCGATTTTCTGATCAAGTCTTATGGATTTGAATGGCATTATTTTGAAAGAAATATATTCTACATCGTTTGATCTCATGACTTTTAATTTTTCATTCTAGTATTCATTCCACAGCATTTACCACTCTATCATTATTGGAAATGCATCACATTATTTTTGAACATGTATGCTCTTTTGCCAATGAAAGGCATAGTAATATTACATCGAAGGTAAAATATTAACAAAATATTTTCCGAATTATACTATCTGTGGTTACAGGCCAGTACGTCTGTTCTACATGATTTAAATAAAATAGTTTGTGATTTGCATCACACTATTGATATCAAACCGTGTGGGTGCAAAAACAATAGTAAAATTTGCCTCAGATCGTACGCAATATTCACCGCAGTCCAGATATTGAGGGACGTCTTGTGCTAATGACCAGGAACGAAGCGGATACCATTCGTTATGTCTGGCAGGGGAACCTGGAATTTGGACGTATGCAATGTTTTCTCGTAAATGCTAGATAAGAATATCAAGCACACACAAATGCAAACGCGGATATGAAATGCGCCTTCAGAACATATCAAAATGTACTCATCGTGACATCAAAATGCGAAAAGTTCATCTCCGTATCACCAGTGGTGCGTTGTTACCACTGGGGCATCTCGGCTTCGGACACCACCGGAATTTTTTTTTCGTCACCATCACCACCTAACCTGAAAATTGTTCTGCGCCCCGGAGCTGGATCCCAGCTGGAAGGTGAAGGTGGTGACGCTCTTGGTCCGAATCGATAAATATTGCTTCACTTTGTTTTATTGGGTGCGACTTGTGCACATGCCTTCACGGGATGCTCGTCTTCTCGCCTGCTCGTCGACAGGATGCAATGTCCAGATGCTCTCCACTTAGAGAACTCCATGGAGTTTCGTTTCACAATACAATCTCAATCGTGAGGGTTTTCGCGTACCATGAGTGGACGCCAACTAGGACCGTCTCCTTTCGAAGTTTGAAGTTATCCGCAGTGTAAGAATAATATGGGACATTGTTTTCGATGGTGAAATTCGTGGTATACGTTAAGTTCAGTCCGTGTGATAAAATCACTATGAATATAACTGAAATAAAGGGAATCAGTTTCGTTTAAAGATGGCATTCTCAACCCACATTTTGGCTGGAGTATTGTACGTCATTTCAGTGAGCTATGGATATCGCCGCCAAGATTCTTTGCGTACAATTGGCATTGGAAATGCAGATCAATGAGATCTGAATCCTTTTGTTAATGCAATCATTCTCATACCAAACACATTGTAAATGGTGAAAATTTGTAAAAAGAACACGCAACCCTTTTCCTTTTCTCACTCACTAGTGACCTAAATGCGTATGACGGACGGTCCAACAGACCTGTATTCCAATTTTATCTGTACTTTCCATCTTTTGTTACAGACAAGTATTGCCATGAGGAAACAGCCACAGCAGCCGAGGGAGCACAACTTTGTCGTCCTCGGACCCGAGCGGACGTTCAATCTGCGGGCGTCTCCCTTCAGTCTACCGGTAAGTAGCGCAGAGGCCCAGGCATTCTGGATGCAACTCAACTCAGAGCGACACGTGGGGCTGGGCATGTCGTGACGAGTATTACGTACATGATGTCCACTGAGAAGTAACACACTGAGAACCTGCTTAGTGCATGTGCAACATGTAATGCATGATACATAATGTAATATGTGCATGATTAAGAATTAACACGCTTATAAATTACCCTGTTCTAGTTTCACAAAAGTAACTGTCAATGACGGAAACTAAAACTCCAACCACGGAAAATACACACTGTTGTATCTCGAGCTTCATAATTATTCTCCGCCCACGGGAAATCCTGCCTATTTTTCTGCAGCGCGATGGTTTTTTCCGGAACAAAACTACGACAGAATGGATGACGTCGTACCCAAGAACGAACATGTCGGGTATGTGGATATCATTATGTTTACACACTTGCTTGGTGCCTTCCTTTCCTATGTGCGCAATATTAATTGCTACTTTGAGTACAGGAAGTCAGATGTGATTATTTATATTTCGCAGTATGTGCGATTGCGCAAGAAGTTGCGACTATCGTTTCTGATGAGAGTCACATCGCCCATATATGCAGGTTTTATCATTTATGCCATTCGGAAGATTGGGGTGAAGTTGCGATAGTTTATTGCAGAATGCCGCAGATATTTCAGAGAGAAAAGGTGCTGTGACCAAATGGTGCCATCGCAGGCAAGATTGCAGTTGTTTGTGATTAATGTCAAATAATGTAATGTATAGTAGTCTTATGAAACCAATTGCAATGACAAATAACGTTTGATTTCACGTCCAAAGTCCCCAAAACATTGATATTCCATCTCAACAAATTGTCAGTTTCCAACCCAGTATTTGGGAGCAATTATCAAAACTCCACGTATCAACCTTACTCAACCTAACTCAATACTCGACTCCCCTCGATTTATATAAATGACTTGTGTAGAAATGCCTAAAATATTATTTCCATATTTCAACATTCGCTATGCGTTCTCCGATACCAAAAGCAGCCCCTTGATAGCAGAGACGGTCGAGGACAGGGCAGCATCATGCCAGTATGGCTGTTATAATTTCAAATGTGCAGGTTAACATTCTCAGCTCAAATTGACGCATGCTATGCCACGCGGTTAAATCTCACTAAACACCAACAATGAAGTATGAAATGCCTTTTCTTTTTTCATTTCCACTTCTTGTTTTCCATTTATTTTCAAATGTTCTCTCAGGCATGCAGTTCCGGGCATATTTGTGTTTTTGTCCTGAAATATTACGAAGCGTCAGTTTCACTCTCTGAGCTCAACCGAAAAGACACTTGACAGATATATATATATATATATATATATATATATATATATATATATATATATATATATATATATATATATATATATATAGTATATCCCGGTGTTTTTGGGGGTACGGACCATATATTACCGTTCACATGTTAGGTGAGTCTTACTCAATTTTAATTTTATGTGAATGACAAGCAGACGACCTTTTCCTCCTCTGGAGCACATCTACATGCCGTGAAATGACGCCAATATCCCCCAGAACAGAACGTGCCACCAGTCGCCACGCAGTATCTGGTCGATACACTGGGGCCACATGCAACGGCCAGCTCAGGTGACGCTTGCCCGCACAGAGTTTGCGCGGACCTTATATTTAGCCGCACCCGTCGAGCATGAAACAACATACCACTTTACGTGCGAAACTCAACTAGCTTATCAGCTCTAAAACAGAAACTGGCTGAACACCTAATGTATTGGTATTTACTCGGTGCGATTTTGATACGATTGATGCCATTGGTCATGATGTGCATCATGGAGGAAGTGTACTGTGAATAATTATGATTTATCCTGCATAATTCACGTGCATCGTTGAAAACGGCATGGATATTCCGAATGCATGATTGATTGATTGACCCACCAGCCGGCTTTCATTCACGTCTCTCATTCAGTGTCGGTCAACATCAGCATCGTCAGCGCCAACATCATCAGATCCACCATCACGAGCTGATCGTTGTCCAGAACTGGGCACGTGTACACCCAACCAGCCAAAGAGGACTCGCATCGGCACGTCGCCTGACTTCGTCGTCACCATCCTCGCACAGATCACGTCAGCTAGCTCGACAGCTAGATGACCCGGCGGATGGCAGGATTTCGCACGGGATCATTGGCGTAACACGTGGTGCTGATATGCTGCCTTCGCATTGGTCCACCATGGATTGTGCGCAGAAACGAGTGAAGAACTGTTGCACTACCTGGCACGAATACGTGGTACAAAAAGAAAACGTATCTCTTGTTCTTCTCAACGAAGAAAAACGCCAGCGCGTGAAGTCGGAAAGCATGTGTATGTGACTTTCTCCCACACATACGCGTCTTTGCCTCGAACCGCATGACCCACATGTGCAATGCAGTAGCACTCACAAGCGAAGTGCCAAACCTTCAGAAGAAGTGGCTCGGCTTTTGCGGCCAGCACGCGATCAGCTCAGACAATACATGCTTCATTGTCACCACGCAGCGGCGCGCGCGCCGGCTATGCGCACGCAGGTCACCGCAGCTTCTGCGTCTCGTGACGAGAGAGTCAATATCGGCGCGACCTTTTTCTGGCCGCTGATTGGCCGAGCGGGTCGCGCGCCGGCTGGCCGCCTCCGCCGCCGCCGCCGCCGCCGCCGCCGCCGTTGCCGTTACCGCCGTCAGTTGCTTCGCCTCGCGCAGGATATACGCGTGCGCCGCGTCGCAGTCTGACGGCTGGTGTGTGCGTCTGCGCTGCAGTCTCTCGGTTAGTGTTGTGCGCGGGTGGTGAGGCGGCGGCTTGGCTTGTAGCGTGCGCGGACGCCAGGGTTTCGCGCTCTGGTCGTGTCGCTCTGGTCGTGTCGCTCGGGTCGTGTCGTATCGTGCCGTGTCTTGGCGAGACGTTGACGAGGCGTTGTGGGTTGCTCAGTGTCCGTAATTCCACAGAGTGCTTAGCTGGCGCATTCCATAGCTACAGTCAGTGGTGTACCGAATGGGGAGGGAGGGAGAAAATCGCACTTTAGCACCACAAATTTCCCTCAGGCCCCAGCAAAAATTCACGTCATGGGCCCAAATATATGCAGGGAGGCCCCGAAATCTCGGTCCGGGACCCCACAAATTGCGTCGGGGCCCCAAACAAAAATTAACGCTAGTGTCCCAAAATTATCGTCGAGAGCCCAAAAATTTCCGTAGAAACTAGGAACTCCAGCAAGCTGCTACCCGAGAACTCGTACCCAGGTCCAACAGTTGCGTCTGGGCCCCGGGAAAATGTGCTGGGTCGAGAAAATTTCGCCGGTCTCCCCAAAAATAGTGTCGAGTAGCGGCGTTCCGCCCATTAAAGAATTTAAGGCAGTGCCTCCTGTGAGTACAGCTGAAAGGCATTGTTATATATTATTTTCGTGCAAACGATGCTTTAATCCACTGTAATATAGTAAAGTGGAAAAACTGGAAACAAGCATGCATGCTGACTCGTAATTATGGAACCAATTGAAGTTCACACATCTATCTTAAATTTAAAACAACCCCATCACCTGTCTGAAAAGCAAGTCTCTGGCAGATATCACCATGTATTGCGCTTGCATTCCATAACAAGCTATGCGGCCTTTTCGGACTGCAGTGTAGTATGTTTTAAATGGAAATCGCTATGTGAAGTTCACATCGAGCTACATCGGGGCATGTTTCACACAAAAGGTACCATTGATTCGTGAAACTAAGGGAATGTGCGGCATTGTAGGGCAGGAACAGGTTACCTACCTACCTACTTCGGTAGGTACGAAAGGCGGCAAATGCTAGAACTGAAAGCGGAGCGAAGAGGTCTGTTCAGGACCAGTGGGCTCTTACTCGGCTTTGCTGTGATCCTTGGTCAGCTCTGCAATTTCTATGCATGCACTTTTGCATCCCGGATGGATATCCCACCCCACCCCCAACAGTCTGATTTGAAACAAAAGTGGTCTTCAATCACAATTTATGTAAGACCTAATAACATTTTATGGAACGACGTTGCCCTCAGCTCATGCTTAGGTATGTATGTACTAAGCTTTGTAAATCAAAGGAATTTGAAAACTTGTACGAATTAGTTTCTGCTTGGACCCACGAAATGACTCAAAATTAACTTTCTGGATGTGCACAATTCATGTAATTTGGGAGATGCATAAAAAACTCCTAGGCCACGTTTTGTTAAAAAAATGTATTTTTAGGGCATTTTCTGATGTGATTTGGATGAATTGATTTCTTTGGGAAATGAAAACGATGTTTGGATACAAGCACTTCAAGTTGCATTTTTTTCTAAAAAAGCAGACATACCACCAAGGAAACAACATCGCAATCATTCAAATAACATTTAAAACGATGACACAAAACATTTTGACAATATAGATGTTTTGCTATCCCCTCTTACATTAACAAAATATGGGAAAAGTGTACAGAAAATGTTTTGAGACAGTGCTTGTTGAGGATTAATGTACTATTACAACAACAAAAACCTAACCCAACCTACCCAAACGTAACCTACTAATGCTAGATCATCTAAACCTACCGATGTTGGATCGTCTAAACCTGCTGATGTTGGATCGCCAATTATCATTACGTCACTGGAGGAGTCCACATTATCTGCAGTATCAGTGTTATGTGACATTGTTTTAATTCAGGAGTATATGTGATTTCCCAAATATATGGTATATAAGCAGGTAGCAGCAGGTATAAGCAGGTATATGGTATATAAGCAGTTGCCTGGTAAGCTTCAACAAGTCCAGTTCATGCATTTGTGTCTGATTTACCACCAGGAGGTTCTGTATCAATACCAGACATTTAAAGATTTTCTTCAGACAAGAACAACTGAGAGGATTTCTTTAAACACCTCTTTTTGGTGTGCTATGGTTGTGTTGAATGGACGAAAGTAGTTATATCTAGATTAGGAAATATCGTCGACGGTCCATACAAGATCATTTTTTGTGTGAGGATTATTCATATCAAAACCCATTTGATATAAAATTACTATGCTTAATGTTTGTGTCATGTTCGGCAAAGCAAATAAAACATCACGACATAGCATGAATAAATGTATTATTGCTTCGAAATAAATGGCAGCTTGATCAGCAGCTTTTAACTTTGGCCAACATCATCATGGTTAGCTCAGTTGAAGGGGCCACCTTTGCCTTCGGGATGGGGTAGGGGGATGCAGTCAGATTGCGCATAGGTGTTGGTTTCTGAAAATGATTGGGAGGACAATACATTAAGACAATGGACAGGCCCAAAGGGATCGGTGGAGTGAGAGGGGCATACCGCATACTGTCCCATGTTAGAAGCTGGAATTATGAAGTTGGCAAGTGCCCTCCCAAGAGCATACTTTGGAGCTACACACCTGAGGATGTGGCAAGGAATCTCCTCTCCTTTTCCTGCCGGTGTCTCTGGGCCTCCTGTTTCCAAGAGGGGCTATTTCCTCCCATTCAGCCTCTTCCCTGGCTGTGCTGTTCTGTTAGCCAGTGAACTTCACTTTTTATTCAGTTATCTTTAATTAGTGATTGGATGTGGTTATTACATAATCTACGAAGTTAGTTTTACGAATCATGTCAGTTCCTTGTGCAAAATAAATTACCATATGCATTCATGTATGTACCGATTTACTTACTTTTGATGACCTTTATAGGTTTATGGAATCTATGTTCTATCTGAATATATGTCCATGCTATCTATAGCAATATCACAAATATAGACCATTATCAAGCATGAGAAGTCCCACTGATAAATCCTTGATACTCCATTTTCTTATCTATCAAGTGGGAAAATTGCATGTCATCAAGAATCTGATCTGACTGGGAGGCCAGAGCTGTTTTGGGCAGCACAGGCACGGGTGGGTGCAGTGGGCACTGGGAGTATTTGCCTTCCTCCATGGTAAGTAGCGCCACTCCGGGAAGGCACGGGTGGATGCAGGGGGGCACTGGGAGCATTTACCGCTACTCCATGGTAAGTAGTGCCACTTCGGGAAGGCACGGGTGGGTGCAGGGGACACTGGGAGCACTTGCCTTCCTCCATGGTAAGTAGCGCCACTCCGGAAGGCTTGAGTGCAGAACTCGAAGGTTAGAAAGTATCTCTAAGTTTTCAGCCCAAGGCGTCCATTTGAGAAAAGAAGGCTCTCAGTGTGCTCGAGTGCACCTTTTTCACCCCGAGACACCCCTCCGGATGCTTTCACAGTGGCGCCCCTCCAAACGATGTGTCCCCATGACAATTCCTGGATGCGCCCTGGAGCCTAGGTGAGCTCCATGGTTTCTAAGTGCCTGACCATTCCTCATCTTTCCGGTTTGTAATATTTGCACTCATGCTTGCATAGTATTTCATAGCATATTTTTTAACTGCATCTACTAATGGAGTTGAAATTAAATGGAGCATTTGAAACGCTTGCCGTCTTGGTGGATGGCATGAAGACTGTTTGCAAGAATTTAATCTCTTCTCCGGGGACAAAAAAAATCGCGCGACCCCCCCCCCCCACAAAAAACATGTTTGCATTTGGAAAAATATAATCCGGTCGGGAAAATCGCTCTGGAGCACCACAAATCGCGCCAGAGCCCTCGCGTGGGGTCCCAAAAAGTTACCAGGACTCGGAGACTCGCAGCTGGGCACACAAATATGGTGCTGATAGGCCGAAAAATAACACCAGGACCCGTGATTCGAAATGTCTGAAGAGGTCACGAAAAATCGCTTCAAGCCCACATGACTCTTCTCGGGCCCACGGATCCACGCGCCTGGGCCCGACAAATCGTCCGGGACCTCGAAAGAAATCTCGCCGGATCCCTAACAAAATGCACTTGTTGCCAAACATTTGTGTCGGGAGCCCCAAATGAAGCCTTACTTTGAAGAGAAATCAAGATTATAGACAAACAAATGCGTTTTCAAAGCAAATATGATCTCCTCACTTCTGCAGCTAGAATAGCTCTTCAATTAGGAAAGTAGGCAGCCGCATGGAGAACAAAACAGTCCATAGCTCAGTCAGATCATATTGGAATATGGCAGCAAATCGCAACCCGAATATATTACATTGCAATTAGATGTGGATTCAGTACAGCCAGTTAACTGAATTGGATTAGCTTAGCACAAAAAAGCAAACCGTTTTATTTATTTGTGCCCATCGCCTCCCAAAACCGAAAGTGCCCTGTAAATGTGGTTGGCTTTGGCCGTGTAGCCCCGTGCGTGGCAGCTCACCGTTTTTGCCACCCGTTCACCAGACCTTCACATCTACTGTGCAACAATTCTACTCTCTTTTCCTCTTCTCTTTTTGCGGTGGAGAAACTAGCTTTTGCCATGAATCCCGCGCCATACTCTGGTGGGCAGCCAACCAGCCATGTCCGCTCCTTCCCGATCGATGACAGTTACATTTCATGCATCTCGTTTCAAGGAAAGCCGAACCGGCCCTCCCACACGCGGTTACATGACATACTCCGGGTCTTCCCGCAACCTCTTTCCGTTCGAGTTTTGTCTCATCAAGTCGACCCCTTCCTTCGTGCCTTTCCCTGTCCGTCTACAGTGATGTAGCTGAAGTCAACTGTCTGCCAGCCAGCTTAGCACGTCTGTGTTACCAGAGCAGAAGCATCGAACCATCACAGCGAATCTGCAACGTAAGACACCGTTGTTCTATATGGCTACAAGCATATGTTGCCTTTTCGCTTCTCACCCCGCACCAAACGTGAAAGGTGTAGAACATTCTCAAACACAGAGCACAGCTCTATTTGACCCTTTGGCACTTCCAGGTAAACTATTTAGACTGGAAAAAGCTCGTGTTTAATTTGCATCTGTGAAAGCGTAAGCATGAGTGCTGTGGCCATTTTGCAGCTCCCACGCTGCCCTATTGACACTAATACTTCACCGTATTCATCTCTACCGCCCTCACTATACATGGTCGGTACTCTCACCCGTTCGATACTTGACCTGTACAGTGTCGGTGCCCATTCGGCACCCAATCTGTACTCGGTGTAAGGCTCTGTAGGCACCCAATCTTCACTGGGCTCATGCTCGATCTGTACCCGGTCGGGACCGTATTTGATACCCGGCCTGTGCCCTGCCCTTACTCGACCTGTCCCCGATCTTCCTGTCGTCCCCGGGCTCGGTACTGGCTCCCGGCCGCCGATCTCTGCCCGGACTCCCTGTCGTCCCCGGGTCCGGTACCTGCTCGGAGTCATACCGTACCGCCACGGTGCGGGCGGTACGGCACATCGTGACCCGCTGACCCGCTGACCGCCGGGTGGCGCCAGCTGACCACTCGGCGACCTATGACCCAGTCACGGTTCACGAACCGTTAGCCGGCCGGTGACGCCGGCGGTGCAAAAACTGCCCACAGAGCTGCGCGCCAGCGGGCCGGCAGCAGGTGTCGTGGTTCTGGCTGCCCCGCCGAGGGGTGGGTGTTGCACTGGCACGGGACAGAGCCGGGCTTGGGTCGTCCACACAGGAGGACTACCAGTGGCGCGGTGACCACCTCGTCAATGCTTGGGTGTTGACCACGTCCGAGTCCGAGCATACTGGCACAGACCGAGCCTCGGTGGCCCTCCGTGTGTACCGAGCTATCCTCGGTGGCCCTCCGTGTGTACCGAGCTATCTTTTGGTGGGCGCACCAATGGGATAATATCGATGTGCATTATCATGGTGCTGATTCGATGAGCAATCAGTCGTCCAACAGTTTCTACCAGGCCATGTCAGTATGCTTCATTTATCGTATTTTTAAAGTCTGTTGACTATTTTACTGACTAATTCATTTAATTCACGGTAGCACCATATCACTATACTGAACCGCTTGGTTCGTCGGCTACCCAGCTTTCTCATTTCATTGATATGAAGGATTGGTGTTGGTGCCAAATTTGGTAGTTATAATCGGGCAACAAAAGCGAACATAATTGTGTTTTCGAAGTAGTGTTTATAAATTGTTACATGGCACGAAGTTCAGTCAGCTGAATCGACGGCTGGCATGGTCTCATTGCGATTATGATTTGGCGGTATACTAGGGTAAAAGGGAGCATTCTCTTGAATCAGCTCGAATTATGCAGTCGAATTGTCTGGTATCTATTTTACGAGTTTCATCCATGCATATTATCCGATGTAATTGTTTATTTTTCAAACTGATCAAGTACATTAACTCACCACCAGACTGAAACTAACAGCACACGGGACTGGTGTCCTGCTGGCGTCGCATTTCCGGTCAGAGCGGCAACACCTGGCGCTGGAAACGCCGCAGTCGGCGCTTCCGGTGGTGGTGGCGGCGCGATGCCACCAGCCGTTGGCTGGCTGGGCGCCGGTCGGCGGCGGCGGCGGCCGTCCCAACGGCTCGCCTGGTTCTCCGCCGCCCTGAGGCCGACCGAGCGCGCGTCACACGGAAATGACGCGCGCTCCGAGTCCGGCCACCAGGCGGTGCCGAACCGGACACGGCTGACCCAAATCGTCACCGTGGACGACGCCAAGGCGCGGCATCGTGGGCGCGCACAAAAAGCATTCAGCAGTCACCCTTTCCGACCAAACCGGAAAATCACGCACCGGCCGGCGGCCGAGCGGTGGGGTCGGCGGCTCCTCGCTCCGTCCCCACAGGCCGTCCACACTTTTTTGCGGCGACCCCGGCGATAAAGGATGGGAGTGCCGGCTGGACTCGACACATTTTGCATTGTCTTTGCGGTTATATGGGGTAATTGGGCGCATGCCGTCGGCGACCCATCGATTTCTTTACATGGTAACACTAACCCGCCCACTGGCCGGGTCGGCGACCTCTCATTTTGGGTCTTCCCAGCTTCGAAAGTTACGGAATGTCAAATGGTAATAAGACTGCCAGTCACTGTTCATTGATCCTCCAGCTTCGGAGTGCAAATTAATTTGATTACTCCTACTCGGCTTTATACCATGGGCGCCACAAATAATCAGGTAGTAAGTCATGGAATTCATCGCATACCTGATATTAAAGATCACGACACTTTCTCTATCACCCACAGAAGTCATCTGCACCAGTTCTTCCACGAAAAGGAATGTAATGCAGTGCTACAAATTACGCAACTTTGCATAGAGCGAAAAGTTACCTTCTCCCACAGTATCTGTCGCTCTCGCCATCACCCTGGCCCTGATCCAATGCAACTTTCTGCAGACGCCGCCGCCGTTTGATCCGCTATAACATGCGTGCCGTCGTTACCTGACACATCTGGGTGACCTGTTGTCGTTTGAATCCTAGTCAGGTCCCCATGGCTGGCGCAAATATCTGGAGGTAGTAGAGGCTCGGTGGGAAGTGATAATGTGGTGGTCAGAGAAGTTACTTTTGCTGAATTATCCCTGGATGAGGTCCTGGAGTTATGCGCAAGTGGTTGGCTTGCATAAATGTGATCTTGTATGGTCTATCACTTGGTACATAATTTGGTACGCGCAAAAGACAGATAAGGTATTGTACACTGCATTATTTATTTCATGTATTAGACTGAAATGGCGGTGCCGGTGTCGCCGGCTTGACAGGATAAGATGATACCCTCTCCGGCAGGTGGTACAGATTTATTCGGTCGCATTCATTTCAGTGCCCGTGGGCAGGGAAAACGTTCAGGCGGCATTCTGCTGACTTTGATATTCTAGAGTGACTGTGTGATTTTTTTCTCATTTTCGTTTCCGACATCGGAAAATCGACCAAGTCAGAGTGGATGCATCTTGTTCTTAGTGGAAATAAATCTAATTGAGGTTATTCTGTCATACTTTCGGCACTGACATGTATGCAATGCCAGTAACAAAAAGTAGGTGGAATAATCGCCCGCTATGCCGGCTAGGAAGACATGCCGGCTATTGTTGTTTGAAGGGCGGGCTGCACCGCCCGAGGGCTTAGAATAGTTAATTACTCCCTACCCAAGCAGGAATTGTCTACTCCATAACATCCACCCAAGTCGTGCGCTGAACTTTCACATCTGTTCCTGAACAAAGGCTCCGCTCGGCACGGTCTGCGTTCACCTGACGCTCCACCCATGTCCCGCCAATGTTCCACCTAGCCCGGGCCTACCCTGAACCTCCACCTAGCCCGGGCCTACCCTGAACCTCCACCCGTCCGCATCCAATGTTAGCTGGGGCCGTCTGCCCACTGGGGCCGTCTGCCCACTGGGGCCGTCTGCCTACTGGGGCCGTCTGCCCACTGGGGCCGTCTGCCTACTGGGGCCGTCTGCCCACTGGGGCCGTCTGCCTACTGGGGCCGTCTGCCGACTGGGGCCGTCTGCCTACTGGGGCCGTCTGCCTACTGGGGCCATCTACCTACTGGGTCTGTCTGCCTACTGGGGCGATCTGCCTGCTGGGGCCGTCTGTCCACTGGGGCGGTCTGCCTACTGGGGCCGTCTGCCCACTGGGGCCGTCTGCCTACTGGGGCCGTCTGCCTACTGGGGCGATCTGCCTACTGATGCCGTCTGCCTACTGGGGCCATCTACCTACTGGGTCTGTCTGCCTACTGGGGCGATCTGCCTACTGGGGCCGTCTGCCTACTGGGGCCGTCTGCCTACTGGGGCCATCTGTCTACTGGGGTAATCTGCCTATTATGACCATCTGCCTACTTGGGCCGTCTGCCTACTGGGGCCATCTGCCTGCTGGGCCATCTGCCCACCGGGGACCGCTACTGATTGTGTCTACGCTCCAAACCCCAATAGCACTGCTCATGTAACGTCGTTTGGTTTCCCCGGGAGCTGGGGCGTTATCATGCCTGCGTGCAGTCGACGCGACCCAACGTTGGCTGACGACCGCGCCGGGTGGCTCTGGGGTGTCGCGACAGATCTCCGCAGCCCAGCCGATCGGCCTCGTCAACGGGACGCGTGTCGGTGTCGACGATAGATCCGTAGCGCGCACACGTCCAGAATCGGATCAAGACCGGCCGCGCGTTCTTGCCGTGCCTGGTGACCAGCGTGGCATCAATTTGTTGCTGGCGTGGAGGAACTTGGGAGGAACAACGAGCCGAGATAACTTGTCGCCGCGTGAGCTCGCAGCGGCGACGATGTGAAAGGTCGACGGTGAAGGGTCGCCGAGTTGGGACTTGTCGCGAGTGTCTGTCCAGCCAATACAGCTAGAATATCCGCCGTCAACGATGGGGAAGTTCTCGAAGAAACGCGCCGACGTAGAGGTGAGTGAACAGCTGCGGCCCCCGTGCAGTCTTCCCTCCTTCCATCGTCATTACGATTGGTCGTAGTTCTTCTTCTGGCGTGTAGCGTTGTTTTCGTTGGTAATGGGACGGCCAGACGCTACTCTCACCGGCGCAGCGTGACGCCGGTACCGCCTCACGCTGCTCCATTTATGATCGGTGAAGCCAGTGCTCAGGTGCCTTCTGCAGTCATTTGCGTACATAAGCATAGTCCAATTATGCTTCGCAGCACGTTTATTTCCCAAAGGACAGTTTCATCACAAAACAACCGTCGCCGATGGAAAATACAGATCCCGCCGTGGAAAATGCGGAGTGTCGTGTTTCGGATTTCATAAGCATTCGTAGTCGATGGAAAATCGCGTTTTTTTCTGCGCCGCAATGTTTTTTTTCCGGACAAACAATACGCCAGAATGGATGGCGTCGTACCCAAGAACAAACTTGTTTGGTATATGGAAGTTATATTATCGTTATATTTCCATGCCCGTGTCTTCCCTCGCCATATGTTTTATGTTTGTTTGTTTTATGTTTTATGTTATGTTTTATGTTTTTTTATCAAGTGTTACTTTGAGTACATGAAGATTCGTGTCATGGCTTATTATATTTCCAACATCCGCGATTGCGCCAGAAGTTGCCGCTAATTTTCATTCTGTTGATGGCCATGTCGCCGGGCACATCGTGTCCTTCAGTCATTCTGATAGCTGTGCGTTCAGTTTACCAATTTCGTGGGACGTAGGGCAGTTATAGTCAACGATCAAGAATGAAGAGATATTTGTGTTCATGAGATATCAGACAAATGCAAATACTGCTGGTTTTCCAGTGGCCATGGGTTTTAATCATATAATCTCCGTACATGTAGGTTTTGGCATTTATGTCATAGGAAGATTGGGGTATCTTGCGCTAGTTTATTGCTGGTCACCGTGATCATTACAAGCGTGATTCAACCTTGATGCCTCATCCAAGGCCCATCCTCACTGATCCATTGCAATTGGAAAGCAAATGGTGTCATTGCAGGCAGGGGTGCATTTGATTGTGACGATTTGAACGTCCTAAGGTATGATCATTTTATCAAACCAATCGCGATGACAAATAATGTTTCGTTTCCCTCCAGAACTCCAAACGGTTGACTCGCATGGTTATTGTTACGATGACTGTTGTCTCGCCTGCTTATTGGTACGGTGATGGTTGACTCGCATGGTTATTGTTACGATGACTGTTGTCTCGCCTGCTTATTGTTACGGTGACGGCTGACTCGCATGGCTATTGTTACGGTGACGGCTGACTCGCATGGCTATTGTTACGGTGACGGCTGACTCGCATGGCTATTGTTACGGTGACGGCTGACTCGCATGGTTATTGTTACGATGACTGTTGTCTCGCCTGCTTATTGGTACGGTACCGGTTGACTCGCACGGTTATTGTTACGATGACTGTTGTCTCGCCTGCTTATTGTTACGGTGACGGTTGACTCGCATCGTTATTGTTACGGTGATGGTTGACTCGCATCGTTATTGTTACGGTGACGGTTGACTCGCATGGCTATTGTTACGGTGATGGTTGACTCGCATCGTTATTGTTACGGTGATGGTTGACTCGTATGGTTATTGTTACGGTGACGGTTGACTCGCATCGTTATTGTTACGGTGATGGTTGACTCGTATGGTTATTGTTACGGTGATGGTTGACTCGTATGGTTATTGTTACGGTGATGGTTGACTCGTATGGTTATTGTTACGGTGACGGTTGACTCGCATGGCTATTGTTACGGTGATGGTTGACTCGCATGGCTATTGTTACGGTGACGGTTGACTCGCATGGCTATTGTTACGGTGATGGTTGACTCGCATGAATATTGGCACGGTGACGGTTGGCTCGCTTCTGTTTGGGCTCAGAGTGCAGTAAGTTTCCTTCCATCGCCGTCCATCCACCGTCTGGCTCCGAAGTGTGTCAACCGTATGGATCAGTTTTGTATTATCTTCCCACTCGTCGGGAACGCAGCCGTTCCGAGGCAGAGAGTACGTGCTTAGAACTAACTGGATTCCCAGGACTTGCTGTGCTTAGTATCAAGTAGATGTAGCTGTTAATTACCACAACAATTAAGTTGGTTTAAGAGAAGATGATGTGCGTATCTGTCCTAATGGAAGTCATCGCTTGGAAACAATTGGTGGTGTATGAGGTGGTACGCCACAAATGCACGCACATTTGCTTGGAAATAAATTCAGCTCCCACATCGCAAGCAATCCATGTCGTCGGTCTCTATGCAACACGATGGCAAGTAAGTAAGCTAGATGCCGATATAAAAATCGCAAACATGTCACATCTTGCCGCACAGATTGACGCACAGATTGCTGCACAGATTGACGCACAGCCGAGCAGATGAAGCGATTCAAATGACACCGGGAGAGAGTTGAAACAGTGACTGACGGTAGTGAGACTCGGAGCATACATTAATGCCATTCTTGCCCATTTCTCTCGCCGACGACACCAAGTGACGAATAGTGACTGGTGCCAGTTGAAAACAAATTAACATGCGAGGCCAATCGAGATAATGGGGTGTGCGAAAAGTGGGGCCGGGAATGAATGGTTGCCGCTCGACTAATGGCTCCCGGGTGACCCTCGAGAGGTGGACGCCATGTCAGATGTGCGCCATGTGGCCTGGCGCCGACCGTTGCCTCTCCTTGTGGCCGGGCCTACCGATGCTGGTCAGGTGGTGGCCTCTCGACGGCGAGGACGCAGGCATCCGCCGGGCAGCCCCGGACCACCTCCATCTGGTCGTGCGATCTCGGCATTCTCACGCCTTTGTCTTGGTGCGCCGAATCGATTCCCACTGGCAGCGATTCATGTAATGGCCTGCTCCATTTACTTGACCGACGAAACAAGGTGGCATCACCCGGCGCCTGGGGAGACGTGGGATCGCGGCGAATCCTGCGTTAGCGCCCAACTGATACCGACATCCTGTCGAGTGGTTGGTGTTGTAGATGTGCCCTGGTGCGTGCTTTTCTCGGGCTGTTTCCATATCATGGGTTGCGTGTTGTGAAAAGGCAGCACTCCGGGAGTCCCTCACGCCTTCCAATGACCTCTGGCATCCCGCAATGCAACAGTCTTCTGGCAACAGTCTTCTTCGACCAGGCTTTAGCGGTATATGCTTCGGCCTTCCTGGATGTGGGGTCGCTCTCTCTATGCTTTATTTTAGTCGTGATGTATTGAAATGCTTTGGCTACGGTTCTATGCATCGGCAAGCGATCATCCATCATTCTAGTGAACCCTAGTAATTCGCTGTCTCTCATAGCTTCATCCACGGACAAGCCTCTCTGAAGCCTGACAAGCATGACAGACCTCACAAGGCATCGCAAGACCGTACAACATCGATTCTGGCCTGTGCATGCTGCGATGGTGCCTACCATCTTGCAGCCAAGATTGGCCTCGTACGAAAGGATACAATAGGGGGAGAAAGCAACAAAGTGACAGAGAGAGAGAGAGAGAGAGAGAGAGAGAGAGAGAGAGAGAGAGAGAGAGAGAGAGAGAGAGAGAGAGAGAGAGAGAAAAGATATATATATATATATATATATATATATATATATATATATATATATATATATATATATATATATATATATATATATATATATATATATATATATATATATATATATATATATATATATATATAGAGATATAAAGAGAGAGAGAGAGAGAGAGAGAGAGAGAGAGAGAGAGAGAGAGAGAGAGGGAGAGAGAGAGCGCGCAAAAGGAGAGGGCGAACGAGTGCGAGCGAATCTGAGCGATGGCAGGAAGGAAGGGATGCGGTGGATCTCAGCTAGTACTTCTAAACATGCTTTCTTATGTGGCAGCCAGAAGCCGAATACAATGACAAGGAAGAGCACGCCATTTTTCCTTAGAACGAGCTGCTCATCTGCAATGCCTGTTCGGTGGCTCACTGTCCATCCTTTCCCTCCAGAGTGGCCAGGTCGTTTGTCAGCGACGGCAAGCGTTGGTGTAATGGGGACGATCGTCATGTTATCAGCTGTGGGATCAGACTACCAGGGACAAGTTCCAACGCCGTGCCGCGGCCGGTACACAGATGCACAGGTACATCCGTAAGCACGCCGTGACCCCGGCTGTCGGTACCCGTCCCAGTAATCAGGTGTACAAGTACATCCGTCAGCACGCCTGACCTCTGACCAGACAGCCACCAGTTGGCCGTTCACACGCAGCGCGAGGGAGGTCAGTGGAGCGCCCAAAAGTGGGGTCACGTACTTGTGCTCCAACCCAAAGACCTAGCTGCCATGTGAGAGAGGTCATCCTCATGTGCACAGCGAATGACCGGGTGCGAACAGGACAGGCGCCGTGGCGCGAAGTCGCGTGTAATGCGCTACCGAAAGGCTGGGTGTGTCGGGTAGTGCTGGCTCTTCAGAGCCCAAAGGTTGGTCGTGGCCAATGTTGGTGCTGTCAGGGATAGTCGGGTTGAGGCACTTGAGTCACGGGCCACTTGATCTGTGCCACCTGTCCCTCTGAGTGGAACTAAGCACGTCGTTCATGGCGCTTGCCGCTTAGACAATATTAAGGTCGCGCTGCTCAGAATCAAACGGAGATATTCACGTGCCGGTGAGCAGGTCGGCAGTTGACTGGGGCGATGGTCACGGATGTAAGCGTGTCATACGTATGGTGGTTCCTGCAAGTTATTGACAAGTGAAAGGTGTGTGTAGTGACAAGTGAAACGGTGTGTATTGCCGTTGATATTTATTTCCCATCGTTGCCATCACTGTTCCGAACATATGACAAGTGTCGACTTCCCGAACAATACCTTAGTTCCAATATTGACTTGCTTCAAGCTTGCTGTTATAATACACCAATGCAGTACAATAGTCAGAATGAATGCTCAGTTTCGCAGACTACCTACACAATTTACCGGCAGTTCATCTGGCCTGAAAATCAACCGGCTTAGGTAAAAGGAAACTACCCTGATGCACTACCAATAATGTCAATTATACAGCACTCATCACTTGCACTACAAGCTAGCTAAGAGCCGGCATGCAATTGGCCAGGCAAATTACGATCTGTCATGACATGCGAACATCAGTCATATGATGGAGCATCCCCAGGCGGAACGGAGGGTCCCGAAGCGGAGGGTTCCGGGCGTCCGAAACCCTCGAAACCCCGAGCTGGGCGGCAGCGTGGAAATGGCCACGTCACCCACTACAGCCGAGATTTCCCCTCTTCAGGAGATGCCCGTAATTGATGGTGCTGTCGGGACCCGCCGCGTGGGGGCGCCGGCAGCGTATGCTCATGTAGGTCACTACCGGAAATCAGCTGACCAGACCGCTCAGTTCACACTCGCCTGAAAAGTCCCGAGTAGAGGTGCAACTTATAGGCATCCTGGTGCCATCGGCAAAACGAGTCGCTGCATGCTACTTCTTTTCAGCTGATCTTAGTCCGGTGATGTCAGGTTCATCATACTTGTTCGATTTAGGAAAGTCATAATATTGCAACTGGTGGTCGTAGCTAACTGGGAAAGTTAGTACGTTGGCGATGGGGCATTTGGCACGTCATTTACCCCGTGGTCAGAATTTGAAGCGAAACGCACGATCTCAAGCCATACTCAATCTGTATTATATATTGCCTCAAGATTGCACGTGGCATGCAGAGAAGCAACGCCAACAATAATGGTTCGACAGATGAGTCCGATGTGCTGCAGGATATCTTTAGGCTGTACATAGGTTAGTGTGCCTATCGTCTCGTGAAGAAAACACATTAAAGATTCATACGCTTTCTTCACGGAAATATCCTTCTGCGCCGTGATGTCTTCTTGGTGACGAAGATTAAATTATACAGCTCCGGCAGCTCCAATGGCGAGCCTGACCACTCGCTGGCTTTCTGTGCCCTGGTGTCTTCTTGGTGACGGAGACGGAATTCCTCAGCTACGGCAGCTCTAATCGTGATCCTGCTTATTCGCCAACTTTCTGTGCCAAGTAGGTATTCGTGGTACGGAATTTTGTCATGTGTCACACACGCGGGGCGAGATGAGGCCAGTAACGCGGCACGAGTAACCAGCCGTGTAACGCGGCACGAGTAACCAGCCGTGTAACGCGGCACGAGTAACCAGCCGTGTAACGCGGCACGAGTAACCAGCCGTGTAACGCGGCACGAGTAACCAGCCGTGTAACGCGGCACGAGTAACCAGCCGTGTAACGCGGCACGAGTAACCAGCCGTGTAACGCGGCACGAGTAACCAGCCGTGTAACGCGGCACGAGTAACCAGCCGTGTAACGCGGCACGAGTAACCAGCCGTGTAACGCGGCACGAGTAACCAGCCGTGTAACGCGGCACGAGTAACCAGCCGTGTAACGCGGCACGAGTAACCAGCCGTGTAACGCGGCACGAGTAACCAGCCGTGTAACGCGGCACGAGTAACCAGCCGTGTAACGCGGCACGAGTAACCAGCCGTGTAACGCGGCACGAGTAACCAGCCGTGTAACGCGGCACGAGTAACCAGCCGTGTAACGCGGCACGAGTAACCAGCCGTGTAACGCGGCACGAGTAACCAGCCGTGTAACGCGGCACGAGTAACCAGCCGTGTAACGCGGCACGAGTAACCAGCCGTGTAACGCGGCACGAGTAACCAGCCGTGTAACGCGGCACGAGTAACCAGCCGTGTAACGCGGCACGAGTAACCAGCCGTGTAACGCGGCACGAGTAACCAGCCGTGTAACGCGGCACGAGTAACCAGCCGTGTAACGCGGCACGAGTAACCAGCCGTGTAACGCGGCACGAGTAACCAGCCGTGTAACGCGGCACGAGTAACCAGCCGTGTAACGCGGCACGAGTAACCAGCCGTGTAACGCGGCACGAGTAACCAGCCGTGTAACGCGGCACGAGTAACCAGCCGTGTAACGCGGCACGAGTAACCAGCCGTGTAACGCGGCACGAGTAACCAGCCGTGTAACGCGGCACGAGTAACCAGCCGTGTAACGCGGCACGAGTAACCAGCCGAGACGGCCGCATAAAGGCAGGTGCCACCCAGTCGCCGACCGTTTACAATTGGCTTGTGATAATTCGTCTGGAAATCAGGGACGTACAATTGTATTCACTCCATTGTTGCATTGTCAGATGTACGCTAGGACTGGTTCGTTTCTTCGCTTTTCGTTCGATAAGTTGCGCAGATACCCTGTCGAAAGTTTCTCAGAGTTTCTTATCAGACGCATTCCGTCAAAGAAATGATTGTTGGAGTCAATGCCATGGGATGCGGCTACCGAGAAAAAGTAGTGGGATCGCACGAAGAAGCATCCAACCATACTACTGAAGGAGGCACGCGAGTACATCCTCGCTCCTGTAGCATCACTGCCATCCCAGTACACGTCTACCGTGACGTAGTACAGTCTGCACGGCCCGGCGTAGTCATGCTTCACAGCCATCATTCTCAGAGTGGGAGACTATCGTGACGTAGTGCAGACTGTACGGCCGGCGCAGTCTTGCTTCGTAGTCATCCTTCTCAGAGTGGGAGACTACCCTGATGCGCTGTACGGGCGTGGCGGTGTTGTTCCTTGGAGCACTGCCGAATACGCGGGCGCCGTGAAAGTGACGTATCGGAGACAGGCAACGTTCGGAATGGTATTGCTGGCACGTGCCGCATACATAGGTCAAGCCAAATGACCATGTGATGTAAGTGACAGCCATGTTGCCGTACGCCGGGTGAAAAGATGAGGAAGCGCTCATTACTTTGTGTATTGTGTGGCAAACCTTCGGCTGTTGCTTCCTTTCGGTGTCGCAAACGTTCGAGTGCTGCATTCTATTCTGGCTTTGAATGAGGTGTTTATGCGACGCAATGTTTATGCAATTCTGAGCTTTATGCCTGTGAAGTAAATTTGAAGAGACTTAGCGCAGCAGGCTATACAGATTTTGATATAGCCTCAGTATTGGTACGATCATATCTCCTTGAAAGTGCTGTAGAATTATAAACTGATCATGCATTATGCACTCGAACGACAATAATTGTAACTACGCAAATCATCGGCAACGCCTTCATGCAATTCGCAAAGACACATTGTATATTCAAATCTACTAGTCAAAGTAAAGCAACACATAGCATGCAATGCAGAAATTATACTCATTGCAACCGAATGAGTAAAACCTATCTAGAACAATGAATATATCAGAGTTAATCGGACGTCGCGAACGAAGCGAACGTTTCGCTGAACTTCGCAGCATTACGGGTCACGAAGCACGGATCACGAGTCATCACGGGTCACGGAGCATGGATCACGAGTCATCACGGGTCACGGAGCATGGATCACGAGTCATCACGGGTCACGGATAACGGATCACGAATCATCACGGGTTACGGAGCAATCATCACGAGTCATCACAGATCACGGATCATGGATCGTTAGTCATCACGGGTCACGGGTCACGGAGCATGGATCACGGATCACGGATCACGGAGCACAATTCGCGGGTCATCACGAGTAATTGAGAGCAGCATGAGCATGCTTCTGGTAAGTGTGTCGGACATCAACCTCGATCCTTGTGGGTTAGGTCTTTTCAGATGTTTTGCAATCGGATTGTGGAACCAATTAATGCAATTCTTAATGATTGGCTTGCTGAATTTCATAAAATCACGTGAATAAAACGTTGAATGCGATGGCCGCACATCTTCAACTCAGTGGATAGCATGTGAACATGCTAAGGTATTCCTAACTTGACACAACGGATTCGAGTCGTTCCACGCCTGGTTAGCTCAGTAGATAGAACGCTGGCTTGTGAAGGTCTCCTTAACTTGACACAACTGGTTCGAGTCGCTCCTATTAACGCCTCCGGCTTGGATGGCCAGTTCGCAGGTGGCCAGGCAGGGTCGGGGTGCGGGCACCAGGCGGCCGTGCCAAGTATGTGGAAACGCTATACTCTCGTTCAAAATGGTGCTATATAATTGGAATTGTCAGGCCGGGAGGTTGATTCAGGATTAATGCAACAAGCTTTTGCTTAGCGCCTACTCTGATTCTGCAAGGCCTCTCCAACAACAAGCTGCATTAATTTTGTTTCATAGCACAGCTCTGGGCGCTGATATTTAAAATAGCAGAGCTCTGGGAGCTGTTGTTGAGTAGCACAGCTCTGGGAGCTGCTGTTTAATAGCACAGCTCTGACAGCTGTCGTGAAGATCGCAATTGATGCGCTGTGCTAACCTTGCAAATGTGACTAAAGACAACGAACAGGTGATAGGTTGTATGGTATGTACATATGTATATTTAATTCACGCTAACAGCCCTCGCCATCCCGGAGCACATAGTGGAAGCAGTGCTTAGACTATGTACGTGTAAGGCTTTATTGAAACGCCTGAAGTAAAGCATGCACTCCCAAGCGGACGATATCGCCATGGGCTCCCCTATTGGAGTGCTGTCCACCCAGCTCTTATGTGCAGTTGGTCCTGGAAGACAACAAGAAACCACACTTGGACTGTCGATATGTGGATGATATCCTAGTCGATATTATCAGCATGAAGGCTCTACACGAGTTGAAAAACTTCGAATATGACTCAGAACTACCCCTCCCAATTGTAGGAATCATAGCAGATGCGATGGGTGTTGTGAACGTCTCCATTGATGAGTCCAATGGCAAATATAATACCAGTACACATAGACAATGGCAAATATCATACAAATGCATACACAATGGCAAATACAATAGCAGTCACACGCACAATGTCGAATATAAGACAGGTGCACATAAATAATTGCAAATATAATACAACTACACAATGGGAATATAATACCAGTACACCCACACAATGGCAAATATAATATCAGTACACATTCGCAATGGCAAACATAATACCAGTACACGTGCATAATTGTGAATATCATGCCAGTATGACAAATATAATAGCAGTACACATACTCAATGGCAAATATAATACCAGCACACATACACAATGGTGAGTATCATGCCAGTACGACAAATATAATACCAGTACACATAATCAAAGGCAAATATAATACCAGCACACATACACAATGGTGAGTATCATGCCAGTACGACAAATATAATACCAGTGCACATACACCATTGTGAATATCATACCAGTATGGCAAATATAGTACCAGTACACATACACAATGGGAGATTGCCCACTCTTACTAATAATATTTCAATCTACCACACCAAGTTGGCACCTGACTATGCACTTCTCGCCAGACAAAGGTTGGCCGAAGACACACAGACACCGGCAACTACACGGGACATGCGGCGTCTCATCGCATCAGGTGCTACCGACGTTGGAGAAACTGACCCACTTATCGGCGGCCAGGTCAGGGCGCGAGGCACACTGATGTTTACCAAGGACCGCCGCTTGGTACACGGCCATGAATGTCTGCTGTGTATTGCGCATGGGCGAATCCAGGCATTTTGATCGGGAGGAGGGACGCACTTGTCCGAATGGGTGCCATTCGTCATTGTGGGGAACGCCACGACTGCAAGGAGTCGTGGAGTGTGTGGGGGTTGGAGGGGGGAGTAATCGAGCATTCTGTAGGGCGCCACAACTCCATGAAGGCATATGCCCGAGGCTCCCATCCCCCTCTGAATCCGCCAGTGGTATTATGTGCTATGTGTTATATGGATATGCATGATTGTAGTACACCAGTGCATTTGTTAGATGAATACAACGGCGTCCCAAGTCAGGGAAGCGGACTATTGCATAGCACGAGATGTCGAATGCATAAATATTTGCATGACGTGCCCACACACTTCTGATTGGTCGAATTGTCAGTGCACTGGCCAAACACGGCAGATAAGCCATGCTGGGAGTGTCTGGTACCTCTGCAACCGACTATCCATTTGTATTACACTTGGTGCATACATACTATTCCGGAAAAGCACCGCAAGTTCAGAGACATGCCACTAGTGCCAAAAATATATCGTAAATATCGTCATCGGCAGGGCCCACATTGAAACCAGCCACCTAATGCAGGCCACCTATGGTGGCGCCTATGGCCGTCCAATGTGGGTCGCCTATGGCGGCGAAAGCCAGGGCGTGCCAGTGCTGTCACGTCCGACCTGAGATGAAGGATCCCAAGGTGGTCGTCGTGTGTGTTGTGGAGCGACGAGCGTGATTGTGTTAAGCCCTACTTCAAACGACTTAAATCACTGGGAATCATTCGAAAAAGTCTGGGTTTGTTTTCTTTCGCCATCGTTTTCCAAGGAATAACGTAGGTGAATATATTTACATGGATCACAGTGAGAAACTGTTACGATGCGTAGGCCATATCAGGTCAGAATCAGACTTGGAATCCAGTATCAGTAATATAGGTGTTAGAGACAGAGGGAAATTGTAATTGAGAAGGTGATATAGTCTATGGCTCGCATCATTCCTCATATCTTCATTTTTGGCCATGCTGACATAATAGGTGACATAACAGTGACATTACGTAATTACCTGATGGAATTACCTACAAAGTATCCATATAGGTATATATATATACATATATATATATATATATATATATATATATATATATATATATATATATATATATATATATATATACAAATGTGTGTGTGTGTGTGTGTCGGACATTTGCAACAGAAACATTGAAGCAAAATGTTTGTATTCGATTGTCATCCGAAAATCATAACGTCTGGTCGAATACGTCGTATGGTCGTATGGTCAAGTTTAGTAAGTCCAAGCTTGAATATCTCCGGAACATCACTTTTGAATTATAAAAAATGTCCCAAGAAAAACTGAAGTGATGTTGAAACAACCTCGAAAATTGCATACACCTTCTGACCTCAGGACCTGGCCATATGGGTCAATGTATATATTGTTGAACGATCTCTTCAGTCTTCGCCAAGTTGTATACTGATTTCAAAGGTCAAATCAGGTCAATTAAGGTCAGATCACACGACCCCAGGTCATCTCAGATCATTCGTTTGCCGTCCAATGTGATGTCGCACAACAGCGAGGAGCAGCAACATTCGGCATAAGATGACATGGTGTAGAGCATATAAGGTAAGTGGCCTGCTATTATGTCGTTGACCTTTGACAAATATTTTAACCAAGAATGCTTGTTATATGCTCTTTATCATGATGGGCGTGAAAATTACCCACCTAATGAAATTTTGCAACAAAATGCGGCAAAAAGCACGGAAATTGACCTGACCTCGGTCAGTAGAGAGAAGGTTGTTCGTGTTGATAAAGGGCAGCATGCTCCATGGTTGATGCTTATCTGTTGCACCTACTTCTAATGGCGTCATTCTGGAGATTTTGAACATCACTCACTCTGGTCCGCGTCCCAGATGAATGACCTATGCTGACCTGGACCTGAAATTGTTCCAAAACGCACAGAGCAGACGCATAGGAAGCTACGGAAGACGTGTCCGCACGTCTGCTCATTCGGTCGGTATCACGGAAAGCAGGACGGGGGGGGGGCTTTCGAGAGCCCCCCGGCCACCCGGAGGGACAATATGATACAGAAACATTCATAGAACTACCTACGTCGGCAGAAAATTATTTTCACCGTGGAGCGCCTGAAGTAAATCAATTGTGTGACGCTACTAAAACAGCTCAGCTGTCTGCTAACAACAGAAGATTAGCCCCGGCGTCGATCGCAGACTATTTACTTATTGGTGATCATGCACTTGGGTTTGAAGTTTACTAGACACTTCTCAGAGCTTACAACATGGAATAATACTTTTTCATGTTTTTATAAGCACTTGTACCTACTTCTTTATGTATTGACATAATGATTTACACCACCCCTAGGTTCCTCAAGAAACAATTTTGTCATGCCTGCTATCAAGGCCCGGACATTTATGGACTTTGGCATGCATATGTTGCCGACGTCTAATGTTTCAATATTGCTGAACTAATCTTTGTAAGTTGTATCCTGTAAGAATTAACCGTTGTAAGTTGTATCCTGAAATGACTGACCTTTGTAGGTTGCATCCTGTAAGAACTGACCTTGTAAGTGGTATTATCGGTAGTGTTTTGCATGACATGACGTTTCAGCGCGTCCACTACATCATGACATGACGTTCCAGCGCGTGCACTACGTCATGACATGACGTCTAGCGTGTGCACTACTTTGCATCTTAACCAGTCAGCTTACACACATAAGCTTTGTCATGCTCGCTTTACCACATGCCCCCGGCCACACAAGACACGAGGTGCCTGTGCTTACGGCTGCTCTCCGGTCGACAGGACCAGAAGAAGCCGCTGCCGTCGTGGTCCCGCTCCTCCACGTCGTCGACGTCGACGTCGCCGTCAGACATCACGTTCACCCGAGAGCGGGGCTGCTCTAAGCTGGCAGTGTTCTGCGCCGTCTTCTCCGTGCTCATGGTCGGCCTGGGTTCCGCTGCCGGCATCTACTTCGGCTGTGAGTGCTCCTCACGGCAAACGTCCGGGCAGGCCTCGTGGGGAGTAGGGTCTCTGAGGAGGTTGACAGGGGGAACAGAGATGGCGTCGAGTGCTCCTGACGGCAAATATCCGGGGAGGCCGTGTGGAGAGTGAGTTCTCCGAGAATGCTGACATGGTGGAAGAGAGAGGGCTGTGTGCTGGTCTAAATGTTCACATAGCCGTATGCAGTATGCAGTGGGAGTTGATTTTCCCCTGTGAGCCACGACTTATATGCAGTTGCATGTCGTATTCAAATTCTTCAATTTCTGGGACATTTTAGTGTGTTGCTGCTTTTGGTTGATTATCAATAATTCATGGAAGTATTGATTGATTGGTTTGGTTTGGTTGATTATCGCGTATTGATTATCAATACGCGGGTTCCCTGGAGCAATAACTACATGCAAACTTACATTGCTGGTTCCTAGGAATGGCGTCTGTACCGTGCGTTTGGCATGTATTTATGGAATATTCATAAGAAGGCAACAGCCGTGTCAAGGAACAGCCAGGTGCTGTTTGTAATCTGGAATCGTACGCACAATGAAAACACGCTTAAATCATATCTGTGCATGTATACCTCACGGTATTATTATATTTCATATTAAATCACTTGCTCTTTGAAGAGAGCAAAGGCATGTTGTTTATCTTCTGTTGACTAGTTGATCTCATCACATCAAATCACATTGGATTGAAAATTACAGGAAAGCAGATATATATTGACCAGCCGAAAGCTGATCTAATCATTGGGTGCATATTTACCTTCCAGTAGTTGGCGTTTGCTACCATTATCGATCTGCGCTCCCTTCGACTGCCTTCGAAGGGTCTCCAAATTCAGGAACTTAATATAACATGTAAGGCATGTCTGCTAATCGTTTACTTTCATTGGTAGATGCTCCGGTGGCCTTCACCTTAAGAAGCACCTCTGGAACCCTGTAAGTGAAGAAATAGAAAAGTCTACCCACTCCAAATACGACATGAAAACGAACTCATGTTATCTCGTACATTGCAGTATGTTTATCCTCTCTCCATTAGTGAATGTGAAAATTCGAGGCAACATCCAATGTAATCAGTGGCATAGCAAGGAGGGACAAAGGGACCCCTGGCGGGCCAGAGGCGGCCCTCTAGCCAACCGGCCTCTAGCCAACCGGCGCGCATGGTCCCGTAAAGCGTTGGCGCAGGGGCCCGCAAAGGTCTCCTGGACCGAAGTGAAGGGTTCCTGTAACGACGAAAGGGGTCCCGGAATGACGGAGAGGTTCTCGGGCTGATGAAGAGGGTCTGAAGACAATGGGAGTTCCCCGGTAGATGCTGCGGGCCCTGGGCTGAGGCAACATGAAGGATTTCTAGATCGATAGAGGGGCCTGGATGGTTGCAAGGGCTCTGGCGCTCATGGAGGGCCTCCGAGTCGATGAGAATGGCCTCTTTGCCGAAGGATAGGACCGAAGTCGTACAAGGGTCCTTGGCCTAATGCGGGGGGTACAAACTGTTGAAAGAAGGGCCGACATAGGAGGCCCTGAGTCGCTAAAGAGGGCCCCTGAGCCAACAGAGAAGAACCTTAGCCGCAGGATGATACCGGACCGTCGGAGAGGACCCAGAGCCGGTATGAAGGGCTCCTGGGCCGATTTAGCACAAACAAGCCGAGGCCTGATTGAAGAGGCCGAAGCTGTTGAAAGAGGAACGGCCGGACGGAAAGGGTCCTGAATCGTGAAAGAAGTCCTCTCAACGAACTGAGAAGGCCCGGAGCCGAACATGCCGGTCCCTGGATCTCTCTCTCTCTCTCTCTCTCTCTCTCTCTCTCTCTCTCTCTCTCTCTCTCTCTCTGTCTCTGTCTCTGTCTCTCTCTCTGTCTCTGTCTCTGTCTCTGTCTCTGTCTCTGTCTCTGTCTCTGTCTCTGTCTCTGTCTCTGTCTCTGTCTCTGTCTCTCTTCTATATATATATATATATATATATATATATATATATATATATATATATATATATATATATATATATATATATATATATATATATATATAGTCTCTGTCTCTGTCTCTGTCTCTGTCTCTGTCTCTGTCTCTGTCTCTGTCTCTGTCTCTGTCTCTGTCTCTGTCTCTGTCTCTGTTTCTGTCTCTGTCTCCGTCTCCGTCTCCGTTTCCGTCTCCGTCTCCGTCTCCGTTTCCGTCTCCGTCTCCGTCTCCGTCTCTGTCTCTGTCTCTGTCTCTGTCCCTGTCCCTGTCCCTGTCCCTGTCCCTGTTTCAGTCACTGTCACTGTATCTGCCTCTGTCTCTGCATCCCACTCCCATTCACACACACATATCTTCAGGTTGACCACGAGTTCACATGCCGTCGGCTGATTCAGTGATTCTCAAGCAATTTCACCAATTCAGTCCGCCCACGTAGATTTGAGTATTGCCTACTCAGTCATTCGCCAATCGCATCCTGCCTGTGTTCAGGTCATCACACCACAAGTCGCACCATTTACTGTCGCTCGGCCAATCATGTTCTGCCTATGTTCAGGACATTACACCACAAGCCGCACCACTTACTGTCGCTCGGCCAATCGCGTCCTGCCTGTGTTCAGGTCATCACACCACAAGTCGCACCATTTACTGTCGCTCGGCCAATCGCATCCTGCCTGTGTTCAGGACATTACACCACAAGCCGCACCACTTACTGTCGCTCGGCCAATCGCATCCTGCCTGTGTTCAGGTCATCACACCACAAGCCGCACCATTTACTGTCGCTCGGCCAATCATATTCTGCCTATGTTCAGGACATTACACCACAAGCCGCACCACTTACTGTCGCTCGGCCAATCGCATCCTGCCTGTGTTCAGGTCATCACACCAAAAGCCGCACCATTTACTGTCGCTCGGCCAATCATGTTCTGCCTATGTTCAGGTCATTACATCACAAGCCGCACCACTCACTGTCGCTCGGCCAATCGCATCCTGCCTGTGTTCAGGTCATCACACCACAAGCCGCACCATTTACTGTCGCTCGGCCAATCATGTTCTGCCTATGTTCAGGACATTACACCACAAGCCGCACCACTTACTGTCGCTCGGCCAATCGCATCCTGCCTGTGTTCAGGTCATCACACCACAAGCCGCACCATTTACTGTCGCTCGGCCAATCATGTTCTGCCTATGTTCAGGTCATTACACCACAAGCCGCACCACTTACTGTCGCTCGGCCAATCGCATCCTGCCTGTGTTCAGGTCATCACACCACAAGTCGCACCATTTACTGTCGCTCGGCCAATCATGTTCTGCCTATGTTCAGGTCATTACACCACAAGCCGCACCACTTACTGTCGCTCGGCCAATCGCGTCCTGCCTGTGTTCAGGTCATCACACCACAAGTCGCATCATTTACCGCCGCTACCGAATGTTCAACGAATGCGGTATGTCGAATGGACGGTGTGCTGTGAATGTGCTGATCTGTGTTATACGCCAGACGTATTGGAGTGTATGAGCGACCGTGGTTACAGTATGCGCTCGTGCACATCGACGTCGGGCGTCCGCATGCACGGCATACCTAGAATTTCATCACAGTCTTGTCTGCTTTCTATTCTGTTAATGGCTGCTAAAGACAAATGTGGTGAATTAAACATAAGTACATCGTATTCTAAGAGGGACAAGCATGGCAGCTTGGAGGTGCAGTGATTTTCTCTCGCCCACTTAGCACTGAATAATCTGTGTGTTATTTACCAGGGTCGAATTCCCGATGCTCCAGGGTACAAGTAAGCAGTATTCCCGAGATTGTCCCACTGTATCTATGAACACTGACATGCGCAGTATCATGCTGAACATAACTGGATGGGTGAGGACCCAAATTAGCTCAACGTGGACTATATGAGGACACAAAATGGCTCAGAATGTGTCGAAATACTCAAAGAAATCGGCATGCATCATTGCACGGGTGATGGCGAACAGCACAGCACGTGACCGGGCCATGCAGCTCACCGGCTTCTGGCCGGTGAGGCCGGCCCGGCCAGCGATAGCATTCACAACCGGAGGGTCACGCCCGGGCGGCGGCCGTGGGTCCGTCCAGGTCAGACGGGTCATTGGACCGCACGCCAGCCTTTCTCTGCGCATGCGGGCCGACCTGCAGCACCGCTGACCTGGCCACTGATCTCTGACCTGCGGCGGTCAGAGACTGCGAGGCGGAAGCCTCGACGGTCGCTGTGGCAGCGGATGTGGTCGGTCTGCGCGCACGGCAAGCGCCGACCGCCAGCCATGGCAGCGCGAGCGGGACCCCACTTGTTCCAGAACTCGGCGCTGGGAATGGCCCGAGTTCTTGTCCGTACTAACCTAATATTTACCCAGACCGGGCGTCAACGCGTCTCTGAATTGGATACACGTCCTCAATATGAGTAAATAGGAAACGGCAATTACCGGTGGTTACGACTAATGTCGTGTGTGTTTACGTGAGTCGGGTCGGCGGGCCCTCCAGTGTGACGATCCATCCCAGCACGGACCATCTGGATCGGAGCGGGGCGTCCCTTCAGTGTGACGATCCAGCACACCACGGACCATCTGGATCGGAGCGGGGCGTCCTTCGAGTGTGACGATCCATCACACCACGGGCCATCTGGAGCGCCATATTCAGACCACGGTGCTATTGCCTTCCATGGTGCTGGCTCTGTTTCGCAAGACGCTGAAGCCCCATGTTGGCAAATAATGATGTGACACGCGTTGTGAATGCAGAGAACTCATGTGGCTACGTACGCCCATGCAACGCTCTATCTAGGGAAGTGGTCACTTTGTGTCAAGAAGTCAGTGGAATAATATGTGGCGCTCTGAAGTGAGTGTTTGTGGACACAGTCTGCAGCAGGGACGTACCATGGTCGATGCGCCCTAAAACCCTAATCCCACACACACACACACACACACACACACTTGTGCTGTAAGTCATTAGAGTTATGCCTTCGACTGTTCCAAATTTGTTAAAACAGTGAATGAGCGTGCTCGCCGTTTAAAAATCAGCGAAGGTCCAACACCGTGGCACTAAGAAGTGAGCCACGAAGAGTGAGCATTAACCCATGAAAATTCCCTTGTGCAGTTATCTCTCCAAAATCATTTTCAGGTGACATCTATGGTCGACAGAGTTCATGGATGCTATTGCAATTCGTGGAGGCAATTGAAGCTGACATGTTCTCTAACATACGATTGTGGTGCCCCGTAGCATTCTTACAGTGATTTTCGGTCTTGTTTGGGTCGTTTCTTCTTTTGAGACAGGGCAGCTGTACTCTCTTCCTGCACGATTTTTTTTAATTTCAGCCAGATCTCACCCTATTAGCTGAATCACAAAGCCAGCAATTAACCTCGTATACCGCTACCAATCGACTCAGTGCTGTTTATTAGAATAGTTCACGATGTAAGGGTTTGCCGAGTGCTATCTAGATATGCGAGAAAAAAAATTGGCCAGAAACATTCCAAGAACGTTTGAAAATTTCGAATGTTGAAGAAAAATTTAGGACTGGCGGCGAACCGTTTTCTGGGACTTCGAAAATTATAAAAGTCGTATTCGAAAATTTGGTGGAATATCCGAAATAGACATCGAAAATTATTTACATTGAGCGATCATTTCAATGTTGTTCTTCCCCGAAGCTGTTCTATCAGATACCAAAAGTTCACGAAGATTCAATTTATAAAATAGCTGCTAGTAGGTGCCAGATTTGCGTGATACGACGAAAGTGCCATCTATCGGCATAATTGTCGTGACTAGTCTATGAAGCTTTCCTAGCTAGTTTTAGTGTAATTAAGTGAGCAATATAGTCTGAAATGACAGAAGGGAAAAATTAATCAGCCGAGAAAGAGTACATAGTATAAAGAGTACATAGAGTACATAGAGTACATAGAGTAAATAGAGTACATAGAGTAAATAGAGTACATAGAGTACATAGAGTACATAGACCTGAAGTGTTGGCAGACATTTCATCGGTGGTGGTTCATGAGCAATCAAAGTCCCAATGGCTAATGTAATCCGTAGGCCTGGCGTTGAAATCTCCTCCGCTGCGCATGACACGCACAAATAGGTAACCTTCGAATAGGTAGGTAGAGACCGATGGTAACCTTCGAATAGGTAGGTAGAGACCGATGGTAACCTTCGAATAGGTAGGTAGAGACCGATGGTAACCTTCGAATAGGTAGGTAGAGACCGATGGTAACCTTCGAATAGGTAGGTAGAGACCGATGGTAACCTTCGAATAGGTAGGTAGAGACCGATGGTAACCTTCGAATAGGTAGGTAGAGACCGATGGTAACCTTCGAATAGGTAGGTAGAGACCGATGGTAACCTTCGAATAGGTAGGTAGAGACCGATGGTAACCTTCGAATAGGTAGGTAGAGACCGATGCAATTTGGCAACCACGGACGTTGATGGTCGTTTAGATTGCGCTTAGTTTTTTAATTTCGGTTTTTCCGAACAGCTTGGATTTTCTTCCCTCAGATTTTTCCGTTCTTTAACTTAAACGTTCACCTACACATCCAAGGGTGAGCCCGGACGCCCACGGCTCACCCTAGAGGTCCGGGTTTACGCTTCGTTTTCAGGGCGCGGGATTCAGTGGAAGTGAGAAAAGGAAGGATCCAAAATGGGGTGGGGCGAGCAGGGAGAGTCTAGACTTCCAAGATCTTCCAGAATATCCACCCTTGGCGATGTTCAGAACTAGAATATGCATGCAATTCAATACTTGTTGCTGATTTTATCATTGACTGGCACACTTCCGGATATGAAAGCCTCCTCTCGTCAACATATATTATTCAGCGCATGTACTACTCAACCATAGCTTGCTTTATTGACACTAGAATACGGTCAATGTATGTGCCAACATGATGAAGGAGAAGAGAATGTGTCGGTCAAGATGTTGTTAATGTAAACTTAACTTGAATTTCAAATTAACCAAAATAAAGATTTGTAAGCAAAGCAGTTCTGGATTGACGGTAGCCAATGCACGCATACCTCAGATTCAGACAATGCTCCGTGATTTATTATAATAAAGCATATAACTGTATTCCAATGTGTAGAAAAACGAAAGTGTTTTATATAGGCTATACTCAGTGGTTACCCTGTATTAAACCACAATTTCAGTTTTGTCGAGCCACTGATCTGGCTGGCCTGTCATTCCCAGCTTTGTCAAGCCAATAGCTCAGTTTCCTCGTGGGCCCCAGTAATGTCGGGCTAGTGACCCAACTTTGGGGCGGGGATGGCCGGGTGGTTAAGATGTTGAGTTCCACCAAAGGTCCCAGGTTCAACACTCGCACCACTCGGGACATTTCCCAACCCCGCGGCCCACCGGCGAAGCAGTGTGGGCGGCGCCATTGGCCGCGATCGTGCATAAAGTGCGTCGAGAACCACCCAATAAACAAACAAGTAACCCAACTTTCCTGCTGTTCCCAGTTTTGTCGGACCAGCTGCGCTCGCTGCAAGTGGATGACCTGCGGGTGTTCCGGGGTCAACTGCGGCTGACCTCAGGTGACAGCTACTCACGACAGCTGGCCGACCCTAGCACCGCAGAGTACGTGCGCAAGGCAGGCTTCTACCAGACCAAGCTTGACAGTATATTCAGACACTCCATCTACAAGTCGGCCTTCGTCGGAACAGAGATTCTTGGCCTGGACGGGTGCGTTCAATTTGGATTGTGTGCGTGTTCTTTGTTTCAGTTCAACTCTGCTATGCAAAACATGGGCACGATTCCCTGGGACCCACGAACTTCCACGAACTTCTGAGCCATCCCATGTAAGCTGAAATGTTTTGAATCAACAGCAGGCCCGACTCAACATGTCCACTAACACCACAACAAACGATCCGACGGGGGACTTCTTTCTCTGCAGCCGGGTCGATGGTTATCCCATGACCACTCTTGACCCCTGGATAGTGGAGACTGAGATCACCCGTCGGACACAAGCGCCCCTACACGCACGCCTCTTAAAATCGGGGAGCTCTTGATCCAGGCCTATAGCACCAACGACGCACAAATTATACCACGCATCAAATCCATCGGAAACCAAGAGGTCCACATAACACTAGATACACACCGCAACACCTCTCAGGGCATCATACACGCATGGGAGCTGGAATTCATGACTGAGGAGACACTGGCTCACAGATTTGCGAGCCAGGGGGTCTCCTCGGTCTACCGGCCCCCTCCCCAAAAAACAAACCAAACACACACATTATCATCCCCACTTTCACCTCCAAACAGCAACCCACACACGTCAGAGCCGGCTTCATCACATACAAAGTAACACCACGCGCACCCCTCCCTCGACACTGCTCATTCTGTCAAGAATGTGGCCACACGATGGGGGGGGGGGGGCTGCAAACACACAAACCCAACATGTGCCCTCTGTGCCGGCCCACACAACACCAACACCTGCCACAGCGAAACGCGGCGATGTGTGGGATGCGACGGAGAACACGGCTCCGGGACGAGGGAGAAAGATGCCTTCGGTGGAAGATGGAGAAAGATGTTCTCAGGCTCATCAACATAGAGGGTATAGCCCCGTCTCGGGCAAGGAAATTGGCTGCCGAACAGTATCCGTCGCTTCCCACACAGCCCTTTCGTCACCAAGAGCCGTCCACACAGACACACAAACAATATACGGCTACCCCTCAAGAACTCACTGACTGCTCCAGGAACACCCAGACAGACCCAACAATAGTCATAAGGCCACAACCCACCACACAAAACACGCTACAAGCACAGGCACCATCTCCCATACCACACCGTGAAGCATTCAACCCATCACCCCTGCCATGCCCCCCAGAACCACCCCAAGCACCACTAGCGCGACACAAAACCCACCACAACCATTATGGACCAATCACAGACTCAGATGACATTAGCTCAGACACCACAGACACCACCCCTCAGACAACCCAAGCACCGACAACACGAGCAACCAACAAAGCAAACACTACATCTACCAACAAACCAAACACAACTACCAAGAAAACAAAAACCCGTACCAAAACCACCCGAAAGTAGACAGCAATCAAACAAACAACATCCGAACAACTCCTCCACCGACTCTCTCCCAACCCTACCCATGACGTGTAAAAAGTAAAAACAAAAACAAAACAAACAGGCTGGTGTATGGTCGACAACAGGACCTGAAACAAACGTGAAAACAAAGAAAAAAAAGAATGAAAAATAAAAAACAAACAAACAAAACAAACAAAACAAAGAAAGAAAAATAAAAGAGAACACGAACTCATAAAAAGCCCAAACAGTGTATGACATGAAAGAGTGTTTCTTGCAATGTTCCACCGAAAGGCGATGACCCCCCACCCTCAAACTACGCCCCGGCACCGTCCGGACCACCACCTTCAACCTATCTACAAAGTCGTAAACAGCCGATATCACCTGACGGTGGCAGGCTGGTAAACTTCAATCAACAACAACAACATCTAAAATTTGAGCACCGAGAGTATGACCACCCCCAAATAGGTGGCATGCTGACTACCCTGAACAAGAAAACCTAGTTTACGGAAATAATGTGATTTTCTAACCCTCACTGGGAGGTGATACACTCCTCACAAATGCACACTACTTTCCTATTCAACAAGAACGAGGAATGGTGTCGTTGCCAAATTACGCTTTATGTTGCTTCTGATCCCACCCAGCTGCCAAATACCCAGCTGCCGTACAACTGGCCAAACTCGATATTTCGTTTCCGAATTGGTGCTCTCTTTTGTACGGACACCAAAACGGACACCAAAACGGACACCAAAACGGACACCAAAACGCTGGAGTTCCTGTGTGCGTCCATGGCTTTACAGGAGGTTAGCTGCTTCGAGTTTCGCCATCCTCTGGACTGAATACTCGGCGTTTATTCCGCGACATGACCACGGCCTGTGTTATCGCTGTTATAGTCATACCACTCTCGGAATCAAACAGCTGTCACTGGCACTTTACTCCGTGTCTGGAAACACTTCAGCTAGTATTAAGTCCGTCTCACGAGCGCCCCCTGGCGCCAGGGAGCCGGCGCATATCCGGTCAGCTTTTACCTTCCATGGAGCTGCCCGATTATCTCTGCAACTGGATACAGATATCGACGAGCCTTATGACTTTCTGGCTTCATGCTCAGCCATCCATTGTGAATGCAGCGCACCGGTTCCATTGGGGCCGGTCGTGGTTAAAGGTCCGGGACTTGGGATAGAGGTCCGAGACTTGGCTTAAAGGTCCGAGACTAGGGTTAAAGGTCCGAGACTTGGGTTAAAGTTCCGAGACTTGGGTTAAAGGTCCGAGACTTGGGTTAAAGGTCCGATACTTGGGTTAAAGGTCCGATACTTGGGTTAAGGGTCCGAGACTTGGGTTAAAGGTCCGAGACTTGGGTTAAAGGTCCGAGACTTGGGTTAAAGGTCCGATACTTGGGTTAAGGGTCCGAGACTTGGGTTAAAGGTCCGAGACTTGGGTTAAGGGTCCGAGACTTGGGTTAAGGGTCCGAGACTTGGGTTAAAGGTCCGAGACTTGGGTTAAGGGTCCGAGACTTGGGTTAAAGGTCCGAGACTTGGGTTAAAGGTCCGAGACTTGGGTTAAAGGTCCGAGACTTGGGTTAAAGGTCCGAGACTTGGGTTAAAGGTGCAGGATTTGATTAGCCATGAAAACTATTGGTGTATAAATTAGAACCAACGAGGCGTTAGCTGTCTTTCCCTTCGTACTTCCTTACGACAGGACGTGACTGTGTAAACACCTGTTAAAACATTTTATTTCCATTTCCCCACATCTAATTCTCCCATATCGTTCCTCGTGTCTGCCTGCCTGATATTTGATCTTTGTTCCGCTCCCTCTCGCCATCTCTTTCTTTAGCTCAGACTGTTGGAATATTTGTGTTCAGCTACATTTTCCTCCTTCTATGTCTGTGAGTATGATTTCCTCCACATGCGTGCCTCTTGATCAGCGATATCTGCTTGTTGCTTTTCAAGAGCATTTTCCTCATCATCAGTCCCCTCTCAACACGTGTTCGCTCATCGGCACGCTCTCGGGTAGATGGCCGATCGCAATACTCTTGTGAGGTGGCGGGGTCAATTTTACCCCCCACCCCCTGTCAGGTCGAGAGCCGGACACCCTATGGAGACGCGGGAACGAGTGTGTTATGGTGTACGAGGCCTTTCGAATGATATTGCATTTGTGAAGTTTGGGTAAGCTGGTGACCTTGCAGCTCAGGTCAAAGGTGATATCGATTAGTCGTCACTTTTGAATCCAGAAGCTAACAATTGCCTTATATCCATCTACTCCCTCCTAACACGAATTCGGTAGCTCATTGGGAGGCGATTGAGACCTCACATGGTGCATTTTGATGCACCTATCATAGGTCAGGTCAGGTCAACATAGTGACAGATTTTCAGCTTGCCAAAAATGGCACAAATGTCCAAATGCCTAGTTCTCATAGTTTAACATGGACACTGAATTCAAATTCAGTGCCAGAAATATCCCACAGTTACCCAAGCATACCAAAAAAAAGTTACTCGAGGTCACTCGATGTTAGCTGGTGTCAGTGACTTTGAGAAAGTAAAATACATGCTGAACTCAATATGACCTGACGTGAAGATGTCTGCAGCAGCCATGCAGTAGCAGCCATCGGGTACTGGGTAAATATCTGTGAAATGGAGTGGAATCTTAATTGCACTTCGAAAGGCTGCACTCTCTCAGAAGCGATAACCTGAATATAACTTTATCGAGCTCAGTGACTTTTAGTGGTATCAAGATGAAGCACCACTAACCGGTCCGCTAATCATTTTTATATAGCTACAAATTAAATAGTTAGCTAGCTTTCCATGGAACTGTTTCCCGTGCCACGCTCCGCCGTTTTCCCAGTGTTTTTGAAAAGTTCCAGGGGGAATTTGTCCCCCCCCCCCCACCTGAGCGCGTGTTAATTGTGACAGCACTATCAGTACGATACAGGCTGATAGCACGCAGCCCTGGTTTCCATCAGTGGCGACACGCTTCTTTGCCATCGCCCGCACCTCCCGCGGAGCTCCCACGCGGTTTTCAGGATCCACTTTCAGCCTGGTACGCCGCGGTAAGACCTGCGTGGAGGGATTCGGGTCACGTGACTGGCCGCCTTCCCATGGTGAGGTCAGAGGTCAAGCGCCCCAGGCGTGGCATGCGCTGTGGAGAGCCGGTTGCCGCCGGTTTCCTCCAGAAGGATCTGTGCCAACGGATGCGACACTTGTAGCTCATCAAAGGTAATTGACTATGCGGAAATTTTCAAAGTGGATAATTATATCGGGATGCATGTATTTGAAACAAACAACTAGAAACTTCGAGCTGGATGTGAGATAAGGTTGTCGGCACTTACTGAATGTATGTAAAATTGTCATTGGTTAGCTAAACGTTTCAGGAAGTCGGCCGATGACGTACTAATTGACCTGCATTACACCATAATTTACCGCGGACTCATGTCGACACCAGGAGAAATCGCAACCTGCTCCATACCCCTATATTGTCTGCATGAAAACAGATATCGCTCCTATTTCCCTGCAGCTAGTTAGCTATTCCATGGCCAAGTTGATCACAGATGAATCTCTCTTGCAGCCACCCGGAAGAGGACCTGATCGTATACTTCAACCTGCGGGTGGACACTCGCAAGATCCCAGTGGATGCAGGGGACCTCTATATCGTGCTTGCTGAAGAGCTCCGAGGCGGTAACGTTTTCAGCCAGTACGAAATCGACCGCGACAGCCTCCAAATACAGGGTGAGATACTGAACGGATCAAGATCTGTTTAAGTCCTGTTGCGGCCTATCATATTAAAGCATAACGTTCACTTTCTTTTAAATGCGTAGTGACATGAACATCCGCTGTAATTCTTCGCGGCGGTACCGGCGCCAAACTGAGTCTTCGCGGCGGCACCTGCGCCAAACTGAGTCTTCGCGGCGGTACCTGCGCCAAACTGAGTCTTCGCGGCGGTACCTGCGCCAAACTGAGTCTTCGCGTCGGTACCGGCGCTAAACGGAGTCTTCGCGGCGGTACCGGCGCTAAACGGAGTCTTCGCGGCGGTACCGGCGCCAAACTGAGTCTTCGCGGCGGTACCGGCGCCAAACTGAGTCTTCAGTTTTTCATGAGGACATGGATTGACACAGGTTGCGGCAACACCTGCCACATATCCTCTGCAGTGTGCTATGGGAACATGAACCGATCCGTTCGGGGCGGATCAGGTCGGGTCGGGTCGGGCCGGATCATGTTAAGTTAAATCAGGTCAGGTCATGTAACAGCATGTTAGGTCAGATCGGGTCGGGTCGGGTCGTGTCATATCTGGTCAGGCCAGGTTAAGTCAGGTCAGGTCAGGTAGTGGCATATAATGTCAGGTCAGGGTGGGTCGGGTCGTGTCGGGTCGGGTCGGGTCGTTGGATCCACTGATGGGAACGTTTGTCGTAGACACAGGAGAGTGCACTTGCTTGAGCAGCGCCCTCAGTCTTGAAATTGAAACCAATCTGTGTGTGTAGCTGTGCTGTGATTTGTGCTACAATTTCAGATCATTACCGGGTGACTGATGCTGTTCTCGGTATTTCGGATGCATTCAGAGTATCATGCAGGTGTGCTCCGAATCTGTTTCAGTGGTTCTCTGGTAAATTTGTTCCAACAGGTCGGCGTGCATATTTCGTTGTTCAATGGATTCTGGATCGTCGTCGATCCATTGCGGTGCATGACATTCGGCTTATACGACGACCGCATTTCACCGCATCACCGAAACACTTTGTAGAGTGGCTGGCGCAACAGGAGACGACGTCGCTGAGTGGAGAAAGGCTGCACTGCGTCATGGTTGCCATGGTTGCCATGGTTGCCATGGTTGTCATGGCTTACTGCGTCATGGCATCTGAGATGTGCGTCGTGTGATCCGGATGCTTGACCGGTCCTCAACACGGGCACAGGATGGCACACACATGCATCATCGCTTCCACCGCCTTCCAGAACGCACGAGCGTTATGCGCTCGCTCCCGCCCGACCCGCTGCTGAACTTCCAGACGACCCCACCGCCGCGAAAGGTCACAGAGGTTACGCTACAGCCACGCCAGTGTGAACCGCTGCAAGTGACCTTTTGCGCCCAGCTGCCATACAACATGACGTCATACCCCAACGTGCTGGGACATGTGGATCTACGCGAGATCAACGAACATTTGATCTCGTTCAGGTACGCACACGCCTTGGTCGGAACACTGACGGGCCTCTTTCACTGTGTGACCTTTGACCTAGTCGGGTTGGTTCGTATTCATTGACCCCGACTGAGAAGCATTGCTGTGCTGACCTACGCTGGCATGCTTGATAGGATTTTACGCTTTCACACCTCCAGTCACTGGCAAACAAAGCACAAACTGGGTGACTTGTGAATGTAGTGTGTAGTGTGTAGTCACAATGTAGTGGATGGTGTGACCATCTACCAGTGGTGGATGCAGCTAGTTACGAGAAGTCGAAAGCTTATTATCTTCTATGGGCTGAAATTTGTTCGCTGTCATTGACGATGCTGTTCTAATTGTTTCTTTCAACGGATTACTGTTAAGTGACCAAAATAGCATTCGTTTCTCTTTACTGGATGTGATTTCCTGCGGTATTTTGTGAGGTGTGTTATCGCTCCATTCCACATATGTGTCCCATAGTTCATACAACGTCTTCTGAGCCTAACATATTCAATAAGATCGTTCTTTCTCTCTACGGTTTTTGTGGGTTTGTTGGTTGATGTCCCTGTGCAAAATTCGTCGATTGATATATTGATTGCCAGAGTGAGACATATAAAGTTTTCCTTGCTTGCACCGAGCGGAGAGGAACTATTTTTTGCCTTCTGACTCTCGATATTGATCGTTCTGGTATTCCCAGAATCATTCCTCCCCGATCTTCTAACCGGAGATCCTTATGTATGAAGACTGTGCAGCCTCCGGGCTGCTCTCTGTCCCACGACCCTCCATCCGGAGACTGTGCTGCCTCCGGGCTGCTGTACCACGACTTTCTGTACGGAGACTGTGCAGCCTCCGGGCTGCTTTACTGCGACCTTTTATCCCGAGACTGTGCAGTCTCCTAACAGCTGCCACCCGTTATCCACCAGAGCGATGGGCAAATGTTGGCTAGCCCCGTCTACCGATCGGAACTGATGGACAGGTTCGAACCAGCCTACTTCTTGAAAGAGGGCGGGCTCGGATTTGTTTAACACCACTCCCGTTAAACATGTGGATGGACTGAGTCTTAACCCGCCTGCCAGCAGGGAGTCGCGTGCTGAGCATTTAACCCGTCTGCTGCCAGGGAGGTGGTAGACTCGGAGTGCTTCCGACTGGCGCACGACTTCGTGTGTCAGCTTCTGCAGCCAGCCTGCCTGGCCGACCAGATGATACTGCCTTGTCGGGACTTCTGCCGCGACTTTTACTCGCAGTGCAACCCGCGCCTGCCCAGCCAGTTCATCGACCGCATACTCTGCGACAAGTTTCCAGCTTACGGCGAACAGAAGTGTCTCACCAGACCAGGTGATTAGCTGCCCTCGACCTTGTGCCCATAAATTCTGAATCGCGTACGCGTGTGCTCCTGATGACGATTTGGGTGATTTATTCCTTCGGGTTCCATAATGTATAAAATATGTGCGTAAATATCTACATTAACCTTTTAAATATATTAGTGCTCATGCATGGAAGGAAAAATAAAAAGTAAACTCTGGAGATGAATGCAGGCACCAATCTTGCGCTACTTGTTCTCCGGTAGATGGGATCATGAGTGCGTTCATGCCCATTTTCGGATTGCTAATGCCTGTATAGCTGTATTTGAGCATGACGATTTGTTTGCGCTTCCATGCACAACATTTGGCATCGTAGTTTGGGGATTTCAACTATGTGGTTTATTTATCGCCCCAGAACAGTAATCGTCCTAAGGCAACCGCACAGGAAGTTATTCAGATGAAAAATAATTTGCATCGAGTACCCTATATATTTGGAACGGCCCCTACCCGGCCCCTACATCATTGACATGCTTGCTGGGCCAGGAAAATACTGGCCCACCGTCCGCTGGGTCTAGACAAATACAATTATTTACCTGGTTTTCCTTTAATAACGGCATTTTGTACACTTTACACTGGTGTGGGAAGACCCCAAATAACAGCTGGGACAGCAAAACCCTTGCTAACCAAGGGTTAGCAAGGGTTAACATGTGTGCTAACCCTCACCCATACAGCGGGGTTGATGCTGCCCCCTGAGGTTTTTCGCGAGCACGGAAATAATGCACACGTCAGCACATTCCAGCTTGGTGTAGCTGACGAGCATCTCTTGCCGACTTCACGGTACAAGAAAAGTAAATTGTTTTGTAACGTCACTGAGCTCTGATGTCATCAGAGGGAACATGTCACACTGTTTTCGTCAAAATCGCGACTTGTCGGTAATTAACCTCACTTATTGTCTCTAAATAGCCAATGTTGGATGCCATAGTGTTGGACAACTTACTTGATGTTGTTGCATAGGTAAATGAGCCTTCCAGGGTCATTCGATGCCACTGACCTAACTTGCTTCAGATAACATTTATTGTCGTCTGAATCACCCTGATGATCACCTTGACGCTGCACTGGGCACAAGACAATGGTGTTTGGGGCATTATGTTGGTAGTATCCGAAGTGAGGTTTACACCTCGACCTCATCTGACCCTTAACCTTTGAGTCGAAATGCAACACAGCGCACATCGTTGGTATTCCAGGATACTGAGAAATGTTGTGCTGTACATGTCATGTGCGCATCGGTTATTGGTTTTACATTGGTAATGATTAATCTCGAAATTCCCTATTTTGTTTTGAAAAACACTGACCTTTAAGCTGACCCAGAAGTTCAACCAGTGACCCAAAGTTTAAACGAATTCCAATTGCGAGATATCGTTACTATAGCTCGCTGGTTTTGTTTATGTCGTTATCTCCCTCAGTTTGAAACCGCACGGGAAAGTTAGTGCAACATCTCTCCCCGCACTGGAAAAGGTGGCAAACCTCCGTGTAAGGGGAAAGCTAAAATGACTAAGTTTTTTTTCCAATGTAATAGGTCTTGAGCTTGTCGCTGCCAATACGTGAGCAGTCCTGGTTCCTGACTGAATTCGTTCCTAGTCGCATACCTTGTCTGGCCCCAGATGACCGCTTCGCTCATGCCGTGTGCGTGGCCTAGAATTGGCCGGGCTTGGTGGTATCGTGTGAGATTCCACCTCACCCTTGATCCTGTGACTGTGTCCGTGACCTGCAACTGATCAGGTGTGTGACTTCGTGACCTGGAGCTGGCCGGACTCGGTGGTCGCGTGTGAGATTCCACCTCACCCTTGATCCTGTGACTGTATCCGTGACCTCCAACTGATCAGCTGTGTGACCTCGCCTAACCGACAGGCTGTGTCCGTGACCTGGAGCTGGCCGGGCTGAGTGGTATCGTGTGAGACTCCACCTCACCCTTGATCCTGTGACTGTGTCCGTGACTTTCAACTGATCAGCTGTATGACTTCGTCTGACCGACAGGCTGTGTCCGTGACCTGGAGCTGGCCGGGCTCGGTGGTCGCGTGTGCGACGGCTGGCCGGACTGTGAAGACGGCAATGACGAGGTCGGCTGTCCACTGTGTCCGTCCGGGCAGCGGCGGTGCCGCAGCGAGCGTGTCTGTGTGCCGGCCGCCGCTCTCTGTGACGGCGCGGTCGACTGTGACCTGGCCGGCGACGAGGCGGGCTGCCGTGAGTACCCATTGCGGACGGACACACGCCACACACGCCACCACTGCCGGAATCTTACGCTGAGACGCTCTTGCCCATCTCTCCTGCCTGCCGATTCCACCAGTGGCGCTCTCATGTGGCCCACTCACAGTGAGGGTGCCTTACTTGATGCTTCCATCCTGAGGTGCTCTTGCGTGGTACTTATAGCGTTGGTACACTTACCTCCTTTTGGTACCTCCTCCCACCTCCTTTTATCTTGTGATTTTAACTGGCTTTCACATCATGGGCTACTGCATGTCACTCCTACCTGAAGCTGTTCCTACCTGGTGATGTTACCTGTCACTCCTACTACGCTGAGGTGCCCACTACATTCATGCCCGGAGGTCACCTCACCTGATGCTTCCATCGGATGGATGCTGAAAATTATCCAGTGAAGGAATAGCCAGTACGGCCCTGCTCTGGAGGTCATCGGAGGCATGGCAGGTACCAATTGCTCTCACCGGTGGCAGGAGACGAGTCATGCCACTAGTCGGGCATTATTACATGGCGGCGGATCTGTCAGCATAGCGCAGCAGGAAATGTTTAACCGTCGAGTGCAACAGTGACTGACTTTGACGGTGTAGTCTTGGGACGGTGTTCCTCTTGCCGCTGATTACGAGTGTATGGTCTTAGGATGGTGTTAACCTCCTGCCGTAGATAACCGGTGTGTAGTCTTGGGACGGTGTTCCTCCTGCCGAAGATTACTACAGCTGTGCGTTTATGTAGTCTTAAGACGGTGTTCCTCCTGCCGAAGATTACTGCAGCTGTGTGTTTATGTAGTCTTGGGACGGTGTTCCTCCTGCCGAAGATTACTACAGCTGTGCGTTTATGTAGTCTTAACACGCGCACTGGAGGGGGGGCGAAATCCGCCCACCCCTCCGGTTTTTCGCAAATAACTGCACATTTTACCGGTCGATATACGCGATTTTCGGTGTACCTGCTTAGAAATGAACGGCGCGTCGTTTAAAGCAAGAAAAATGGAAATCGGCCGAAAATGTTTCAAGTTAGGGGCCGCTAAAGTCAAAAAATGTTATAGCGCCAGACCACAAAAATCGGCGCTGATGCGTTTCCAGTATACTGACAAAAGGGAAGTGTTCTAGGCAACACTAGCGACTTGTTTGATGCATATTGATATGCTGTATAGTTTCAAGGTCATGCTAGGTCACCAAGGTCAAGTCAGGTCAAGTTCATGACAGGTTAATGGAACCAAACTTGATCAACTGGAATGCTGTCATAAATGCGCTACTGTTTGTCATTTGTACTGTTTGTCATTGCGTTTCCATACTTTATTCATGTACTTCACTCCCTTCTTCACGAAGCCGATTGCTCCGAGCTGCCCGACGGAGCAGTCGGGCGGCCGGCCGGTTCCGGTAACTGGAACAGGTAACTGACCTGATAAAGTGGTGCTATATAGGTGACCTGAGGTCAAATGTTGGGTCTAGCATCTGCATTGCATCATTAGTAATGTCCAAAACATCATTTATGCCAATTTTTGAGCATCTAAACACAATCACAGCGATCCATAACGATGACAACCCAAGCCACACAAAATCGGAAAATTTTGCCAATCTGACCTCATTTGACCTTGAAGATATTGACCTAAGGTCACGAAAATTGCACACAATAGAGTTTACTACCGTGCCCATCCACCCTGTGAATTTCGTTCCTGCAGCTTTACTAGGAGCCGAGATCTTATGGGGGGGCGGAATCCGCCCCCCCCCCTCCTCCAGTGCGCGTAATTCTCAGAGGCCCTCCAGGGCGCGTGTTAAGACGGTGTTCCTCCTGTCGGAGAGTTCTGCAGCTGGATGTGTGTGGTGCTCCAGTGGTGTGATACCCAGCCAGCTAGACGAGGTTTTGTCAAAAATGAGTCTTGAAAAGATGAGACATGGAGGAATGCGGTGAATGCCTACAGCGGCCGAAATTAATCTGGGCGCATTATTTTATTCGTGTAGCCATTACGACTGGGTCGCCTAATTTTGCTAAGTTGATTACAACTAATTTCATTACACCTGTTTTAAACACTTTACTGATTATGCAATCATACACAATGATTGCTTATTTCTGCAAGCGCTTTGTTTACTTGAATATGCAATATCTGACCAGTTAAGCTGAATACTGAATACCTGCTTATATGACCCCAGGAAAGGTTATGAGATGAGCTAAAATCGCCGCTTCTAAGCTTGTTATTCATCAGTATTGTACGGATGGCTTTAAGCCGGACAATGGGCACCGGAAGATTTGGAAGAATGTTTTTAAAAATGGAAGCCGGAAATTCCCTGGAATGTCACATCATTGCAGACAGCATTAATTAAATTTGAACAGATCTACATGCAATGTCATTCGTAATTAATAAATGACATATAAATGATACTCTCAAAAATATATGGCATGTAAATAGTTTCTACGTGTAGCATTACTGTATAATATCTCAGTGTAATATTACTCAGTGTAATATTACCGTACAATAGTGCAAATGATACTCAAATCTCTCAAGTTTCACCATGTAAATGTAAATGATACTCAATGCTACTCAGTTTCAAGATACGGCAGATACATTTTTTGTCGCTTCCAGGTGTGTGTTTGAGGAGATCGATGGTAGCAGGCTATTCGATTATGTATGCATGAATAATATATACTAATGCGACACCAGTATCCAGTATATTAATTGTCTTGCATATTTGTACAGTTTATGGAGTACAATGAACTACTGATAGACGTTTCCTATATTTTCTATGAAACAAGGTTGTCCCAACAAGTTGGCAAGCTTTACCAGACCATGCGTCAACTGGACTGCTCCACCAGGGCTATTGTCATGCTCATTGCACTGTTTCTGCCAAGTCGTCCCCAAAGATTTCGCCACGCGCAAACACATTTGGCCTGTGTCGACCTGCGCTGCTGGCATGTACAGAAAGCCATCAGCTGAAGCCGATGTGAGCATGCCACCCGAGCGCTCCCATGCGTGTAATCTTACACGACCCAATTCTGAATCAGCAGCAGGTTACGTGTCGTACAGATTAGTAAAGTAATTGAGAGCGTGAGTGCTTGACCTCGCGTCTTCTCACACTTCGGTTGCGACAGGAGGGCTGTAATGAGCGTTTTGGGGAGACAGAGAGAAGGGTGGTTAGTGATCCGTAATGCAGCGGCATTTCTCGGCTGAAATAACAAAACTCGCTGTAAAGAATGTCTCAAGTATAGAATGTCTCCCAGCCAATATCACCACACGGTGGCAGGCTGGCAAAATTCAACACACACACACACACACACATGTCTCAAGTTTAAATCGTCTCCTCCCTCGTCCCTCTGAAGAACGTTTCAAGATTAAGTCGTCTCGTCCCTTGCCTCTCTGCAGAACGTCTCAAGATTAATTCGTCTCCTCTCTAGTCTATCTGAAGAATGTCTCAAGCTTAAGTCGCCTCCCCCTCGCTTCTCTGAAGAGTGTCCCAAGTTAAAATCGTCTCCTCCCTCGTTTCTCTGAAGAGCGTCTCAAAATTAAGTCGTCTCGTCCCTAGTCTATCTGAAGAATTCCTCAAGCTTAAATCGGCTCCCCCTTGCCTCTTGAAGCCACGTTAAGCAGGTGAAGGCAGCCTACATAACGTTGCACATCGCCGATAAGGCCGAACAGCCAGCTTGACCTGACAACACATCACGAATACGGCAATGGCACCGACAGCGGATTGTCGACGTTGGCATGACGTCACTGCTTCCGGTTAGGTCCACAGCCGACTGGTGACGTTGACCTGCCGCCACACCTGCCGGCAGTGACGTTGGAGGGCGGCGGCGACGCGGCCGGAATGGAGGGCTTCCTGACGTACCAGGGCTGGGGCCGGCCTCACCACGTGTGTGCCGACGCCGAGGGGACAGAGCCTCCAGCAAACGGCTCAACGCTCAGCAACCTCACCTCCGCCTGCCCCCTCCTCTCATACAGGTGAGCAAATGAAAACACGTCCCTTAAATGTGGCGATGGTGCAGCAGGGACGTCATTGCGCATCGGCCGAGGTGGCTAGGTGGGATACGTAGCTATGCATGCGACCAAGTGACAGGCATTTTGGCTATTTGCAATGCACACATACAATACACACGTTTTCACATCTAATGGAGGCAGCTACCCTCGCTCAAAATGCGCCTAATTATTGATAAGTTTTAACGCACAGTGTCTATGCGTATTAAGGAACCATTGCGCATGGTTCATCATTCCTCCCTCCCCGCGCATATCATTAGCCAATATACAATTGTATTGCCCACAGGAACCAGCCACATTTGTCCGGTGGCAAAATTTGCACCTTTCACCTTCTTCATTAGCACGATTGCTCGTACAACACTGGAGTCCACTATGTTCACTATGTTCAGAGACGATTGCGAAGATCAAAGATTCAGATTAGGATTGCACCGGCGATTAAAAAGTGTAAATCACAGCAAGCCGACTGGTGTACTCTGAAACGAAGCCGTTTGCCCAAGATATCTCCATCAGACCAATCGGGACTGGCCAATGGCTGTGACGTCATTGGAATCCGAGAGCTCGACGGATACCGTACATCCGGCCTTGATCATGTCTTTTAATGCTTAGTGGCAGGCCCTATTTTGACGTGCCTACTGCGGATAAATTGCCCCGCCCCCATCCCCCAGTTAACGGTTCTGCCCCCACAGTCACGGATTGTTACCCATCCACTAAAGCTAGCTATCATGGACTGTCATGCATCTACGTGAGAGAAATGAAAACAATATCTCATCGAGAAACACAAAAAAACTAACATGGGTGTAAAAATACGGAACCAAACTTTCACCTACATGCCAGATGAGAAACATACAACTAACGTCACAGACATACAGTCGGTCACTGACCCGCCCTGACCGACCCTGACCGACCCTGACCGACCCTGACTGACCCTGACCGACCCTGACCAATCCTGGCCGACCCTGACTGACGCTGACCGACCCTGACTGACCCTGACTGACCCTGACCGACCATGACCGACCCTGACCGTGCACGACAGAACCACGGAGCTGGTGGAGTCGCGCGTGCTGTCCCTGACTGGTTTTGATCGACCCTGACTCACCATAACAGACCTTGATTGATCATGGCGTATCCAATTGACTTTAACTGACCCTGCACGACCCCAACTGACCAAACGTAATCCTGCTCTAACCCATCCTGACAAATCATGACTGACCCTTACCGACCCTGACCGACCTTAGCAGACCCTGACCGATCCTGACCGATCCTGACCGACCCTGACCGACTCTGACCCACACTGACCGACCCTGACCGACCCTGACCGACTCTGACTGTACACGGCAGAACCACGGAGCTGGTGGAGTCGCGCGTGCTGCCGGTGGCCGACCGGCCGTCAGCCGAGTTCGTCCAACTGCAGGGCCTGTCGGAGGGCTCCAGCACGTTCCAGCCGACCGAGTGTCCCTCCGGCGCTGCCGTCTACCTCCGCTGCTCTCAGCTGGGTGAGTGCAGGGGAGCGCATGCCTACCACCGTCCTCATCATATTGCACACCTCCCTGAATCTCACTATTATCCGTCACATCAATGTGTTCCACCAGCAACCGTTGCTCAAGATGGGCCAAGCTCGTCTGCAATGTATTTAATGTACAGTTATGAAGTGCTAATGGCTCTGGAGCACGGGCTATATAGTAACACGTGACATTAGCCGACACTGAAGTGCATGCTGGTGTCTGTATCCATAATGGTATGGTAACCGTACTTTCAGTAGTATATGGTGGTATATGGAGCATCCCAGCCGTACCTTCTCTACTCGGGTGCTTACACTTCGCCGTCCAGCATGGCGCTACCAGATGGCGAGTATTCGGCTGTGATTGTTCCTTGATGTACCTTTCTGTCCCCGTTCCCTGACCAGTGGCGGTACCTTCCTATCTCCCTTCCCTGAACAGTTATGCTACGTGCGGGCGGTTCCCTGACGGTACCTTCCTATCTCCCTCCCTGAACAGTTATGCTACGTGCGGGCGGTTCCCTGACGGTACCTTCCTATCTCCCTCCCCTGAGCAGTGGCAGTATCTTCTTATCCCCTCCCTGACCAGTTATGCTACGTGCGGACCATCCAGCGGCATGTACCAATGTGATCCCTTTCCCACCGTGCTTAGCCTGACCGGCTGCCCTGTGTGTGCTAGCCTGTGGAATGGCGCCTCGCCAAGCGCCACTACGGACGGAGAGGGCAGCGCACGCCGCCGACGCTGACTTCCCCTGGCACGTGAGGCTGCTGCGCGATGGCGTCCATCTCTGCGACGCAACCCTCGTCGACAACCAGTGGCTCGTCTCTTCGGCTGCCTGCTTCACGGGGTGAGGGGAGGGCCGCGAATCGCGGCGCCGTGTGCCGCTATGAATGTGTTGGCTGCATCACCGTGCACCATGGTAGCACTGAATAGCAAATAGTGAATGGGGTGTAACTTTACCACATGCTGCATACTATACTACTCCTATTGTTGAATATGAAACGTTGTGGCATGTGCCGTGACGACATTTGATACGATAAGATCGTATCTCTTACCATGTGCAATTCAGTGGAACGGGCGAGGACGCATCTTATATCATACGTGATGCTATTGGATATAATGCGTACGTATTTCATGTCGCAAGTGATAATACTGGGGAGGATGAAACCATGTCGCATCCTATGAGTATTCGGGTATGTTGTTCTTACTTATACTATGCTGTTGGTGAGGTTATCACCGTTCAGAAATTGCGAACACTCCATTTCACTGAAAACCGCAAATTTTCAGCACCAGAATATTCGTGGAAGCCACAAATGTTCACACCCTCAAATGAGAGGCCCGGGTCATACGTCATCCCCAAAGTGCGCCTCTGCTCTTGGCTGAGCTTCTCCCTCTTGGCTGAAGATGTTCACGACATGTACGGCAACCGTCGCGTGGTCGACCAGTCTGTCGACCGTTCTCGAAGCAGCAGTCGGAACTCCGGTGTGACAGAGGCCGCTGGTTCTAGGCGCCCGCGGACCCGGTGGCGAGCAGTGCTCGGAGCGCCGCGAGTCGGCAGCCGCCCGCCCTACCGGCAGACGCGCAAAATCACTGGTATGGTGCGCTCGCCGCTAGATGACAGCACGATCACGCTGTTACGGCTGGCGGCGCCCACTGACGACTCTGATCACGTGCGGCCCATCTGTGTGGGCGGCGATACGCTGAGAAACGATCACGTCACCGATTGCTACACCATCGGTTGGAGCCGAGCAGGTCAGCACGAGGCTACAGAAACACAGGATTAGATAGCGGCCATTATAGCGGTTGCGCAGCGCTAGATAGCGGTTGCCAGCCCTGCCGGGGCTGCAGGCCTACTAACATAGGTGTAGGTCTTTAACAAATTGATTGAGAGGACACAATGCATGAAGGCAATGGGCGGGCCCAAGTTGATTGGGGGGGGAGGCATACCACATAGGGTCGCATGCTCAAGGCTAAAATTATTGGGGAGCACAGCCAACATTGGGGGACAGGGCAAGTGTTCTTCCAATAGCATGAAATGCTACACCAATGGCTGACACAGCATCACTCGATATAAGATGCAAAATAGATCATTTGCAAACTGCATCTGAAGCCGTTTTCTGTTTCGCACTGCATGTCTGTGGCTTGGCATCAGAATTTGCCATTACCGCCCCAGTTAATAAAACCGTGAATGCTCTCTTGCATATTTGGATTATATGAAATGTTAGACCGGGCGGAGAAGCTGACGGGTCCAACGCAAACGAAAAATAACGTCTCGGTGGAAAGCTGGCTTGAAGGGATGGTTCACCCGAAAGTGTGTAAAGCTGCTAGCACAATCCAAACGCTATGGGAAAAACTTGAGTCCTGCTAACAGAAATATTCGTATAGCCATTGACTTCGGCTTCCACTTAGCCCGGTGATCAAGCATTTTCAGAAGTGTAGAATTTAGAGGGTTGAAATAAGCTTCACTCACCGGGCTTACTGTACTGACCGGAGTTCCCTACGAATCACCGTTGACTATGGCGATATGTTTTTCGCCCTCTCAAATTATATCATGAACACTACGAGTTACACAGTCAAGTGTGGTGTCGTGAGAAAAATCTTATTCAAACGAAACCAAATCATCAATCACTTTGACCCTTGGTCAAACATTATATCACTAGAGGTCAGGGAAGGGTCAGATTAGACACAAGTTTCCTATGCCTTGTTGCCGTTTTTTGAGTTTAGAAACTACATTTCCTACTGGTCCAGGTTATCATTGGTGCAGTTGACTGCTGGTGCTTGGCTCTTGGCTATTGACAAGCTTTTAGCTCTTGTTAAGACTGGTCTATTGACACCACCTACATCTGTGCTTAATGTCATGGTCGCTAACCATAGCATGGGGAATATTTGAAGATGTCAAGTAAATTCAACAAAATGGGAAATTACTTGAGGACTAGGTGTTCTGGCTGAAATCTGACCACATTCCATCGATGGACCATTCCATCGATGGACCATTCCATCGATGGACCATGCCATCGGCACATAATTGAATCTGCTTTCGAATGGTGGCACGTGTATCCTTCCACGACCCCTGGAATGGCAGTTCATGTCAAGGATAAAACACAGAAGACCTGCAGAAGGCATTTTTGATCCCTCACCTTTTACCAATGAATGGTAACACTTATTTTATTAAACAAAGGCCAATCTGTGGTAATTTTAGAGGTCAAAGTCGAATTCAGCATCCACAATTTCCCCCGAATTATATTTTTCAAATATGAAGTCCCAAAATTCAGAGTATGATAATCTAGTTAAGTGACCTTGAATGAACAAGTCAAGGTCAAAATCCTATCGGCATACCATAAGGTAACCTCTTACCCTGTTTCATCTAACTTCAGCCCATTGAGGGCTAAAACGCAACACAGTTTCGAAATTCCTTGTAATGAGGTATGCGAAATGCGGTACACGTGAACATATTTTGACCTCTCCTGATCTGACCTGACCTGATACAAGCATGCACTTTGCATAGGACACTAAGCGATGTCGCATACGTGACGGTTTTTACTTACTCAATTAACCTTGAATGTTTACACAATTAAATAGTTGTAACTGTTGGCCTTGAGCTGACCTCATAGCCTTATCAAAAATCACCAAAACATTTTCTGTGTTGTTTAAGGATGAGCTATATATGTATGCGTGCCATTTTTGGTCTCATAAGTACAGCTGTGAATAAATAAAAAAGATAATTTTACCACCTAAAATCACCTGAGCCTGACTGTCAAAGATGTAGTTATGACGTCATTGTGACGTCATCCTGCACCACATCGAACTGTTACTTGCACCAAGATGTGAAGAATGAATGCGTGAAATGGTGCGCGAAGATTCATGATTCTATCTCTAGGATTTCTCGAGATATTTGAACAATTTGTTCGGGAGGTCGGAAAACGTCCTCCCCAGTCAAGGTCGTGTTAGTTCAATACACAAACACAAAATTACGTAACCATTCCAGTTGAAGAACTGCAGTAGGTGAAACATATACAATTAACTGATTATAACGTGCATGACACTACTTCAAGAACTTGTAGCGTACGGACGCTTCAACAAGAACAGAAAACGATGAGATGACGCTGCTCCTAGTTGCACTCCGAACACTCATTGCATGTGGTAGTTGAAACATATATGTACCTATGATCGATTTGAATGAGACAAGCATTTATTCAGATTTAACCACTACTCCGTTCTCAGGCAAGGAGATGAGCTACGTGCCCCTGACAGCGTCACTGCACCGCGACTGCCTCAACGACTCGCTCAGCACCAACGTGACAATCTGTGCCCGGCCAAGGTCACCAGACACCCGCTGTGAGGTACGTATGCAACTATGCTCGGTCAAGGTTACCAGGTGCCCTCTGTGAGGTACGTGTGCGACTATGCTCGGCCAAGGCTACCAGACGCCCGCTGTGAGGTAGGTACGTGTCCGTCTAAGCTGTTAATTGTTTATTATTATTGTTGTTTTTTTGGGTGCTTCACGACGCATTTTATGCACGATCACGGCTGATGGCGCCGCCCACACTGTTTCGCCGGTGGGCAGCGGAATTGGGAAATGTCCCAAGTGGTGCGAGTGTTGAACCCGGGACATTTGGTATCCAAAGCTGAGCACCTTAACCACTCGGCCATCCCCGCCCCTGGCCGTCTATGCTCGGCCAATGTTACTGGATGACCTCTGCAGTGCACATTACATGGTTCGGTGGTTGAATGTGAAGGGCATGGACGACCTGGGGGGGGGGGGGGGGAAGGGACGCGGCTAGGCAAGATTTGTGACAGTGGACGTTCCCCTAACCCAATCATCTTCGATCCGATGAAATTTGCATTTCCAGTCAGCCTGCATCTCAAGTCGGACACTTGCGTCAGGTGATGTCAAGTGGTACCATACGGAAAACGATAACATGTAGGCATCTCCGACACACCGAATTTCTCTATAATCATTCCACCTCCACACACACCAGATTTTCCGTATTTGTGTGCCCAGTGCGCGTTTTCCAGATCCCGTGCTCATGCATTGTACCATATAGCTTCTGGAACATCGTCCGTCCCAATTACTGCGATAAAACGACACATCTGCGGATCAGCCGAAGTGTAACGAGTCACTCAGTTTGTGTCCGCAGTATGTCCTGGCAGTCGTCGCGCCACCAAGCTCAAATGATGAAGCACAAAACAGTAAACATAGAACAGAAAACTAGAAAGACCACTGTGACGTCCCCAACCGAACCTCCCTCCCCCTCGTCTCTAACCAAAACTACATGGCGATGCCCATGGCCAAGTGTGGTTGACAAAGTCAGCTGCCAAAAAATGCTAATTACAGCGAGTACCTAGCAAGCGGTTAGCCTATTCCTGACCGACTGCAAATGCTATCAGTCATGTCACATATGTCATCGTAACAAAAACGTCTCAGCGTTCGACTACCTTTTGTAGATGACACAATTGCATACCAAATTTTATCCACAGTGCACAATTTCGACCTTCCACTGCAAATAGCATGTACAAATTACAACCCCCAAAGGCAACAGGTGTAAATAGCACTAGAAACCGCATACTATCGCTTTAAAAACCAACACTACCGCTCATGCCACGTCGGGCTCAAAAGAAAGCATCACACTAAACACGTAGTGTGTGCATTAAAGTGTGCCACTGTCCGCCCGGGGCTCGAAAATGACTGTCTGTTTTCCACCAGGGTCCCGAGATGACCGGCTCTCCTCTGGTGTGCCGAGTCGGCGGTGCCACTGGCTCCTGGCGACTGGTCGGCGTGTCCGTGCGCCAACAGTGTCCCGAGCCAGGCGGCGCAAGCCCACGCACGTTCGACGCGGTCGACGCCAACTTGGACTGGATGCTTAACAGCATGGCCACGTTCGAGGAACGATCACCAACGACTCCGGCACCCGCGTGAGCGACAACGCCGAACAGTGCACGTGCAGGACGTGTGAGTGTGTGAGGTTCGGCATGTGAAGGACGCTCGCTGGTGACCGGCGACAATGCCGAAACGTACGCGCAATTCCCAGCCAATTATTGTTACTAGCCATACTTGAGTGCTGCCCATGTACGTGTGTGTGGGCAAGTGTGCTGGTCTATCAATCAGGCCAGGGCACACTGATGTGATCGTTCTATTTATTACTCATGACAATACAAATATGCGTGCAGATGCCGGGTCACGGTTGAAACTTCAGAAGTGAACCTTACCGGACCTGCGACCGAGATGAAGTTTGTTAGTTATTGTAGTTTAGGGCGCATCGACTATATAGCATATAGCACCCATAACTCAGTCAATTAGGCATAGATGCAAGTAGACGTCAGATCAGGCAACGAGTTATAAATGACGATGGCAGATCTGTCCTAGGGTAAAACATATGCAGCAGCATGTTAATGACCGGTGTAAAACACTGAAAATTTAATTTCTAAGAGGAATTTGAAAGGTTGTCCCGAGTGGACAAGGTCAGACTCGTCCCTAATACTTACAGAAGCGATTCAGAGGAACGTTCAAAGTGACGTCTCCGTCCGTGGGCAAGCCGGGGACATGAGACTAGAATATGTCACACTAACATTTGTGCGGTGCACCTCGGGCACAGCGGCGCCTCGTCACCACCCAGAAGATACCGGCGCGTCGCATAGGTGTGTCCCACACGCAGGCGACACAGAGACACCTCGTGGCGCCTGTTTCGGTGTGAGGATGAAGCCTACTCACCAATATAGGGCTTCACATTTATCAGCTTATTGTTTGTTCATGATTCCCAACTGGCCTGCCACTTCCTGAAAATGAATCCCTTCACATCTGAGTAGAAGTCCCTAGCAGGAAGAGGGAGGGAACGTGTGCACGCAGCCCGTGCAACTCGTTTCGCTGCAGCATCAGCGGCATGATTTGCACAGATTCCCACGTGGCTCGGAATCCAACATAGGGCAACCGTTTTCCCACCGCAGCACAATGGGCCATGAGCCCGGGCTAGCGCGACATAATTGGCTTCAGTGACTTTTCGGTATCAATATGAAACATACATCAAGCTGTTCGGAATTGACCATGGAACATGAATCTGATAAAAATTTTAACGTGAACTCGCCCATGTAAGCACACAAATTCACAAAGCAGGAAACTTTGTCCGACGTTGTGGGAAAGGAATCGGTGCGTAATGAAATCGGCTTATATTTAATTAGGGAAAAACGGAAATATTGAAATAGATTTCTTGTATTGTGTGTGTTTTGTGTTCGAATGGGACAGGCTTGATGATAAAAGTGAAAGAAAGACAAATTTCTTCTTCTTTTTGGTATAATTTTAGCGCAAATCTTTAAAGACTCACACAAATGACGACATAAGCGGCTTAGCAAAACTTCGGTAGAGGCAATCTTTTAAGTACCACCAAATACCGTGATAATTTTAGCATCATGGTTTTTTAGCATTCCCAAATAATTGGCTTTCCGGGGCAGGTCCATTTTCCTGCTCCAACCTGCTACCTTGTGTGTGAGAAGCGAATATGGTCCCAGTCGGCCGCCGAGCGGGAGCGGAGCAGCAGTGTCGGCCGGAAGGCGTCACGATCAGCAGTGACGTGTGTGTGGAGGCGTCACGAGCAGCCGTGACAGCATCAGCAGCGGCAGTAGTGTAGTGTCAGTGAGGAGTTGTGCATGTCGAAGCATCGTTTGCAAATGATATTGTGTGCTAGGTGCCAGTGCGTGTATCCAGTCTTTTTGTATTGAGTTTCTGTCTGCAGTCACCCATTTGAGTGTGTAAGTACATGTACAAATTGTGTGCTGATAGCCTTGACAACAGCACACGCAACAACATGGGCAAAGAGTGTCGCTTTCTGTGGTTGCTGATAATGCTGACTCCTTATGGAAAAAGCGAAGTTGATGCTCATTCCATTGTCTTGTACGTACTAAACATGTTTGCGGTTACTCTACGCCCTCCTCCAAGTTCAAGATAAGTCCAGAAAAAAACGTAACACAAGCGTGTTTTCCGCCTCCTTACCGGCGGTAGGCGGGTTTTCTGCCAGTAACAAAAAAAAAACGTTTCCGCCTCAACACTCCTTCAGACATCAGCATACGATTTATCCTTTGCGTCGGATTTGGGCTCCGGCCTTTACGGTGCTTCGACCAGAATTGATCATTCGCGGTACTCAGGGCCACGCGGCATCACTAGACCGGCGGGCGACATCGATCATATGATTGCTTCTCAGACACAAGGTAGTAGATTGGAGCAGGAAGTGGACCTGCCCCGGAGAGTCATTTTGTTGGGGAACACGATGATGCTGTAATTATCGCGGTCATCTGGCGTTACTAATAAGATCGGCTCGGGCGAATAATTCCTAACCATCTTTTGCGGTCATTTGTATTAATCCTCAAAATTGCGCTAAGTTGTACCAAAGACATTTTGATATTTTATTTCCCTTTTACCATCAGGTCAATGTTTCATTGTCACACAACAGACACGCACAATACAAGAAACCTGTTCAAATATTTTCGTTTTGCCCGTATTAAAGCGCGCCGTCTCTCGGGGGTTGATATGCACCCCGCTAAAATTTTCCGCGGATATTGAAAGAACGGCGCGCGGCAGCGCGCCGAAATTTGGAATACCTTTTCCCACATCAATTTAGCATGTTGTGTCAAAATTTTGAGGTCCGGTCATCTAGGGTCAACGAGTTAGTAAGGTCAAGTGAGGTCACCTCCAGAAAAGTTCAACCAGTCGTCACGCTTTAACGGGTAAAGATATTTTAATGAAACTTTCAGCGTTTGCTCATCTTTAGGGACGAAACAAAACGCCTCAGAGGAATTTTTGCCCCGTTCTTGATTACTTATTAGTTTTGTATATTTGCCCATTAGAGCTAAAATCGAAGATTCTCGCTAAAGTAAGCATTTTTTTTAAGAGAGCAAGTTGACTTCGAACAACGATTTTCGGTCCGATCGATCCATTAAAAAAGAAAAATTAAAGAAAATTGAAAACTCAAAATTTTGAATTTCAAATAAAGATTTTTGGGTGGGCAAAACTTTTAGGGTGATGATCGATTTCGCTTTCTTTTTCTCATGCGAAATCTTTTTTTTCTCCTTCAAATCTCCCTCAAAATGAACTCCCCAGAGCCAAAAACATGATGTAAGTCGTGAAAACCTGGGCCCCCTAGTGACGTCACTTTTGGGGGGATAAAATGGGTGGGTGTCTGGCTCTACTCGTCGAGCGCTTTCCGATGACACCTCTTTCGTTTTCGTGCGACGCTTAGTTCGGTGATTAGATGGGGGTAGTATCAAGCCCCCCCTCCCCAGACCCAAAAGTGAGGATATGACCGGAAAGACGGGGAGGGTTAATACAAGCCGATTTCATAAGGCCCTGGCCACTGATTCCTTTTCCAATCCGGCGTGCAAAGTTTCTGATTACGGAATCCAATGCTTACACGGACATCGGGTATGTTAACTGAATACCTAGTGCCACATTCATGTTCCATGGTCAATTTCGAAGAGTTTGGCGTATGCTTCATGGGTAAGAAGACATCAACTCCAGTGATCTAAGTCTAAATTCCTCGGGAACGACTTCGCACTTCTTGAGACTTGACAGCGAAACGTCAATATCTGGTCAGGTCAGAGTCCAGGGAGGGATTTGCATCTGTCCGACGCGCATCACCCTGCGTAATCTTATATCGCTGTCCTCGAACAGAGCATGAATTCTAGCACAGAAAGGAGCAGATATACCAGCAGGCAGTCTTCTTCAGAGCATAGCCAAAGTGCTTCGCGAAAACACTGAACGGTATGTTTGGTGATTAGGGAACTGACGCGACGTACGGAAGCATAGCGCATGCCGAGCAGTTCCTGACGCATATATAGACATAGTTCGTTGGCCTCCCCCAACAGACTGACAATCGGTGATGTTCAAAAGGCACCAGCGATCATACGGTGTATCATGTGATGTACTGTGTCTAGTGTTCGTTTTATGGTCGAAGCTGCGCCGTCGTATACAAAACATGCATAGTCGAGTCTAGACCAGATCAGGGAGCGATACAGTTGCAACAAGGTTGATCTATCGGCATCGTGTGATGTTCGTGCAACCACCTTTAACACATTCATGGACCTAAAAGACCCATCTCTAAGCATTTTGAAATTATGCTTATATATTAGTCGGCTGTCGAGAAGAACGCCGGGAGCACGGAGGGAACAGCACGTTAGGTGATATTGAAATAATCTGGTAAGGAGCATCCCCTTGTGATCTTTAACACCTTTTTTTCTGGTGTAAGGTAATTTTTCGGAAGTTTGTTTCTTTGAAGTCAGGCTGCAGTTGGTTTCTGCGTACAGTCTGAGACTTCTCTCGAATTTTTGTCATGCACAGTTTTTCCCCAATTAGCGTCCCCGAGTTTATGACATTAAGTTGACCTTAAAGGTCCTTTTAATAATTTTGTTACTTCGAAGGCAGGCTGTAGCTGGTTACTGTCTACAATCTGAGGGTTCTCTCGAATTGTTGTCTCGTCATTTTTTCCGCAATTACTGTTACCGTCCATATGACATTGAATTGACATTGAAAGTCTCTATTTATTTAATTTTTTAAACATTTTTTTTACGGTCCGCCACCCAAGATCAGGTGACCAGGAGTGCCCCCTCCCCTTACCCAACGACTGCAAGCACCTTACATTAACACCATACAATAAACAGTAAGGTCGCGGCACTACCAGCTAAGAGATGGAAAACAAATAAACGAGCATAAAAGCACCCAGTGTTAGAGCAATAAAACTAGCAATAAAGAATGCTGTAAGTAGTCATACCCAAAGGAGGCATATGACTGGCCCTAGATCCATCCCAAAAAGAAGTTAAGGCCAAAACTAGAATGTTAGTAGCTGGTTTGTGACAAGATGGTAGTGAGCACTCCTAATTTGAAATGCATTTTCTTTTTACTATAGGCTCCTCCCACAACTCCATCCAGCTAAGCATAAGCTTGTTGCTGGGTGGAATGTGGGAGGAACTATGGTTGGGTGTTTTTCAGCTTCTATATATGGTTAAGCACACGCACACGCGCAAGCACACGCACACGCACACGCACACGCACACGCACACGCACACGCACGCACGCACGCACACACGCACACACGCACACACACACACACGCACACACGCACACACACACACACACATACACACATACACGCATACACACAACACACACACACACATACATACATATGTGTATTCCTCTGATATTCAACGGACAGAGTGAATGCATGAGTCCTTTAGTATTTCCTCAAGAAGTATGTCTTCGTGTGATTTTTTAGAACAGTCTTAGAATTTGGTATCTCTGTATGCAGAAAATGTTTTGCTATGATAATATTCCAAAGCTTAGGTCCAAAACACTCAATGGTGAAGAGACGATAATTTGTGCTTGAATAGCAGTGTTGGAAGTGGTTTTGTAACCTTGTGGAATATGGGGTATTCAGAGATACGGTGAAAAGAGGTCTAATAGAATGAGGCAACTGATTATAAATGAATGTTTGCATAATACGCAACATCTGAAGTTTGGTATGTCTTGGACTTTTACAATTTTGTACTTCTTAAAGATAGGGTTTGCACTATGAGGGGGAAATACACCCTCAATAATGCGCATCATTCTTTTCTGAAGCAAGGAAAATTTGTGTGTCTGATTAGCATAGTTTGTACCCCAGAGAAATCAGCAATAATTTATATATGGGAGAATTAATGCATTATACAATTCTAAGAGGTGATTTTTGCTTAGGAGATATTTTGTTTTTATATCATTCCTATGTTACGACTTATTATGTTTGAGACACTGCTGATATGGGATGCAAATTTCAAATTTTCATCTATGTATACACCAAGGTACTTCACTGGATTTTGATGCAAAATACCAATCCCATTAAATTTGATCTCAATATCAATATTCGTTTTGTGATTGTTATGCAACTGGTATACAGTTTTGGTTTCATTTAATGACAACAGATTTAAATGCAGCAATTGTGAAATTGTTGGCAAGGACTTTTTTATTTTGTTTTGAAGCTCTTTAGGGTCAGTGCTTTTGAAAAAAATAGCCGTGTCATCAGCATATAGAAATGTCTGACATTCTACATCCAAATTTATTAAATATGACCTTATAACATAACAAAATACGACCTTCAAGACATATACGCAGACCACAGAGGCGCTGGGCAACGCGAGCCAGACTGCATGACATGAGTGACGAAAGCTAGATATATATTTGCGGCCTTTTCTTCGATGTTGCTAAAATGAAGAGACAGATGAAGCTAGATGCCTTCGTGAAAAAAAAGACAAGGTGTGTAACATGGTGGAACGTCGATCGGTTTTCCTCCCCCAGGCGACACTACCCCCTTTCACCCGGACAAAGGGGTTGCCCCCCCCTGAGAGTTTGTGGAGCCCCCAAGAACCGCACCGTGGTTTGGGAAAATTGCGCCGGACCCCCTAGAAATCCCGCTGGGCCCCAAAATTCACACAGGGGCCACGGAAAATCACATTGAGGATCCAAAAATGTCGCACAGGGGGCCCTATAGATGTCACCGGGAGCCCGAAATTGCACCGAGGCCCCTGAAAATCAGATTTGGGGCCCCAAAAAATCGTTCAGTGACCTCTAAGAATGACGCTGGGGCTCCAAGGTGTGGGACCGGGACCCCAACAAGTCGAGCAGGGGGCCCTGAAAATCACGCTGGGGCCTGAAAAGGTCGAGCCGGAGCCCCGAAATGGTGCTTAGAACTCAAAAAGTCAGGCCGAGCCCCTGAAAATCACGTTGGGAGTCCGAAAAGTCGTGCCGGAGCTACTGAAAATCACGCTGTGGGCTCGAAAATGTTGGGCCATGGCCCCTGGAAATAATCACGCTGGAGCCCAAGAAGTCTCGCCGGAGCCCTTGAAAATGAAAGGCCAAAAAGACGGGCCCCTGAAAATCACGCTTGGGGCCAAAAGGTGGGGCCAGGCACCTAAAACTGCGCTTGACCACCAAATGTTGGACCGGGGCCCGTAAAGATCACGCTGAGGACAACAAAAGATCGCGCCTGGGCCCCTGGAAATCACGCTTGTAGCCACAAAAAAACGTGTCGGTGTCCTTGAAAATCGCGTTGGAGTTAGAAAAAAAGCACGGATCTGGCCCGGAGATACTACGTTTGGAGACTAAAAAGTTCGCGTCTGAGCCCACGGACCCCAAAGGTCGCAGCTGCTCAACACAAATCAATTATTACCCGGAATATCACTTTGCGGTCCCACAAATCGCGTCAACGAACTCCAAAAACCATCGGACTCCTAAAAAAAAACTTGCTGGGCCACCGAAAAAAATCGCATCTGGGGCCCGAAGAATCGTAGCTGCGCCCAAAAATATCGCGAAGGGGCGTTGAAGACATATAGCTTTACCGCCAAAAATCACACCGAGATTCTATCAAATCGACCCGAGCACTGGAAAGTTTAGAACAAGTCCCGAAAGAAATTCTCCGAAAGGTTGTACCACTCTGAAGGGTGCCATCAGCTGGAAAAAAATCCATGAGCAGCCGCAGTGGCGTACCAAAGGGGGAAATCTCCCCTACATCCTGAGTGGGATAGGCTTCCAAGAATTGTGCCTGGCTCCCCAAAAATCGCGCTGTGATCCCTAATATTCGCATCGGGGTCTTCCGAATTCGCGTAGGGCGCTGCGAATAAATAAAGCAGGCCCCAGAAAACTCTCGCTGGGGCCGGAAAAATTGCACCGGGTCCGCCAAAATCGCGCTGAGCCCCAGCTAAGTACAACGCGCCCGGCGAACTCCCGGCGCCCCCCCCCCCCCGCCACCACAAATATCGCGTTTGGGACCCAAAATTCCCGTCGGTAGTCCTAAAAAATGTGTCGGGTCCTAAAAAATGTGTCAAAATTCGCGTCGGGACCCGAAAACGATGAAGCCGAGCGATCGTTATAATGAGTTATTCCAAAAAATAAATGTCTGAGCTAGGAAAATCGCTCTGGAGCCCCAAACGTAGCACCAGATGTGTTTAAAAATATCATACCCCCCCCCAAAAAAAAAAACGCATTGGAGCTCGAAAGTCGCGGCCGCACACACAAATACGCACCGATGGTCTAGAAAAATCAGGCCGAGATTCAGACAAAAGAATATTAAGAGGTCCCTAAAAATCGTGTCGAGCGCAGAACTCTGACGTCGAGTCCACAGAATCACGCGCCTGGGGCAGAAAAGTAGCGCCGGGACCCCCAAAGTCGTGCTGGTGCTCCACAAATATGCGTCAGTAGACCCAAATAAACACAGCAGGATCCTAAGAGCACAACGGGAGGCTAAAAAGCACCGGGCACTCAAAAGCACACCGAGTCTCGCAAAAAGCGGCAGGGCCTTCAAACATGCGTTGCATCACTGAATAAACACGCCGGGAGCTCTTAAAAAAAAAACACACACACACACACACCGGAGGCCCTGAAAGCACACGGGGCTTCAAAAACAGGCTCGCGCTCGCAATAAACTAACAGGGTCCTGATAAAATGAACAAAAAAGAACAAAAAAGAACCCCCATGCTGAAAAACATCGTATTATCAGGAATGCTCCCCAGGTATATGTGATTGGAAGTATGTTTGATGATATCATTAGTATTCCACAGATGAGCTGTCACAAACTTTACGAGCTCGTGCAAGATTTTTTGCCAAGCAAATATAACAATTATTTCTGTTGGACCGCCACATGCAGAGATCACTCGCTTAACAGGAAAGAAGGACTTGTGGTCTGTGGGCAGACCGCATAAAACAGGTGTTCTGCTGTGCATAGGATGAGTTTCTGACATTTTTTGTTTGTAAACTTGCCCTTCGTCACTGCATTCTTTTTGTTTTAGCTTTAACCCTCGGTTCTGGGTCTCTGGATAGCATCGCAGAGTTCTGCTTGTTGTTCAGGTCACATTTGGCCTTGCTAACGTAGTCAGATTTATTCGGAGGAACAAAACCCTTACGTATGTCATTTTGTTTCATGGCTGGCATGACATGGCAATTAAATCTGCATTCATGCCAGTGTTCGCCGACATCGTTATCATCCGCAAAAAAAACCGGTTGGTTCGGGAACACCATTGAACAAAACGATACAATTGAATATCTGTTGATAGCTTCACTCACGAACCGGAATGTCGCACCTTAGAGGGCTTCCTTCAACATGATAACTGAGGGGGATGTGACCCTCCTATCCCTTACAAACACATACATACACATACACACACACACACACACACACACACACACACACACACACACACACACACACACACACACACACACACACACATATATATATAGAGAGAGAGAGAGAGAGAGAGAGAGAGAGAGAGAGAGAGAGAGAGAGAGAGAGAGAGAGAGAGAGAGAGAGAGAGAGAGAGAGAGAGAGAGAGAGAGAGAGAGAGAGAGAGAGAGAGAAGAGAGAGAGAGAGAGAGAGAGAGAGAGAGAGAGAAAGATATATATATATATATATATATATATATATATATATATATATATATATAAATATATATATATATATAAAAAAAAAAAAAATAATATATATATATATATATATATATATATATATATATATAAGAGAGAGAGAGAGAGAGAGAGAGAGAGAGAGAGAGAGAGAGAGATATATATATATATATATATATATATATATATATATATATATATATATATATATATATATATATATATATATATATATATATATATATATATATATATATATATATATATATATATATTTGTGTCGTTTTAAAGACGAATAAATTGATGCATATCGGTTGTGAATTAAGTTGCGACTGACACAAGTTCTGCGAATGAGATACACAGCTAAGCTGTTTAAAAGCGAGGATTGAGGATGCTTACCTCTTTTTGTTATACTCTTCCTTCATACGTGATAATAGTTGTACATTGTAGTATATTATATCTAAAACAACATTTGTAGTACAAAATATAATCTGTAGTGATGCGCAAATTTTTGCATCATCGCAATGGAATTCAGACCCGATCCCTAGCGTCGTATTCAGCCCAGTTATACATAAACAGACGCTTATGTATTGAATATTTATGCGTATCCTGACACTACGGTGAAGTTCTTATTTTAATGACATGTTTGTTTTAGTTCAACAAGTGTTTTTCATGATACGCACATGTTTGAAGGCCATCCTGCATACATTAGTCTACATTAGGCTAGTTTGTCGGGTGGCGGACGCTTGGCAGCGACCCCCGGTCGCTCCACACTGTTTCATAGATTTCTGCAGAGCAAGGAAACATCGTAGTATCATAGTGTGCTCATGGAAATTCGAACATCATCATGAATGTGTGACACCTCCGAAAACTGTGTCTTAATCAGCTGAAAATCTCTTTATTAAGTTCAGATATCTCAACGGGTACTAACGCTTGAAATGCGTGAGGGCGAGCCACATTCTCTGAGACAATCTCCTGAAGCGTTGAACAAGACTCATAATTCAACCAGGTTCGCGGTTCTGTCATCGAAATTTCCTCATCAGTGTCCGGGTCACAAGCGTCGGGGAAATCAGGAAAAATATATAACTATCGCCATGCCTACCAGCCGCCGAACGGCTACCAGCCGCAAACGCGCAGGAACATCACCATCAATCGTTTCGCACCTATCCACGCCCGTCAACTCCGAACCCTAGGACAGCCGCCGCAGATGTCTGCGAGTCCGGAGGTTCTGACCGGCCCCGGCCAGCCGTGCCCGGCCGCGGCCGACTCTAAAGTCAACAGTGTCGAGCCGTCCCTGTCCTGGTCCGCCCCGCCGAATCAGTTCCGGTCGGACGCCGACGCCCGCTGAGGAAGCGAGGATGCCGGGGTGGACACCATGTGAAAAGGAGAGCATGCAACGATAAATAACATCAGGTCAAAGGAGTACTGTTCTGCAGACAAATCCTGGCACTGGAGAAGCCCCCCGTCGTGTAGAGTGCCGCCCAGCTCGCCCAGGCCGCTTTCCGTCTACGAGACCAGCGGGAGCACCGGAGACTGCCGGACGCGCGCTTAGACACCCGACACCAGCCGAGACCGTTAGTCGACCTGCTCCGACGCCCATGCACGATGACAACCACCAAGCGGCACTGGGAAATCGTATAAGTTTGAATACACAAACGCCAGGTCGTTAGCACCAAGACTGGACGAGGTGAACCTCCTATTGGACCGTCATCAACTCGACATATTATACGTCTCCGAGACTTCGCTACAGGCAGAAATCACCGACAGAGTGCTGGCCTTTCCTGGATACCGTATAACTAAATGTGACCGCACAGCGCCGTCGGGATCCCGTACCGCGCTGCGAGACGGAGGAATCGCCGTACTGTTACGCGAACACCTCCGAGTCACGAGACTGGACGTTGGCGGTGCCGACTCCGCAGTCGAGTCGCTCCGGCTCTCAGTGACGGGTGCCAGCCGGCGAACTGGGATCGTCAGCACCATCTACCGGCCTTCCAGCACACCCGTCACCAGTGTTGGAGCTCATAGAGCAGCAGCTCCAGACAGCGGTCTCCATCAACAAGTCAGCTGTGGCTCTGGGGGATCTAAATGTCAACATGGATGCGGGGAATTCCAACATCCGCAGCTTGAATAACATCCTGAGCGACCTGAGCCTCAAACAGCTGGTGATACAGGCAACCCACCTCCTCCCTATACCCACCCTGCTGGACCTCATGATATCGAACATCACAGACCTCTCCGCACCCGCCGTTGTACTCCCGGATCCGATAGCAGACCACCAGTCCATTCGCCCCAACACCCAGATCCTTCGGCAGTGCCATTGCGCCCCGCCCCCGTCACCACCAGGCCGTGGAGGCGCGTCAACTGGAATGCTCTCTGTCTGACCCTGCTGACCGCTGACTGAGGACCGTGCTACGAGGCTACCGAGGTTGATGGGAAGCTGGCGGCCCTAATGTTAGTTTGGAACCCGGCCATAGATTAGCACTGCCCGCTCATCACCGAGATGCGGCGTCATCCGCACTGCCCGTGGCTCTGAAATAACGCCGAGCTCACGTCAGCCATGGAGGAGCGTGACGCAGCGAGGAGAGAGCGGGAGACATCCAGAACATCGGAAGCACGACAGAACTACCAACAATGCCGAAACGCCTGAAAGGTAAACTTATCCGGGTTCGCCATGAGTTCCTGTATGGTGGGCTGCTGACTGATCGACGGGAGTTTTGGCGCCGTTTGAAAGTGTTTGCGTTCCGACCGACAGAGAGACCCACCGATGGTGATGATGATGTGTTAGTCCGTGCAGACGAGCTCATTTCGCACTTCGCGGCGGTGGGCTCACGTAGAGCGGCGGAGGTAGCACCATGTCTGGTCCCCGGCCGTCCAGCGTCGGCGCCAGTCCTGCACCCCGCCGCTCTACCTGAGCTCTCTAAGGCGATAGGGCGAATGAGTTCATCTAGGGCAGTCGGAGTCAACGGAGTCCCTCTCCACGCCATCAAAAAAGCTCCGCTGTCATCGGCCCAAATCTGCTCCATCTCATCAACTGTTTTATTGTCACACAGGCCTTCCCCACTGCATGGGAAGTCGCCCGTGTCACGCCAATTTTAAAGTAAGGCGATCGTTCTGATCTTAGCAATTTTAGATCAATCTAAATTATGTCTGTACTCTCAAAAATCGCGGAGAAGGTCGTCCCCATGCAATTGGTGTCGTACAGGCAAACACTCATGTATTCTCGCTTTTACAGCACACCTATCCACAGAATCACTGTACCGAGTACGCCATGCTCCATGCTGTCGAATAGATGCCACAGATGGTCGACAAGAGCCACTTTGCGCCGCTAGCAACGATGGACCTCAGCAAAGCCTTCGACAGCGTCGATCATGGTGTCCTCCTGGCCAAGCTCGGCTGGTATAGCGTGCAGTCGACGGGATTGCTCCGCAGCTACTTCAGCGACCAGAAGCAGATGGTCAGCGGCGGCTCGTCCACCCTTCCCCTGATTCGCGGCGTGGCCAAGGCTCCAACATCGGGCCAATTCTCTTTCTCATGTTCATCAACGACCTGTCCTCTTTCTCCCCCTTGGCCGCCGATTGTCCTACACCGGTGATGCCAAGTTTCTAGATCACCATCCCCCCAACGTCACCGGCCTATCCAGCCTTAAAGCACGGGTTGAGGAGTTCATATCTCATCTTAAAAATTGGTTTCAGTCAAACAGTTTAAGGATGAACTAGACAAAACTTAATTCACCCCATTTGGCACCAAGGCATCATTAAAAAGGCGGTGAACATTCAGATCACTTTCAGATTTGATCATAACTCCACGTCCCACCGTTAAAGTGTTAGGTGTCCCCCTCAGCCAGGACTTGATTCTCACATATCCATGGTGGTGCGCAAATGCAACGCCATCGTAGCATCCCTATGGAAATTTCGCCATCATTTCACCACGGATGTTCTCAAACTCCTAATCCAGATCCACATGTTTCCTCCTATCCTTTATTGTCTATCCCTCTGGGGCGGAGCCGCTCAGTTCCGTCGACACCGCGTGCAAAAAAGCGTCGACTTTGCCGCGCGACTTGTCACCGATGTGCGCCGCAACGAACACGTGTCCCATGCAGACTTGTGCTCGACTCGAGTTGAATCAAGAATCGACTCATGAATCAATCGTTTTTGGATGAGTCGAGAGTTGAATCAATTCTTTTCCACAAAACATATTTTGAGTCGTGAGTTGAATCACATCTTTCTAAAAATAATTGAGTTGAATCATGAGTCAATCATTTGAATCGCAATGAGTCATTTGAGTCTTGTGACTCAAATGCATGTTATGAACAAATAATATGAAGCATGTATCTGTGTGAATATTATGTCATGACACAAGTAGGGAGTAAAAACACCGCATAATTATTCATGCTTAGTAATACAATTGTCAACTTCTAATCTGCCAGTAAGTAAAGAATGAAGGGCATCAGTACTGAAAAGTTATTTACCAAAAACCAATTACAATAACTACATATAATTATTAATGTTAAGCTTGGTATCCACAATCAGTACCATGCACGAGTCAATCCTAGTACCAGGAGCACAACACATAAATTGGTTGTAATTGTGAAAAAGAATATGGAACCGACATTGTCCTGCACTGGAATTGGCATCTGCACTGAGTACAATTCCGTTGGCTTGTTATTTGTCACCTGCGCGTCTGATATCATATCAGACGGGCGTGTGACAAATAACAAACAAAGGTACCTTTACTAGAAGGTAGATGGAAGTATTCTTTCAAGCCTGCATGACGTCATCCGAAGGTTTTTAAAATATATGGGATCAATTTGTGTAATTTGGTTCATTTGGTATCAATTTGGCTGCAGATTACTTTTTTTTCCTATATATGAAGGAAATGTGTACTGGATACAACATATTTTAACCAGTATATATGTCTTCTGTAATATCCTAAAACGTAGTCTGGAATACAAGCATGATCTTTTTTTTGTGAAAAAATTGCATTGTTCTTGTTATAGCAACACATGTTCAACTTTATTGATGAAAATATCAAGTATTTTGGAATGCGTGGCATTATATAGATTTTGTTCAGGTGATTTGAGCACGATTGTTCGAAGTCCTGACCTGTGTAATTTAAGCAATGTCTCAACCTTATATATAGATGAGAGGTTATCATGAGAGAACAAGTGAGTGACTTCTATATTGAGGTTGATTCTTTCCATCGACAATTACAGGATTTGTGTAAAAATGGCACACATTTTTAAAGCAAAATTTTGTTTTTCTTGTGTTTTCTAATGTGATTTCAACGAATTTGACTCATTCATTTGGAAAATGAAAAATTCCAAAGATATAAGCACTTCAAGTTCAAGGACTTCTATAATCAGTCTAAGAAAATAATTTAACTAAGGGTCTTCTCCCTCTATATTGTTCCTGAGACCACTTAACCTGGGAGCAAAAATCCGCTGTAAAACCACCTTTTGTAGAAGTAACTTTAGTAAGAATACCTATTAAACTTCCAGAAATTTCGGAAATATCCTTACTAAACACACTTCCCTTCTTAGTAAATATACATACTAAACCTTCGAGGATGTATTGGACCGCTGTGCCCAAGGCCTATCGAGTCGAGGCTGTGCCAAGGCGATATATACCTAATATATACCGAATGAAGGCAGAAACATACGGTTTTCGATGTCAAAAAGTATTAAATCGAGTGCATGAAGTGTTGAACTTCTTCTTTATCACGTCTATGACACACCAGGTACGGATGATTATACGCGATGTGCTATATTTGTAGAGTGAAGATTTTTATTGTTTATTTCTTTGCCAACTGAAAAGTTATCATTTGCAGGGAAAATGAGTGGACGCATCGTCATTTTTTACGTTAAAATACCATGCATTCAAAATAAAAATTCCAAAGAATCAGAATTTACCTTGATCTCCAATTATACCCAAAGTTTTAGCATAAATAATATATTCAACAGATCAAGATGTTTCAATGTTAGAGCATCTTCGTTGGCGTCTAAATAAATACTAATTCCCTTCTTTAATTAGACACAGATGAAGATGCGTAGACATCAAACTGTCTGTCAAATAAATCATTTTTGCAATAACTGTTTTCACATCACATATAGGGGAAGAGGGGGGATATCTGAACCCCTACCTTTGGTCGTCTCCCACATCATGTTCAGTGCATAAATAACAAAAAGATGGCAGTATTCATAAATGATGGACCTGTCACTACCAAAACATGAAAGTCTGATCACATAATTATACCTATACTTTGTGTACAGAGGTTGCGAAGTTCACAGGAACCATTGTAGGCTTCGAAGAGCAGTTGGCTTTAGGAAACCATAAGGAAGTGACTTCCAATTTTTTTTTCTCAATTACACCAGCATTTTTTAGTGCTACTAATAGCTTGTACCACAACAGCTACAGTGAGGTAATCCTGAACAACAACATTTTCATGTTCAGGATACGGCACACCGCTATAAAATAATCATCTGTTTTAAAGTTGCTCTTTGCAAGTGGTTAGAGTATTTTCATTGAAAGGAACTGTTTGAATATGGATAGCTGTTCATTTTTGTGTTCAGTAAACACAGTACAATTACTGGTTCAGCCATACAGAAGCAGCAGTAGAGCTATTTCTTGCATAATGCCTAAAGTGTTCAGGACCCCCCCTCTTCCCCGATGTAATATATATATATATATATATATATATATATATATATATATATATATATATATATTATATATATATATTATTTATATGATAAATATTATATTTTATATGTATATATATAGATATATATATATATATATATATATATATATATATATATATATATATATATATATATATATATATATATATGTATATATATATATATATATATATATATATATATATATATATATATATATATATATATATACATATATATATAGTGTGTGGGCAGTGCACACCAAATCATATGGCTTATGAGTCCGATACCATTGAGTCGGATCTGAATCGATTCAAATTTATGTTTGAGTCGTGAGTTGAATCGGATCTCTGTAGCTCCGAGTCTGAATTGAGTCGAATGAAATAATTTTGACCTGCTGTGAATCATGAGTTGAATCGGATCTCAAGATCTATGAGTCAAATGTGAGCCGATTCAAAAAATTTGAGTCGAGCACAAGTCTGGTCCCATGCACTCGCGTCATTAGGATGGCTGAAGGTCGCAAAGATGGTCCGGAAGTACGATTGCGTTTAGGTACATAGAGCCATGTGTGTTGAGCAATGCCCGGAAGCTGTTCGTATGATGTTTACCTGGCGGTCACAAGTATCGCTGGGAGCCAGAGCTGGGTCAGTCGGTGAGCTTCATCTCACAAGACGTCGACTCACGCAAACCCAGCGTTTTTTTTTTGCATACCACGCCGCGGTCGCTTGGAACAGGCTACCACCCGACGCCAGACAAGCACAGAGTGGCTCCGCATTCATAAGTGCATTGGCGCAGAGTCGCTAGTTTTACTATATAGGTATAAGTCTGCATCAGCTGTATGCTCCTGAAATGTTTCTGACGCATTTGTCTTTACCCGATGTGCTCACGCAACATTGTCTGGGTGCAGAACAGCCACCACCTGGAAGTACCCAAATACATGGCTTTGACTATCCAGTTCTCGTGTCGAAACGCGGCGTGGGGCGCAAATTCTCGTTCCCCTTCCCCTCCCCCTGTTGTAGCCTGCCTTTTGCATCGCGGCCCTTAGCATGTCCGATTTGGGTTGTGTGTTATCTGTCGCTGATAACCCACCCCTCGCCGATAAACACACCGGGACAACATTTATAGGCGGCCGGTCCGGTCGGCCAGCCCGGTAACCGGCCGACCGGCCGGTCAGCCGGGTTTATCCAGCAGCATGGCGGCCGCGTGTGTGCGTTTCCTGAATCATGGAAACTGAGGGAACCATGGCGCTCCCACCCCTACCCCTCATTTATGGCCGTGGTACCCCAGCCAAGTCGCATTTCCCATTGCTTAAGAAGTATTGAGGAGCTCGAAAGGCCCATATGAGTTCTGAGGCCCATTTCGCCCCATATGAGTCAATTACAGCGCTTTCACCACAGGCCTAGCTATTATCTTGTTCAACGAGTCCCTGTTTAACCGCGTGTAACAACAAAGATGTCTTTAGGGTCACAAGAAATCACCAGACCACACTTGGCACCATATCCAAGAAGCTGCAGGTGCACAGACTGTACGTTTCTGCCACCTGTTGACAGAAAGCGGAGACACAACATCAGGATTTCACGGCCAGGAGTACTATCGGCTCCTCTGGTGGGGAATTGGGCAACTATTTTTGGATTGTATGCTCGTTGAACGTAAATGCACTTTGAAGGTTATGAACCATTCATTTGAAGCCAGTTTTGGACTTCGTGATTGTTGGAGGTTGGAACTGTAGACATTAGGAACGCACCCTACCCAAAACATTTTGAACATCATTTCGCTTTTTTGACGTTATGATCCTTGGACGTTGAGCTTCGAACGTTATGAACTTTGGTAGGAAATGAGTCTAGAACGTTATGAATGCTCCCCGTCAAATTCTGACTGCCCGACCAACTAGTGATGTTATGGCAGTACGCAGGGCAGTACTGGACGAAACCGCCCACGTGATCCTGATGTTAAATCACGTGATAACCTCCGCTCTTTTGCGTCATGGAAGTACGATGTATTTCAGTTTCTGAGACAAAGTGGACTGTGTTCTGGTGACTGGAGAAAACATCTAATCAACTTTCAGTGCAAGAATTAAGGTAATTGCATTAATATTTCAGACGTTGATGTACTATAGGATAAATGAGTATATTCTCTTTTGTCGGTAAGCCATTTTATATTTTTAGAGAGCAGGCGTTGCAGACGTAGCCTACTTATCGGTCAATCGGTTGATAGAATCGCCACTATTTTGGTAGTCCTAGGGGTGGTTCCAGCACAATTACGCGATCTAAATTCATCTTCAAAATATTTTCGGATGCAAATGAAATTAACATATCGTCGGAAAGGCCTGATATTTAATTGGACTGCAACTATTTGTAATGACCGTTGAGTATCAGGAATTAAATATGTTTTGGAATCGATCAGCATGACAAGAGTATTCGAAAATAAGCGCCGCCATTTTCTCGTCCCCACAAAGCGCAAGGAATCTCGTTGTGCTTCTGTCGGCAGTCGACCCGTTGCTTTTTGATCTGTTATCTTGGTTGGGCGAGGACTTGCTTGTATATTTCGAGGTACATCTACTAAGCTCTACAAGAGAGTAGTTACAAGCGTAAGCTTGTAAAGCAGAAGCGGAAGCATGGTAAGCATTACAGCTCCAGCCGCAGAATCTACCTTTGCTTTGTAGGTGCATTACCCGGTTAATGTCCTGGTTAGGCTGTTCTGAGGTCGCTCAGGAATGTTGCAGACTGGCGATCATTGTAGTGCGAGATTTTAATTCTGAGGATGTGGGAAGAGATGCTATATATAGGTTTCAAACCTCATAGGAGCCACGTCAGTTAGGGAAACAGCGGTTTTATTTTCCATTTTTGGAAACTTTCCATTTTTTGAAATTACTTCCATAATTGGGAACGCTATTTTCCAAAAAATGGAAACGCTGGTGTGTCAGCGTTCCCATTTTTGAAACTTACGTCATTACGACAATCAAATAGATTTTCGCGTCAATTAAAGAAAAATCGCGTGTTGTAGCTGGTCGTATCCATATGGTAGCACCTTATTACGTCATTTGGCTTTTGCACCTAAGGGAACACCAGTTGAAGTATATTTTTAATATCCATGTAAAGTCAGCTACGGTGTATCAGGGAAATATCTCCAGTCGAAGTAAGTTAACATATTGTTATTTTAATCACTTTTCATCTTGGTTTTGTTTTAAACTTGTATTTTATTCTCAAAATACACTCTTTGTGTATTCCAACAACTAAAATAATTCCTAGAGTGCTGCCATTATTAAAAACAACGACGCTTAAACCAAGAGGCGGTCTGCCGAGCGGCGTGGTTATCGTCGTAGTGGTGAGTTGGATTTCTGGGCATGGTAACTTGAATTTTGTTTTAATGGTTGTAATTGTGGCAGAAACAGAGTAATTCATATGTGATGTATATCATAAATGTGACAGCTTAACAATTATCAATGGGATTTGTATCTTAAATGCGCCTGACTTGTGGCACATTTTGGCGTCATGCTCGTCTCGGCAGTAGTTATGCTACATTTGAGCCCAAATATTTTTTCGTGTTTGAATAAATCAATGACTTTGCCTATATTGAGGCATGCAGCATCAATTTAGCTATCATGTTCAACCAGCATGTTCCCTCTAAGTGAGCTGTGGATTTCAACAGAACTAGAATTCAATTAGGATGTCCACATTGGTAAATTTGCAACTTAAGGTAATTTCTTTTTTCTGGGAATTCATTTATTAATTAATGCATTGTTTATGAACGTGGTGAACTTGATGTGACCACTCATTTCCTCTGCAAATGCATATGTTTCAGTTTGGAGGAAAAATATCACCCAGAAGGGGGCATGGAGTTCAGAAATAACAGCCAAACCAAACCACTTTGTGGAGGTAAAATGTGTGTAAAACTTTTCTTGCAGTTACCTTCAACTGCAATAATACCATTACATCAATGTCAATGTTGCTTCATGACAAATTAACAGGCTTTATGGACATGGGTTGGTTGGTTATTTAAGTTTTAAAGTGCATCAACCAGGTTTGAGCGTTTAGTGCCCGTTATATACATAGATCAAAGTGCACCAGTGTTATAATTATGGTTCTACCCAAATTTTAGCCAATGGCATACTTATGACTGCCTTATCAGTTGTTTTAAGATACATAATTTACGAGGAACTATATTCTGGACAGCATGAAAAATACCTATACTATAAACTGGTGTTGTATGACATAACTTTATAGGTAATGCATTTACCTGAAGTTGCATGCAGATCCCTGCCAGATTACTACTCTGGGATCTCTGCTTTTCTGGCAAGCAAGTGGCAGGTGAGCTGGGACGAGCTTGGTTCGAATAAGTTACAAATAATAAAGCCATCCCTTGGCCAGTGGCTCTCATGCTCGTGCAGAACAAGGTCAGACGAGGTGACTGTGTTGTTTATGCATAGGACATACTTACGCCACCCATGTTTGCTTACTCAATGGTGAGAATGAACCATTATGCCCGAGATGTGGTGCAGTAATGACAGTTAACCACATTCTGATTTCATGCCCTAGGCTTGGGCTGGAGTGTAAACGTCATTTTGGGAGTGATCAGGCTCACTCACTCCTATAAGTTTTAGGTGACAAATCGCAGGTTGTGGAATCCAGAAGGCTCTTCAGCTTCCTATCTGATGTTCTATGCTATTTACCTGGGATGTTAACATAAAAATGCACCAGGAAAGAAAATACTTCTAGTACAAGGGACATCATATAGAGACAGCTGGAACAACTAACTGTTATGGGCACTAAATGATCTTGTGGTTGGCACACCCTTTAGCCCAAACAATCAAGCAATATATACCCTTCGCTGATATACACTACATGCAAGTTATGTGACACAATAGGGCTGGGTAGACTGCAATGTGCTATGTGAATCTTGATGCCATTCTGAAACACACTTTGATAACACTGAGTTATGGGCGCAAAATGACCCAGTAGTCGAGGCGCCCTGAAACCCAAATAACTAACAAAATTACATGAAGTTGCATTGCAAAATGTTTGTGTAACACCATCCCTTAATGAGAGAATGAGCATGATACTTATAAACAAGATACTATTGGAAAGGAGACACAAATACTTCATAAGCATGCATCAAGCAGCAGGATGTCGATACTTCTTGGAGAAGGATGTTGATTGAGTGCTCAGAAAGTGGTATATTCCACCCTATTTTGCGAATAATTTATCACTTAAGTGCACCAATATATGAATATTGCAGATGCATGATATATTAGTGTGCACCGACCCTGAGTCGGTGAGGTCGACCTCATCTCTGATGAGCCACCTGAGGCGGTGGAAGACGTCCAGTCCACCAGCAACTCACCGTCATGCTGCAGTCCACAACTAGGGACAGTGGAGCAGTTTGTGTGTCAGCTCCGATCCAGATGCACCCACCAAGTCTGTCCACCAGTAGTTCATCTGACCTCAGACTTCCAACCTTGAGCTGTTCACGTGACAGCTGTGACACATCCCGTGAAACTGTCGTGTTACCATTTGTGCATTGTACAGTGTGCTTTGGTGTGGATCTGTGGATACCTGTTATGCAATTTTCGTAGTTGCAAGCAAATCTATGAGCCTTTTAAGTGTGGATCAATACAAGACTGCCCTATGGTTTGGATTTATTTCATGTAATGGTATTTCTTCACCTGAAGGTATGAAGGCGATTCTGGAGGCTCCTCACAACATTCAGGTACAACTTGAACTATCCAAGAGGCACAGAATAGAAGTGGCTTTATGAACGACTCGCTGAGACTGTTCAATCTCATCTTGACACAAGCCAATATAAATATAGTTCCTGCATTTTACAAAGCTTAGGAAGGAGGGAACATCCACGAAACAGATAGTTTTAATATCTAGGGAAAGGGGAGGGCTTCACCTGGCATGGTAACTCCAAGGGACCTCCCCTCCCCACATTAATGATTCCTCCATAATAAATTCTGGGTGTCTCCATTGGTGCAGCATTAGTAAGAGGTACGGGGACGAGTGGTCTAGAGGTAAGATGCTCATTTCACAATCGAAAGGTTGTGGGTTCGAGTCTCACCTGTCGCTACTCTTCGCCCGCGACCAACCGGAGTGAGAGATTGGCGACGCTACATGACTCAACGGTCGACGTGTCGTAAAACCAATAACCAACCAACATTAGTAAGAGATAGGCACCCTCAGCTATATCAATGTGTAGGTAAATGGGGGTTAAAGAACAAGACAACTTGCCAAACCTGCTTATATCAAATATTCCATAAGTGTAAAATGTATCTGAGCTATATTTTAATCAAATACAAATATCCCCTCACAGTTCATTCATCTTAGTTGTTGCTCATAGCAGAACTGCGCAGTCCAAATACATCATGAATTACTTAATGTGCATTCCAGAGACCAATATTGTAATGCTAAAGATGCATTCCATTATTGGAAAACCACTTTCCATTTTTGGAAATAAACTTTCCAAAAATGGAAACCATGTCAAATGGGTGGTGTGAAATTTTGCCTTGTATCAAACAATGATATCACATAGATATATGGAGTCTCTGAGGTACAACACCATGTGGCAAAAAGCAGAGACACAATATTACCAGTAGAGACCATCCAATATTTTTTTCTTGGCCACAATATACCGTAAATTACTCATGAATATTATGTAGTTTTGCGTTCCCATTTTTGGAAAATAGAGTTCCCAATTATGGAAGGAAATTCCAAAAATGGAAGGTTTCCAAAAATGGAAAATAAAACCACGTTTCCCTAACTGACGTTGGCCCATCTGGGTTAAAAGCATGTAAAGGGAAGATAATATAAGCTAGAATATTTGATCTGCCATTATTGCAGTTTGAGGTAATCACAAGACAAGTTATACATGCAATTTCGACCTTGAAGCATGCAAAGAGGTTGGTTATGTGGCAAATTTGGAGCTTTTTGACATGGTTAAGATGATGTGACCATTCATTTTCTCTGTAAATGATTACTTTAAGTCAACAGTGGTTGATGCAATTGATGTCATAGGGATGATATGGAGGAAATGTGCTATGATGTTAACTGTATTTTGTCAGCTAGCTCTGCAAACATTTACATACCTTAATGGGATCATCTAGGCTGTGGCTTGTTCGTTTGTACCTCAATGGTGTCCGACTGACCAGCACTTTATTCAGATTGCAGCTTATAAAGCTTTGATGCTTTAAGAAGCATTGATGAATTTTGTGGCCATGGAATTCCTTTAAAAACAAATATTGTCAGACCTTGGAACAATTTGAGCAAATGACCTTGCTTGGAGCAACACTGTTGTCAGAAAAATTATAAACTTGTGATTGTCCTCAAAAGAAAGCTTAATAATTATGAGATAGTGAAATGCAACCAATACACAGTGAAGCTAAGCTTACACTGATGTATGGCGTATCTTGTGTGTGGCTGTGTGGTTTTTCTGCTGACATTTGCTGAGTGTTCTGCTTATAATCAAGAGTTCAAAAATTACATATGAACAGTAAATCATAGAGAAATCATAAGATAACCGGAACATAACCTAACCTAGGCTAAGATAACAGCATAATATATCAAATATAGTATAGCAAACTTCTGGCCTTAATCAAAGGTTATGGATGCATCTGGCTGGAAATATTCCTTGTCTGGAATAAATATTGAATCAAGACCGAAACACAATGTTTTTGATGTCGGAGTATTGGATTGAGTGCATGAAGTATTGAAGTTCTTCTTTATCACATCTGGGACACACCAGGTATGGATAATTATATGTGCAGTGTTGGATTTTCACTTCTCGGTCTTGGATTCGGAGTGTATAATCCTTGAGTTCATGCAATTACGGAGTGCATAATATCTGGTAACCATGGGGTGAATACAAATTACTGAGAAAGAAGTAAAAAGTCTTGTTTTTCCATTCAAGAAGCATACATTACAGGTGTTTCATCCCACACAGCCTAAGTTTGCCTCCTGATGCTGGATCACAGAAAAACAGTATTCATTGATAATGCAAACTTCACATAGCAGTCATCTGTGTTGTGGTGCTGAAAAAGTGATAAATATACTGTCATTGGCAAGAAGTGATGCATTTAATCATGATTGATTTTCCATGCAAGTTTGAATATATTTCAACTTCAGGTATGTAGGTATATTGCTATGATGAAACATATTGAAGCTTAAGGTATCCACAAGACATGTCTTTCACAGTCTACCTCCATGAAGCAAACAAATGGGTTAGGCTTGGTTATGTTATGATAAGTTGGGCTCTACTCTTAAGTTGGTCAAGTTTTCAAATGCAATGTTTTATATTTCCAGAATTTGTTTTAAAAAATGGACCAGGCATGGTTAGGTTATGTTCCATAATTTGCATTTTTAAAGACAAATATCCGTTGACAATTTTCACTTTTTCAAGATAATTGTTCTTTTTGCATGGAAGGTTAGGGTAGATTATGCCACGTTTTTCCTTTCTTTTGCACATTAATTTTTACACTATTACCCAACTCCAAGCCCATTTATTGGTGTTGTTTTGCCTGCCAACTGAAAAGTATGCATTTACAGTGGAGTGAGTGGTCACATCATGTAAACCACATTTATAAACATGGCATTGGAAAAAGGAATTCCAAATATCAAAATTACCCTGAACTGCAAATTTACAAATAGAAACAAAGTGACGATGACCAAGAATTATGCCTTTCACATCAGGAACCACAAAACCTCAATATCCCTTATGGAAAATGATTGGTTCTAAACCGTGTGCTGATGAAGAATGCCCATGGCATGGTTGGATTAAAAAAATAAGGTATCAAGACTGAAAAAATTGTTTCCAATAGGAAATTTGAATCCATTCATTCCATGCACCACCATAGGCATTATGTTAAATTTGGAAATAATTATGTCACGTTCGCAACAACAAAAGTGTACAAATTTCAACCTGTCATTAGTATGCTCCAACTGTTACCCATCGAAAGCAAGCATTAATAGCAATTAGCCATATTCGCTGCAATAGCATTGGCAGACAAACAAAATCCTACAAGGGGTATGCCAGATAATAGGAGTCACAGAAGATAATAAAGCAGCACCTACCAATTACTATTCCCAAAGCGCCTACTCTCTTCCCGAGGTGCACACCTGAGGAGAACGAAAACAAAAATAACAATGGCTTCCTCCCTGGCTTCGCCCTTGGCCCTTGCCATAAGACGACTATCAGGGCTGGCAGCGACTTGTTACATTGTCAAAAAAAAACAATGCAATCAAGACAAGCTGCTCTTTTACCTTTGGCAACAAAGATTTCATCCCATTGGCTGAGTTCAAACCACTAAGCCAATCGGCAGCCTACATACAGTAAGCTGGAGTTGATGAAAGACCAGTAAGCAGCTCTTAAGCACCCCTCATTTCGCAGTGTAGAAGAACACGACTGCTAAATTTCCATTTTCCCAGAGTGGGAGAAATTAGTTGTCTGAGTGGCATAAACACTATTATTGCCACCAGTTTGTCTTGTACTGAAACAATGTAGGTCATGAAATGGAAAGATACTGAAATTTCCGGTTATATGGTGGTCCATTTAACTGCAAAATGTAACCAGATTTAAAGAACGTTTTGGAACCATTTAGGTCATTTTCATGTGTAAAATCCATCGGATATCTTTTTTCTTCTATTACTTTGGACTGGTTCAGGATGCAAGACGGATCAGTTTTGTTGATGTCAATTGATGTAGAACATCTCAATCTTCAAGGAAACAAAAAGGAATGCATTATGTATAGCCTTTCTTGGCAGTAATTTAAAAAAGCTCTGACCAGAGTGGCAGCTGGAGAGTCGAATCCAAGAAGCGCTGTTTGTGTCTGGCCAGTCTGGGAATGGTGGTTTCCCTTCATTAGGCAAGCCGAGAATAGAGGTTTCCTTCACTTGGCGAGGAATTTGTATTGTAAGCACCAAGTTTCCCACTGGATGGAAAGAGACTGAGGAGGCTCGTTGTAGGCATCACCAACCTTGGTAGGAGCGACCTACGTATCTATTATCAATATCTTCGCCATTTAAATTATAAGTGTTCTTAATGTGTTGGATTGGGATGGAAGAACCTTTTGGCTTGTTTTGTTTTGGAAGTAAAGCTTTCATTTTTGTAAGACAATATATTTTTCAGGAATAGGGGATTGGTCCCCTTCAGTGCACCCATACAGTAACTCAAGCATTGCTGTGCTCTAACAAAATATTTTAGGAAATTATGTGAAGTGCACCCCACCTCATCCCCCAATCAACTCCATTATTTGGCTTTTTTGTCCCTGCAGCTTCCTGAAAATTCCTATGCCATGACAAATCATAATATATGTCCACAAATATTTTGGGGAAGTGATTGCTTTTGTGCTTTGCAAGTTGGGTAGGGACTTCTCTAGTTCTCTAGTTCTGTCTAGCCTTGCATTTTTCTGAACACTACTGGTTCCAGCATTTCCACAAATGAATAATGTACACATGAAGGCATGGCTGTTTATTAATTCATATGTTTCAGACAATTACATACCACCTGCACCATTTCATGGAACAAATACATTGGTATTAATGTTGTATGCAGATTGCAGAGTGATCCTTAAGCATCTGCTGTCATCTGTTGCACATGCTAGCAAGCTGGCACTAATCCAGTCTTGCTTGCATCTAATTTTCTGTTCCACTTGGAATGTTACTGCAGCTCTCATGATCACCTGAAATAACAAATGTGCATTATCCTCAATGATGTTGCCAAGTTGCTGTGGCAAGGACATAACATGGCTAGACAAGATGAAGAGCACCAAAACTAGAAGTTTATTTCATTATCAGCCATTGATTACCATATGTTATAGGCCCTTGGAGCATGCTGCACCCTCTGCTTCATCACAATCCAATAATACTATTTGATTATGACAGCTAGTTGAGATTGCTGTTTAAGCAAGGCTCTTCATGATATATCTTGTAATGTAAGGAGTGGATTCTTTTGGGAGTGTATAATTCTTTGGATGACAAAAGTTCCAAAAAAGGACCATATTTCCAACACTGGTTCAGACTAATGATCTGTCACTGCAATAATATTAATCACCACACTCTGTATCAGCGTGCACACTAACATTTCACCCCACTACCATAAACAAATATAGCCCATCACTGATGGGCTATATTTGTAGAGTGAAGATTGTGTTTGTGTATTCCTTAGCCAAATGAAAAGTAATCATTTGCAGAGAAAATGAGTGGTCACATCATCTTTTTCACTCTAAAATACATTGTATTAAAAAATAAAAAGAATCAAATTTTACATTGATCTCCAATAATACCTATATTTCTAGTGAAGATTATGGTTGCATATTTATTTGCCAACTGAGAAGTAATCATTTGTGCAGAATATGTGGTTGCATCACCTTTCACATTAAAATACAGAGTATTTTTTTTATCCAAAGGATCAGATTTTACTTTGATTTCCAATAATACTGGTTCTGTTAGGTTGGTTTAGGGTTAAATCTTTCAGACATATTAAAGGGTTTTAAGAATGATAATATTTTGCAGTTGCTGAACACACTGTAGGTACTTGGCACAATATCCATTGGAATGACGTGGGGATTCTGGGATGTGAAACACAGTTTAGGAGAAGGAAGCTGTTAGAATCTTACCATATTAGAAAGTTGTGACCAGAGCTGAATCTGGATAGGGGTTTATAATGGTTGACCATCTGGAGAGTGACTAATATTGACAAACAGTAGTTTTGGGGGAGGCGTGGTGGATAATTAGGAATGTCAACTGTGATGTATTTTATGGTCGTACCATTTTTTTTACTACATGGAAGATTCAATTGTGTTGTTTTACAGTCCCTGCTGTGTTTTGCTGCATTGAAGTGCTGCATTCCTGACTGCTTGTGTCCTGTGTTTGAAATGGGCGCTAAATGACCTACCATGGTCGATGTGCCCTAAAACCCAAATCACTCACACTCACTCCTGTGTTTGAAATGTTGTGGACAACCTTAATTGCCTTCTCTTTTAATATACCATCTGAAGATGGAGCCGCTAAGAGCTCCGAAAGCTCATGAATTGTTTTAAAAAGGGTCATCCCAGACATATTATCATACAATGGCTTCTGTAAGTTATTAAGATAAAAAATTGGACCTTTTCCAAAAAGGTTTCTTTTCTTCAAAAACAGTTCAGGTTAGCATAGGTTCTCTCACCTGGTTGGCTCCCCATATACTCAAGCATCACTCACCCAGAGATGAGTTCCGTGCCCGATCAAGGGGAGCCCATATCTGCAGGTATGCCAGTCCCCTAGATTAAATAAAAATATGGTTATCAGATAGACGGGCAAGACACAGGAACTGGAAAGTGTACATTAAGCAGAATTTGTATGCTTAGAGAAGCCACTACATCTGCTAATATGTTGTCAGCCAAGATTTCTGAAATAGAGAATATAGAGATTTAATACAGAGATTGAATAGATATATATATATTCTGAATATAGAGAAGTAAAGCTACTCTTCAAGTTTGATCAGTATATTATCATGGTTAATCTATTCAGTATATTCGTACAACAATGTGCAGAGATTTGAGTGCAGTGCAGCTTTAAATGCATCCAGGTCTGTTATGGCTACATCATCAGGCAATGAGTTCCAGGTGGCACAGCATCTAAGGCTAAAAAATAGATTCCTACAATCCACTGATGCATGCCTGTGAGCCAATTTCAGCGAGTGTCTACGTGTGTTCACCAATGGTGCCAGCACAAACATGTCAGGGATCTTAATGGCAGAATGGCCATGCAAAATCCTCCAACATTTTATAATGTCTGCTCGAATCAGTCTACCTTTCACCGAGTACAGACCTAGTTTCTGTAATCTGGCACCATAATCCAGACCTTCCATTCCCTCTATGTTTCGTGTCCACCTTCTCTGTACTGTTTCTAGTCGCCTTAAATCACCTATGTAACCTGTATTCCAAATGCACGATGCAAACTCCAAGAGGCCTGACATGAGTAATGCATAGGATTTTCGTAAATTCAGGAGAACGACATAAAGTAGAACTTCGTAGGTTGCTGGCCAGACTTCCAGCTTTTTGTACTATACCAGCAATGTGTTGATGGAAATGCAAGTTTTTATCTACTGTGATGCCTAGGTCAGTATGCATCTTGACAAAGCTTACCTGAAATCCATCTAGGTAATAATGTGCATAATGGCCAAGATTTTTCCAGTCATATGAGCCACGGTGTGCTTTGAGAACTGCACATACCTTGGAGTTCATTGCTAGTCCCCATGACTTGGCAGTACTAACCAGTGTATCAATGTCTTTTTGGCCTTGTGAAATGCCAGCCAGCAGGTCTGTGACAGATTTGTACTTCAGTTTCATGTATATCTTTAGGTCATCTGCAAAAACCTTGAACTGGGAGTGTATACTACGAGGTACATAATTCACATCAATCAAGAATAACAGGGCGTAGTACAGAGCCCTGAGGTACTCCACTTAGAACATTCTTTGGTTTGCTGGAAGAGCCAGAGACAAGCACTTTCATTTCCCTCCTACAGAGAAAACTTTGGATCCAGGTGAGGATTATTTCTGAAACTCCCAGAACTCTCAGTTTTGTTAGTAGCAGCACATGATTAACAACATCAAATGCCTTTGCAAAAATCAAAGAAAATTAAATCCACCATATAGCCCTCATCTAGCCAGGTAGAGACAGTCTCATATGTTAGCAGTAGTTGATCCTCTACGGAACGTCCACGACGTAAGCCAAATTGTCCTTGGTCCAGCAAGTGATGGACCTCCAAATATTCTGTGAGCTTCTCAACAATTACACATCCCAGAATTTTACATGGGACAGAAGTAAGACTCCTGGGCGATAATTTAGTGGATCATGCCTTGAACCCTTTTTAAAAATGGGAATAACTTGTGAAGTTTTCCAACTATCAGGAAGACTTCCAGTAGAAAGAGATGAGTTAAAAATTATGAAAATGGTTTTACAAGCTCCTCACTGCAAGATACAATTAACTGAGGGTGCACCCCATCAGAGCCCATGCTGGAGGATCCATCAACCTGACTCAAAATTCTGAGCACATCAGCTTCAGTAATATCAATGCTCTGCAGCACTGTTTCGGTAGTTTGGTGTGGGGCTGGGTTTGCTAGTCTACCCTTGCAGTATACTGAGGAAAATGCCCCTGCAAATATCTCAGCCATTTCCTGGCAGTCACTTGTAGGTCATATGTAAGAATGAAATTCCTTGGAAGATGGTTTGTGAATTAATTACAATTCATACTTGATCTGAGAGTGAATACTAAAGTTTCTATACTGTCTGTTTAAATCTTGGAATGATCTCGGTGAATGTCCTCCCTGTGAAGACTGTCTCCCAAATTGGTTTCTGTCCTGTTTGTACTTTATCCATGCATCGTTTTGCCTGCTTAATAGACTTTGAGGAGGTCTGGTTGGCCATGGATGATGCACCTTTGGCACAACTCTGGGTAGGTATAAATTTGTAAGAGCTGATAATATTTCTAGGAACCTTTTGTACATACCACTAGTGTCTAAATACTGAAACTCAAGGCTCCAGTCATATTCAGACAGACGTTCCTTAATAGCTGTGTAATTACCCCTGTACCAACACCTTTTCAGTGATGTGTTGCTAGATATGGTTGATTTGCTTGCCTGGAAATAATAGTTGATTAGAACAGGTTAGGTTAAGTTTTGTAATTGGAATGTTTAAAGAGAAAAAATGAATTTCCCATTTTTTAAAAGATCATTTACTTTCTTGCATGAGTTAAGTTAGGTTATGTTGCATTATTTTTACTTGATTATGAACATTACTTTCAATGTGATATTACCCATTTCCATGCCCCTGTTTGGTATTATTTTGTATCCCAACTGAAAGATGTGCACCAAATGACCATGTAGTCAGAGTGCCCTTAAGCCCAAATAATAAATCCACACTGAAAAGTATGCATTGTAGAGGAAATAAGTAGTTGCTTCATGTTCAGCACATTCATAAACATTGCATTAGAAGAAGAAATTCTTAGAAATCTGAAATTAACTTAAACTGCAATTTTACCACTGTACCTCCCAATCCTGCACTCCATCTTCTAATCTGTGCCAGAATGCAAAGTATGCCACTTTGATTAGTTTGCAATTTAAGGCAATTTCTGCTTCCTTCGAATTTCCTTCTTTAATGTAATGTTTATGAATGTGCTGAACATGATATGACCACTCATTTCCTCTGCAAATGCATACCTTTCAGTTGGGAGGCAAAATAATATCCAAGAAGAGGCTTGGAATTGGGTAATATAGCATAAAAAGTAATTTTCAACGTGAAGAATGATGAACACAACATGACCTTTTCTAACCTAGCCTAACCTGTAATTTTGTGCTTCAAGGTGTGTTCTTTTTTGGATTTACCTCTGAATGCCACATTTAAGAACCTGAATTGGAGGATGTGACCACTCATTTTTTGCTGCTTGTGCTTACATTTTGGTTCATGATAGGGAACATTCATATACTGTCATACTTGCCATACTGCTGTTCTCTGTGCCATAATTTATCCACCCTTCCAAATGGCACTTGGCACTTATCAAACATGATGAAGGGGAAATTCAACACTTCATGCAGTTGATTCAACATTTCTTTGCATTGTAAATGCTTGGTTTCTGCATTTTTCCACACATATTGAGCACACTTATTAGTTGACAGGAACCTGGGCAGAAACTTGATGTGCCTGAATAGATGGTGCAGGTCTGGACATACAGATGCTGTCATGACCTGCATATTTCTTATTATGTACATTACAATATTAGCTTATATTAGTTTAGATTATATTTGGTTAGGTTCGTTGATTGGCACTATGTGGTTAGGTAAGATGCAACCACTTTTCTTCAACATTCATACTTACTTTTCAATTTAGATGATTTAAAATGATATCAGTATGGTGTGATGACATGGCCATGGCATGGTGGCCTTGATTAGCTAATGCTAGAAGTGGTCCACATACCCTAATTAGGTTGAATGCTTACCTGTGGTTCCAATCTTTTTCCGACCACAAAGCACAAATTGATGAAACAAAACTTGCCATGGTTCCAGGTGGGTTCCTTCAAGCAATGTTCTCTTGTAGTTGCTTGTCACAAACTCATACATCTTCTCCTTTCTCTTGGTGACACGAAACATTTCAGAACACCCCCACCAATGTCTATCCTTCTCAAACTGGCAGGCCTTCACACAATTAGGGCACATCACTTTGATCAAAAGAACACATTGCCATCTGAAAGTCTAAACTTGCTCAATTGTCTCAATAAGAAAGTTGAATGGTATAGCATGGGACTGCATCACAACTCGCACACACAGAAGCCAATGCAGCCAATGCTGTATGACCAATGCAGTTCATGTGCTTCTAGACCAAAATAGCCAACCAACCAACCAACCAACATTGCAGCTTCTGCTGTCTGCTGTAATGATCTGCTGTAATGTTCCCATCTTTTCTGAATATTTTCATGAAGTACAAGTAATGGTAATTAAATGGGGAAACATAACCTAACTTAACCTAAGTAAATTTAATCTAATGTAAACCAATATATGATTAGCAAACAAATTGTGAGCTGGGAGAAAGATATACAGGTCATGCCATGTGTACTTCTCATCCTAACCAGTGCCACCTGTCCAGGCCACATCAAGTTTCCTCCCAGGTTCATATTGACTAGTAAGTGTGCTCAATATATGTGGCACAGGCAGAAGCTAAGCATTTTGAACAAGAAGTGTTGAATCAGCTGCGTGGAGTATTGAACTTCCCCTTAATTGTATCTCAGCAGCTTCAGGTGAAGGATGGATACATTATAACAGAGAACAGCAGTGTGGCATGGATGGTGCGATATAGGAATGTTCACTATGATGAACCAAAAGGTAAGCATTAGCACTAAAAATGAGTGGTTGCATCTTTCAAATCACATTCATAAACATGTTATTCCAAAAGAATATCCAAGAGTTCCCAAAACACCTTATAGCACAAAAATACCATGAATTCTCGAATTCAGGCGTTTTTTTAAATGAAGTGCAAGGCATTTCATGGGGACTCTCCATTGAAATACTTATTGTAATTCAGTTGGAAACTTGGAAAATATAGCCAATAGGATCCAATAGATATGGCTGTAAAATGGTAGCAGAAGAATGTTCGCCCCCCCCATTGGCCTAAATCTCAAGCATACCTTTTTTGAATTACGACGGACTGAGTTACAAAGCAGCCGCTTGATGGTTATATGTAATTGGACAATCAAGCTTGTGATAATTTTCTAATAATATTCGAACACCAAATGCCTCACATTGTGACATACAACACGTAAACATATTAATAAATGATAAAGTTTAAGATTTAGTCAAATTGATGAGAGAACCAGGGTGTGAAATAGGCTGTGCAATACTATTAATTAATAATAATACACAAATTTAATCAGCTGACAAAAGTATAAACCATTGCCAGTGGTGACCATTTGTTTTGGCAGAACAGTATGTTAATAGCAGTGGTCTCATGTGGTTCAAAATAGCAGTGTGGGAAGTTCTGCAGGTTGTTGATAATAGCAAGCAAGCTCGACTTGCTCCTCATCGACTATGCACCATGTACATTGCTTTTGATTGTCCTGATTGGTTCTGTATTTTCCTCGCATTCTGCCATCGCTTTGTACACATTTCGTTTTGATATTGTTCAGCCTGCACCCAAGCATGTACAATACAAAGTGCAGCTGGTGTGGTGCCTTTTCTGTTATATTTTTTCAGACTTCACCATTAGTGCTGCACTATGCTCACCTTTTCTGCCCCATTAGGAAACCAGAAAGCTGTCCGGTGCGTTGGATATGCGTAGTTTTTCGTGACGGATAATATTTTGTGACTGGTTTTATGAAACCCAATGGTGCAGAATTGGGAAAAATATACCGTCAGCAGAGGATTTATTTTAATGAAGCTCACCTCAGAGTCGGGAAAGTACGGCAAAGACAAGTGACTGATTGCACCCGGGCATTGGACTTGCAGGCATTGAACCTGGGAGGCAGCGATGGATCTGCGCACCCCCGGTCCACCGTCTCCTCGCATTTTCCGTGGTCGCCACCACTAACACTACGGAATGAAATCGCGGTGGCTCATCCATTTTTCACCAGCGTTTGTTGGTTCCTGCATTAACCAATGCATGCCAGATTTGATGAACGGCTGAACATTGGGTCGGTACGCAGGACAATCTAAAGAACAGTCCAGAGCAGATACAAAACTGGAATCGATTTCTGCAATATGCGGTGGACATCTGATCGTCTGTCGTGTTTCCCTCCTGGAATTACTCCCTGATTGTGCACATTTCCTGGGGTTGGCATCAATGATCCCCCTGCCTCCTTCCTGTGTTGCTTCCAACTCTAGCTTGTCTGTCTTCCCAGCATGGGCGCTACATAGCCAATGAAGTCGATGCGCCCTAACTGACACTGGGCTCCGTTTGGCAGGATGCCGCCGCCGTCGGTGCCTGCTAACTGCCGCGCCTCCGCACCATGTATAATGGCATAGGACTGCAAACAGTTCGCGGATCTGGCACCAACGGGTACGTACAGAACAACCTCTCGTTCGTTAAGCACACGCGCGATAAAGTTAAATACAGGGACGAGGACGACCTGAAGCGACTGGACGCGCAGGTGAACCGCGAGCCCAACGTGGAGATCCTGGACCACCAGCGGAAGCGGAAGATCGAGCTCAAGTGCGTCGAGTACCAGGAGCTGCTGCAGGAGCAGGGGCTATCTCCGGATACACTGCAACGCCGCGTGGACAGGTATCGCCAAAAGTTGTCCGACAAGCTGCCACAGGTGGAGCGGGACGAACACGGCCGACCAGCCGCCGCCGGCTCTCACCAGATGGCCGAGGCGCAACACCAGAAAAACGCCAGACTCAAGGACGCTTTCGGCATCTCTGAACACTTTGTAGAGGGCAGCAGCTTCGATCCGAACCGTCGAGTCAAGGAGGACGAGGCTCGCAAGGAGAAAGAGGCTAAAGAGAAGACATACGCTCCGGTGCGTTCGCCCAGCGCTAGCCCGCCGCCAGCTAAGAAGAAGCACAAGAAGGACAAGTCTGGTAAAACTGACAAGAAAGCAAAGAAATCGAAGAAAGCCAAGGACGACAAGGAAAAGGCCAGGTCGCATAAGAAGAAGTCCAAGGACAAGAAAAAGAAGTCAAAGAAGAAGCGCGACAAGTCACCCGAGTCTTCAGAGTCTGATAACAGCGACGACAGCGCGGACGAGGAAGCGACCGCAGGCTCCCTCAGCCCGCAGAAGCCGGTGAGGAACGGCTGCGGGCGCCACGCCAGCGTCGACAGCGGCAACTCGCCACCAGTGGCAAAGAAAGCTCGTGGCCGCAGTCCGCCGAACACGTCAGCGCCGCCCGGTCGCCACGACAGCCGTGACTTGGAGTCTCCTCCGCCACGGAAAATGAACGCCTCGCCCGTCAAGGAGAGCGCCACCAAGGCGCCTCGGCGCCGCGCTGGCTCGCCGTCACGTGCTCGCGATAACGGCAAGACGTCTGACCGCAACAGTCGCGGTGCATCGCCGGACGACCGCGGCGGCCGCAGGAGTGCCAGCCCCGCCTCTGTCAACGGCAACAAGATCGGTAAAGCGGGCCGCCATGCGCCCAGCTCATCGCCCGAGCCGGCGAAGCGGGCGCGCTCCGTCTCTCGGTCTGGCGGGAAGAACAGCCGACGCAGTCCTAGCTCCAGCGTGTCGTCTGACGACTCGCGCGATCGTCGCCGTCGACGCCGCTCTGACAGCCGCGGGCGCCGCCGCCGCTCCCGATCCCGCAGCAATCGCCGACGGTCGCCGTCGACGCGCAGGGATCGCCGACGGCGGTCGCGCTCGCGCAGCGGACCGCGCCGTCGACGCTCACGCACCCCCGTGCGTCGCCGGTCGCGCACTCGCAGTCCCGTGCGCCGTAGCCCAGCTCGACGCCGGTCGCGCTCGCGCACCCCAGTCCGCCGTCGGTCGCGCACGCGCAGCCCGGTTCGCCGTCGGTCGCGCACGCGCAGTCCAGTGAGGCGTCGGTCGCGCACGCGCTCGCCAGTGCGTCGTCGCTCGCGGTCGCGGAGTCCGCTGCCGGTTCGTCGTCGCTCGCGCACACGCAGCCCGCTTCCACCGCGCCGGCAGCGGTCACGCACCCGCAGTCCGCTGCCGCCGCGCCGCCGGCGCCGGTCCACTTCGTCACCGCGCCGGGCGCCTCCAGCACGCGCCCGCTCGCGCAGCCGCTCCAACTCGCCACCGGCGTCGGCGCCGTCCGGCAAGAAGAAGATGGGCTCAAGCAACCAGGGCGTGAGCCGCTCATTCCTCGAGCAGCTGGCTGGGTACTCGTTCAACAAGCCTGGTGACGGCCCTCCTGGAGCAGCACCGGCCTATACGTCTGCAGCGACACGCGCCGACAGCCCGAGCGCGTCTAGCAGCGCCGACAGCCGTTCACCCTCTCCGAAGAAGAAGGCATCCCGAGCTCGCTCTCCGTCCAGCAGTCGGTCTCCGAGTCCGGCCAAGGCGCGGCGCGGACGCTCCCGCTCGGAGAGTCCCGAGACCCTGCGGCGCGCCATCCTAGCCCGGATGGCCAGCAGGGATGCGGACAAGAAGGGGCGTCGCTCGCCATCCGGCTCCGACTGAGGAGGGTACGTCCCTTTGGTCCCATCACCTAGAAGGATGCGCCCCTATTGTCTCCCGCAATGCTAGTGGCACCTGACTCTTACCCCAGGGCGTAGAGTGCGCCCCTTGCGCGCTCTCTGGTGGACTGATGACGTACGTTCCCTGCCTTTCTGTGACCGACTGACTGACTTTTGCTATGACTCGATCTGACCGACGAGGGAGTCTCCCGCACTTTCCCTCCAGCGCGGAGGGTGGGTGCCCTTAACACCTGCACATAGACACTGCAGTTGATCATTGTGAGCGGTCGTGAGGACGCCAAGGTGACCGCTCGCTGTGCAGCCGGCTGGGTGATTGTGAATGTTTAGTCGGATGACCCTCGCCGACGGCCGGTGTCTGATCCAGCCTGTGTCCAGCCGACACCAGGCCCAGTGCTGGGCGTGTTGCGCAGGCGCTGCCGCCGCCGGCCAGTGGACGGTGGTCGTCTCGTGAGAGCGTGCGGCGACGCTTTGAGTGACTACTGTCCGTTGGACTGGGAGTGTGCGGTGATTGAGCTGGACCGCCGAGGGCGGGTAGCCCGCTTGGCGGCCGCTTCAGATGTGTGCTCAGCAGTGTCCGGCTCGGCTTTCTGTACGTGGAGGCGCGGTGTTTGTGCAGGTGACTGGCTACAATGTGCGTCTCGACGAGGTAACCCCATTTGGCAGTGTTCAGTCGACCCACTTGCTCTTTATGTAGCGATGCCGATATGCTAAAGTCTGGTCGTTGCCGAAGCTGTCGCATCCCTCTTCTGCAGGTGACTAACTGTAGTTTTCATTGTACATATCCGGCGTGATATAGTGGTTGAGAAGTACTCAATACACCTGTGTTTAGTCCATCGATAATATCTGGATAGGCGTCTCTCTGAATACAGCCAGTCGGTGTGTGTGACACGGTGGGCCGAGCGCGCCTGACCCGACACCGTCTCATTGCAGTCAGTAACGGAGGTGGCCGGTGCGGGCTGACTGCCCGGGCCGACCGCGCCGCCGCCGGGCACTAGTAGACTGTGCTGGCCGACGGCTACGTGCGTCACGCGCTCCCGCCCCGTTGCGATGGCCGCCCTCGAGCCGGAGCCGGCCACGGCCGACCGCCGGCGGCCATGTGCCGACCCGGAGTCGGCCGTCTCGGCCGCCGGTCGGCCATTGGCGGCGGAGTCTGTGGCCGGCGTCAGGCTGTCCCCCGCCGGACCGTCTCTGGCTGGTCGGCCTCCGGTCGAGCTGTCTCTGGACGGGCTGTCTCTGGCCGGACAGTCTGTGGCCGGACCGTCCCCCGGCGAACTATCGCCGGCCGGGCCGACCCCCGTCGGATCGGGCCCGGCGCCGAGCCCTGCGCCGGCCGCCGGGCTGGGACAGCGCGCGCTGCAGGTGGCGCTGTCTGTCGGCTGGCGCGTGGCCGGCGGCCTGTCCGTGGAGCGCGCCGTCCGCCTCGGCACGCCCGGCACGCCACGGTATGTGAGCGGCCGAGCGGCACTGACTCTCTTTACAGTGGCGCCGCCGGCGAACTAGGTGACCGTGTGACCCAGGTCAGCACTGCAGATGGGCAGCTGGCGTCACCAGGTGAGTCGAGATCGCGTCACGGCAGTGGCGCCGCTTCTGTACCAATGCACGCCGGCAGCAGGAGCGGACAAGTAAACATTAACTGCTGTTTTCTAAAGGATCATTCCGGCGTGGTAGTAACTGCCAGCTCTGCACCGTGTTTACTCAAATTTGGAGCTTTCGGCAGCTTCGCCACGAGGATTCAAGACTTCGCTGTGCTTCCGTAATTGTTCGGTGCTCCCTCCTCGAAATCCGATATCTAAATATTATAGATTACCCACATCACCGTACATACACGAGGACGTCGTCAATTATATAAGCCCATATTCGTGGGTGCTCACCATTTGCAGCACGCCATTAGTCTGCTTGAATTCATCGGCATAAGACGGCCTATTGAGATGTCGTCACCTGTAGTTATTTGTACCCTAAATTCGGGATCAGCGTCTGCCGCGACTGGGAGTTGATACCGGCGTCACACCGCGCGTGATGTGAGGTGATGTCAGGTACACTGTGCAGCAGCCGTCCCGACTTCACGTGATCTGGGGTGGCGTCCGAGTGTCCACGCCCTGAAATGGCATCCAGCCGGGCAGTTGCGTGACGCGGGGTGGCGTTGCCAGGATACCGCTGCAGGAGCAAGTCGACTCCAGCACGTGCATCCTGTTGGAGCGCGCTGGAGACAATGGACAGAGGCCGGGCATAACCGTCTCGGTGCCCGTGGGACAACCTCTGGCCATCGCCGAGGTCACGCTGCTATCGGAGGTCAGTTGCTGAGTACCATCTTAATCACGTTCATAAATGTTGTATCAAGAAAAATTACCTTCAAGCACAAATTTAGCCATGCTGTTTGATAATTAAGTGCTAAATATTTGTCAGAAGGTGCACACCGAACTCCTGTTTGAAAAATCCTGCAGGTTTGGAGGAAAAATCCTCCATATTTGATTACCAAATGATTTTTACCATGTCAATAAATACGAAGTATTGTATTCATATGGACGTGTGTTGCATGACCACTGCAGTCGATGCGCCCTGAAAGCCCAATAACAAAATAACCAGTATTCATATGGAAGCCCCTGAGCACAAATTAGAACATTGACTGAACTTGTTGACGCCTGTCTATCAACTTCTTTCTCCACCTTGTTATCAACCTTCCTTCTCTGTTTTGGGAAATTGCACGTAAACAAGATATTCAGTATTTAAAGTCACCACTAAGTTTTAACATAGGGATAGGAGCGACTCATTTGGTGATCTAATGGTATTACATGATCCAACATCACTACATCAGTATATTTTATGTGATCCATGATCAGTTGGCTGGGTTGGATGAGGTTAGGTTAGTTTTATGTAATCCTACACCATTCTTCATTGCATATCACCCTACCCAAAACCCCATTTTCCGTGCACTTCACATCACTCGCATTGCAATCTGCAATCTGCAATCTCGCACCTATCACAATCTGAAAATCACTTCAGTGTGACGGGCTGCTATTAAGTAAAGGAACGTCAGCCTATCATTGTGCAGCTGGATATGTGCTATGCTTACCTATCACGCATTTCGGTGAGACCAATGTTGTATTATGTGTGGCAGGTACAACACAGTACTATGCATGTTGACAACCAACCCTTGTGTGGTCTTCTAACAATGTGTGGACCTTTCTTTGCATCGCCCCAGCACAACTGAGTACATCAAAATGAGCAATGTAAGCAAATATGCAAAATAGCAGCATAAACAAACTAATTACAATGCAGCATGTACTCTTGCTATGCAATTTGGACGGTATGACCAGCTACGTCAAATGTTTGTCATGTATTAATCGCTGCTTTGCCACCACGGTTGCATGCAATACAGGTCTGTGGTGTAGCCAAAAGAGAGAAAATGGTGCTTTCAAGGTGTTGGCGCGGAGATATAACTGAGGAAAAATATTAATGCATCTAACAGATTATGTGGAGAAGGCCACGATGACTGAAGAAGTCCACCTTGTGGGCTGGCAAGGGCTGTGAAGACAAGAGAGGACCCGCCTCATGGCTGGAATGGGCCGTCCCAACTGGAAAGGCTCTACATCAACCCATTCTTCGACAATGATAGTGTTAAAATAAAATCAATATTGACATTGCAGACAGAAAGCACACATCTAATAGTATAGACCTTTGGCGATTCATTGGCGTCATCTACATCACTTATATTCACAAACGAAAATCGTTCGCAATGTTTGTTTATTGGATGGTTTACGACGCACTTAATTCACGATCGTGGCTAATGGCGTCGCCCATACTTTCGCCGGTGGGCCGCGGGATTGGAAATGTCCCGGATATTGCGAGTGTTCATCGCGGGACCTTGGTGGTATACATAGCTCAACAGCTTAACCACTCGGCCCCCAGCCGCGCAAGATTTGACGCATGTTTTGACCGCGACGATATTAAAGCGCGACCCGCCGCTGATGGCGTTTCAGTAGGCATTTTAAGAAGCGTGTTCTTACCAACTTTTCTTTTAGATGCCACTTCCCGTTTAAAATATAACAATATGAAATATTTGGTCACATTTCTCTCTTCCCTTAAAAGGAGCTTGATATCGTATACTAATTCCGATGGTGGATACCAGTGTTGTGTGACGTTTAGGAGTGCAATCGAAAGTATTGCTGTTGAATGGCATTGATTACTTTCGTTGGTGTTGTAGGAGCAATACCAAAAGTGCATGAGCCTCCAGCCCAGGGTTAAAATAATGGTTTTTCGTTAGGTGTGAGATGTCGAAACGAGCACAGTATGATGTCGAAATTTCCCATGGAATTAGTGTCATTTAAAATGCTTTTGATGTCTTTCAGACTCAAATTTGAGCCAATGCTGTAGGTACTTATGACTGTACCTTTATCATTTGTTTTGAGGTTCATAGCTTAAGAGCTATATTCGGGATAGGGAGAATAATATCTGTGCTATAAACTGCTATTGTATGCCATATCACATTATAGGTAATCCCTTTACCTGAAATTGCATTGCGAAATGTCCGCGTATCACCATTCCTTGTCAAGAGCGTGCACATGCTACTTATAAACCAAATACTGTTAGAAAGGAGACATTGCGTGTAAAGAAAGCATACGACCTTCAATATACCAGGAGGTGCTGAGTTGACATCGAAAGTAACGTTAAGGATTATACTTTATTACTCAACGTTTCGGCCAGGGTCCATCGTCAGGAGTGATATAAAAATGTCAAGTTTAGCAATTGAAAAAAAAAAAGCACGCGAGAAAAAAAGCGTGCAAAAGACACGTGGAATGCAGAAAAGCCTCCTCAGTGGTGCAGACACTTAAAGAAACTCCAAACCAGAAACAAACTATGTCAAGATAGAATCCTCTGAGGAAGTCCGAGCCGATAGTCCACATACATATCGATACATACACTCACGCACATATATAGACATAGATCCAATATAACGCGTAATACATAAAATATAATTTATGTTGATGTAATTTAAGTGATATACCAAGACGTCGTTTGCGTGTTTAGTTGCGGCCGTAGATTACGTATGTGTAGAGATTCGAGGACCTTTAGATCAGCGTTGTCCCTGGCTGTTGCTAGAATTTCTACTTTTAAGTTTGTGTTAGTGTCGCTGTGTTCCATGTTAGAAACCCAGGAGCATCTAAGAGCCATTCTTCGTTGTATTAAAGAAAGGAGACACACAGACTTCATAAGCATGCATCAAGGAGCCGGATGTCAATACTTCTTCGAGAAGGATGTCAATTGAGTGTTCAGAAAGTAGTATATTCCACCCTATTTCATGAATAATTTATCACTGCTCCAGCCCCGTCATCATGGGCTTGGTTATAAATGTACTCTTTCAAGTTCATCGCAGGTGTTCTGCACAACAACTTTTGTTTGTTTTTGGTAACGCGCCGGAGTTGGCGCACATTTATATCAAACTCAGTAGTTCTGCGTGTCTGCCGGTCAGTGATAAATTATTAATGAAATAGGGTGGAATATACCACTTACTGAACACTGGATCAACATCCTTCCCAAAGAAGTATCGACATTGTGCTTCTTGGTGCGTGCATGTGAAGTCTTCATGCTTCGTTTCTAACAAGTATCCCGTTCATAAGTATTATGCTTATGCTCACCATAACGGATCCGGGATTGTGATAACGAACATCCCGTAGTGCAATTCCAGGTAACCTATGATGTGGTATGCTATAAATACCAGTTTATAGCATAAGTATTTGTTTCGTTATCGTTATCGTTATATTGGGACCCCCAAATTAGATACCTCCCAAAACATGCAAAACTGGGTATACATGATTATCTCAGAATTGGGTTTTAAGGACCAAAGTATTTGAAACAGCATTATTTCCATGGCAATTTCGGCATCCTGCTGTACTCGCTTTGACATCTCGCACCTAACGAGAAGTCATTATTTTAACACTGCTGCCGGTAGGTGACAACGCTCGCCTTGAAGGGTGAATGGGAGGCTGCGTTTTACTGGCAAAGCACAACTAGGAATATCAAGTTATGCCAGCGCCAGTACTGCCGAATTTTGTGTTTGAGTTATCCTTCATCGCCATCGCGTTCACTTCTCACTCGTCACCCGCAGCTATATGACCTGTGCAGTCGATGCGCCCCTAAATCACAATAACTCATCACCCGCAGCTGTTCCTCGCTAGTGCCCAGTTCGACCGATGCGAGGTGTATAACAGGGTCCCCCAAGACTGCCGAGTTTGGCCGGGTGAGGTGTATGACAGCGGATGGGCGCAAAATGACCCTGTAGTCGGCGCGCCCTTAAGCCCAAATAATGAAAGTATAACAGCGGTCCCCAAAATTTCCCAGTTTGACCGGTGTGCGTCAACAGCGGTTCCCGTGTTTGGCCGGTGTGAAGTGTGTAACAGCGGCCCCATGACTGCGCAGTTTGGCCGGTGTGAGGTATTCGGCGACTACGCGGAGTACCTGTGCACAGCGGCCGGCGAACTAGTGGAGGCAGTGGACGAGACAGAGGTGGTGAGCCTGCACCATGCCTGCCGGCCCGCCGTCACACAGCTTACGCTGCAGGTATGCAACTCTTTAGCTGCCATCCTATCGTAGATCCACGTTATTCAGCACTACTCTGTGTTCTACCCTTTGCCATACTCTTACTACTCAGTGCTCAACCTACCTGCGTGTTGATCGGTGATAGGCGTGACGTGCCGTCGAGGACGGTGTGCCCTTTAACCACAGTTATCAATGAGTATAGTATAGTATAGTATACAAGTAATATAGTAAAACATTTGAGACAGCGATTCTGATGTGTACATGTACTTTTTGTGGGGGGGGGCACCTGTTGCCAATTCAGCCGATTTCAGGATTGCAATTGCATTTTGGCGTTCTCGAACATTGTCGCCATTGTGTTATCTAATTCAGTGAGCTGTAGTGTCCTGGGCCAACATAAATGCACGAGGTTTGAATGAATCGTATAAAGCTGAACCCATGTTTCTATCTTTTTTTTGTTCGATTAATCTTCTTCTTTTCGAAGGCATGAGTGAGTCTATGGACCCACCTACCCATTTCGTCGGATGCGGATTTTACCAACCAATTTAGCAGTAGGATGATTGGTGCTTGAGATATGGGCCACGTTCGTGACGATGTTGGAGTTGTGGCTCCCCTGACTACAGACAGTGTACCACGGGCACCACCGTTACGGCTTAGCCCACCTTACTTCTCTGGAACTTCTAAGAAGAGCGCTATCTGACTCGTGCACACCAAAGTTTGCCTAATCATTGGTATTGCATTCTGTGAAATATATGAAGTAATGTGTCGAACGTTTACACCCTGCTTGAAATTTGAAGATTAATTACTCTTGGGTCCTTTTAACTGGAAGAAATTGAAGCTCTTAATTTTCGATTTCGAATGAGCTCGGCGGGTCTTGAACCATTGCCTAACTTGCTTTGGTTGTTATCAGCCCAGGAAAATGCTTGCTACTGAATATCCCCACGAATAATGGACTTGAACCTATTGTCTTTAGTTCCGTAAAGCAATAGCCCAATTGGTCACGATTCTTTCGCATGGGTTATCACATTCACGCTATGCTCTAGTTTTGGCTTGCTTCATGTTAGCTAACGTTTACTTTCAAAACCTGTTCGGGGTCAACACAAACTGCATACGAACCTTTTACAACAGACTACATTGCACTAGTGTCGGAACTTAAGTGCTCTGTGAGCATTTTCCGAAACTCAGATGTCGACAGGTGTGCTATCGTGTCCGAACCTTATGCAGCATAAATATTTGTTTACGAAAAATTGCTTTCAATTTCGTGTCACTTCCTCTGTTGTGAGAACAGCGTGGGCGCAATATGACCATAGTAGTCGACGCGCCCTAAAGCCCAAATAACTAATTAACTTGTAAGAACCGTGTTCTTTCTCAATTCAGATATTGACCATCGAGGCAAACTATTCCAATTAAAATGTCATGTAATCGTTACGTCGCGCTTGTTGCTGCGTCAGAGCCTTTGGTGGAGGAGGTATTTGACAGAACTATGTTGTAGTACTCTTCACCCTCGGCCAATCGGCGTGAGAGATTGGCGACGCTACATGACTCAACGGTCGATGTGTCGTAAAAACCAATAACCAACCAAGAGCTCTGTCCGCGCCGTACAGTCTGATGTTGGGCTGACGAGCCACGCAGCACAATACCGCACCCGATCCAATCAGTTCGAGCTGTGCCGCTCGTGCGACGGCGCCGGGTGGGGCGCTGCGCCTCGGGAGAATGCCGGCCCGCTGACGCGCCCGGTGTGTTGCAGTGCGTCAGCCCGGCTGGTCGCAGCCAACTGTGGCTGTACGGCCTGGAGGTGTTGCTGGCGCCGTGCGGCCGGTCGTCGACCGCCGCCTTCTCGCTGGACGCCGTGCTGGCGCGCGTGGGCGACGCCCCGCTCTCGGACGGCGCGGTGGCCCTGCGCTCCGCGCTGCAGGCTTCTCGACTGTGTGCCGCTGGCGAGCTGGCCACCCTGTTCGCCGGCGGATGTGGCAGGCGGCCGGTCGCTCGACACGCGGGTCCATCTGGCAGCCAGACTGGCAGTCGCGATTGTGCTAAGGTGCCGTCTGGAAGCAGCACGCACGGGTCGTCACCTGCTGGTGAGAGCTGTGGGGAAGGACCCTCGGCGGTGGTCGCTCCGAATGGTTCGTCACCTGCTGGTCAGGGCTGTGGGGAAGGACCCTCGGCGGTGGTCGCTCCGAATTGTTCGGCACCTGCTAGTGAGTGCTTTGCGGAAGGACCTGAGGCGGTGGGCGCCCCGCTGTGGGACTGGGCAGCCATCGAGCAGTGTGTAACGCGACTGGAGCGGAGACTGTGGGGTAGAATTGGGCCGAGGCTTGACGAAATTGAGCGGAAGCAGGACGTGATATTGGAGCGCCTCAATGCCCTCAACCCGGAGCAGAAGGAATACATTTGATACCGCGTTTCGCTCATTCCGCACTGGCAAAGATGGCGCTGGTGTGCTGATGATGCAAATGTCAGCATGCCGTATTGATATTGGATGTCGTGTGAAGTGCCTCGTTCATCATTTACAAATTTTGCCAACCTGGATGACTAAGTAGTGAGAGGCAACGAAAGGCGATGCCATGGGGTGCATTTAATGGCTGTGAATCACTGCTATTGTGCATGTTCCTGCAATGGGAACACGTTTTATTAAATATTTACATCCATGAAAAGCCAAGCATGTGGATTTGGTAATGCCATCAATTTAGAGTAATCCACTTTTGTAAAAAAGCTGTCGCACGATTTCCGAGCAGTCAGACCACCTCCCATGCCTGCTCCTGTGGAGCGGTGCACGTGATGAATTTACTATTTGAAGTTGTGAATACGGTGGCTGTTGTAAACTGAGTGTTGCCTGGTAGATGTTAGTGAGATGCCTGGGCGTTCTGAGCAGGTACACCGGCCTGGTCAGGCCAGACGATGGACCCATATTGGACACAATTGACAACAATGTGATTTCGAGGCGGGTTTCTTGTTTACACTACTTCACCCCATCGCTTCCTTCCAAGGCCAGTACGTCTGCTGAATGGGAGCTTCAACTCTCCAATAACCTTGATAGGTGGAGTTTCACAAACGGCCTCCAATTTTTATCTTCAAAAGAAAATGCATACATTTTTGTCGCAGGTAACACATGCAGGGACATTATTTCATACGTGTACCGCCGCAGGGTTCTAATTTGCTCGGAAGCAAAGTTTCTTGGTGTTATATTTTACAAACGACAAACAATCAACATATCTAAGGAATCTTTAGAACATGCTTCAAGCGCATGAACATTCTAAGTCACCTCTGACATGAGCTATGGCGCTCATAGGACGCCATTGTTACACTTATGCTGTGCTTTTGTTCGCTCCATACTTGATTACTGTTGTATAGTTATTGATGGTGCACTCCTCCGTGAAAGAGACCCTGAACACTGTCGACCATGTTTGTATTCGGATTTGCACAGGAGCTATCCGCACTTCCTACAGAGCATGTCCCTCAGTCGAAGCAAATCAACCGCCAGTAGATATCCGTCGAAAAAGTGGCTGAAATACGGCACTTCGTATTTTACATTCGTCCACCACCCATCGTTAAATGCAATATTTAATACACACCTGGCTGAGCACTGGCTGAGTCTGGTCTGGTAATACACACCTGGCTGAGTCTGGTCGCATGTCTTCAGCGAGACCAGTTGGTGTGCGCATGTCCCACTGAGTTGGGGGACATGGAGCTACTTGTTGATCAAGTGGCACATGTCGAAGCACTCGCAGTCCAACCTTGGCGGATGCCACCTGTCGATTTCGGCTTCTCACTCATGACGCATAAGAAGTCGGAAACCATTCTTGTTGAATTTCATGCAGAATCCCATGGCATAATACCTCCAAATACTCAGATTGTTAAGATTTTATGCCGATAGTTCAAATATGCAGTCTGGTGTACGCTGACCTTTTGTAAGCGAGATGGAGAAAATATGTTTTACGTGCGGAATGTGTTTTTTTTTTCCGCAGAACTATTAGCAGTATCGAAAACGTGTTTTATTTCTCGACACCACTACGCAAAGGTATTAATCGTCTCGGACTCTGCGAGCTCGCTCCAAGTTCTCATCAACCCAACACCTTCATGTTATGTAGTAGCACATATTGTAAATAGAAGAACGCCCTTGTGCAAGAGCAATGTCTTGTAATGTAGGTACCAAGCCATGTGTTCATGCGAGTGAAAAGGCTAATGCTGCTGTCGAGGCTGATTCATAGCTCTCAGTCCCAGCAAACAAAAATACCGATATCTGATTTGTTCAACATCGCGCTGCCCACCGGCGAAACAGGGTGGGTGGCGCCGATTAGCGGATTGCATAAAGCGTCTTGAACCAACCAATACAACAATTGTTGACATGGTGACCTTATAATTTTAGGAGAAATGCAACACCTGTGGTTCTCTTGCCTGTTGACGGAGAAACCTTGCATTCTAAAAGCAAATCAAACTAGCGTACCGCCATTCTGCAGCTCGGAAAAAATCGAAGGGCAAAGGTGACAACGTGACTATGTAGACGACGTTTCTGCTATATATACCAGACACGTCATTTTTTCACGTGGTAAGACCGAGACCATCTCGGATTTCACGTGGTAGCTGGGGCATTCCAGCACGATTCAACAGGTGATGGGTACAAATTAACACCCGACCATCTCGGATTCTCATGAAAATTTGTACCCAGGGTAATCAGGTGCCCAGATTCCGAATCTGAAAGTCTTAGGTCTGTCGGAGCAGTAGGTTTTCAGTTATAGCCTCGGGCAGTTTTTGAAAAGTTCGAATACAAGGTTTCTTTGGGACGCCATAACTCCCATAAAACTGAACGTAACTTAGTGAAATTATATATTGTTATAATCGTAAAATCACAAAAATTGTTGTGGTGTAGCTCATTTTTTAAAGTGTCGAAATTTTGTTCTTGAAAATTTTCTGGGCAAATTTTTTTATATGTGGCCAGTTAAAAACATTGTTTTTTTTGGGCCGAAAATATTGCCTATGGTATTACTAACTGGCATGCAAAAAATTGGAGATAGGTATTTTTAATAAATATTTTTACCCATTTTTTTCATTTCAGCCATGCCATGAAAATTTGTACTTTTCACGCACTGCCGCCGCGCATAGCATATGTAGCACATACGTATGGCATCAAATTCAAATGCTTCAAGTTCCATTATCTATGCAAAGCTCGTTCGAATATTTCAAGACCCCTCCCCACCCAGTAGCGGCGGAAGGTAATTTTGGATGGGGGGCAAGCGATTCTCGTGGTGCCCCCACCGCCGGGTGCCCCCCTGGGCCGGGGGCGAAGCCATGTCTCTGGCGGAGTACTGCCCCGGTAGCGATCAAAGGTCCGATCCTGGGGGGGGGGAGGGGAAGCGATATCCGAGGCCCGCCGGTACACATCGAATGTCCGATCCAGGGGGAGTGGGAAGCGATGGTTCCGCTGGTGCTCCCCTTGGCCCTGTGTCCCCTCCCATAATTTTTTGGGGAACTGCCCGCCCCCCCCCTCTTCCGCAGCCCCTGTCCCCACCTTCCCCTCCCCCTCCACGACCTCCTCCCGCATCTTGCGTCCGGGCTGAAGAACGCGAGGATCTGTGCTGTCTATGGCATCCCCTGGTGTCATGCTAAAATTCACCTGGTCATTTTTCATGTTTTATTTTAGTCCAATACCCATTGCTACATTCTAGGAAACAGAAAATACTGATTGACAAATTCGTTAGGCGTGTTTGTTGGAAAACTGCACATACATTACACTTACGGATACACCATGCACACTGAACACATCGAAGCTGGCGAGGCTGTCATGGGAAACTTCAGCGAGACTTCATGCGTTCAGTCAGCTCCGAGCCAGAGGCTCACTTTCGTTTTGCTCCCCGTTTTCTGCGGGATAACTTGACAAGCTGTCCCGCCCCCCCCCGTCAGTTTCGACACCAGCAGTGTCTCGGTGTCAACGGGCGTGAAGCTGTGTAGGCCAAGCGTGCCCTTGACCTGCACGGCTCGGGTGAAGCGCTGCATCAGCCGCGCGGCAGTTTCTTCGACTTCCGCCGTGGTCACGAACAGGAAAACCACTGTCTGGAATTTTTCACTAAAAAATTCGAACATCCCGGCTGCATCAGTGATCTGGTAACTTGTGGGCCGGCGGAGACTCTCGAGAGCGGTCGCTCTCTTCACAGTGCCTCCCAAGCCGTCACATTCCCCTTTGCCGTGTGACGTGGCAAAAAATTTCCAGTTACACTCCACTCCGAAATCATTTTTGTGATGGCAGAGGTTTAAAAAGTTGAATCTGTTTTTGTATTGGGCTGATGAGCCGTCCGAAAAGTACCTGATTTTGGTCAGTGCTGGGACTTTTTCCTTGAGCCGTGGGATCAGAGCTTATTGGAAGGTGTGGACTGTGGTTGTGTTATGCTTTGGATGATCTGAGATGACGCAGTAGCTCTGGTGCCGCTGCTGTCCGTCCTCTCTCCAGTAGGCCACGAACGGGTGCACAGTACACTGTCGAGCGTCCCAATGGTGGCTTTGCACTTCGTCTTGAATGACGAACGTGTAGTTCTCGCTGAAGTCCCCGACGACGACATCCTCGACGACAACAACACGTGGTCAGATTCACGGAAATCCGGGCGAGAACTGACCGATAACGAGAGGCGCCAGGGGGACTGATAGCGCACCCCACTGATAAGGCACCAACCCCTATGAACCACAGGCCTTTGAACCAAGAATTTGCTAGAACAGCTATAATACACACCTGCGCCCATACAACTTGTGGTAATCCATTCAAGCCAGCACAACCTAAGACCAGCCATAGACAGCACGGATCCCCGCGTCCTTCAGCCCGGCCGGGGCTGGGGTGACTCAGGACGCGGGAGGGGATTGTGGAGGGGGGGGGGGGGTCTTGAAATGGTCAAAGGAGCTTTTCATAAGTAATGGCATTTGGAGCATTTAAATTTGACATGTCATATGTTTATACTACTTACGATATATGCGGCCGCAGGGCGTCAAAAGAGCAAATTTGCACTGCACGGCAGAAATAAAAAATTGGGGAAAATATTTATAAAAAATACCTATCTCCAATTTTTTGCATGCAAGTTCGTAATACCATAGGCAATATTATCGGCCCTAAAAACACATTTATTTTAACTGGCCACATCGAAAAAAAAAGTGAACACATTTTTAACCAAAATTTTACAAAACAATGTCAAATTTTCAACAATGAGCTACACCACAACAATTCTTGTGATTTTACGATTCTAACGATATATCATTTTACTAGGTTACTCTCAGTTTTATGGGAGTTATGGCGTCCCAAAGAAACCTTGTATTCAAACTTTTAAAAAATGCCTAAGGCTATAACTCAAAACCCACTGCTCCGATAGACCTAAGACTCAGATTCGAAATCTGGGCACCTGATTACCCTGGGTACCAATTTTCAAGAGAATCCGAGATGGTCGGGTGTTAATCACCTGTTGAATCGTGCTGGAATGCCCCAGCTGTGGGACCGTGCTCACGATCGAACATGCACTTATTGCGTGTACACGTTTTAATTGAATCAGACATGTATGTTGAGCCATCCAGTACCGACAGCATCATGGCCGCACCGTCCACGGAGGGTGCCCGGATCGTTGGAAGGACCCGGGCTGATAAAGGGCCTCTGAGCTGATAGCGGGGTCAAAACCGAAGAAAGGGCCCATGACCCGATGGAGAGGGCCCAGAAACTGTTTAATGGGTGCCACCGGCCAGCCAGAAAAGGCCCCGGGTTCCCGAAAAGGCAGTCAGAAATTGCCCTTTTGCGGACTGATTGGTCCAAGCTGTACAAGTTCCTCTGGCCTCATTCCCCAGGCTGTTGAAAGATAGCTTCCGGTGTGACTGAGGCACTGCATTGCTGAGGAGGGACCCTGCGCCGAGGGAGAGGGCGCTCATCCGCGGGAGGGCCGGGGGTCGTCTGAGAGAGCCCCTGAACCGACGGAGGAGATCGAAACCTCATAGGGCCCCTTGCGTGATGGAGGAGGCCCAAGCTTTTGAAAGAGGGAACCAGGCGGAGTATTTCGAACCGCGAAAGAGGGTATCTGGACGGACGTGCAGGGGCACTGGGTCGGCTTTGGCACGCACTGAAGGAGAGGGGCTTAGGGCTGAGAGTTTACTGTCAGCCCTAACAGTTTACTGTCAGCCGTGATAAATGTCGTAAATACTTCCTAAATGCTCTTTTTCAAACCGCAATTGCTTGTGACATTTCTAGACACCACCAAGGTACTGGTTTTCGTTTTGTGAAAGGTTTCGTGAGTGGAATTGTGGTGGATGCTGCTTCGAAAAGTTTGTCTGTAATGGAGTTGATGTTATCGACGGGAGAAATGTTGGGGTTGTATTGAATATAAGAAAGTTCCTGAAATGTTGTCCAATCGGCTTTTGAAATTTTTCAGCGTGGGATAAAATTGGGTGTGCTATCAGTAGCAGTTCAAAAAGTGGGTATTAATTTGATGGGGTAGTGATCGCTGTCATGAATGTCGGTGTCTATGGTCCAATCCAAATCGTTGGCTAGATTTGGAGAGCAAATTGTCAAATCTATTGCAGTTTCTGTGTTGTGGCCGAGGTGAAAAAATGTTGGCTCTCCAGTGTTAAGTATTACTAAATTGTGTCTGTCTAAAATGTGTTTAATAATGCGTCCGCGAGTGTCTGGGTGTGTACATTTTGTATCCCACGCTGGGCTATGAGCGTTGAAATCGTCAAGTAAGATGAACGGGTTCTTGAAGTGTGCTATAAGGTTTTCTAAATGTGTTAAAATATTTGTGTTGTTGGTGTGTGATGGGATATAGATGGAACACACATCTACATTTCTACCATGTAAACGTAATGCACAAGCTACGGCTTGTAATTGTGTATTAGGTGTAATTTGTGTATGTGTGAAATCATTGTTTATGTAAAGTGCTGTACCGCCACTTCCATGTGATCCACAGACCTCGTGACGATACAGTGAATAATTGGAACGGTTAAAGTTGTATGTATCATTAGGTACAAACCATGTTTCTTGGAGTGCTATGAGAATAGGTACGAGAATACTGAAAACAAGCTTTCATTTCGGCCCATTTGGAGATGATAAGGCTGCGGCAGTTCCATTATAAAAGTGTAGACATCGGGAAGAAAGGTGTTTGTCTGCACCTTTCGGTGCATGTCGGAGCCAGGAGTGTAGTTCTGGCGGACATGTGGGTTGGGTTCGGACGGTGGCGGTGGATCCGCCATAGCCATCAGCCGACCGGTGACATTGGCAGGATCACGGCGGCCGGTCACTGCCGCGGGGGATGCCCGCCGGCTTCTGGACGCGCAGTGCTCGATCGGCGGCCCGCTGATGGGGAACGTGTATTTCCTCCCGCAGCCGAATGACTGCGGGGCCTGTCAGTCCTCGCTGGGGTGGTCCGCTTGTTGGGAGCCGGAGTGGTTTGTGTGTTGGGTGCCAGAGTGGTTTGTGTCGGTGTGGTCAATAGTGTGAGTTTTTTCAGTGGAGCTAATCCGGGAATCATGTCGGTTTGAATAGAAGTAGAAGTGGTGTTGACGCGAGGGGCGGAGGGAGCGACGGTGGCCGCCTGGGCGTAAGTTTTGGTCGAGGGGAGGTGGCTTCCACAGATCTCCGTGCCTGGGGGTAGGACACCGCGGTCGTGACCTTGATGGCTCACACTTCCTTCTCCTTGCGCCAAACTGGGCATTGATTGGAAGTGGTGAGGTGATCAGATGTGTTACAGCTGAGGCAGTGGGCAGGCTTGGAGCAGGTGGAATCAGGATGGGGTGATTCTCCGCACTTGGGGCAGCGGGCTGATTGGCGAGAAGTTTTACTGCCATGGCCGAAGCGCTGGAAATTAAAACAGCGGAGAGGATTTGGAGTAAATACGCGAACTTGGAATCGGATGTAGCCGGCGAGGAGGGTCTTGGGAAGAGTTGTAGAGTTGAAAGTAAGGACAAGGAGGCTTGTATCGCGTTTCTGGCCGTCTTTAAATGAGGTAATGCGGTGGACGTGGGTCACCCCCTCCGGTCTGAGCTCCGTCTGGATATCCGCTTCTGACTTGAAGCGGAGCTCCGGCGCGAAGATGGTGCCCTTGGTGGAGTTGCGGTTGGAGTGGAGTGACATGGTGACGGATTAACCACAAAATGTGGTGGTGCGAAGGAGGGATTTGGTCTGGGCTCGGGTTTGGGTTTTGATGACAATGGTTCCGTTGGCAGTGGCTTCGATGTCAGGATTGGTTAGGGAGCAGATGGAGAGGAGTTGCTTGGTCGGCCAGAAAACGTTAATTCGGCGGAAGGAAACGGATTCCTCGACAGGCTTAACTACTATGCACTGTCGAGGTAGGGTTCGATGGGTTCAGGTTGGGAGGGCGTAGTCTGGTTCTGGCGTTGGTCAGCGGCGTGGAGCGTAATAGTATGATTGGATTCTTGGATGAATATATTTTGATTGTTTTTGTATATTCGTATATTGTAGTCAGTGAGTACTGCAACTGCATCCGCATGTGGGTATGAGTAATACTCATACTTCAGAGCCGGCGACTCGGCCTGGCATCCGCGTTCGAAGCCACGCCGTTTAGCCGATGGGCACGCAACGTCCTGGTAGTGCCGCTTGTTCCGGTGGACCGCTTCCCAGAAGCGTGGGATCTCTGCCTGAGCCAGGAAATACCAGAGGTGAGGTAGATTCTGCATGCTGTGTACCAAATCATGTATACATACACACACACATACGTGTTTACCGTGACTACCGAGGAATATGTTCTGGCGGCCACTAACGAGTACACCCTTTAGTTACCACAGGAGTAGCATCGATTTTTTATCGGTAATAGAGCAAGATCTGCCAGGAAATGCCAGGAGGGTCGATTTGGGAGGAAGCATCCAATTGTTGGCTCCCAGTGTGGATTGAATTAGCGAGGATATTGGCAAAACCTAGGACAATGTGTGTCCATACATGTTTATCGTGAATACCGAGGAAAATGTGTGTCCGTGCATGTTTATAGTGATTTCCAATGTGGCGATTCCCGATACGTCATTGGCGTAGTAACGTCTCAAAAAGTTGGTGGGCCAGGATCAACAGCAGGGGCGCGCCCAGGAATTTCGCAAAGTACCATGGTTGAGCACTTTTGGATAGAGAACCTGAACATTTTCATGTTGAGCACACAACTTTCACCACTAAGTGTGTGTGTGGGGGGGGGACAGGCCACTGGGCGTGCCTATGGCTAACAGCAACATGTGGTATTAAAAATAACTATCATCGCAGTATAAGTACTTTCAAACTAACACTTCTCGCTGGACTTGGAACTCTTTTCAAGACCGATGGATCCTTTTGTAATAATGGGTTCATCTTCCTGGTGCGAGTGAAACCATCAGTATTACTGTTTAAAAAATATACTTCCGTTATGCGCGTGTGGGGAGGGGGAGGCGGGAGTGCAAGCTCATTACAACATCACTAATGGGCAGGGGCGTCGATTTGTATCCTTTTGCGGGGGCCATGGCCCCCCCAATGTTGATTTGGGCCCCCCCAATAACCCATGCTATTTTTATGCTGATAAAAAGCTAAAGGAAAAAAAAGAAGAAAAACACTGTGCTAGGTACATAGAAAACTTAGTTGATGTTAACCAGCACATTTTGTACTGAAAAAGAACAGATTTGGATTAGATAGTGGACTGAGTATCCAGCTTTTGCTACACAATTCAAAATTATGTGCAAAAAAACAAAATAGCTAGATTTCCCTCCACTGTGGAAGGAAAACTTACAGCATACAATGTTAAGATTCGATGATGATGCATTTTAAACCAGATTGTCTTTTTAAAAAATGTTAAGTCACAAAACAACAATTGGATTGTCATACTGATGTTTGTACATGCCACCAATGGCAAAACCACATGCATATGAGCTTAAACAGGAAAACAAATCCATTCTTAATTTCCAGTCATTGTCAAACTTGCATTGTCCAGTGAACAACAATGACAATCATTGAGATTGTGGATATGCAAACTATAATTATCTTCAGCAGCCCACCTATCACACCATCAGCTTAATATTTACCTAGGTACCTACCTACATGAGGGCGTCGATTTGTATCCTTTTGTGGGGGGCCGTGGCCCCACTACAATGTTGATCTTGGCCCCCCCCCACAATGTTGATTTGGGCCCCCCCAATAACCTATGCTATTTTATGCTGATAAGAAAGCTAAAGGGAAAAAATGAAAAACACCATGCTAGGTAAGTAGAAACATTGATGTTAACCAGCACATTTTGTACTGAAAAGAAACAGATTTGGATTAGATAGTGGACTGACCCTCCACCTTTTGCTGAAAAATGTAAAATTGTGTGCAAAAACAAACAAAATAGCTGAAATTCCCTCCACTGTGGAAGTACAGCTTACATCATAAAATGTCGAGATTAGCGATGCTGATGCATTTTAAACCAGATTTTCTGAAAGAAAATTTGCTAAGCAACTAAACACCAATTGCATGGTCATACTGATGTTTGTACACACCAGCAGGGGTGTCGATTTGTATCCTTTTGTGGGGGCCATGGCCCCACCAATGTTGATCTTGGCCCCCCCAATGTTGATTTGGGCCCTGCCCTCAATAACCTATGCTATTTTTATGCTGATAAAAAAGTGAAAGGAAAAAAAGAAGAAAAAAAACACTGCTAGGTACATAGAAAATGTAGTTGATGTTAACCAGCACATTTTGTACTGAAAGGAAACAGATTTGGATTACATAGTGGGCTGACTCTCCACCTTTTGCTATGAAATTCAAAATTGAGTGCAAAAAAAATAGCTGGATTTCCTCCCCTGTGGAAGGACAACTTACATCATAAAATGTTAAGAATAGCTGATGCTAATGCATTTTAAACCAGATTGTTCAACAAAAAAAAATGTTCAGCCACAAAACAACAATTGCATTGTCATACTGATGTTTGTATACACCACCAATGGCAAAACCACATGCATATGGAGCTTGAATAAGGTTCATTCCATTCTCACTTTCCAGTCATTGTCAAACTTGCATACCAGTGAGTGAACCAGTGAACAACAATCACAGTTATCATTGAGATTGTGGATATACAAACTAGAATTATCTTCAACAGCCCACCCATCACACCATCAGCTTGATATTTACCTGGTGCCTACCTAGGTACCTACATGCCCAGTGACAATGTGGATATTCTTTTACTTTCTGCCATAGCGTTGTTTACACTAGATATGTAACCGAATGTGCCGCATATCGGCAGGAAATGTCGCACTGTTCAAATATACCACTGGATATGGATGCAACGTTTTGATGACGTCACAAACAGTCACAGTGATACGACTTATTCGCCCATCGGGAAACCGGACGATGTTGCAACATTACATATGACTCAGTGCAGCGTGAAACTGCCATGAGACCATCGCAGTGGCTTCAGATCATCAGTACCTCTTCAAATAGATCCATATGCATGCATTCAATTTTGATATGGGGAATCCAAGTCTCAAACTGAACCAACGAGAGCCATGTGTGAGCCAATCTGCCAGCTTATGACACCATGAAAGACAAAACTCAGCAATAAGCTGCATGGACACTGCATTATAATTGATATTCCTGAGCAATATGTACTAAGTTATGGCGCACATGACTTCCAAAGCAAACCTTAAAAGGTACACCAAAGTTAGCCTTCAAGCCTTGGTGACGTCACAGCTTTTTCCTCATATATTGCAGAAATTGGTAGCATCAGGCATGTTTCAATTTCGCTGCGCATGGGGGGGGGAGAGTGATTTTTTAGGCGTGCCGGACCATAAAGGTCATTTGCGCCGCCTCTAAAGCGAGTACGTTACATGCCTGTCTATAATAGCGAGTGTTTGCGATCAAGGTGCAGGCAGGTGAACATTTACGTTAAGGGAATTTTACGTTATAGTTTGTGTGATATTTTAGGTGCTGAAGGCGGGGGCTGATATGGGGACATGTCTAAATGGTTTTAATTTTACTTTGCTCCTCCACAAAATAATTTGTAGTTTTGGTGGGGGTGGGGCTGCGCATGCGACGTGCGAAGTTTATGCATTGCCCATATAGTTTTGCACGTTACATGATTTTTTCTCGACAAAATGGAGGACTACCAGGGGGGTCGATTTGTATCCTTTTGTGGGGATCATGGCCCCACCAATGTTGATCTTGGCCCCCGCAATGTTGATTTGGGCCCCCCCCAATAACCTATGCTATTTTATGCTGATAAGAAAGCTAAAGGGAAAAAAATGAAAAAATATCATGCTAACTAGAAAGATTGATGTTAACCAGCACATTTTGTACTGAATAGAAACAGATTTGGATTAGATAGTGGACTGACTCTCCACCTTTTGCTGAAAAATGTAAAATTTTGTGCAAAAAAACAAACAAAATAGCAGTATTTCCCTCCACTGTGGAAGTACAGCTTACATCATAAAATGTTGAAATAAGCAATGCTGATGCATTTTAAACCAGATTGTCTGAAGAAAAAAATCCGCTAAGCAACTAAACAACAATTGCATGGTCATACTGATGTTGGTACACACCACCAATGGCAAAACCACATGCATATGGAGCTTGAACATCATTAATTCCATTCTCAATTTCCAGTCATTGTCAAACTTGCATGCAAATCATGGTTATCATTGATATTGTGGATATACAAACTATAATTATATTCAGCAACCTACCCATCACACCATCAGCTTGATATTTACCAAGGTACCTACCTACCTACATACCCAATGACAATGTGCATTGATATTGATATGGGGCTACCCAATCTCAAACTGAACCAACAAAAGCCACGTTTGAGCCAATCTGCCAGCCTATGAAAACACGAGAGCAAAGTCAGCAAGAAGCCGTATAGACACCTCATTATAATTGATATTCCTGAAGAAAACAATGGTTAGTAAGCTATTGCCACACATGACTTCCTAAACAAACCCTAAAGAGTCATACAAGACCAGTGTCTGGTAGCGGCCAAGGCCTGTAGCGGCATTAAATGCCCCCCCCCACGATACTATTACCTTAGAAGGTACACCAAAATTCGCCTTCAAGATTTGGTGACGTCATAGCTTTTTTCTCTTATATTGCAGATATTGGTAGCATCAGGCGTGTTTCAATTTCACTGCGCATGAGAGAGTTAGAGCATTTTTCAATTTTCAATTTTCAAAGTTTAAAGAACTTAACCAAGCCGAACCTAACCTATTTTAAGTTGCTGTTGAATAAAAAATGATTGGTAAACTTGCAGTTTAAGGTGATTTTTTGTTTGTTCTAATTTTTCTTCAGAATACCATGTTCATGACGGTGACTAAGACGATGGGACCACTTATTTTCGGTGCAAATATATTTAATTTTAATTTGAAAAAAATGACAAATTGTCCAACTGAAAAACTTAAACCAACCTACCCTAACCAATCCTAACCAATTTGTTTGCTTTATGGTGACAAATGTGTGTAAACACTTTTCTTGGTTGGTTGGTTAGTTATTTGGGCTTACGGCCGCATTGACTGCGTTGGTCATACAGCGCCCACAACACTTTCCTTGTTCCTTAAAGCACAATAATACCAAAAAGTTTTTAAAAAACAAAAACAAACATGTTCAGACTTTTGTTTTCTTCAAAAGCAGCTTAGGTTAGGTTAGGTTGGGTTAGGTTTCTTTTTTAAGGTTGAGAATTTTCAGAAAATAAATTAATTGACATTTTTATTTTGTTTATTTTTTTGTTCTCAAACGATAGGTTAGGCTAGGTTAGGTTAGGTTTTGTTGCATTAAAGAAAAAAAACATTTATGTTTATGTTATGTTACCGAACTCAAAGCCCTTTTTGGTAATATTTTGCTCACAACCTGAAAAGTAAGCATTCACAAAGAAAATAAGTGGATCCAATCATCTTAGTCACCTTCATAAACATGGTATTCTGCAGAAAAAAATTTAAAAAAGGAAAAAAAGAACACCTTAAACTGCAAAGTTACCAATTAATTCGAAATTTTGGGGGAAACTTTTTTGGAAATTTTTTGAAAAGTTTTCCCACTTGGAAAGCCTAAACTAACCCAACTTAGCCAAATCTAACCCATTTGTTTGCTATATGGAATTAAATGTGTGTAAAAACTTGTCTTGTTACCACCTTAAAGCACAATAATACCGGTTTAGCTAGGTTAGGCTAGTTTAGTTGCTGAACTTCGAAATAAAAAAAAAAATTCAAACATAAAATAAAATCGGAAATTTTCCTTCAAAAGGAGCTGACGTTAGGTTCGGTTAGGTTGGGTTCGGTTGTTCAATTTATAAAATTTTCAAAATGTACCTCGCTTAATTTTTGTTTCTATTTTTTTCTCCAAAGCAGGGGCGTCGATTTGTATCCTTTTGTGGGGGCCATTGCTCCACCAATTTTGATCTTGGCCCCCTCAATGTTGATTTGCCCCCCCCAATAACATATGCTATTTTTATGCTGAGAAGAAAGTTAAAGAAAAAAAGAAGAAAAAAACACCATGCGACTTACGTAGCTTAGTTGATGCCAACCAGCACATTTTGTACTGAAATGAAACAGATTTGAATTGGATAGTGGATTGACTCTCCACCCTTTGCTGTAAAATTGACAACTTTGTGGAAAAAAACAAAGGAGTTGGATTTCCTTCCAATTTGCAAGCACGACTTACATCATAAAAGCAACCTTAATCCTTGGCAACGCGGTACATAGTTTATCGTCGCTTTACCGAGGCTTATTTACTGACGCACCCGAGCAGAAATCGGGCATATTCCAAATTCGGTGGAGAAATTCGGCGCAGCCTGGCAATCGCACTCGTGACGTCACAGCTCAGAAATATGGGCCTGTGGCGGCTGCAGAAGTGACAAACACCTGCTTGTAAGTTATATAAGGTCAAAGCCCATCACCAAATGTGTCTGGAGAGACTTGATAGACACTTGCGCGCAATAAATGCCACAAATCGTGGTGGGCGTTTCTCAGAACATCCAAATAAAAAATTCCAGTTACAAAAATTCCAGCGCCTAAAGTCTAAATTTGAGGTTGCAGTCGACAAATGTGACGGAGGTGAGACATTCTTGATGCAATTGCGCGCAGTGTTTAATCCGTAGCCCAATCTCATGTGACGTACTGATTCGTTTTTTGTACTTCGCACTTTCTGATGTATCTGCATATTGGTGTGATTTTAAATAGTGAATAAATAGCCTGCTGCTATTTAATTCCCAAAGGAACAGTAGTTGAAGAAGTAGGCAGGTAAGCTTGAACAAGAACATCCAAATAAAAAATTCCAGTTACAAAAATTCCAGCGCCTAAAGTCCAGTCCATGCCTTTTTCTGATTTGTGCTCAGGGTTTCCATTTTAATATCACATAACTATCACGTATGTCTTCAAGAAGGGCTGTTTTTAGTTTACTTTTATTAATATTTTCACTCCACTGCACCTGGTGCTTTTTCTGTCCTGGATTGGGGCACCTAGTGTTGCATTTCCGTCCAGGGGTTGGCACACCTTTTGGTAAATTTACAGCTTAAGGCAATTTCTGATTTCTTGATTTGTTTAATGCAATGTTTAAGAATGTGATGAACATGATGTTACTGCTCATTTTGGTAAAGTTGTGTTTTAAGGTGTTTTATGAATTCGTGGAATGTATCATTTCAATGCAATGTTTATGAATGTGACCCAAATGATGGGACCACTCATTTTCTATACAAATGCCTACATTTCAGGTTGTGAGCAAAATAACACCAAAAAGGCTTTGAATTAGGTGTCATAGGATAAGCTATTCTTTTTAAATAAAAAGAAATGCAACATAACCTAACCTAACCTAGCCTACCCTCCCTTTGGAGAAAAACAAAACCAAAACATCAAGTTGTAAAAATTTCAAGCAATGTATTTTTTTACAATAAAAAATGTAACCCAACTTAACATGTTGAAATGTAAAAGAACAATAACATGTTGAAAGTACTATATTTTCAGGAATGGAATCCTGTGCTGATGATATTTTCTGTAATAAATTTGCAAATCAGATCTACATCATTAGTGTTAATAAATATGAAAAATTCATAGAAATGCATACACCGGTTTGTGGACAAGAAGTTATTCTGATGATTTCTGATGTATTGGAACATGACAAATGTTTCATGATAGAAGCAGGCAAAGTTAAAGTACTTATATCTCAATAAATGGTCAGTTCACTAACAAGACAGCAAATTCACTCAAATAGCACTCAAAACACCAGGCGGCCCACTCTTTTTGCAAGTTTAAAATCGATGACAGTGCTTTCTTGAATCATGTTTAAAGCACATGAAGGAAATGTATTGCTGACACTTGTAAGGAACTGATGTGCAATCTGCAATCTACTCTCGATCGTGCAATCTGCGGAAAAAAACACGTTGAGCAGCCGCAGTGGCGTACTAAAGGGAAAAGTTCCCCTCCCTAATGTCAGGCACCAATGAAATACTTTCACCCACCGTCATTACTATTCAGGTCTGCTGTGCTCTGATGCTCCATCAATGCCGGTGTGTTTTAGCCTGCATCTGATCGCTGAAGTATTTTCATTTAAGCCGGTGTGTGTTTGTTGGTGTGTGGAGTGAGGAGGAGGGTAACGGTGACGGTGACGGTGACGATAGATCCGAGCCCACTATATGGCACGGCAGTCGCATGCTATTACTCAGAGTTGTTATGTTGACATGTACTGAGCACTGCTCTTTTAATTATGTGACTTCACCAGTTATTGGACGATTTTCCCCGTTGGTGAGGATGCTGAATAAACATAAACATACACATCGTCGAATAAAAATCGGAATTTCTGAGATCCGAAAATATAGTGGGCTAAATCCGACGAGTTTTTTTTGGGGGGGGAGGTGTCTAGTGCGTTGGCACTTCGCCCCCTCCCCCCAATGTTTTTTCAAAAATCGACACCCCTGGAAGGGCGACATGGCAGCTCACGCGGCTCCCGGCAAAACAAAACATTACTCTGACGTTTATCCGACGTACGACTGCTTCCGGTCTGGTAAAGAACGGTGCGACCCGGAAAGCATCAGCATTGAGCCGATGCGCGCCGAAGTGCGTCTGCAATCTCCGCCGGCCCACATGAGTGATCGGCTGCTTCATATGTAAAAAGGGTCGGGCTGCCAGATGGCCGACCGACCCTTTTTATATGTGAGGTTAGGCTTAGGCTGGGAAAATTCACCCACACACACACACACACACACACAGATGGCCGATAGAGACTGTAATGTTCTGTAGGCTCCGGCTCAGATCCGTGCTCGAGAGCAGCGGCCGCACACGCGAGGGTCGTGGGTCAGACTGCCTGTTTATTGGCTGCGGCTCACAGCTGGCTGCAGCTGTGGGCTGCTATATCTAAGGAAATACCCAACACCTCCCCCAAGACGCATGTGAACAAACGAATATGGTACAGCATAACAGGAAATAACACACACGCGTTTGATGCTGCACAATCGATCACACATAGTGATAGGTGGGCCCGGACCGGCGGACCGTGAATGTTTTCGGCCGCTGTCGAAAGCGAGTCCCACGTCTCGGCTCGCGGGTAGGTGAGCTGGAGCCGGGAGCGCACGCATCACCGTGCGAGTTTCCCCGGGCGTCCCTCTCGACCCGCGTCGCCACCTGTTGACTGCCCTGGCGGATGGTTTCGGAGTCACTTTCACTGGCCCTCTGGTGGAGCGTCGTGCTTAGACATCCATCTTGCTGCTCGCTGTGGTGCACGTCGTCAGATTCCCGGCGGCGCCCCTGCGGCCACTCATACACTGCGGCAGGTACCGACGGTTTCGCCAGTATATGCGTCCGCTGGGCAGGCGGATGAGGTAATCTCGGCGGCTGCCGACGCCAGTGACTGTGCCGGTGCGGTCCCATAGACCGGTCCTCGGATCCTGCAGAAGCACATGCTGACCCATCCGGAGTGGCTGATGGCGGCGAGTCGCCATGTCATAGTGCTCAGTTGCACGCCGCTGCATCTCTTCGGCCTTGGCGTCCCACGCGTCTGCCGCTCTCTGCCAACACTCGGCCAATGCCCGGTGATGGCACTGGCACTGTTTGCTGGCACTGTTGACCTGAGCGGATGGCCATATAGGATCTGGGCTGGCGAACGGCCGTGTACTCGCGGCGTGTTGCAAAGCTCCAGCAATCCTTCGGTGTAGGCGTCCGTATTTAGATCTCCTCTTGTAGTCGTTTTCTGGATCAGCCGCTTCACGGCCTTGACTGCCGCCTTCGCGTGGCCGTTAGATTGCGGATAGTGGGGTGTGGATATTTGGTGTTTCACACCCCATCGGCGCAGAAAGTCACGGGTGACTTTTGCCGCAAACTGCGGCCCGCCAGCGGTTCGCAAGGCGTTTGGCACGCCCGTGGCGACGAACACGTGTCGCAGACTGGATACTAGTTCGCGGGCGGTCGCTTCGCCTCTCACGTGCGATACAAACGACCACCCGGATAGGCGGTCTACATACACAAGGTATGTGCGGCCAGCAGAGGTAAAGTAGTCCGCTGACACGGCCTCGAAGACCCTTGACGGCGTCTCCTGTCATCAGTGGCTCCTTCTGCTGGCTGGGCAGGTACAGCTGACACGCCTGGCAAGAACGCACACAGTTCTCCACATCTTGGTCGATGCCAGGCCAGTACACGGCTTAGCGTGCCCGTCTTTTGGTCCGAGCTATGCCCTGGTGACTAGCGTGGAGCCGGCGCAGAGTCTCACGCCGCAGGCTCTGTGGCATGACCAGTCGATGGCCGCATACGACCAGGTCGTCGTCCACTGCCAGTCGATCGCGTACTCCCCAGTAGGGATGTAAACTTGGGTCCAGCTGCGTCTTGTGCTCCGGAAATCCCATCAGGACTTCCTCTTGCAGTGCGATCATGGTTGGATCTCTGTCGGCGGCTGCCCGTACCGCCGCCAGAGTCAGATCGTCGAACATAGCGATTGTGGATCCATCCTCTTGGCCGCTGGTGATGATGCGAGTGATCATGCTTCCGATCTGGTGGCTTATCTCCTTCTCGGCCTCTTCGTCTTCAGACGTTGGGTCATCTACCGGAGCTCGAGACAGAGCATCCGGAATGGCGTGTAATTTACCCTGTCGCCAGACGGCGACCAGGCTGAACGCTGTCAGCCGTTCTCGCAGGAGCTGGAGCCGAGGGTTTTCAATGTCGGCTAGGCTCTTGCTGTTCAGAATTGGGATCAACGGCCGGTGATCGGTGATTACTTCAAACCGCTGCATCCCGGTTAGGTACGTATAACATTTCCGGCACGCCCATGCAACGGCCAGCAACTCTATCTCGATGATGGCATAACGCGTCTCAGTTCCCGTCAGGAAACGAGTAATCTTGCAGCTCACCTGCAAGTGGTGATTTGACTGGTCCATCGGTCGAAGCCTCTACAAGCAGGGTGGCACGCCAGAGGCACCCTAAGATAGCCAGGTGCTTCTTACCTCTCTTGTGCCGCTCCAGTTGGCCCATGTGTATCAGGTGGTGTGGTGTAGCCAGGCACTATCTCCCACTCGGTTATGCAGGCCCATGAAGTTGCAATACTGCAAGAAGAGTGGGCGTACTGGTGGTAGCAGACTGACAGCCTCAAGCCGGCTGCGCTAAGCGGAGTGGGCGTACTGGCGGCTACAGACTGACAGCCTCCAGACGTACTGGCGGCTACAGACTGACAGCCTCCGGACGCACGTCAGCGGCTACAGACTGACAGCCTCCGGACGTACTGGCGGCTACAGACTGACAGCCTCCAGACGCACGTCAGCGGCTACAGACTGACAGCCTCCAGACGTACTGGCGGCTACAGACTGACAGCCTCCGGACGCACGTCAGCGGCTACAGACTGACAGCCTCCGGACGCACGTCAGCGGCTACAGACTGACAGCCTCCGGACGCACGTCAGCGGCTACAGACTGACAGCCTCCAGACGTACTGGCGGCTACAGACTGACAGCCTCCAGACGTACTGGCGGCTACAGACTGACAGCCTCCAGACGTACTGGCGGCTACAGACTGACAGCCTCCAGACGTACTGGCGGCTACAGACTGACAGCCTCCAGACGCACGTCAGCGGCTACAGACTGACAGCCTCCAGACGCACGTCAGCGGCTACAGACTGACAGCCTCCAGACGCACGTCAGCGGCTACAGACTGACAGCCTCCAGACGTACTGGCGGCTACAGACTGACAGCCTCCGGACGCACGTCAGCGGCTACAGACTGACAGCCTCCGGACGCACGTCAGCGGCTACAGACTGACAGCCTCCGGACGCACGTCAGCGGCTACAGACTGACAGCCTCCGGACGCACGTCAGCGGCTACAGACTGACAGCCTCCAGACGCACGTCAGCGGCTACAGACTGACAGCCTCCGGACGCACGTCAGCGGCTACAGACTGACAGCCTCCGGACGCACGTCAGCGACTACAGACTGACAGCCTCCGGACGCACGTCAGCGGCTACAGACTGACAGCCTCCAGACGCACGTCAGCGGCTACAGACTGACAGCCTCCGGACGCACGTCAGCGGCTACAGACTGACAGCCTCCGGACGCACGTCAGCGGCTACAGACTGACAGCCTCGGACGCACGTCAGCGGCTACAGACTGACAGCCTCCGGACGCACGTCAGCGGCTACAGACTGACAGCCTCCGGACGCACGTCAGCGGCTACAGACTGACAGCCTCCAGACGTACTGGCGGCTACAGACTGACAGCCTCCGGACGCACGTCAGCGGCTACAGACTGACAGCCTCCAGACGCACGTCAGCGCGATGTGCGTGCCGCCACATAAGCACATGTTTTGAGCATGCAGTGGAGTACAGCTGAAACAAAAATGTTTGTTGTAGGTGGGTGAAATAAAACTGTACGCATTTCTTGGTGAAAAGCAAACGATAAATGTGTGTAATATAAAATGGGTCGGTAGGGATTCAAAATTGTGGCTGTCGATCTTGTCGGACCGCTCATGCGAACTTCCTTCAGATGCACACGACAGAAAACTCCCTCATGCTTTGCCCTCGCCCGAAATGAAGTACATTATCTAGTATCTAGTATCCAATCAACAGAAGCACAAGAGTTGCATGCCATACCGCAACAAATGACCAAGCCATGCAACAAATGACCATCACATGTGACGTGAACATCACATTATATGATAGCAGATGCCGTGGGAGCAGGTCGGTGTTTGGTGCCAGGGAAGGGGAAAACCACTTCGCCATTGACCCTCTAATAGCCTGCGAGCTTACCGGCTTGCTTAAAGGGAATTAGCAGTTCCTGCTGAAATTGGATGTCGTAGAGGTCGACAGGCACACAAATAATCGATTTTGATTAGGAGAGTTTGAGGTGATGAAGGATGAGTGAAAACTCCATGCAGCGTTCCAACTCACGCGAATAATTTCGAATCAGCGCATGTGCGATTGCGGCATGATAATAGCTTGCTGGCTAAATGAGGTGAACGAAAACCCAATTTAAAAGGAGATCCTACCGCATGATAATGTAGCATGTGACTAAGGAGTTAGGTTTACCTCATTTCCCCCATATTTCGACATGAAGAGCCTGTAAGCAAATCACGTTACGCAGGCGACCTAGAGCATTTTTCCGCTAGGAAACGGACGGGTGACTCCATTTCCCGTCGTGAAGTAATTATGAATGTTGTCTACCTAAAGTACACGTGGTACGGTTTAAAAAAGAAATCGTTAATTCCCTTTCAGCCAGTTCAATGGTCGATGCTCTATGAAATTAACTAGCGTGTGCCAATGTGGATAATGGATAGGTAGTAGTCTTCCAACATTGGAGACATAATCCATTATATCTCATATTAAGTTCCGGAGAAGTGAGGGGCACACCAATCATTCAGGCGGCAATAGCTCACCAAACACGGCATGGAATGACATCCTAACTGTCTGCTCAGACATTTCCTTGGACTCGGCTGGTTCCTTTCCGAAGCTCGTACAGATTACTATCGGGTGCCGATGTCTTGGAAGCCACTTGATGGAAAATGTCCGCAGGAGTGTCGTTCCGACACGGGTCAGCTTCGTAGCCTGGTTTACAGCATTATCCCGCCTACGATATTTGGGCCGATATATCTGCGTGTATCAAGTGTATAGGAAACTACAGGCCAGTCAGTTTTACCTTAATGGTTTGCAAGGTACTATAAAAACTTGTAAAACAGAATATTCAGACTCACCTAGATAGGCACAAGCTTCTAATGGTTGTGCCATCGAAAACCAACATGGGTTTCGATCTCAAAGATCTTGTTTAACTAACCTATTGGTGTTTGTGGAGTATCTAACTAAAGAAGTAGGCAATAAAAGCAGGATGAATATTGTGTACTTGGACTTTAGCAAAGAGTTTGATAAAGTTCCACATTTGCTTTTAATTCAGCAACTAGAGCAGCATGGGATTGATGGAAAGGTTCTAGGTTGGATTGAACCATGGCTAAGAGGACGGAAACAAAGGGTATTGTTAAATGGATGTAAATCTGAATGGAAGGATGTTCTGAGTGGAGTGCCACAGGGCTCTGTTGTAGGGCCACTTCTCTTTATCATCTTTGTGCATAACATTGAGGTAGGGCTGAGGAATAGTGTTCAAATTTGCTGATGACATCAAGCTGATAGGAGTGGCAAACAGTTGTGATCGATCTAGAAATATTCAACTAGATTTGTAGGAACTAAAAAAGTGGGATGATCAATGGCAGATGTCTTTCAACTATGAAAAATGTATGGTTATGCATCTGGGGTCTGGAGGTGAGACTTTCAGATATACAATGGGAGGTAGGGAGTTGGATGTTATTGAAGATGAGTGAGATTTAGGTGTGCTAGTTTCAAATGATCTCAAAGCAGAAATACAATGCATCTCAGCTAGGAACAGGGCAACCAGAATGCTGGGAATCATTAATTGGAGTGTGAGGTATAAGAGCAAGGAAGTGATGAAGATACTGTACTTGGCCTATGTGCGACCCACTTATAATATTCTGTACATGCTTGGAGCCCCTACTTAGAAAAAAATATAGACATGCTAGAAAGAGTACACCGCAAAACCACTAGACTCATCAGCGGACAAGGCAACTTTGAATATGGTAAAAGACTTATCGTATTAGATATCTACTCACTTAAGTATAGGACATTAAGGGGTGATATGATTCAACTGTATAAAATTATTCAAGGGCTAGATCAGGTCAATCTAAATGATGCCCTTCTATTTAAACATCACATAGTGGTCATCAATTCAGGTTAGATAAATGAATGTGTAGGACAGCTAAGCGAGAACAGGTCTTCAGTCAAAGGATTGCTGATCAGTAGAATAGTATGCCTGCTGATGTTGTGGGGAGTCCCCCATTGAATGTATATACAAATAGGGTGGACAACTTTTTAGGCTGCAAAATCGTATTTTTTAGTTCTAAGCAGTGGTGGATGGGGTGATATTTATGCCAAGTAGGTGTGCACCGTGCAGGCCCCTTTAAGCAGGCATGAGCAGGCATGAGTGTGTTGGATGCAAATTCGGGTCGCCGACGATGGCTGGTGATTTTACGAGGTTTTATGCTTAGCAATATCTTCCTACAAAATGAAATTTATGAAGTGTCAAGATAGAAAATGAGTCGATTATTGCAACCGTATCTTTCCCGTTCTCCGTATTACACAATTTCTCCCTATCAGCCTGTTTATTGTGCAATACGGATATCCTGCGCTAAGGTACATATTATAAAAGACGACATGTGCCCGTAACTTTAGCATGCATGCACCGTACTCTGATCGCTACACCACTGCCTGAACCAACTTTGTAATAGGTGCCAAGCCGTACTGACGTTGTGGTAACTATTCTTTCCTACTGCAGGTGTATATGGTGATGAAAGGTGCCAAGCCGTACTGACGTTGTGGTAACATGTCTTCCCTACTGCAGGTGTATATGGTGATGAAAGGCCAAGGCAGAGCCGAGGCTTCGGCAACGAAGGCGACGTCTGCCAAGTTCTTCGGCAGCAAAGCTTCGGAGGGCTCGAATCCAGTGCCTGCCATTGCTGGGAGCCACCTAGCCACCATCGACCTCCTAAAAATGCCTGATATCGACGTACAGGTGATGACCGGGCGTCCATTGTAGCTGACCATTGTAGCTCACACTGGGCAGCAGCTGGTGTACACCGCTCCTGGTGCAGCACCTGGTGACCAGCCTCTGCTGTGCCACAATGACCGACACCTGCTATGTCCTGGTCCCCATCCTCTACAGTGTCTCAGTGGCGCGCCTGCATTGTACAGGGGTCTACAGCAGAACTTTTTCGAGTCCACCACGAGTCACCCCCCCCTATCAGTGACATCGTGGCTGGCCGACAATCCTTAAAAATCACATTGGCGGGCAGTGTCCCGACAATTACTTTTTGTAAAGCTGATTAAATATCAATGCAACTGCTTACAACACTCTCATGCATCCTTAAGCTGAAGGTATTGCCAATGTGCTAAGTTAGTCGAGCTTCACCAAAAAGCTGAGCAGTGATCGGATGATTGATCAACGCCACAATTGCACATGAATTACCAAAACTATCAAAACATAGAAATTGTGGGATCATGTGGAAGCCATTTATACCAGTGTAAACCACGAGCGCCGGGAAATCAATATGGGGACGTTTTATTGCGAACTCAGTATGCCTGTACACTTAGAGCTTGTGATCTTCAATGATTAATAAAATGTTCAAAGTATGAAGTCATCACTAAGGCCGAGATACCTTGCCACATGATAGCTGTAAACATCATTGGTGGCTCATTGGCGATTCCGTTCCTTTACAAATCGTGCTGGTGGGAAAGTTGCGCTCCATTCCATTAGTGCATCTATCATGCATCACACAGAGTACCATTGAAGCAGTCTTCATAGTGCAACTTGTCTTTTCTTTTCCTTTCTGAAGGACCTCTAGATTGTCACGTGATACACTGCAGCTTTTTCATACATGGAGTTCGGAAGCATATGTTCTGGACGGCAGAATGAAAAGTACCAATATGTTTTTATAATGTCGACTCATATTTCAGATGCAGTAGCCTATCCTATTTTGGCAACGTGCACAATTACAGTCTCAATTTCTGCTGTTTTCCCATAGCAATCTGTCCAAAAATCAGGACAACCAGCTCAGGAATGCCACGCTTTTCTTTTTACAGATACGCCACCACCAGGTGTTAGTTGAAGTAGCCTCAGGAGCACCTTGACAAGATAGCAAGGTGGTAACACCAGGGAATCCTCGGGCTACTTAGTGAAATGTGGTATGAGGGGGAAACGGGGAAAGACAGCTTCATGGAATGCAACACATACATTCGTATATATAAATGTATGTATATATATATATATATATATATATATATATATATATATATATATATATATATATATATATGTCTCCACTTGCACACACATACATGTATATCCACCAACATATATATCCCTTCGTTCATTTTTATATATGTGCAAATGCTCAGATTTATTTATCCTTCTTTGCTAGTTTGAAATATATCAATCAATAAAGTATATATCAAAATCCAAGATGTACATCCTTATATATTCCTTGTTGATCGGCACTTGATTAGGGACACGAAATTTGGGACGAATAATGTTACTCCAAGTTATTGGTGCCACAAATGACATGGCATTTAGTCTGTGGGATCTCGATGAAAATGGTACATGGGAATGCTGAATATGTCTTAAGTTACTTGGTGAAGAATATCGGAACATTCCATTATGGAGACTGGTAGTATTACGGAGTATGGAGACTGGTAGTGTTACGGAGTATGGAGACTGGTAGTGTTACGGAGTATGGAGACTGGTAGTGTTACGGAGTATGGAGACGGGTAGTGTTACGGAGTATGGAGACTGGTAGTGTTACGGAGTATGGGGACTGGTAGTGTTACGGAGTATGGAGACGGGTAGTGTTACGGAGTATGGAGACTGGTGGTGTTACGGAGTATGGAGACGGGTAGTGTTACGGAGTATGGAGACTGGTACGAAATCTGTGTAGCAAGAACAAGCTTTATTCGTGAACAATATCAGGAAGCTTCAAAACGTTGCATCTCACAAATAGATCATTCCTAGGATGTGTATATTATTGTTTATCTATAGTTCTGAATGCTCTTTTGTATTTTAATAATCCTGTCCAGTCTTGTTCGATATTTCCTTCCCCATAATAGTGCACAGTAGTTAAAATGTGTTAGACTCAACGTTTTATACAAGTATTTCAACTTATGACTTGATAAGGTCTTCCCATTATGCTTAATTTTCTGCAAGTTTTTGCAACAATGTATCCTATACGATGTTCTCACGTCAATTTGTCATCAATTATGACACAAAATATGTGATTTCCTGTTTCATGACAACTTTTAGAGAATTTATGGTCACATTTATGTAATTACTTGGAGTACCTGAGTAAAATTGGTCATTGGTTTTCATGACATTCAACGAAAATATATTACCCTGAAACCATTGGTCTATTCCTGTAATAATGCCATTCACCAAGCTGTGTTCATATTTGAAATTAAAATTTTCCCAAAAATTGGGTTAAAAAAAAAAAAATTTTTTTTGCAAAGAATTACCCAAATCATTTATCTATATAAGTGGATAAGGAAAAGCAATGGGCACAGTATGGGGCCTTGCGTAACTCCCGTTGCAACGAATTCTGCTTCTGAAATTTAATTATTTATTTTAGTTTGCTGATATCGATTTTGTAGGTAAGAATGCAATAGCCTGATCAGAGTTCCTGAGACTTCAAGACGTTGCAATTTTTCAAGTAAAATATTAATATTCACAATATCTAAAGACTTTTCATCTCAATATATATGAAAGTTTCTATTTTCTTCAAACAGCGATATATGTATTCTGCGACCCTATTTGCCCTCGTGGTGATCACATTATCTTGAGTTTCGAAGTGCAGCACTGTCTACCACAGACCAGACTCTGACGGTAGGCGAACAATTCCCGCCCAGAGCAGTGGCCCCCGCTCCTCCACGCCCCGTCGTTGGCTGCCCGTGATCTTTAGCCGGAGCCGCTACGTCTTGAGTCTGCCTCTTCCGCTACATTTTCCTCGGATCATTTATGCCCATAGGTCGGGTGGGTGGGTGGGCATCCTCGAAAACCCGGAAAACACCCGTAAAATGCGAATTAACTCATGACTACTGATGCCCAAGGACAATTTTTGGCTTTTCGGTCGGAGGTGCGGTCATCTATTGGTAAAATTCGAAGTTTCTTAACTAAATCGAAAATATTCGTTAAACCGCACATTCCGTATGTTTTTGTTTTAATAAAAAGACCATCTGCGTCTATTGGTGCTATTTTGATCACAATAGACTAGTCATTCAACACATATCGCCCATTCTAACAGATTACTTGGTGCCTGCAGTGTGTATATGCATACACGCTTTATGTTACCAGCTACTATGCATGTGGCTAGCCGATCATGCGAACATTCTAGGACTATCTGATTGTTCCAGTTACTCCGCTGAGTTCAAATGGCTCATTCCTATATTATCACAGTCAGCAGAGTTGCAGAATTGGGGCGATGAATGTATGTACGTATGCATTGTCTTTCGGCATCCATATGATGGCTATTGTGGCCAAGTGTTATTATAACAGTACAGATCGTAAAAAGCACGATTTCGGCGCGGGGCTCTAAAAGCAATAGTTAATAAATTAAAAGTATGTTAAGACGCTGAGCGTGGGTATAAACTGATCACAGGAGCCATGCAGCACTACCGCAGTGCTCGCGGCGTCACCACTCAACGGCAGCAAGGAGCGCTCTACACGGGGCGCGGCCAGCCGCGCACAGCCAGTTGGCACGAGTTCGAGTCTCCACGTCTCTGATTGTCCGTGGTGTGTCGTTCCAAGTTCTTGCGGCGAGGTATAGGGATGAACGCTTCGCGAACTGGGTACGGACTTGAGGTAATTGCAGGAGATGCGAGCCGGCAGCGCGGGCTGTACGCACAGTCACGCTGTCTCTGCAAGTCACAGCCCAAGACAGAGACCATTAGGTGACGTCTCACATTCTTGTGTATGACGCCATACGTCTTCTGTATGATGACTTTGTCCCTTTCTTTGGTGAGGTACTCCACAGATGGTCACTGGAGTTGACGTATGACTGGAGTGATGTTGCCACGTGAGTTAGCTTATGTTACGATTTTGGCACCGTAGTGAATGACTCGCTGCTGCTTGCGCTTTATGGTGGAGGTGCAGCTTCCCCACACGGTTGACCAGTAGGAGATTTAAGAAAAGATAATGCAGTCCACGAACGTTTTGTTGACACCTTCCGGCAGACTGTGGACTGTATCGGCAGGGCTATCAGGATGCCGCAGCAATTCCTGCAGGCTGCAGCGACGTGTGTTCCCATCCAAGGTTGTGAAGTCAACAGTGACGCGCAGGAGCTTGGTGTTAGCCACAGGCTTTATGAGTGTGCCGCCCAATAGAGACGGTGAAATAATCTGGATCAATTTCCTTCTTGGAAAGACGCGCAAATGATCTATCATCGAGCATGCCAACATTGAGCGAACTGCCGTGCGCCGTTTTCTTGTGGTCCTGGGAAGAAAACATGCAGAAAAGAGTGGATACAAGCCCGATATGAGCGCACCTACAACGGTATCGGCCATGTTTGTCAAGCTAATCGGCCGATTGCGCTTGCAGTATCACAAAAGGTGCAGGGTGTCTTGGTGATATAAAGCATTTGCAGAATGTATTGTTTCAGCGTATAGTTTTCGATTCAGTCAATATTTTTCCAATTTTACCAATCGATGCCAGCATTCCCAACCCCGAACCCATAAATGGGCCCATAGCATCAAGTTGTCATGAGTTTATTCTGGTTTGATAGGCGTTTCCGGGATTTTCGACCATGCCCCGTTGTAATTGCCCTCATGGTTAATCAAGTTGAAAAACGTCCTTCGACGATACACCGTACATTGTTCAGTCCAGCTTTGCGAATTAATCGCATGATCTTCTGCGAGCATTGCACTTAATTTCTGGCAGCACGTCAGCGGCATAAATGCGCACGGTACATGTAGGTAGTTTTTTTCACCCTGCAAAGCATATAATTTCGTGTCTCTTAGATCCGAAATACCCATGATGCACATTTACCGCACGATGTGATCCAAAACAGTGATATACAGTTGTACTGGATCACAATGATACTTTCGTGAATGACACGTACACCTGCTCCACAGCGTTTGCATGTCGAGCACTCAGGAGGTTTGAAACTTTTGCATGCTGAGCTAGTTGACATAATTTGGGCGGCCACCGTAGTCAAGTGAATCGTGTTACGACAGATTACTTTTAAATCCTTCAGAAATCTACTCTGTGCCTGTGCAATGAAATTATGCCAACACAGTCAGATAATGGAGTCTTCAACCGTGCCGATAAACTCCTCTGTATTTTGGAAAACCGACACCAGTGTTGTTCGGTCAGTGCTATTCCACCGCATGTACTCTAATTCATCTGCCCCGATTACCTCTTCTGTCTCCAGAAATTTCCGAAGTGCCTCACCCGGAAATTTCTCGCATTTCCCGAGCATACATTTACCCAGGTTACATGGGCCGCGGCAATTCGAATTTTCACCTTAAACAGCGCTGCATCGCATTTGCCATGCCATGAAAGCGTTTGTGAAGCAATAAATAAGTTCGAATGTCGCGCGAGCTGAAATTCTTTCCATACAAATGATTTCGGTAGTGGGAACGGATTTCGTTTGGATTTACGCTACACATAAAAACGTGACAAATCTCGGTGTCGCGTTTTTTTTGTTACCGTCATTAACTACTTCCTGATGGACAAGGAAAATGATTGGAGGGATGGTCAAGTCCAAGTGATGCTCGGGCTGGTGCGAGATCACCAATTATTTCGTGCTACCGACGGCGAGAGGCATCGCAATGCACAAATGAGTTCGCGTTGAGAGCTGAATTCAAAGTTGTTTGATAATTATAATTTGAAAGCCATCCCCATAGTCAGAGACACATCAATAATTAGCTGCATTTAAGCTTTGAAAGCCATCTTATTAGCCAGAAATATAGCAGGATATTAACTGATCCAAGCTTTGGTAATTGTTTATGAAGCCTGCGTTTAAAGGCTATAATCTTATACCAGAGATACACATTGACCTTATTTAAAGTTTCCTGAGGTGAAAGACAACAACTTTGTTTGAGTGTGCATGCCACGAGCTGCATATGAAGTTCCGTTTCGCGTGATACCGCTAGGTGGCGGTGCTACTAGATGACCTCACCGGCCCATTAGGTGCTGCCGCCTGCGGCGGAAATGGGAACCTGGTAAACAGTAAGGGCGTGTGGCATTAGCCGGTTTTACAGCGGAAATATGCTCGTGTTTAGTATAGCTAGTATAATAACTTTATAGATGGTATAAAAGTTAGCAGCTAGCATAACGCCAAATACGTTTACTTTTTACGATCATTTTGTGTTAATTATAGTAAAGTAGTGGTCCGTTATTGGGCGTATGAACTGATATTGTACATAAGAATTAATTTTCATTTCATATAACTTTGATTTGAAGATTTACATTTTTTGGTTCTAAAAACTGACATGTTCAGTCCGTTCCTCTTCCTCCAGGGTTGCCACCGTGGTACGATCGTGCCAGCTCTGGTACGCTTTCGACAAATCTGGTACGCATGTAAGATATCGGTTTCCGGCAGAGCGCCTGCTGAAGTCAGGGGCACGCATTTTGTGCATGCCTTTTTCAAATTAATCGTAACGACTGTGGATGGTTTGAATCGGCATTTCACGACACATCATTGATTTTTTTTAAAAACTCACCTTTCTTTCTTTATTGGTTTATGGTGTTCCGTTCAGTAATTGTCGTGATGTGAAACGAAGGCATTCCCGACAAGAAATTCCATACACAAAAAATGGTCGGACAACTGGCAAGTGGTAGCATAACGTAGCAAGTCGATCAGACGGTATAGCATCGTCGCCAACAGGGCTGGAAACCTCTGACGAAGGGAGTTGGTCCAGGTCCTTATTTTCAGCACATTTTCAGATTGAATCCAACCCTCCCCCCTCCATTCTTGGAAAAAATGCATTGGAAACCATTTGGAACTATTGGGATTTTCCTCGTGGTTTTAATGGTCCCTAATGGTCTGAATGCTTCCCGATGGAATTGGTTCCAATGGTCCCAATAGTATTCTGGCCAGACCAATCGGAGTTTCCATTCGGAACCTGGTGGTTGAACGTCGTTTTTCTTGTGGCATAATATCCCAAATGGTATTAACGGCCGTCTTACTAGACATGTATGGATTGCCGTGAATAATTACGATGCATTCTCAAATGCATGGGGTCTACGCGCCAGCGGATCTAAAGGGTAGGGACACGGAGGCCATGCCCTCTCCCCACTCTCCAAGCGGCGTGAAGGGGACCAAACTATCTCACCGCCCCCAAAACGGGACTGTAAAATTAACTCAAAATATCGATTTAATGACACACACAAGGGCATATTTAAAGAAGTTTTCCTGAGGGGGAAGATGGCCACAAAATAGACACCAAAATGAAGAACTTAATCGGGATTGGAAAATGGGCCCCTAAAAATGTATGCATTACACTTCACCACGCGGCCTATGACATATCAATCAGGACCCGGAAATTAACTCTGGAATCCCAAAAATAACTCCAAATGCGTCACAAATTGAGTATGGCTATCTAAAAAAACGTGCCTTTGCCACGAAAGAAACGCACCGGGGCCTCAAAAATCACGACGGGAACCGGAAACGCAACTCGCACTCCGAAGAAAGAGCCCACAAGAACTTGTGCTTCCGGACAACGCGCATTGGGGCCCCGAAGACTCGCGCTTGACCCCGAAGCAAAATCGCACAGGAGCTTCCAATAATAGTGGTGGGACCGCAAAATTTCACGTCGGGATGCTTAAAATTTATGCTGGGGATACAAATATACAGTGGGGCCGAAAACTCGTGACAGGACCATATAAAAATAAATTCGAGTCTTACAAAAATCCAGCGGGGACCCTGAATCTGGGCCTGGAAAATCGACCTGGAATCCCATGAATCGTGCATAGCGCCGAAAAAACGTCCCGACTCCCCGACAAAAATAAAACCAGGCCCGGCCCCCAAAATCGCAGAACGTCCCAGTGATGTACCATGTGCTCCAGTATCGATACCTGGTGGATACGAACACATCCGGGATCTCCAGCCATGGTCGCCGGAGCGGGTAGGGTGAAAAGGCGAGTCGTAGGGGAAGGGGCGAAGGCTTTATAACTCAGACACTTCTGGGAGGTCCGAGTGTACCAGTCTCCCTAGCATCTTTTGTCCTCCAGTGGTGCTCCTCGGAAGGAAAATGTGCCCCTCCAGGTACATTCACAGCGGCGCCCATCCAAACAAGCTTCCCCTCATGACAATTCCTGGATCCACTCCTGGTAAAACCTGATACTGTTGATAAAGTACCATGCCCACATCAAATTCGAAACTCTGTCCGGCCAACGGCGTTACAACGTCAATCATGGTCCAACCCCTCTCAGCCACATTAGGCTATAAATGTGGTCGAGATGGTTTGCAGAACCCTCTGAACCACATTGGGTTGTCCTAACCTAACTTGACATACCTTAGCCTAACTTCCTTTTTTATGACATTTTTTTCAGTTTCGTTTTCATCCTCGAACATTTCAAGCTAAATATCCAACCTAACTGACCCATCTCAACATCTTTTGTTGCCTTTTGGAGGTAAAATTCACTTGTGAACAAGTTAAACTGCAATAATTCCATAGTTTATTCAATTTGCCATGACTGTAAGACAAAAACTCTCCTTTGAAAACTTTGGTAACCTTTGATCTGATCCAGGATCACAAAAGTCCCAACCCAAATAATTTGGCATATACCTAAAATAAATTGTAATAGTTGCTGAGTGAAGATTGGTCATGTCAGCAAGCAAGAAATTTAGTTTTAAAAATTGTACCCTTGGATCTAGCACAAAATATAGAAAAGTAAAAACCTAATAGGTGCATATGTGTCACATGCTGAATTGTGCTGCAGAAGTCATACGCAGCTTCATGAAGTATTTTGTACGAGTAAGGTATGCTCTTTTTTCATATGATAGACATTGACATCACACAGGATTACACAAATAGAAACCTTACACAATTATGACATGTTCAATCATTTTGTGGAGGTTTCATAATGATCAGATAGGTATGTAGCTTCTAAGATTAGTCATGTCTGCATGCCAAAAAAGAGCTTTAATAAATAATGTCACCCTTATGGCAGGCCAATCACCAAAATTTCAACTACATGCACTTGGCACACTTGGTAAACCATGCACATTTCACAAATGCCTCATTCCTTGATTAGACATAGTGGTCCCTCTTGTCTGTTTACCTTCCTCCTCATTACACATAGGTACAGAGCATGAGCAGGCTATATCTAAAACTGTACAGGCCATTTAGGAAAAAATAAGCTGTTAATCACAAGAAAAGCTACTACACTTGATGGAGAAGCATAGCACATATCTTCCCACGAAAACATTTCGTTGGCAATTATCAACGAAATTTTAAATATTCCTTATATATTTCACTGGTGCCTGTGTACGGCCTTGGCTGGTGCATAGGCCTCCTGCCCATGCCAGAAATCTAAATAGGCTTTTTTCAAAATATAAACCACTATGCAAGAAAAAAAATTATGGAACAGATGAAAAATAATAGCACACAGCCTCAGAGCAAGTCATTTTTTCTGAAAAAAACATTAAAATAGCTTTAAAATATATATATATATATACAATCCATTTTAACCCTCTCACCGACAAACTCAGACGGTAGTGTACAGGTGACGGTTCGCAGATCTGCACGCACCACAAAGAAATTCAGCCAATCAGCGGCTAAGGATCTGAATATATGACGCATTTTAAGACACAAACGGGCACATCATTTTCCATCTGGCAAACGACGATCGTCTGGTGCAAGTCGCGGCCAGATACCTGCCAGTTGAACTAGAGATGAATGAAGTTGCCGTTTGTTAACGTAGGTTGAAAGTTAATTGTCGTCGTTTATGCTATTATTTATTTTTCCTTTTTGAGTTCGAAATCAGTTCAGTTAAATACAAATTGTCCTATATGAAACAGGTATCACTGTTTGAACTACTATTCGTTTGCATTTTCTGCTTAACATTATTTTATGTCCGGTCGCTCTATCTCGGAGAACGAGTGGTCTGGCAACAGAGCAAATTTCCGCTGTAAAACCGGCTATTGTTCGTTTGGAGCTGGAGGAGTGAGCAGGGCGGAAGAATAAATCACAGACCGAAGATCCAGTCTCTCTGGAAAGTCGCATGTCGCGGAGTCAGGAGGAATCGACATTCCAACAAACTTGTGTCATCAGAAATGTACGTATGTCTCTAGCATAGCTGAAAAGTTAAATCTATTTTGATGAATCACCTGTGTTTGCCAATAACAAGCTTATGACTGGTATTGGATCCGGTAGGATGTCACATTTTTGCTGCATAGAGCATGATAGAATGTCTGTAGATTGACATTTTAGATAATTCACAGTATTTCAAGAACAAATGTTCAAACACCACATTTATCCACTGCAAGTGCTTATTTTGCAGCTGGCACGTGATGGCATATGCTACTGTTATGCTTCTGTGGTAGCATGGGTGTGTCACTTTGTGTTTGATTTGGGGGCCAATTAAAGTTTTTGATGGCACTTTTATCCAGAGGGGTGCCATCGGCTAAAAAGAACTCGTTCAGCACGGTGCACCGTGCTGAACAAGTTCTTTTCGTGCACATCCCCCACTGCCGTGGGGATGTGCACTCGAGTGTTCCTGGATTGCACCGCCATAGCCTTAATGACTAATCCATAGCTTTGGTCTGATTTGGGGATTTTATTATTGTTAACCATTTCTCTCGTAGCGCATGCAAGTTACACCCCTGTGCGGCAGTATGGTGCAAACAATGTAACCTGACCTAACCTTGTCGGGTTGGTAAATTCACATTTGTGTTGCTAACCAGATTTTAAGACGAAAATCATGTGTATTAACAATAGTAAGGTGATGTGACTCCTCATTTCCACTGGAAATGTTTACATTGCAGTGGGTCATCAACGGCTTCAATCATCGTTCAATCATGTCATGTGTGCAAAATTAAATAATGCTGAAAAGGTGACTTTGGATGGGGTAACGTATAATGAAGAATATTGCAAAATTTCAGAGAAACAAATATGGGAAATTCGATATCAGAGCCAAGAAGTGAGCCACAGCTCGACATACTGTCAAATTATAATATACAGCTTGGTGATTTACCAAGTGGAAGCGATCCCAGTTGCGAAATGATCTGTCCATTCCGCCCAGATACAGCCCGTACAGCCCACCCCGTGGCTATACTCGCCGTGCTCGGCTCGTCAGAATCGTCCGGTTGGTAACCTGGCTTTGGAGACAGTCATTGTCAAAGCAGGTATGTGTCTCCGGAGAGTATCTCCAAACCGGCGATAACTGCCAAGATATTGACTTGGTAGGAGACATACCTAAGATTAAACCAACACCACCAGCCATTGAGACTCATCATAGGAGAAGTCTTAGGTTAATGTATATATTTATCTTATATTACATATCTTGATCTCTTAGGCTAATGCAAATAAGAACCAGGAAAATAGGGACACACCAGCAATTGCTGCTTCATGCAGAAAAGTCATGCTAGAAGGATGTCAGCCATGCTGTTACAATAATATGACGAGAGGGTTTGCTCATTTTGTCACCAAGCGATCTCCCTAGAGAGCAGCATCCGTCACCAATGTCGTAGCTAGGCTACCATGATTTACGACCTCTGCATAGCACTGCGTAGCGTAACGTAACCTAATCTAGCCGGGTTGGTAAATTCACATTTTAGGTTGCTAACCAAGCTTTGAGAAAAAAAAGCATGTGCATCAAAATTATTCAGATGTGTCTGCTGATTTCCACTGCAAATGCTTACATTGCAGTTGGCGAACTACAGCTTCCATCACTGGCGGGCTGTGCTGTGCAGGTGTGACATTCCATCACTGGCGGACTGTGCTGTGCAGGTGTAACATTCCATCACTGGCGGATTGTGCTGTACAGGTGTAACATTCCATCACTGGCGGATTGTGCTGTGCAGGTGTGACATTCCATCACTGGCCGACTGTGATGTGCAGGTGCAACATTCCATTACTGGCGGATTGTGTTGTGCTGGTGTGACATTCCATCACTGGCGGACTGTGCTGTGCAGGTGTAACATTCCATCACTGGCGGATTGTGATGTGCAGGTGTAACATTCCATCACTGGCGGATTGTGCTGTGCAGGTGTGACATTCCATCACTGGCGGACTGTGCTGTGCAGGTGTAACATTCCATCACTGGCGGATTGTGCTGTGCAGGTGTAACATTCCATCACTGGCGGATTGTGCTGTGCAGGTGTGACATTCCATCACTGGCGGACTGTGCTGTGCAAGTGTAACATTCCATCACTGGCGGACTGTGCTGTGCAGGTGTAACATTCCATAACAGGTGTAACGGACTGTGCTGTGCAGGTGAATGTTACACCGCACGGCACAGTCCGCCATCACGCCAGTGATGGAATGCATTTTTTTTTATTTTTTTTACCCGCCAGTGATGGAATGTTAATTCCATCACTGGCGGATTGTGCTGTGCAGGTGTAACATTCCATCACTGGCGGACTGTACTGTGCAGGTGTAACATTCCATCACTGGCGGATTGTGCTGTGCAGGTGTAACATTCCATCACTGGCGGACTGTGCCGTGCAGGTGTAACATTCCATCACTGGCGGACTGTGCTGTGCAGGTGTAACATTCCATCACTGGCGGATTGTGCTGTGCAGGTGTAACATTCCATCACTGGCGGACTGTGCTGTGCAGGTGTAACATTCCATCACTGGCGGACTGTACTGTGCAGGTATAACATTCCATCACTGGCGGATTGTGCTGTGCAGGTGTGACATTCCATCACTGGCGGACTGTACTGTGCAGGTATAACATTCCATCACTGGCGGACTGTACTGTGCAGGTATAACATTCCATCACTGGCGGACTGTGCTGTGCAGGTATAACATTCCATAACTGGCGGATTGTGCTGTGCAGGTGTGACATTCCATCACTGGCGGATTGTGCTGTGCAGGTGTAGCATTTAATATTTAAAAAATGAAATGCTGAATAGCAGGTTTTGGTGGGGTAATATATAGCGAAGAATAATTAATATTTGATTTTTTTATATCCTAACCTGGCCTAGTTGGTACGTTAATTTCCGTTTCCGTTTGGTACCAAGATTTTTATCAAACAGTTTTCGAATGCGATGTTCATGGGTGAGATTAAGCTGTAACCACTCATTTCCCTTCTCTATTGCTTACCTTCCAGTTGGCGGTTAAAATAATACCAACAAAAAATGGGTTGGTGTACGGTAATTTGCAATGACGAATGTAAATGTGAGCTGCAACCGCTGCCTCCCGTGGCACTCCGCTAGGCAGTTGCTTCGATAGTCCATGGATTAAACAGAGACCATCGACACCTCTACTGGACTATACTGCATTGACTAACATCCACTGCATCCCACTTATGAACATCCACTGTATCTCACTGACGAACATCCACTGTATCTCATTGACGAACAACTACTGCATCCCACTAACGAAAATCCTGTGTCCCACTGACGAACATCCACGGTACCCCACTGACGAAGATCCACTGTATCCTAGTGAAGAACATCCACTGTATCCCACCGAAGGACATCCACTGTATCCCACTGGCGAACATCCACGGTACCCTACTGACGAGCATCCACTGTATCCCACTGAAGAACATGCATTGTATTCCACTAAAGAACGTGCACTGTATTCCACTGATGAACATCCAGGGTGCACAAATTGTGGCATCTGTCAGCTACAGGATTTGAAATAGTCGGAACTGTTTCACTTGGGTTTTTCGCCTTTTCCCTAAGCATATCGTGACCAACCAACCTGTCTGACGAGCCTGTCTCGCGAGCCTGTCTCATGGGACAATGCTTAATCAATAGTAGCATCACATGGCTGCAGCGAGCTGGCGGCGCCTGAACCAGCAAGCCAACCCGTTTGTAGGAAGTGGTCACTGCTGCTTAGTCACAACGTTTGTTATGCAAGTATAATTATTCTCTTGAGAAGAAGGTTAGAATAACTGCAGCTGAATTGTGGTGTACAGGGAAACTGAACGCAATGCTGAAAGTAAAAGCGTGTTGCTAAATTTTGCCTTTCAGCCATAAGATGAAAGTTTTGCATTGGTTATAAATTGGATCTTTCCGTATTTCATGACGATATACGTCCCTGAATTTACCCAGGAGACAAAATCTGTCGCCCGCATTATAGCCAAGTTGGCAAATTCTCCGCCACCGCGAATATCTACTGTGCCCCACTGACAAACATCTACAGTGCCCCACTGACGAACATCTACTGTACCCCACTGACGAACATCTACTATACCACACTGACGAACATCTACTGTGCCCCACTGACGAACATCTACTGTACCACACTGACGAACATCTACTGTTCCCCACTGACGAACATCTACTATACCTCACTGACGAACATCTACTGTGCCCCACTGACGAACATCTACTGTACCACACTGACGAACATCTACTGTTCCCCACTGAAGAACATCTACTGTGCCCCACTGACGAACATCTGCGGTATTCCACCGACCAACATCCACCGCATCGTGCTGACCAATCCACTGTATCGCACTGACCGATCCATTATATTGCACTGACCGATCCATTATATTGCACTGACCGATCCATTATATTACACTGACCGATCCATTATATTGCACTGACCGATCCATTATATTGCACTGACCGATCCATTATATTGCACTGACCGATCCATTATATTGCACTGACCGATCCATTATATTGCACTGACCGATCCATTATATTGCACTGACCGATCCTTTATATCGCACTGACCGACCCACAGTTCCCACGGTGCCTACCATTCCCATGGACGAGCAGTTTGTGCTTCACGGGATGTTATCAGCTGAGTCCCATTGGTGAGTATCGTTTGTGTCCCACCGGAGAATATAATATGTCTGACTGAAGATCGCTTGCCGTGTCCCTCTGTGAAACATCTGTAGGTTCCTTCTTACCCGCATCCAGTAGAGTGAATTTATCAAGTTACCTTGATGAACAATTTGTGGCGCATTTTGCTGTCAAAATCGAATTTTGCTGTCAGAATCTCATTCGTGTAAACATTTCCCACCAATGTCAGAAGTTCAACGTTGTTTTGTGACGTGGTCTTCTGTAATGTCCTGCGATCCGGCGTTCCCTTACCATCGGTTTTGTTTCGTCAGGTCACTGTTCTTATTTGCAGTCGCGTGTCATTTTAGCAGTTTTTTTTTAAACAATAGCTCCTTACTCATAAGGATATGGTGAAAATGTGAAATTATGTCTCATTATCTCGTCCTAGCTACGACCATGCACCTGAATTGAATGTGATAATTTGTTTTTGGTAAGGTTCTCCATTAGGAATAACTTAAACGTCACGGATGACACTTAGATTGAGCCGAACGGCATCATAATGGGCAATAAAACAAAACTTTTTAAACGGTATTGTTGCTCCTCGAATCCGCACCTTTTTTATAGGTGAGTATCACACCACCACTCGCGCTCTGCCTGATGTGATGCAGCCTTTCGTTTCCGAGATCCCGGCAAGGGTAGTCTCATCCCACAGTCTCAGTCCTACTCTCTCGCACACATATCGGCCCAAAGCCAATATCTATGCGATGTTAAAGATCTGTGATCTCCAATATCAAAAGAAGCCATTGGGTGGTCACTGGACTGGCGCGATCTAGCGGCGGACCCTAGTGCTGCCGCGCTGCAGATATAGGGGTCGGCCACCATACCGCTCTCGGCGGAGAGTGCTGTTGGCGTTGCAGCTGGTGGTGTTGCACCACTGGTAGGGGTAGCGGCGTGCGCCACTGTTGACCTATGTAGACGGCGTGGGGAGCGCCACCACATTTTTGTTGACAGAACAATGGATGCGGAAATCTCAGACGAAGCATTGGGAAGGCAATTGGTAGGATCAACAGACAGCATGCTTAACTCGGGTGAAGGAGGAAGCATTTGAGGCGTGGTAACAACGAAGTTATTGGCATAATAACCTCAACTTTCGGGTCGGACTGAGCTGCTGTTTAAGTTGCGATGTGTGCGTGGGCCACACTCGCATCGCAACTTTAACTCTGAGCATTACTTGTCTGATAATGAGCGAAACTAAACTTCCAGAACGAAAGCTCCCACCGGCAATCAAACCCAGTCTGTCCCCTGGGAAGCAAGCGACCTGACTTGGTCGGCCACCTGGCGGAAAATATGTAAATGCATGTCGTGGCATCGCGACACCTTTTCCAAGACATTTAATTAGTCTTGATTCCTTCACAGATCAAGAGTTAACTCCATTGCCGGTGTTGCTGTTTTCTGATCGGTCTATTTGACATGACAAGGGAAGGTAATCTATGCGACCTACTGGTTCTCTGCTTACAACATATGCTATATGTTCTCTGTATGTATGCTATATGTTCTCTACCTACAAAAAGGTGGTTGTAACTTGGCAATGACCCTCAATTATACATAATTCATATTTATGATCGTTCTATGTTCGCCTTCCCACAGTTTCACAAGTCGACCGCCATGCATTAAAACATTGATACAGTAAACACTTCCAATTTACGACGTCCCGGTATGAAGCAGATGCTCAGGATGAAATGGATTTCTCTGCAACCTGCTAGGGTCGGCCGCAATATCCGCTTGGCAGTGCTTTACTGCAGACAATATGCCGCATAACTTCAGCGCCCAGCCGTGGTGCACGGCGTCCCGCGGGATTCCTCCGGAGCCGCCGAATACCGGTGGTCCGCAGCTGCAGACTACGTGAGACAGGAGAAATCCTTGCGAGACCTCACCAAAAACATGTAGAAGATGTCGCCTTGTCACCCCCTCCACTCCTGACTTCCCTCCACCCACATTCCGTGAACCTGTTCTACAACTATGGCGAGTATCAAGCGATAAATGAACTCGGGTCGGTATAGCTCAGCTACTAAGCGAACGTAAAGTACATGCTTATCGGCACAACGATCAATCGATCGGATGATCAACACAATCGAACGATCAACACAATCGAACGATCAATACAATCGAACGATCAACACAATCGAACGATCAACACAATGGAACGCAAAGTTCATACCAATCCACCCGTCGCTGCCGTAAATAAAGTCCACAGCAATTAGGACAATCGGACGTAAAGTGACAACCAACCCATCCGTCAGGGCCGCGAAGTCCATACGAGTACATCTGTCGCGGCCGTAAAGTCCACACCTCGCGTCCGCGAAGTCCACACCAAAACATCCGTCGCGGCCGAGAAGTCCACATCAATCCATCCGTCGCGGTCGTAAAGTCCACACCAATCCATCCGTCGCGGTCGCGGAGTGAACAGGAGCAAAACAAGCAGAAAACAAACAAGGAAATAACGATTAATAGCCGGGCATTGAAAGCATTATTTACAATCGACATTTGATTGGATTTCGGCTCTTCTCGTTAGTTTCTGCAAAGCTGTACGCAATGGGCGGAACAATGCCAACGTATTTCGTTTTAATAACAAAATGGGCGGCGAGCGCAGCACCTTGGTCTCACAGCTCAGGACAAAATGGGCACGCACATAGCCTACATGCGCATAAGCCAGTATGGCAGGACAAGATTTATTGGAATCTTATCCGGTGGAGGAATTTCAGCGGCGGCGAAGATTCGACGCCAGCCTGTGGACACTCAGTGCGGCTGTTCGTCACCTCGGTCGGCGGAAGCCACCATGGAGCTATGCTCTTGTGTTAAACGTCAGTGTTTAATAAGCACGAGCTTGGCTAAGTGGACCGCTTGCAGGCTGATGTATCTCGCAGGCTGATGTATCCTGAAGGCGGATGTATCCTGAAGGCGGATCGGTGTGTGCACAGTGATCTGCGGCCAGGGTTCACCGAGGTAAGTGCTGCTATGCTCGTTGCGGGTGGATGCATCACAAATGCAAATAATCACTCAACATCTCATCGGGGCCTGAGTAACCTGAGGGTCATCGGGGCCTGAGTATCGGGGCCTGAGTAACCTGAGGGTCATCGGGGCCTGAGTAACCTGAGTGTCATCGGGGCCTGAGTAACCTGAGGGTCATCGGGGCCTGAGTAACAGACAAGCACTGCCATGTGTACAGCTACTTCATCGTGAATCAGGTTATCATTCGGAAGTGTGTGAGTGCAGGTATCGAATAAAAAATTAAACCCCGCCATAGCATAATATTCATCGATAGCAGGCGTAGGCGATATGGTTCACAGGTGTACACTTTCGTATGCACATCTGGGCACAATAAAGAAGCAAACAATTGTAGTATACGGACGTAGAGTAACAATTTCATAAGTTACACAAGTTTGCATACAGGAAACCGAACAACAATAAATAGAAAACCAGCACAAATAGTCAAAGATACAGAAAATGCGTTGGTTTCTTGCAACTACACAATGCCCATCGACCTTTTCTTTTGTTCATTCCGGCTTCCCCATGTGGCTCGCGGTTCTGGTTCTCAAATGATTCCTTGGTGTCCAAAGCTGGTTTCCAGTTGGCGCTTGTGCTGGCGTATTTGTCTGGAATAACTTCGGGCCTGGTGCTCGATCGCTGTGAGGATTCTCCGTCCGAGCCCAGTGTCGAAACTGGCGGTGTTTCGTGAAGTTGCACACTCATCTGGCACCAACACTCCTTGCCTTTCCACCGAATTGCATTTTTGCGTGCTTCAAGGATGTTCAGGCTGGCCTTCGTTTTGTTGCAACACGTAAAGCAGCGATTCTGCTGCACACCAGTCGATGGCCGCTGCACGAGTTTAGATTACACACGTGTAATACCGCGCGTGATGGACGTCTCCATCACGCGCGGTATGGGCAGGGGCGGTCCGAGGCACCCAAATGAGGTGAGCCAGAAACAAAATCGGGACCGTACCCCCCCCCCCCCCCACCTTGCCCAGAACAAAACGTCCTCGGATTTTCCCCAATTTATTTCTTTGATTCCGAAAATTCACAGCTGTTTCTCTCATGGGGCGCCTCTGGCTGAAAATTTTGAGGTAAGGATGCACTTCAGCCTTCCCGGAGCGGAGCCTTTTCCCGGTCGGAGGGGCACCACCTTCCATGAGGGGTACATGCCCCCAGATCCCTCTGTATCCGCCCCTGCCTGGGCTTCCCAAAACTGGCCTCCCTGGTCCTTTTTGAAGATGTGTCATTTTTCCTGAATGATAGACAAGGATTTATCAGTGAGATTTCTTATTCTTGATGATGGTCGATATTGGTGAGGATGTTATAGATAACAGATATTATATATATATATATATATATATATATATATATATATATATATATATATATATATATATATATATATATATATATATATATATATATATATATATATATATATATATATATATATATATATATATATATATATATATATATATTGAGATAGAACATCGATTCCACAGTTCCAGGGGCATATTCAGGAATAATGTTGACTAGGATAAAAGTTTCTGATTACAATTGTTTGAAAAACCACAATTCATATAGTCATGCTAGTGCATGTACTTTGGTAAACTGAAGCCAACATTAAGCAATGTATTTTACATCAAATTGGTCTATACATGACTACTTCTTCACACGCACACACGAAAAAAATATATTGAATCGCCTGTCAACAATTTTTCCTAATATAGGCACAACTTTTGTCCATTCTACACAAGCATGGCACACCAAAAAGAGGTATTTAAGGAAAATCCAATCAGCTTTGCATGCAAAACAAAAATCTATTTTCGTACTTATATAGAAGCCCCTGAGAGCAAATCAGAAACAAGAATGCATGTACTGGACCTGTTGAAGCTTACCCAGCAACTACTTTAGGTGCCATTTCTTTGGGCAGAAACATACAAGCAAGATTTGCTTTCTTTGAAATCATGTCGCCTAACATTGATGATACATTGGTACATTGATGATACTCCAGTGATGTAGTGATATTAGGTGATCCAACATCAGTAGGATTAGGTGATACAATATCAATAGGTTTAGGTGATCTAACATCAGTAGATTATGTTAGGCTAGGTCAGGCTAGGTTAGCTTATGTTTTTATTGTAATATTGCATAATTCTTCAATATATGCTGCCCCACACAAAACGCTTTTTCTGTATACTTCCAATATTTTGTTGAAATGAGGGGGTATGACCTACATCTGCATTGTCACAACAGATGTTTTTTTCTGTGGTTGCTTGAAATGTTGTTACAAATTTGATTCATTTTTATGTTCTTTTTTGGTAAATTTTTGCTTTAGGATGCTTTATGAATTCTTGGAATTTTCATTCCAATGTAATGTTTATCAATGTGACTAAGATTATGTGAATAATCATGTTCTGTGCAAATGCTTGCTTTTCAGGTTGTGAGCAAAATAACGCCAAAAAGGGGCTTTGAGTTAGGTGACATAGCATAAAAAGAAATGTTGAAAAAAATGAAATAAAAATGCAACATAGCGTAACCTATCCTAGACTAACCTCACTTTGGGGAAAAATAAACATATAAAAATTTAGAAAAATGTAAAGCCATTTATGTTCTACATTTTTTTTCCAAACACCCCTACCTAACCTAACCTAACATCAGCTGCTTTTGAAGATGAAACAAAAATCAAAATAAGAAAAATTGACAATTTTTACAAAAAATTCCACCTTAAAAAACCTAAACTAACCTAACCTAACCAAACCTAACCCATTTGTTTGCTTTATGGAGGCCAATGTGTGTAGAAAGTTGTCTTGTTACCACCTTAAAGCACAGAAATAACTTCTTTTCTTCATGAAATGACTGCTTATTGAGATATAAGTACAACTTGAAGTGCTTATGTCCAAAAAAAATTTCATTTCCCAAAGATATGAATTTAAAATTATTTTAAATTACATCAAGACACTGGAAAACACATTTTCTAACCAAAAGTGCCCTGGGGGCTTCCATATATTTACCCAAATTGTATGCCTTGTGCAGACATGAAAAGTTGGTTTTGAGTTGTTTCGTACGGCCAAGTAAAGCATAATTCTCACATATTTTCAAATTCCTTGGATTTGGAAAGCTTAGTAGGTGCCTAACTAGGTCCCTAAGCATAAGCTTAGACAACACTGTTTCACAAAATGCAACTAGGTTTAGCATAATTTGAGATTGAAGAACAAGTTTGCTCCAAATCAGGCTGTTCTTTTTGTTGGCTGGACTGATATGTCCGTCTTGGAAACACTAGTGAATGCATGGAATTTACAGAGCATCACATCAGCAAACACTAAGCATCACATCAAAGCCCAGTAAGAGCCCACTGGTCACTAACGGACTTCTTCGTTGGGCTTTCGGTTCTAGTATTTGCCACTTCTCATACCTACCTAAGTGGGTGGGTAGGTAACTTGCTCCTGCCGACACAATTCCGCTCATTTCCTTATTTTCACGAATCAATGGGAACATTTTTGTACAGAATATGGCCCGATGTACCTCAAAAGTGTCCCTCACACAGCGATTTTCATTAAGAGTAAAATGGACTCCACTCCAAAAAGGCCTCATACTTTGCGCTTGTTATGAAGCGAAAGCGCACTATATGGTGATATGTTCCAGAGGCATGCCTTTGCCGACCGGTGATAGAGCTGTTTTGAAGCTAAGATGCAAATGTGAGCTTCAATTTTCATTATAATTACGAGTCATCATTGCATATTTGCTTCCAGTTTATCAACTTTCCTATTTTCCAGTGGGTGAAAGCATCATTTGTACGAACATAACATACAAAAATACTTCCCAGCTGTACCCAGGTGAGGCACTGCCTTCGTTCCTTACATGGACCGACCGCCCCTGGGTATGGGCATGACAGCAATCGACGTCTTGGAGCGTGCCTCATTTGTGACGGTGTAGGGGGTTATCAGACGTGCAGACGGAGTCCAGGGGCCTAGTTAACTATACTCACATTTCGTGATATTTATCACCTCCCATTGGGACTAAAGATGTGTTCATCCGCAAGGAGAGGGTACATTACTGTTTAGAGCGCAGTTTTGTGCGCTTCTATGACGGTGCATCTTCACCAGGTGTGTCGCAGAAAGAATGTCTTACTGTCGCACCCGACTGATTGGATGTTACTGAACTCAAGAAATGCTATCACGATGCTATGCAAGCTGCCGTAAGTTTCAGTTAAGCCGGTAACACTATGTGCAGTCTTAGACTTAATGTTTTCCGGTGACACAGATGCCGTTGCCAGGTTGTCAGGAGAGGGACATACTGGGCTTGTGGTCAGTATTCCGACTCAACTCATTTGCCACCAGCCAGCTTGGCAACCATCCACCCAAGGGTTAAAAAATCGTCGAGCTGCCGTGTATCGGCGACCATAAACCAGGTCTTGCCAGGAGGTTCGTGACCAAAATCACACAACCTAAGAACAAAAGAAAGCATGGCAGGAAATTGAATTCCCCTCATTGCCAAGTCGTTTGTGAGTGTTGACGACTGATCTTACGGCTCGGGTACAAATTATCGATGTTTGTACTGTTACTATACAGTAACAATACAAAAGCAAACAATACTGTAATGCGAAGGCCTCAATTGGGTATAACCCAACTAGTTTCGCATGCAATGATGACTATTCGCCAGTTGTTATCATATTTTTGGTGTACACTGGTCCAAGTTGCATATTATCATCACTAATATTGCTCCAAATTATATCCATTATCACTCCAAATCACGTGTTGTAAGAAACAAGGGAAACTATTGCAAACAAGACAGCGAAGGCCTAACAAATGATGTGGGCTAAAAGTAGTCACAACTCGCCATAAGCATGTTGCTTAATACTTGGAATTCCCTCAGATGCATTTACTGCAACTCACACCCTCAGGTATGGTTGCCAAACAAGGGCATGGAGAGTCTTTGTGCTCCTTTACCAATGACACGTATATCATAAATTGTCAATACAAGTTCACCTTCTCCGTCTCTGTCAATACAAGTTCACCTTCCGTGGATGTTCTTTGCACGCGTTAAGATGTCAGGCAACCTAACACCCAGTAAGCCACCCGGCATGCTTCAACCGGAAACTTGGCACATCCATGCAAACGTGGCGAGATCAGCGTTGCTTTCCATCTGTGTAATTACGCCAAAGGGCCTCAAGTTACCTTCCAAAAACTTGTCCTTGCTCCGCCCCTGGACAAAAATATATTGTTCACATGTTGACACACGACGTGAAATGGATAGTGAGGACAGTCTTGTGTGTCTTGTAGAAGCCTGGAAACGGCAGACGACAAAACTGAGGGGGCTTGTGAAGACCCCCATACGAGAACAGAACTACACCAGGGCTACGTGTTATCGGTGCAAGGCTACACAATATGCATCACACCCTAGGCATTGCTATCGGCCGATCACCACAAAAGTATATCACATAAATTTATCCAAATGGTATGTCGCACCATTAAAACCGTACTTTTGAGGGAAAACGACGGGAAAAAAACATTCTCGATGTAGGGTGCTACTGAATTTCATGTATTTCATCCGATTCATCAATGGCTTTTGCTCCGTCTATTCAAACCACATTTTCTATTCTCCACATGGAATCATTTTTCCGATCATCTCGATCTCCGGTGTCGAGTTGGCATACTGCGCCTGCATGGACGCCCTGCTCTATACACCTTCCATCTGGTCGGGACGTCAGTAGCTCAGTGGATAAGCTGAGCGTCTGAGGAAGCAGAGGAACGGGGTTCGACTGCCGCGATGCCCACCCTTCCCACCAGGGTGAGAGGCAGGTGACGCTATATGTTCTCAGCTGGTGCGTCACAAAGGCACACAAACAAATGTCATCTGGTCCAATCTGAATGTCTCTGTCTCTCACGTCTCCTTTCCTTGCTCCTTTCTCCAGTGATGCAGATTAAAATTGGTCGTGAAGAAGTCCATCGCTGCAGCCACGTCACCGAGCACATCTGATGTGGAGCGTACTCCTCTTTCGACTGAGAAGCGGCATTGTCTGCGGCAGCCTGCCCGATGTAGTGCCGATGAGTTCGGCCGCTTGTCGGCCGGCTGTTATTTTGTTCTTGCTCTGGTCTCGCGTCGCCAAATCATACACATTCGGCGCGCAAACATGGAACGCAGCACAGTAATTGGGGCTCCAGAGGCTGAATTTTGTTGTTTTTCGGAAGATATAGCCATCGGGGAGACCACCCTGGATATCACGCCGGAGAGGACGGAAGGACTGAAAATTATCGTAAAACGAGGAAATTCCTAGATTGTATTATGTTTAAGGAATATGATGCGAATAATTCCTGGTGCGTCTTTGTGAGGTTATAACCACGCTGAACAGAGCTATTCAGGTGAATCGGAAGCCTAGGATTCGATCATGGAATTCTGATTCGGTGGTAAGATTTTGCCACTAGTTTATCCACATTGACATTGCCGACCTGTCTCGCTGTTACGTGTCCGATCGGGCGGGGTTGCAGTTGGTCATGTGGTTCTTTCGGCCGGAAGCTAGGTGCGAGCGCATGTACCGACTCATATCCTGTCTGCCAGGAGAAGCGAGATCGATGGCCAGCGTTCTACTGGCAATGCTATCGATCAGAGCTGCTAATTGTTAACACGCCATTCTGCGTTATGTAACTTTATTAGAACTATTACATTCCACGGCGGATGTCGCGACTTACCAAGCGATGGCACGCTCAGCGTCCTCTAAACATTGTGGCGTGATTTCCGAGGAAAACCGTCCCATGAGCGACGCCCTCCATTCCTTTGAGTTTTCGTAGTCTCTGGGTGCTGGAAAGCATGGCCCTCGAATATTTTCGGAAAGATGAATTTGTCCCCACAATATTTTGTCGAATGTTTACGTGCTTCACTTACTTGCATGAAAAAAAGGCCTTTTCGTTGAATGTATCACTTCAAAGTTAGTTTTCCCTACATTTTGCATTCCGAAAATTTGGTACAATACAGCCATGTCCCACCCCACACACAAATCAAGGGCTCACCTCCTACTGCACAATACACGAGCCTTATTATGACACCACTACGTCCCGCCTCCAAATTGTTCCAACTAGTGTGTTCGATACGTTGGTCGACTTCTGCAATTATTCCAATCAAGCACCTATCATGTACTCCCCATAAGAAATAATAATCTAGTTTATCCAGAAAATTCCCATCATCGTTAATGTCTGACGTGGACATAAGGGTTCATCAGCACAGATGGAAGTGCAGTCCTGAAATGACAGTCCAGTGCAGTCTAGTCCTCCTTGACCCCAACACCAGTTGACGCGATCATGCGGGACCGACAACAGCCCAGGTCTGGGATCTCAGCGGAATTCGGGCCTCAACAGCGGCTCAACAGCGGATCGGGTGCCCAACAGAATATAAAAACGTGGAGCCACAATGCACCACAATGCAGGGCTGCAGGGGTGGTCGTCCACTCACCTCTGGACTGAACATGCCGATATGCCCTGGCACCCAGAATAATTCGATCACCTTCCTGATGACTTTTCCGATGAGGCCTCATCGAAGTCGCTGCCGCGGCCTCACTGCCGCGGCCGCCCCAGCTGCCTGGTTGGCCGCCGTATTTTATCCGCACATTGTCGGAGCGCTTCCACTACAACTGCTGATTCGGTGGCATCTCTGTAGCATCTCTGGCTGGCCACCTGATGGTGTGGTCTGATGGGACAGCCAGGCGACTGATCGGGGCAGCCGCGGTCGGTGCTAACGCCCGGATTGTTATCTTATTTGATTTTTGGGATGGAGAATCCACCAAATTTATTGTCCAGTGGTGGAAAGGGGCACCTGCGACAACTGCGAGTTGAATCGCTTCGATTTTGCCACGTTTGGGTACACGCCTAGGCTGACTACAGTCCGTGATGGTACAAGGACGGCCAGGACTGTCTACTGACACCCTTTCCGCACCAGAACCATGTATTTCATTTCGGATACCTGCGGATTGATACGTTTTGCAGATCCCAAGCTCACGCCGACACCGGTCGCCCTCTCCCGAATTGTTCCACGTACGTCCGGCTTTCAATCATAGCATAAGTGGAAGGTGACGTATACGCAATCTGTTTATCAATTTGAAGTATTTCCAGAAATATACACGCCTCAACAAGCATTCCCGTTGTTGCACACTTGTGAAGCACGGATACGAACCGTAAGCGAGGTGCACGACTTGGCAATGCAGAATGATCCCCTTGGGAACGTCACCCTAAACCCTTGCCAGTGGTTTTCTTCCCTTTTACAAGGAAACCCTGAGCTCAGGCTCGTTGTTGCAGGACCCCTGCGAACGCTTCAGAACAAACCCCCGAGGAAACGACGAAAATTGATTTAAAAAAGCATAGCCGAAAGCCTCCAAAAAAATTGACTGTTGAGCAGCGCTTTTGCTCAAACCCTTTTGCTACTGTGAGCCTTTACAACTGCTGAAGGTCACCTTGTGCACCGCAGAGGTGCCTCTACAATGGCTTGGAGGCCCTTCTGCAGACTGCAGGGAGTGCCCCCTCTTCATACAGCAGCGGTGCCTCTACAATGGCTTGGAGGCCCTTCTGCAGACTGCAGGGAGTGCCCCCCCCCCCCTTCATACTGCAGCGGTGCCACTACAACGGCTAGGGTGCTCCTACAATGGCTGAGATGCCCTTCTCTATAGAACGGCCGTTATTTAGACTGCATGTGTATCTCTGCAATGGTTGGATAGCCCATCTTTGCATCCTGCAGGGGTGCCCCTGTAATGGATGGAGTGTCCCTCTCATTAGACTGCCAGGGAGCCCCTGCAACGGCTGGGGTGTCCATGAAAGTTCCGGGGGCGACCAGTGCCCCTGTGCCTCTCCCCTCCCCTACTCGGCTGAGCCACTGGCCACACTATTCAAGAAGATATATACCAATCTGAGTTAGGGTATACCATACGTGGAATATGCGTGGAATGCGTGGAATATATCGGTAAATGCAATTTTATGCGCTACAGTAGAATATGCAAAGAAAACATCCATATTTATAAGATCTGCTAGTCCAGCTTCCATTCAGTTTCATAACTAAATGAATGTGCAAGAAGTTAACCTGCGCACGTCCGGGGGCAGATATCTGCCCCCCCTCCGCGGTTTTCCTACTTTGCCGCCATACTAATCGGATTAGTAAGGCCAAACCTCGCATGGCTGCTCATTGGTCTTTTCCGCATATCTTCAGAAATTTTTGACCCTGGGTAATCTCAAGTCAGGTCACCAGGTCAGGCGAAGTGACCCAACATCCCTCGGAGTTCTAGGTAGCATCACTCCCACAATAATTTGGCGATTGATTTCAAACTTATATCACGTCATGATCTTATCAGGGACTATAATATGTATATCACGGTTTTTTTCGTAGCATTGACCTGAGGTCAGGTCGCGGCCATGGCTTCCCCCATCATAGGCCTATGGTAAAATATACAAATGTTTCCTGGTTACATATTTGCTCTCGGAATGACCTCCAACGGTTATGGCGTGTAGTTGGAAGCTATTCTCAATGTTACCGCTGACATTTTTTCTCAGTGACCTCACCAAGGTCAGCTGAGGTCACCTGAAATCACTAGCACATTTCTGCGCATTATATCGCACTGCATTGAGTTAGAAGGCTGAAATTACCGTCATTGTGCTTGTATCGCCAAGACGTGTCGATTGATACATTACATGACCTCCATAGTCTACCCCATGACCTTGACCTCAGGTCATAGTTTCGGTGACCCATCTGTTGACCTGACCTTAAAGTACACAGCGTATGTCGATAGCACATTTCAAGGGCTGTCGAATAGCATTTGCAGTTTGTTTCTATCTGTTACAGGTCCTGAGATATGTGTCAATATCTGAGGGTCCCACCCGATCTGGTCGAATTTGACCTGATGACCCAGTGACCTAAATATTGACCTGAGCGAGAAAATGACCGAAATACTTTCGATTGAGCTTGTCACCAGCTATCCAGCGCCGTTTTCCGTTTGTCGCTACCTAGCATAGTTCTGGAGATCTTAGGGGGGCAGACATCTGCCCCCCCCACCCCCACCCGGACATGCGAAGTTGTCGCGGACCGCCGGACGTGCGAGGGTTAAGGACTGAACTTCAAACATGCATTGGTAAAGCAATAGAAAACATTATATTTGCTCCATCACTAGTTCATTCACAGCCTCAGAATAGACGATTGTTTCCAAACTCAAGTACAATTAAGGTTGCAGGGCTCATTGTCATATAGTGATTGCCAAGTACCTTAACATCTCTGATGATTAATTTTGCAGCGCACTGCACCAAGAAAGCATTATTTCACAACGCACAAACTGGCTTCAATGTAATTACAGCAACCTTGGGGTGAATATGGAGCATTGTGGAATTCCATGGTAGCCAATTCACTTTGTGATTATGTCCGGTTTCTTGACATTGCCGACGACGTTTTTAGCCATTCAGTAAGAGATAAATGTAAATATGCGAGCTATTTCTCACCAGCTTATGTCCACATACATGTGAACAGAGGCAGTTGGAACAGCAGCTTTGCGACGTTCGCGGACAGAGGCAGTTGGAACAGCAGCTTTGCAACGTTCGCGGACAGAGGCAGTTGGAACAGCAGCTTTGCGACGTTCGCGGACAGAGGCAGTTGAAACAGCAGGTTTGCGAGACCTGCGGACAGAGGCAGTGGGAGCAGCAGCTTTGTGAAGTCTCCTTTGATGTTTGCCTGGACATCAGTGAGAATCGCTAAAGTGCTTACTGTTGGTAGGGGTATTTTATTGGTTTGTTGGTGAAGTCGGTGCTGCTGAGGGAGGTATTTTGGTGATTTATTGGCGAGGACGATGTGCTGATGAAGGTATTTTGGTGATTTATTGGCGAGGGCGGCGATGCTGATTGATTTGTTGGTGATTCTGAGGGAGGTATTTTGGTGATTTGTTGGTGAGGTCGGTGCGCCGACTGTTCTTTGTCATGAAAGCAAACACATTGTGGCACGGATTCTTTCTTTGTAGCATTCGCAGTATGAGTGAAGATCTCGGGTGGGTCGGGGAGCCTGGACCCCCTGACTTAGTATCCTGTTAATGTAAAGTTGCAATTTTCCCTATTTAATCTGCAAATATTTTGACCCTGTTTCTATCCCATGCTTGATAAGAAACATCCAACCTTGATTTGTAGTATGATTTCCTGCTGATAATTTTTTCACGAGCATGATAATGGTGGTAGCCCAAACTGAAGAGCAGGAAGTAATTAATAAAGCAAAATACGAATAATGTATGCAATGAAATCACGTGCAAAAGCATTCAAACTACGGCGAGCACATGCATACGACATTCAAATTACGGCAAGCACATGCATACGACATTCAAACTACGGCAAGCACATGTATACGACATTCAAACTACGGCAAGCACATGTATACGACATTCAAACTACGGCAAGCACATGTATACGACATTCAAACTACGGCAAGCACATGCATACGACATTCAAACTACGGCAAGCACATGCATACGACATTCAAACTACGGCAAGCACATGTATACGACATTCAAACTACGGCAAGCACATGCATACGACATTCAAACTACGGCAAGCACATGTATACGACATTCAAACTACGGCAAGCACATGTATACGACATTCAAACTACGGCAAGCACATGTATACGACATTCAAGCTACGGCAAGTACATGTATACGACATTCAAGCTACGACAAGCACATGTATACGACATTCAGGCTACGGCAAGCACATGCATACGACATTCACATTTTTCAAAGTGAGACATCAATGGCCATGATTGCATCAATGAAGTAGGCCAGCACAACAGAATACGCGGATGGCGGAGAGCGGGTCGTTAGGATTGTTTGTGATGGCTGGTGGACGGGTTGATAAACATCATCCGACTATCACCCGATACTTAGTGCTGTGAACGCCTGTGTTGCTCTGGGGCCAGTGTGTGGTCGTGCCGCGGGGGTTTTACTGCGCGTACGGCACGAAACACCGCAAGAGGTGAACCCACAAATGGAATACATACTAATTGCTTACGTGAATAAACTAAACGTGTTCCCATGAAGAAAAAACATCATCTTGAAACGCGATGTGCCAGTATGCGCAAACCATAATTGTTTTTGTTTTGTTTCTTAGATGCTAATGTTGTAGCGAATTTGTAAACACACAGCTGAGGAAGGCCCATGGCCAACATGTCCTGTAACAATTATTTCCATATGTTATCAAAGTATAAAAGTTTCGATAGATTCGAGAGTGCAGTCATTTTATACAAATGTATAGTCAAAGTTCTTTAGATTATATATTTTTTATCTATTATTATTTTATCTAGATTATTTTATATCGACGGCAAATTAAGGTTATTTGGCACTTTGATATCGAACGCAACTGACATGCCTTTCACAAAGAGGGCGTAGGTCATGAACAATTGAAGGTAGATGCTTCACATTTTCACAGGACGTGTAAGCTTTGTACACTCAGCCAGTAAAATTTCCACAATCACGCTGAGGGCCGTTCAAAAGCTATTCAGGAAAACGTCAGGGAGCCTTTGAGCCCTCTCGTCGGGCGAGGGTACTGCATCACAATGTTGCACAACCGTTACTACCTTGGCCGAACCACTTCGCATGATTCAGCTGTAAAGCTGGTCATCATTCATGACAACTTCAAGCTACTTTTACTGCTGTAGGACCCGTTTGATCGTAAAGAAAGCTTCACCAGCGACATCCTTACTGACCAATCATTGATTAACCGATGCGTGATTACCGTCTATATAGCTCAGGGGCGGGGCGACATGGCGATTCGAAACGGGAGAGAGGGGAGACGGCTAGCACTGGGTCGAACTGTCTGTCTGTGCCAGTATCGTGTCTCAGCTAAGACTGTCATACTCAGACTAAGTCAAGCAGCACCATTCACTGCACTCTGCAAATAACATGGTTGGAAAATAGACTGCTCCTCAATCTCTGGCATCCAGAACATTACCCCCGCCTGGAACTTATACTCTCATTTCTTATCTGGAGATTGAATGATGCTGTTTTACAATGAACTGTTCTGTGGCTGCGATAGAGTACCCAAGATTCACCGGAATGTACAAACTTATATTATGATGCCATTCGTTTCAAAACAAACATTATCTCGATATTTCATTATCCCAACATCTTCCTGTCCTCATCCATGATTATAATGCACAAATCCAACCTTTGCCAGTAGTCATACTATTAACTTCATAATCAAGTGGCAGAGGTCACCATGTCAGAAACTGGACAGTTTGCAAAGATGTTTCAGAATCATGTCAGTTCTTCCTGGAATGCAATTTTGTACTTCAAGGGTGATGTTCCGGACGTACTCAAGCTTGAACTTACTTAACCAGACCAGATGGCGTGACCTCACCTGACCTAACGATTTTCGGATGTCAATCAGATACAAATATTTTGCTTCAATGGTCCTGTTCGAAGGACCCGATATACATATAATCATACTTGACAAGTTATTCAGCAAGGCAAAGATCATGTCACTGGATTGACCGGTTATGGCCTTTAGTGATTTCGGTATTGTCAAAAATGAAGTAAAAAGATGTGATACGAGTACTAGGCTATATTGGCTTGCCAATGTCATTTTCCCTGTGTCTCTAAAGTGCGTAATTCTGAAGCTGGTTTTCAAGCCTGATTCTGACCCGACTTGACCTGCCCAGTCTTGACCGTTGTTCAGTATGATCAATGTAATGCATTCGTCTACGTTAATTCGTGAAAACCAATGTCGAAGCAACACAGCCTCTGTCTTGTTTTAATCATGTCCAGGTACTTAATTCAGGGCCCGTGTATTGACCTAATACGATCTCTGGTGACGTCATCACCAATCAAGATACACATCTAAGGTATGCTTCGGGCTCTCCATGACTAGAGCTTTCAAACGGTGTTCTACATTTCATCCTAGCCAATGTGGATCGGAAGTTAGAGTGGCGCTTTGAAGAGGAGCCCCCTCCACGGACCGGTGAAGGTGGATTTGCCGGCCGGCCCGGGGAGGATTAACATAATTTGCCGTTCTGCCCGCTGGCACTCCCAGAGGGTTGCGTGTTCAGCACATTATCGTCAAAGCATTGCTTGTCGGAATCCCTGCGGTGCGTGTCTATGTGGTGTCTTGCGTGACGTGGAAGCTCGTGGTTTCGAACTGGCAACTGCAGCGTCGCGTCCGTCCGAGCGGCATCACATACCACTGCACTGGACAGCCGGTTTGGGAATGCAATTCGCCCACGTTGAGAATCTAACAAATCGCTGTTTACAACAGCAAATCCAGCCGTGGCGATGACCGTGCGGTGCGCGAGGTGGCTTCCTGGTGCTATGCCAAGTGGGAGATTTACGGAGATTGATCGAGTGATTAGCTGACACACTGCCAGACATCGCTATCGCACGCCGGAGACTCACCTGTTAAATATGCATAGTCTTGACGGCGGTGGTCGATGGGCTGATGGAGGGAGTGACTAGTTAATACAATGGTACAACGAATGGCTACTGAAACGTGGATGTAACGACACGCTGTCCATGTCCCTCCCCTTCGCCCTCCCCCTCCCCCACCCCCAGATATCCAAGCCTCTAGTACCAATCAACCACTTCTCCAATTTGAGCCATCTCTTACTAACCATGATTATAGAGGGCAGGATATATCGATTTGAAGATGTTTTTAATACGATATTTGGACCGAGTGGCATCACTGGCTGGAGCCTATTTTAAGTACGTACTTAAATACTTAAATGTAAATACTTAAACGTACTTAAATGTTCATCTAAGGTTTGGATGCCACAGTAATTCCAGATCGATGAAACCCCAACGATTTGTGAAACGAGGACAACAGTATTGTTTCAAAGCATGTTTTGGTGACGGGTGGGAAGATGCCAGTATATTTCTACATGGGGTCAATTAAATGGTTTTCAAAGACGAGGTCGGTCAAGAATATTCTGCCCTGGCACGAAATGCGAGGGCAAAATTTTTTCACAGCCCAATGTCTTGATAAATATATCGCTGGTTCAAGCGTGGTTATGTGCTTTCCACACGCTGTAATGAGAACGTGGCTTCATCTTCACAAAACCACCTTTCGGAATATCTACAATTTGACACGGACATTTTGAAAAGATCAAATGATTCACTGAAGTAAAAATGCAACACGAAAACATGGGGACAGCATTATGAATAGCATTGACTTGAAGAGCATGCGAAACACATTGAGGTGAATGAGCAAATAGGCCGATGAACACCTTCAGTCGTGTCGATTGTGTGCCTATGAAGAGGTGCAGTGATGAAGGTAAGAGGTGGCGCGGTTCGCTGACAGACCTTTTGATGTGGCCATAACTTACCAGATAAAATCTGCCGAAGAGACAATGCAAGTGCACATTATTAGGTAAAAACTGCATATGCAAGAGTCCAGTACAAGAAAGTATTTGGCTCATAGACGTGTCTCAGTCGTGCCTTGGAGTTTCGGAGTTTTTGTGAGCGTCAAATGATTCGGCACAAGTCGATGAAAGCATGGTCAACGGCGAAAGGCGCAAGCTTCCAGTTGAATCCAGACGGCACGTGCGACAGGGCGGCAGTCACTGAACCTCACTGGGTCCGAAATATCACTGGGTCAGAAATATCACTGGGTCAGAAATATCACTGGGTCCGAAAACGTGACTGTGTGTGATTACCAAAGACCTGTTGTTTCACTTTTAATGTTACTGTGTGCATTTGTTAATGGTTTGTTTCATACCTGAATGGAACGTTTTGCAGCATTCTTACTAGTTTGCTTCCATTGTAATGTTTTGGTTCCTGCGAAGAAGAAGGATCAACATGTTGCGAGTGGTCAAACGGAGTCAATAAGTCGATAGCCAAGGCTATAGAACACCAGGTAGAACGCTCCGCTTCCCAAAAAGGGAGACGCTTGAGAGCACCATCAATTATATAAACTTGAGTCGACCAATCAGCGTTTGACGACCTCCACCGATCGTGGCAATAGTAAAGGCCGTAGGACAAAACTTGTGGAAGGTATTATCCATATATTATTCCATTTTTTCATACTAATTTTCTACAAAGGCATTCTTGCTACTTTAATCTTGATCTTGAATACTACTTTATCACAATGTCACCGCTGATAGGGGAAAACAATTGGTATTTGTGTGGATGTCACCGGTTTCGCCGCACTAAAGACAAAATGTGTTTGTTTAGACCGACGGAGGTCGTCAAACGCTGATTGGTCGGCTCCAGCGTCTCCCTTTTTTTATTGGACTACAATGCTGGAGCGCACCCCCCTGTCGATAGCGCTATTCGTCTGTCACCACGGCTGCTTTGCCCAACAGGTTACACAGGATTTGGTGACAAGTTAACGCGGGAGAATCATAATTAATATAGGGCTCTTATTATGTTGCGGAGAGCTGTGTTGAGCATAGTCGAAATGAAGATGATTATAAAAAGTAACCAAATGCTCATATTAAGTAAAATGGGATCAAAATTCGGGATAATATATTTCGGGCATGGCCCTTCTTCGGAGACAGAATAAACATACAGAGACATTTTACGCACATGCTATATATATTAAGCCGTATACCAATATTGACGAAATCATCATCTGAGTCAAAGTATTTAAATACTTATTTTGGAATTTATGGAATTTATTGTTATGTTGGAATCTGATTCCATGCATTTAAATACTTGTTATGTTGGAATTTATTGAATTTATTGTGCTGTTGGAATCTGAATCCAAGTATTTAAATACTTGTTATGTTGGTATTTAAATACTTGGACTCAGATGATGATTTCGTCAATATTGGTAGACGGCTTAATATATATAGCATATGCGTAAAATCCTGTGCGTAAAATGTATCGGTATGTTTATTCTGTCTCCGAAGAAGGGTCATGCTCGAAATATATTAGACCGATTTTTTATCCTATTTTACTTAACACGCGCCCTGGAGGTCCTCTGAAAATCTTAGGGGGCGGATTCCGCCCTGCCCCCTAAAATCTCGGCTCCTATTAAAGCTGGAGTAACAAAATTCACAGGATGGATGGGTACGATAGCGATCTCTATTGTGTGCAAGTTTCATAACCTTAGGTCAATATCTTCAAGGTCCAATGAGGTCACATATGTCAAAATGTTCTTGTTTTGCGTGGCTTGGCTTGTCATTGTTATGGATCGCTGTGATTGTGTTTAAATGCTCCAAAATGGGCATCAATGATGTTTTGGACATTACTAATGATGCAATAGAGATGCTAAAACCGGAATTTGACCTCAGGTCACCTATATAGCAGCACTTTATCAGGTCAGTTACCCGTTCCAGTTACCGGAACCGGGCCGCCCGCCCGACTGCTCCGTCGGGCAGCTCGGCGCAATCGGCTTCGCGAAGAAAGGAGTGAAGTACATGAATAAAGTATGGAAACGCTTATGTACACAATGACAAGCAGTAGTTTTCAGGATGTGTAGGAAGTAACATGCAAAGCGACATCAATCGCATGACAGTCATTTGCATTTATGACAACATTCCAGTTGACCAAGTTTGGTTCCATTAACCTGTCATTAACTTGACCTGACTTGACCTCGGTGACCTAACATGATCTTGAAACTATATAGCATAACAATATGCATCAAACAAGTCGCAAGTGTTGCCAAGAACAGTTCCCTTTTGCCAATATACGGGAAGCGCATTAGCGCCGATTTTTGCGGTCTGGTGCTACGAAATGTTTTGACTGACGGCCCCTAACTAGAAAAAGTTTGACCGAAGGATGGAAATGGATGGGAAAAGGATGGAAATGGGAGCAAATTCGAGCTATATTGGAGTCTCCCAGTGCTTCTGCTGGCTCACCATTTCGGCATAGGTCAAACCTATGTAAAACGTACACTGCAAGAAGTCGACATTACACATAGGCAGAGAATAAAGGCATCTCAGACGACACCGAAGCAGGATAAGTTCTAGAAATTTGGCATCCGGAGATTGCCTCGGGAAACCTTTGAAAGTGCCGAGGAATTCGATGTCATGGTAGATGATGAGTCATTTTACCTATGCGGGTTGAGAAATGCAAGGCAACGTGGGTTTCTATGCTTGTTCAGGAGAAGTGACTTCAGAGAATGCGAAATATCGAGCTACGGACAATCTTCCCACAATACTTATGGTGTCGGTGGCGATCTCCACAAAAGAGGTATTCCAACCGATTATCTGCTCGAGTCGGGTTAACGTTAACTGTGATGCCTACCGGGATGGGTGCTTGCGAGCGGTGTTATTTCCCTGCATAGAGAGGCTGGATCCCGAGGCAGATTGCCCTCTGACGGGGCCTAGCAGCATTGCGCTCTGACGGGGCCTAGCAGCATTGCGCTCTGACGGGGCCTAGCAGCAATGCGCTCTGACGGGGCCTAGCAGCATTGCGCTCTGACGGGGCCTAGCAGCAATGCGCTCTGACGGGGCCTAGCAGCATTGCGCTCTGACGGGGCCTAGCAGCAATGCGCTCTGACGGGGCCTAGCAGCATTGCGCTCTGACGGGGCCTAGCAGCAATGCGCTCTGACGGGGCCTAGCAGCAATGCCCTCTGACGGGGCCTAGCAGCATTGCGCTCTGACGGGGCCTAGCAGCATTGCGCTCTGACGGGGCCTAGCAGCATTGCGCTCTGACGGGGCCGAGCAGCATTGCGCTCTGACGGGGCCTAGCAGCATTGCGCTCTGACGGGGCCTAGCAGCATTGCGCTCTGACGGGGCCTAGCAGCATTGCGCTCTGACGGGGCCTAGCAGCATTGCGCTCTGACGGGGCCTAGCAGCAATGCGCTCTGACGGGGCCGAGCAGCATTGCGCTCTGACGGGGCCTAGCAGCAATGCGCTCTGACGGGGCCGAGCAGCATTGCGCTCTGACGGGGCCTAGCAGCATTGCGCTCTGACGGGGCCGAGCAGCATTGCGCTCTGACGGGGCCGAGCAGCATTGCGCTCTGACGGGGCCGAGCAGCATTGCGCTCTGACGGGGCCGAGGCAGATTGCCCTCTGACGGGGCCTAGCAGCATTGCCCTCTGACGGGGCCGAGCAGCATTGCCCTCTGACGGGGCCTAGCAGCATTGCCCTCTGACGGGGCCTAGCAGCATTGCCCTCTGACGGGGCCTAGCAGCATTGCGCTCTGACGGGGCCGAGCAGCATTGCGCTCTGACGGGGCCGAGGCACATTGCCCTCTGACGGGGCCTAGCAGCATTGCGCTCTGACGGGGCCGAGCAGCATTGCGCTCTGACGGGGCCGAGCAGCATTGCGCTCTGACGGGGCCGAGGCAGATTGGCCTCTGACGGGGCCTAGCAGCATTGCGCTCTGACGGGGCTGAGCAGCATTGAGCTCTGACGGGGTCGAGGCAGATTGGCCTCTGACGGGGCCGAACAGCATTGCATTACGACGGCAGGACCTTCAGGCTGCTGGAGAGGAAGAATATCCTACATGTCGCACGTGAGAATAGTCCCCGCCCCCTCTAACGTCCTCCAGCTCCACCCTATTGAAGACTTTTGGGGATACCCATATGAGCGTGTGCGGTGGCCGACCGGAAATCGTCGGTGTAATGATTATTCATTGCGTTCGCATTAAATGAAGACGAAGACAAAGGTTATGCTACGTTTGTTTTGGAAATAATTCACAGCAAGCGGAAACATTGCAAGGCCGTACGCGAGCTGCGAAGCTGGATGGCTCATCGAATGACATATATTTAATTAATGTGTCGGGGAATGAACCAAGTTTGCTTACAAAAAAAAAACATTTTAGAATGCCCGCTTGTCCTCCTTCCCTAGTTATGACGGGGACACTAGAGCCGCCCAGCTATACTCAGTTGTATCCTGATAAAAATCGCAAAAGGCATTACCGATTACATTGCGACCTTTTTGAAACTGATTGTATTGTCCTGCACGGAACACTGCTTGATATGGGCATCAGTTTCGATTTACCCTTATGCGTAGAACAGTGTCAGTTCGTATACGCGAACCATCCCGATCATGTGACGCGGGAACTATGTGGGCGTTGCTGCCAACACATGTGAAGTAAAGAACAGAGATACGACGCCAGTATCAGGCGCATGAGTGTAGTTTTTCAAAGTGCAATACAATCCCCACACGTCCTCCGACGGAAGTTTAAAAGCATACAATTACGGTTGCCACTGCCAATGGTAAGGAAACGGTGATGCAAGCTAATTTTTTCGCAGAAGAGTGCACATGACTACTCGCTAAAATCCAGAATAAAAGTGTTAGAACCAGACACTGTGCGATGAAGCTATTCCAACAACAAGTGTCACAGTCTTAGCGTACTGGCGTGAAACCGCTCCTTGAACATGTAGCATTATGAACATTACGAAGCATTGTAAACAGCAATGTGAACTGTTATTGATAGCTGAATATAAATATCAATAGGAAGTGTGGATAGTATCGTTTGGCTGGTATAGCGCATTCTGATACATCATCAGTGCTGCATAAAATGTGTCTTTTCCCATGGTCCTGTTCAACGATGATACTCAGCCATATTGAACAGCTCCGGTAACGCTAACTGAAACGCAAAGCAGTGGGCATTAGTTCATCTATTTTATCGTGCTTAGCTGGGTCGTTTCTTCTCTACATAGCAGCCCCCACATTCACACTTATTCAGTTCCTCGGACAGTTCGGAGCCCAGAGATCCGAAAACGATCGCGTGCTACCTGAAACCCGTGGCGTCGCGGCGACCGCTGATCCGTGCCGCGCGTTCACAGAGCGAGCTGGACAAGATCACACGCTACCTGGAGTTCCTGACATCGCGCGAGCGGCCGCTGGTGGACCGGTCGTGGGTGGCGCAGCTGGAGGCGATGCTGGCCGCCAGCCGGCACCAGTCGGCGCAGCCGGACCACGCGCTCAAGGACGGCGTCGGCATGGCCAACCACAAGGTGAACACGCTGCTGGCATCGGTGACCGGCCAGCTGGTGACCACCGTGATCGGAGCGGCGAGTCCGCAGGCGGACGTGAGCGAGGCGCAGGTGCAGACGTGCCTCACGCGCCGACACAAGCGCCACTCGGCCACGCAGACCGTGCGCAGTATGGCGCTGACGCTGCGCCAGTCGACGTCGCCCAGCTCGGCGAGCCGCACCAGCGACGCCACCGAGTCGCCCGGCTCGCCCGTCTCGCCCGGCTCGCCGCCGGCCGACTCGACGAGCACGTTCGAGTGCGGTCAGAGCTCGCGGGCGCCGTCGGCCGCCAGGAGCGGCCGGCTGGTGACGAGGACGGCGCACCTGCGGCGGCTACGGCGCCGCCGCCGCATGCGCTCCCTCCAGCCGATACGGTTCAGCGACCGCACGCGCTTCACCGAGGCGGTGGTGGTGTGAAGCGGGGTCAGCGTGGGTCACGAGCACTGGCCCAGTGTTAGTGGCAGCCGCGAGAAACGGCCTGGTATGTACCAGTGGCAACCACGACAAGTGGCCTGGTGTCGGTGCCATTACGGGGCTTGGCCTGGTGTCGGTGCCATTACGGGGCTTGGCCTGGTGTCGGTGCCCTACGGGGCTTGGCCTGGTGTCGGTGCCACTACGGGGCTTGGCCTGGTGTCGGTGCCATTACGGGGCTTGGCCTGGTGTCGGTGCCATTACGGGGCTTGGCCTGGTGTCGGTGCCATTACGGGGTTTGGCCTGGTGTCGGTGCCACTACGGGGATTGGCCTGGTGTCGGTGCCACTACGGGCTTGGCCTGGTGTCCGTGCCATTACGGGGCTTGGCCTGGTGTCGGTGCCATTACGGGGCTTGGCCTGGTGTATGTGCCATTACGGGGCTTGGCCTGGTGTCGGTGCCATTACGGAGCTTGGCCTGGTGTCGGTGCCACTACGGGGCTTGGCCCGGTGTCGGTGCCATTACGGGGCTTGGCCTGGTGTCGGTGCCATTACGGGGCTTGGCCTGGTGTCGGTGCCATTACGGGACTTGGCCTGGTGTCGGTGCCACTACGGGGCTTGGCCTGGTGTCGGTGCCATTACGGGGCTTGGCCTGGTGTCGGTGCCATTACGGGGCTTGGCCTGGTGTCGGTGCCACTACGAGGCTTGGCCTGGCATCAGCGTCAATGCTAATCACGGGAGATGACTTGGTGTGAGCGGCGGTGCTAAGCACAGGCAACCACCCGATGCCACTGTAGGGGTTAATTACGGAGCCCGACCTGGTGGCGGGGTCGGCGGCGGCGCTCACGGCAAGCCGGTCCAGCACCGGTGTAGGTCAGGTTAGAACGTGTCAGCGCCTGGACAGAAACGGCCCTGGTATAGGCGCAGCGTTATTTCAAGTACGATGTCGAGATATGTACCTGGTGGTAGCGTGAAACGTACCCGTCACGGTAATTACTGTTTGAGTCTCCTTGTCACCGGCTCGATGATTGGCTGGATCTGGGTATGGGCGAAGTGCTGAAGGTACCCTGGTCTCACGGCGGTAATGGCATGATATGCTACCTTAGCTTGAACACGTGATCTGCCTGCCAGTTATGGGTGTGTGACGTCTTTGACGGGAGATTTAGGTACGATACTAGGTTCGATGGACTGCACGGATTTGTGACAGGTGGAGGTTTGGGATTTATATCAAAATTGGTCGACCCGGTATTGAATCTTAACAGATGTAGATTCGATTGGTGGAGTGTAGTGTTGTTAATAGATCATTGGACAAGTTAAATTAAAAATGCTATGGTACAAGACGCTATGTTCAACGGAAAGGGACATCAACATTTCTGCGCAATGCTTTTATCAGGGTGATAAGCAAGATGCTAAAGTAAATATATTTTTATTTACTTCATAGAGAGCTTTTTAAATTTGGAGATTGGCACGAGACACCAGACTTATCGCCTAGCACAGGCTGACGAAAGGTGTTCACACTAAGCACACACGAGCATATCGATACAGATATCAGGATTTCGACCTGCCGTGGGTAATCGTATTCCGTAGCACACCATCGGGCCACAGTAGGTACGGAAAACGCATGCATATGACATCGGCGCAGCACACCTCTAAGGCGTCGAGGGCGTTCACATTCTAAATGTGTGTGTGCGTGTCTAAATGTGTGTGTGCGTGTCTAAATGTGTGTGTGCGTGTAAGTTTGTGCCTATCCCGCCCCTGTCACCTGTTATTTTCTCAAATTGTTGTTCCTCTAATCATACTTGCTACTACATGGGCCTGTTTCATAAACCCCAGATAATTATTCATGCCGCCTCCCACTGTGCCTTCACACAGTGACAAAGGAGTGTATTAATGATTATCTGGGGTTCATAAAACTGGCCCATGTAGTAGCGTGTATGATTAGCTGAGTTGTGAGGAACGAACCGGTGACAGGGGTGAGATAGGCACAAACCTACACGCACACACACAAACATTTAGGACGAGAGCGCCAATGACGCCTGATAGCTCTGTTGCTCTGATGCCATAAGTATGCGTTTTCCGTACCCACTGTGATCCGATGGTGTGATACGGAATACAATTACCCAATACCGACCAATATTTTTACATACGTGTACATATTCTCTTGTGTGTTTTATCTGAATATCTTTCGCCAGCCTGTAGAATGTGGGAGATCGTGTCATATGTCAATTTACAAATATAAAACTGCCTGTTTTATATACTTTTTGTCATCTTGCGTCATCAACGCCCTGATGAAGGCGTTGAGCCGAAACGGTGGTGCTTCTTTCCGGTGAATATAATATCTTGTGTCATATCACTTTTAATCTAATGTGTGTTACCATATCCGATAGACGTAGAGCTGTGAATCCGTTTTAACAAATGTGGATACATACTGCCCTATCCCACAGATGTGAATATGTGAACTGTTTCTTACTGATACGGCTCATGCTGTCATATCTAAGAAATGTTGATGTGAGTTGTTGTATCTAACATTGTGAATGTGTGTTGCTATAGTTAACAATGTCGATATGTGTGGCTGCAGTTAACAGATGAGAAAGTCTGGGATTGAACAAGGATGATGAGCTGAAGGCGGTGATTCCAAACAATATAAGTGCAGGTCATGGCAGATATGTTTAAAATCAAACAGATGTGGGGGTGTCGAATTGAGCTTCATACGTGCCGAGCTGCAGGCCGTTGTAGAGGTCGATGTGAAGGTGTCCGGTTGGGCTCTATATGTGTCGAGCTGCAGGCCGTTGTAGAGGTCGATGTGAAGGTGTCTGGTTGGGCTTTATATGTGTCGAGCTGCAGGCCGTTGTGGAGGGCGATGTGAATGTGTCTGGTTGGGCTTTATATGTGTCGAGCTGCAGGCCGTTGTGGAGGGCGATGTGAATGTGTCTGGTTGGGCTTTATATGTGTCGAGCTGCAGGCCGTTGTGGGGTTTTATTTTTTGGGCTGTTGTGGAGGGCGATGTGAATGTGTCTGGTTGGGCTTTACATGTGTCGAGCTGCAGGCCGTTGTGGAGGACGATGTGAATGTGTCTGGTTGGGCTTTACATGTGCCGAGCTGCAGGCCGTTGTGGAGGACGATGTGAATTTGTCAGGTTGGGCTTTACATGTGCCGAGCTGCAGGCCGTTGTGGAGGACGATGTAATTGTCTGGTTGGGCTTTACATGTGCGAGCTCAGGCCGTTGTACATGTGATTTCTTAATTCCGAGCTGCAGGCCGTTGTGGAGGACGATGTGAATTTGTCAGGTTGGGCTTTATATGTGTCGAGCTGCAGGCCGTTGTGGAGGGCGATGTGAATGTGTCTGGTTGGGCTTTATATGTGTCGAGCTGCAGGCCGTTGTGGAGGACGATGTGAATGTGTCTGGTTGGGCTTTATATGTGTCGAGCTGCAGGCCGTTGTGGAGGACGATGTGAATGTGTCTGGTTGGGCTTTATATGTGTCGAGCTGCAGGCCGTTGTGGAGGACGATGTGAATGTGTCTGGTTGGGCTTTACATGTGTCGAGCTGCAGGCCGTTGTGGAGGACGATGTGAATTTGTAGGTTGGGCTTTATTGGGGGGGGGGGGGGGGGGGGGGAGGATGTGAATTTGTCAGGTTTGATATGGATGGGGTGACAGGGATGACTGAGCATTTTGCAGGTGATGAAATAACTGTTGCGAGCTGCTAGGTGCTTCAACATTGAAAATGAGTGTAATGCAGTCATACAGCAGGGTTAAAATATTCGTTTTTCATTAGGTGTGAGATGTCGAAACGAGCACAGTAGGATGCCGAAATTCGACATGGAATTAGTGTCATTTAAAATGCTTTCGATGTCTTTCAGACTCAAATTTGAACCAATGGTTTAGGTACTATGAATGTACCTTTATTATTTGTTTCAGATTCATAATTTAGGAAGACCTATATTCTGGATCGAGATAATAATACCTATGCCATAAACTGGTATTGTATGCCATATCGCATTATAGGTACTCCCATAACCTGAAATTGCATTGCAAAATGTTTGTGTATCACCATTCATTATCGAGGGCATGAACGTGTTACTTATGAACGAGATACTGTTAGAAGGGAAACACGATGACTTGATAAGCACCAATCAAGGATCAGGATGTTGATACCTCTTGGACAAGGATGTCGATGGAGTGTTCAGAAAGTGGTATATTCCACCCTATTTCACGAATAATTTATCACTGTCATACAGCATGCTGGTGTTAAGTGTTCAATGCTAATATGTGTACCTACCAGCATTCATCTAGGCATGCCGCTTGGCATGCTTTTGAGTGGACAATAAATCGTTTTCCTGCAAATGGCATCGACGCCAGGCGTCATGTTTTGTTTTGTTGTGCTGTCGTTGAAGTGCAAGCTGCCCACACCCAAGCTGACCACACCCAGTGCAAGCTGCCCACACCCAAGCGGGGCGAGCCCGTCCCTAAATCCGTCTGAACTGCAGGCTTACATTGATGGCCACAGACAGAAAGATATTGTTGACCAGCATCTTACACTGATGACCACAGACAGAACGACACTGGTGACCAGCATCTTACACTGATGACCACAGGCAGCATGACACTGGTGACCAGCATCTTACACTGATGACCACAGACAGAACGACACTGGTGACCAGCATCTTACACTGATGACCACAGGCAGCATGACACTGGTGACCAGCATCTTACACTGATGACCGCAGACAGAACGACACTGGTGACCAGCATCTCGCACTGATGACCACAGACAGAACGGCACTGGTGACCAGCATCTCGCACTGATGACCACAGACAGAACGACACTGGTGACCAGCATCTTACACTGATGACCACAGGCAGCATGACACTGGTGACCAGCATCTTACACTATACCAAGAAGAACGGTGACCAGCATCTTACACTGATGACCACAGGCAGCATGACACTGGTGACCAGCATCTTACACTGATGACCGCAGACAGAACGACACTGATGACCAGCATCTTGCACTGATGATCGGAGACCTACACTGACTGGTCACCTGGTTAGCTCATCTGGTCGGGTTCCTGAGCCTTCAATCTTGACAGGATGGGATAACAAACTGGAATGCAATGGAACCTCAGAATACAAGACTCACCAGATATGTGACTGAGGATGCCCTATGAATGTTTCTAAGCTGAAACCGTTTGGAATTTCACGTCTTCGGGAACACCAACCGTAGCTAAATATATGTCGCATAGAAACGATAAGTTCAGCCACAACAAAAGAATTGTGAGCATATGAGCTCACTTAATCTTTTCATATATTATTTATTTATTTCACTATAAATGTCCTCCACGTACAGTGGCTATTAAGAACCTACACAGTACTGTGATTCGCTTGAATTTGAAAAGTGTATCTTGTATGCCGTCTCCAAGCTTTCTCTCGAAGCCTCCGAGATCTGGCGCATTTGCGACATGTGCTGGCAACGAGGTGCGTATGTTCACAAAACTCCGAGAGAAAATCGTCGTGATGTCACAAAACTCGCGAAAGAAAAGAAGCAAAGGACAGCAAGCAACAAAAGCTCCAGGGAGCCAGGGGGTGCGGTCGACGAAGCACTCCGGTCGAGGTCCGTCCGTAGGGGGCTCATAGGAGCGGTCGGGGGGGGCCCTCCGGAAGGAGGCTACAGGGTCGAGGTCCGTCCGTAGGGAGGCTCATAGGAGAGCGGTCGCGTACCCCTGAGCTCAACGGCGACCAGAAAAAACAGAAAAAAAAAAAAAAAAAAGCAAGCAACAAAAGCTCCAGGCACCTCGACGAGCACTCCTGCGACTCGAGAAGGAAATCCACCCACACCAAGTCCCCAACTTCTCTCTAACTTCCAGCTAACCTTTACCTCCCAGAGGAAATCTAACGGTGACGAGCCCACTCCTCTGGGCCATTGCGGATGGGGCAGGGATCAAAGGGATCAAGCTCGGTCCAGGGTGTAACGAATCGGAGCCTTTTTCTGCAAGGAAGGTCATCTTGCCGGTGGGGCGGACCGGACCCTAACACTTTTAAAACTATGACACCCACACCGGCGCCTAACGCCCACTCTGCACAAGGCGCCTACCTAGTGGGTACCTATACCGAACCACAGCACACCATCATACGAGAGTGTTTCTTCACTCTCGCACAAACACTACGCCACATCCTGAACACAATACTTCACCATCACTCAGCACACCACCCAAATCATCGCACACACATAGAACAGCACCGACACATGAACGTTACTCGCCACCAACACATTCAACAATCTGCTCTGTTCGTTCACGCTTCATCGCGCACTCAACACCAGCCGGAACTACATTTTCGCCCCAGAACTGAATAAGATTTCTCCAATCTCATCTGACCAAAACGAGGACCAAATCCCAAGGCCACCTCAGCCACTACACATACCGTTCACAAGCACACAGCCACCGTCTCCTTCCAGATCGACCCCACACCACCTCCTGCGCTACCACCCAAACCCGTCCCAAAACCTCGTCCGATGCCGCCACCCAGACCGAGTCCACCACGCCTACCAAACTGACCAGACCAAGCCCACCACACCTGCCAAGCCCATCCAGACCAAGCCCACCACACCTGCCAAACTCAACCAGACCAAGCCCACCACACCTGCCAAACTCAACCAGACCAAGCCCACCACACCTGCCAAACTCAACCAGACCAAGCCCACCACACCTGCCAAACTCAACCAGACCAAGCCCACCACACCTGCCAAGCCCAACCAGACCAAGCCCACCACACCTGCCAAGCCCATCCAGACCAAGCCCACCACACCTGCCAAACTCAACCAGACCAAGCCCACCACACCTACCAAACCCATCCAGACCGAAGCTACCACCCCAACTGCCAAACTCAATCCAGACCAAGTCCACCACACCTACCAAACTCAACCAGACCAAGCCCACCACACCTGCCAAGCCCATCCAGACCAAGCCCACCACACCTGCCAAACTCAACCAGACCAAGCCCACCACACCTGCCAAGCCCATCCAGACCAAGCCCACCACACCTACCAAACTCAACCAGACCAAGCCCACCACACCTACCAAGCCCATCCAGACCGAATATACAACCCCAACCCAACCAATCCAGACCGAACCTGCCTCGCGTCTGAAGCGCAAACCCCGTACGCGTTGCAACACAACCCAACCATCGTCCAGAACCTGCATCACCATAGCCAGTCAGCCAGAGGAAACCAGCCCTGTCTGACTCACCACACACCTCACTCACTATCCACCGGGTCCAACTTCCCCCAACATCACACCGACACCACTCCCGTATAGGAACTCCAACATACATTCATCACGTTCTGCAATGGGTCTCTTCCTACAGTGGATTACCGGTGGTCTTCCGAGCAATTTCAAGGGGCTCAGAGCAAAATTGCTATAGCAAAACCATTACTAGCTGCGCTTCAAGAAACACATTTTCCAGACTCAGACTCAAATTGGAACAGCATCTCAGATTACATTCCGCGTGTCGACAACGTAAGCGTTCCATATCGGAGATGAGGCGAAGCCATACTCATAGCTAGCAGCATCCTCATCGCAGCCATACTCATAGCTAACAGCATCCTCATCGTCGAGTAACGCTAATTTGTCCCCAGAGCTGCGTAACAGTTAGCCTAAAAAACGACCACTGCCCAAGCACAGTCATCCTGCTATGCATCTCACCGTCAGCTGCAACCCCCACACGATAGGAGCCGAGCGACTTGCCTCTTCAGGATCCCCCACCAGTTACCATTACGTGAGATTTTAACGCTAACCACCCATCCTGGGGAAGCAACCAGACGACACTAGAGGCCGAGAAATTCAACAGTTTTATTAGACCACAGCTTAATACTTCCAAACATCGGGGCACCGCCCGCCACAATCGGACCTAAGGGGAATCAGACAGTTGCATTGATTTAACGTGCTGCTCCCAATGATTAAGCTCACTATTTGACTAGTCAATCTCAGACGAACCCGGACTGAGCGATCACTACTCAATCACAATTGAGCTCAGCACGGACGCTATCCACCACACCAAGTTATTCAGACCATCTTGGAACTTGAAAAGAGCGGACTGGACTAAATTCGAGGATCAGGTGGACCGCTGCCTTGCAAGTTCAGAGAACAGCAAAATCGAAACAATACTTAAGTCCATCAGCTCAGCAGCACGAGACTTAGTCCCGAAAGGTAATAAACCTGGGGAAAAGGCATCAGCGCCATAGCGGATCCCGGACTGTCAAAGGGCAATCGCCGATTTCCATTTACACCGCTGAAGCACTGGCTATTATGGCCGCTATTTCCATTCGAATGTGGCATGAAACGAGAAGCGTAGTAGTTTGTTCAGATTCCAAATCAGTCCCTGAATCAATTAGCAACACACACGACTGCCCACATCCAGTAATTGATCGAATCTAAAGCCGCGGCCCGTAACGTAAACAACTTTCCGTCCTATGGATTCCGGGCTATGCTAACATTCCAGGAAACGAGCAAGCAGATAGCCTGGCAAAGCAAGCCTTAACATCGACCACTTATCCAAGCATGGAATATTCGGTAGACGATTGCAAAGTACTCCTACAATGCCACATACGTAACCATCGCCAGAACATATGAACACAACACACCTTCAAACCTCACCGCTCTAACCACACTCACATCAAACCAACACTAGGCACACGGAACACATGAAATCAATCACACCGTCAAGAGGAAGTCATCCTCACTAGACTTACAACTGGTTGCACCAAACTAACACAGCCTCAACTAGAGGAAGACCATTATGCAACACCGCACTGAAACATCTGCAACACCACATTCAGCATAGGCCACAGTCGGCAAGACTGTAACTTTGATGCTCAAAGACAACTACTTGCCTTCTGACAAAAAGAGGGCATCACCACAATTATTACAAAACCGCTCCCATCGTTTCTGGGTGACAAGCACCCAGAACTACTCCAATTACTATTTGGCTATTTACTCGCCACCAAGTTGGCAGGAGCATTGTGGACACCACACCACCAACACGCACTTCAATAGGCACTTCAGCACGCACTCCAACACGCAACGCATGCCTGCGCATACACTCGTAGGAATAACGTAAATAGCCATCCACAAATGGCATCGGACGTCCGTGAGCCGTAGGAATAACGTAAATAGCCATCCACAAATGGCATCGGACGTACGTGAGCCGACTTGTCCTAAACACTAACATAATGTTAGACGATTACCTAGGGGTGCCATCGGACGTAGATGAGCCGAGTTGCCTTGCAATTCATAACTGAAAAGGCTACTCAGAGATATAACGGACGTAGATGAGCCGAATCGCAAAACACCGTACGAACCTTGCAGACAATCCTGCATGAAAGCATGCTGTTACTAACCACTACTAACAACTAACGCGAGGCAACCGGTGTGATGGGCGGCGTGGACAATTACCTCCTTATCCGTATGGGAAAGAAGATCCCTAGGTGCTTTTCGACAGGAGTAGGCTAATGCCGGCACCCTGACAAAATTAAATTTATCGTCACCCCTCCCCCATCCGAACAACAAATTGCATTGCAGAGGAATAAAGTAAAGCTAGCAACACTAAACACGCGAGAGATATTCCCAGCCCAGCCCCCCGCCTTCATGACCTCATCGTGACATGCACTATAGCGTAAATATACACCCGCCTTAGACCTGATTGCAAAAACCCCTCGCTTTAAGGCGGCCCAAATGACCTATATGGTTCGGCACGCCTCTAATCTCACCCCCCCCCCCCATCTTTCGCGAACGTTGGTGTTAACATATGGATGGGCGAAGAACCTTGTGGCAGTGACCTCTGGCTACACCAAGCGGTATGTGAAAAATAGGTCATCTGGATCAATGTAACATTTCCCATGGAACGCTTCCCGATACTGAATCAAATCTGTAGGCAGAAGCCAGATTTCAGTATGGCACAACTCGACACATTGCAGCTGATCAGTGAAAACCATCATGGCGTGATTCCATCTGCTTTGCAAAGCTTTCCTGGACACGTTCAAGAAGTGGCACTTCTTCCACGTGGCCAATGTTCCACAAAAATGACACTTACTCTATGGGTGGGCGTACCTACATTTTTGGTGAGCAAGAACAGCGTGCATTCAGGTGTAAGCAAGCAAGAACACTTGAGGTGGCAAATACCAGAATTGTCGGAACCGAAGCCCGGGACCGGTCGATCTGATGTGACCAAACCCGGCTGGGGACCGGTCAAAATACACTGAAGCTCGGTCAAAGATCGATTTTACAGTACATGCTTTTTACACATAAAATAGCAACATGCAATTTTCTGTTAAGTTCAGGGCAATTCACATCATCTTTGGCTGTAGTTCAGTTCAGGGCAATTCACCTGTAGGCAATTCACATCATCTTTGAAGATCTCATTCAGTCCCAGAAGATGATTTGACTGATGATTAAAGCTCGATTCACACTATGGCCTTTTGAGGCTTTCGGAGCGTTTATTCATCGTTTTTAGGCCGTTTCGTCAAACAAACGGCAATCGAACGTATTTCAGACGCCCGTCAAAACTGCGTTTTGCGATCGTTTAACGCAATCGGAGCGTCGCACAGTGTGCACTGGGGTATGTCACGACCGCGTAATGAACGTCTATCTGGCGTCCAAAAGATAGATATAGTTTATCTTTTCAACGCCGATCCTGCGTTTAACGTTCTGTCGGTGTGATTGAGTGGTCGCGAGATATTCGAAGTTTTGTTGGCTGTCTATAACCAGGTTGGAAGCATTGATTTGCCTTTGGCTTTTGGCCACGTGGTAGAGAGGTAGCCCTGGAAAATAGTCACAGGCGGAATTGCATGCAATGTTGTGTTGTTTGTGTATTATTGGCACTGAAAAAGCATGCTTGTTCGCCCAAGATGCAAAGGTATGAAATAATATTTTGGGGCTGTGCATGCAGCCCTGACAAAATGTTGCAAGTATCTCTGAGTAACATAGCCATGTAGTCTATCATTAGCCATGTAGTCATAGAAATCATTGGTCCAGTGAGTTCTAAGTGCCTATTGTAAGCCATTAAAAACCCCTGACAATTCCTGATACTCCAAACACAACTTGGCACTGCCAAGTTATGCATGATGGTGAAAAACATATTCATAACTTAAAAGAAAATGTCAGAATATAACGCGCGATATATATCAGCATGCATTGGTACAGGTATTCAGGATTTCCACACAACTTGAATCGGCGGCGGTCGCGTCAGAATGGTCTCATTGACGTCATAATTGATTCGCAGGGAAGCGTAAAATGAACGTTTTCATTCGGGGAAACAGCGTGTGTTATTCCCGGTGTATTTCCGCTCGTTTTACGACGTCTATCTTCTGTTTGACGTTCGATATCCGTTCGTTTTACGAATGATTGACGCTCCGAATTACCATGTGTGAACCGAGCTTAAGACAACCTGTAATTAAGACACTTTGTAAATTGGAAGACATAAATAACAACATAGTGAATACGAAACAAACCAAACAAACACCAGCTCATGCCCATTACTATCCTCAACCTAAGCATAGCACAATTAAGAGTAAATCCACCAAAGTTTGATTTATTATGTGGCAATAATCTGTAAAATGTGGCACGATGTATCTAATGATCATACCATATCCCTACCAGGTACCGAAATCCAACTTGTAATGTTATTCAGTCTTCAACCTCATCATAATCTCCTATGAAAACCATACAAATGGCCTCCCTTACCATCATTGTCTGCGCCGTTTGTGTTTTCAGATGGCACATTTTTATCTTAACTCAATGCGTAATTACTATGATACGCCTGATATAGCTGATGAATTAGGTAACACTTAATGATCACAACTCGCAGCAAATAACTCGAAAAAAGCACCAGGTATTGAAGTAAATACCAATAAAAACATTACAAACCTGTCATTACACAAGGATGGTTGAACCGAAGGCAGCAATACAACAGCTACACGAATGCGATAATCAGCTGGCAAAGGAAATGACGTTATACATGGTGAATCTTGTGAGTCTGCAGGGCACTGTTTTGCTATTGGATGCCGTTGTTTGTGTATGAATTGAAATTATTTGCATATAATTTAAGTAGACATATATTTTGATGAACAATTATTGCAAGCTATGTTCAACGTTGTATAAATATTTTCCGTGCGGTTCCATCTCATGATGTCACGCACTACCTTGGGTTTTCGTGTTGCAAGCCATGGTATCTCATTCTTGTTAAAAGTCAATATGTCGTGCAAAAAATTGACTGGTACGTTTGTTCTCTGTATCTGCAGCATTTAATACGTTGAAAAGAAAGGAGGAAGAAAAAGGAAAAGGTCCATGATTGCTGCGAACTTTCAGCCGGAACAATTATTTCCCGGCCTATGTTGCCCACAGTTATGATAACAAACTTCATTTTATACTATCAATGGTTTGTGCTATAATGCGTATGTTGTCCATTCCCCAGGCACGTGCCTACATAGGGAATGGGCATGTACCTATGTTATCTTTCCATATATGGAAAGATAACTCCATACAAGATATCAAGAGCTCCCCATCATATATGTCCTGTATATAAGACACATAGGATGGAGAGACGTCAGAAATGGATGCTTCTGAGAATAGCTATAGAGGTCTGCAAAATAGTACAAATGGAGCAAAATATTGCACATCTAGTGTACGACAGATTACAACGCATTTCCAGGCACCCAAACCAATAAGGTAACCTGGATTAATGGCAAATTAATTAAGGGAACAGGTTGGTAGTTCGGTTGTCATCAATTTCAGCATAAAGACATAAAAAGACATAAAAGATCAGTGCAACTATGAGCCACAAGGTTCTTGGTTGCACTCTGGACACTGAACCAGTTGCCCACCAAATCCGTTGATCAGCCCTCCCTGGAATACCGAAAAGCAAGCCCCCTATTCTTATAATGATTGTCTATGCTGTTTTTAAAGATGTTCCGTGTTCTGCTACTGACAATGGTTTCTGGCAGCTGGTTCCAGTATTCTATTACCCTGTTGGTGAAGAAAGACTGTCTTAACCTTGCCCTGCTGTGATTAACTTTAATTTTCAATTGATGACCTCTAATTGCATCATCTCTGATAAATTCAAACACTTCCCTGAGATATCCCTGTTCCTGACCATGAACAATTTTAAAGACTTCGATGAGATCTCCTCTCAGCCTTCTATATCTAAGTGAAAACATTTTCAGTTTCTTCAATCTTTCCTCATATGCCAGGTTGCTTATACCATTAACCATTTGTGTTGCCCTCTTTTTTACTATCTCTAAAAGCCAACAATCTTTTTGATAACTGGGGGACCAAGCTTGGACACAGTATTCCAAATGGGGCCTGACATATGCACAGTAAAGCTTCCTGATGACTTCCTCACTTTTGTATGATACATTCCTATTTATTGCCACAAGCATTCTTAGTGCCTTCTTCCTGGCTTCTTTGGTCCGTTCTGATGCCCCAATTTTGTGTTCAAATAACACCTAAGTCCTTCTCCTGCTGAGTCACAGTTAGTACTTGGCCACCCATCAAGTATGGAGCCTTCATATGCTGCCTACCTACATGCATGATTTTGCACTTATCAAAATTTAATTCAGTTTGCCATTTTTCGGACCACTTCACAAGTTCGTCAAAGTCTTCCTGCAGCGAGACCTGCTTATTGTGTCCTGTTATTGCCGTAAAGACCTTGAAATCATCCGCAAATTTCAAAACCTTACTGCTTAAGCCACTTTCAATGTTAGTTACAAATATAATGAACCATTGTGGCCCCAACAATGTGTGGTGCTGTTCCTAGGTTATTTTTGCTGTGACTTCGGGCACTGATAATTGTTTATTTAATTTGTATGATAGGTAGGTATTTGACAGCTAACAACAAAGCTTATTAATACCAAGTGGAATATTAAATTGCGAGTAAATTAAATGAGTAAACATATCATGGACATGTTTGAGCTAATAACCAGTGGCATTGATCAACTACTCCTTTGAACAATTTGTATCCCAAACATCTTGGAATTATGTGAGCATTTTTCATCATACATTTGGATCTGTATGGCAAATTGCTGTACGAAGACTAAAACGGCGAAACCAGCAGTTGCATAAGAGACAATTGGAACATGGAATACCTATGGGTTGTGCACTGTGCAGTGCATACTATTAAGTTGAAGGCTGAAGAATATTGAGTTTTGAATTGTGAATCTACTAGAGGAAGGACAAAAATGTTGGATGTGGTGTGAAATGTGTTAGGTACAGCTACAGATTATTAAAAGATGAAACATGAAGCTTTCCTCGTGGTCACAATTGTATTGTTTTCCTAGGATTAGGAATGTTTGTAGGTATTAAGCCATACGAGTTAAAATATGCTTTATTTTGGAATTTTGTTGTTAACCATGGAAGCCTACCAATGCAAAAAGAATTACTTACTGAGATAAGACTCGTCTATCTTGCTTGCATTGTTGACGAACATATCTTGAAGAAAATGATGGAGATTGCTTATACAGTCATACAAAATTGTTGGTACGTCTTGCTGAGGCCATGTGTTACAAGGATATATTTTGCCATGCATTGAACATCTTAGCCTGGCTGCAAACATATTCTAGTTATTGTAGTTTAGGGGAGCATCGACTACATAGGTCATATAGGGTCCCGAAGTTCACATCAAAAGCTGTCCATCAAAACCGATATAATGATACTCCGCAAGGGAGGTTTAATTCAACAAAACTTCGAATGACTTACTGCGATTAAAGGAGATGAAATCCACAACGCCACGTTCATCAACAAACTTGGACAACGAGTTGGAAACACGAAGTACTTGATCAATAGCAGTCCTACATACTTTTACCCCAGATTGATGATCAGTGAGTAACACTTCATCAATAAAGATATGCAGGTGCCGTCCAGTGTTATTCCGCTTCGCATGTTTGCTGATGCTACCTACTCGCACACATTTTCTGCGTGGCTCAGTATTTCTCATAGTCCGCATGGGTCAAAGAGAGGGCAACAACCCACCCAGAGACCCACGAAGACGCCCTCGCAATGCACCGTCCCGCACTGTCTGATAACGGTACTAATAAACAGAGCACACGCCTTTTGCTTGTCTGCAGTATTATCGCAAACCATTGGAATTCCACGACGAATCCCTCGCGACGCATCTCTCTACACGATATCGTTGAAAGTTTGGCTGAGCGTTTGTTTGTGAGACTACAGCACCCGACAACCACCCGAAGCCAGTGACGAGACGATCGTGACACGGCTCTGTGCCGGATGCCACAGAAACATATGATACGCACTCGGCTCGTTTCACTAAACATTTGCTTTTGCTGCTGTTGGCCTCGCTTTGTCACGGTGGCGTCGCTTGAGTCACCTTTACACACCTTCATGCCGCATTCCTTCCTCTTTCTAACATTTGGGTCCTTTGTTGTCCCTGCACGAACAAATGGAAATCCCATTCGCGAGGTTGGGAGCAAAACTATAAAGTAAAGTAATACTGAATTAACATTTCTGCAACATCGGTTTTCTTCCGGCTGCATAGCAGCTTCACTACAGTTTGCATACTACCTGAGTTTGGTGCCCTACAGCAACTGCAGATCACCATGCACCGCAGACCACAGATCACCACACATCACACACCACCATATACCGCACACCGCAAACCACTACACACCGCAGACCACAAACCACCACACATCACACACCACCATATACCGCACACCGCAAACTACGACACACCGCAGACCATAGACCACCGTACACAGACAGACCACCACACATCACACACCACCATATACCGCACACCGCAAACTACGACACACCGCAGACCATAGACCACCGTACACAGACAGACCACCACACATCACACACCACCATATACCGCACATCGCAAACTACGACACACCGCAGACCATAGACCACCGTACACAGACAGACCACCACACATCACACACCACCATATTCCGCACACCGCAAACTACGACACACCGCAGACCATAGACCACCGTACACAGACAGACCACCGCACATCACACACCACCATATACCGCACACCGCAAACTACGACACACCGCAGACCATAGACCACCGTACACAGACAGACCACCACACATCACATACCACCATATACCGCACACCGCAAACTACGACACACCGCAGACCATAGACCACCGTACACAGACAGACCACCACACATCACATACCACCATATACCGCACACCGCAAACTACGACACACCGCAGACCATAGACCACCGTACACAGACAGACCACCACACATCACATACCACCATATACCGCACACCGCAAACTACGACACACCGCAGACCATAGACCACCGTACACAGACAGACCATCACACATCACATACCACCATATACCGCACACCGCAAACTACGACACACCGCAGACCACAGATCACCACACACCACACACCACCATATACCGCACACCGCAAACCATAGATCACCACACATCACACACCACCATATACCGCACACCGCAGACCACAGACCACCACACATCACACACCACGATATACCGCACACCGCAGACCACAGATCACCACACATCACACACCACCATATACTGCACACCGCAAACCACAGATCACCACACATCACACACCACCATATACCGCACACCGCAGACCACAGATCACCACACATCACACACCACCATATACTGCACACCGCAAACCACAGACCACCACACATCACAGGCCGCGGGCCACTACACACTGCAGGCCGCGGACCACTACACACCGCAGACCACAGATCACCACACATCACACACCACCATATACCGCACACCGCAAACTACGACACACCGCAGACCATAGACCACCACACACCACAGGCCGCGGGCCACTACACACTGCAGGCCGCGGACCACTACACACCGCAGACCACAGATCACCACACATCACACACCACCATATACCGCACACCGCAAACTACGACACACCGCAGACCGTAGACCGCCGTACACAGACAGACCACCACACATCACATACCACCATATACCGCACATCGCAAACTACGACACACCGCAGACCACAGATCACCACACACCACACACCACCATATACCGCACACCGCAAACTACGACACACCGCAGGCCATAGAACACCGCACACAGACAGACCACCACACATCACATACCACCATATACCGCACATCGCAAACTACGACACACCGCAGACCACAGATCACCACACACCACACACCACCATATACCGCACACCGCAAACTACGATACACCGCAGGCCATAGACCACCGTACACAGACAGACCACCACACATCACATACCACCATATACCGCACACCGCAAACTACGACACACCGCAGACCATAGACCGCCGTACACAGACAGACCACCACACATCACACACCACCATATACCGCACACCGCAAACTACGACACACCGCAGACCGTAGACCACCGTACACAGACAGACCACCACACATCACAGGCCGCGGACCACTACACACCGCAGACCACAGATCACCACACATCACACACCACCATATACCGCACACCGCAAACTACGACACACCGCAGACCGTAGACCACCGTACACAGACAGACCACCACACATCACAGGCCGCAGGCCACTACACACTGCAGGCCGCAGACAACCACATACCGCAGATCACAAACCACCGCACATCACAGGCCGCAGGCCACTACACACTGCAGGCCGCAGACCACCACACACCGCAGGCCGCGGGCCACTACACACTGCAGGCCGCAGACCACTACACACCGCAGACCACAGACCACCAACATCACAGGCCGCAGACAACCAATACCGCAGATCACAAACCACCGCAATCACAGGCCGCGGGCCACTACATGCTGCAGGCCACACACACCGCAGGCCGCGGGCCATACACACTGCAGGCCGCAGACCACTACAACGCAGACCACAGACCACCACAATCACAGGCCGCAGACAACCAATACCGCAGATCACAAACCACCGCACATCACAGGCCGCAGGCCACTACACACTACAGGCCGCAGACCACTACACACGCAGACCAAGACCACCACACATCACAGGCCGCAGACAACCACATACCGCAGATCACAAACCACCGCACATCACAGGCCGCGGGCCACTACATGCTGCAGGCCACAGACCACCACACACCGCAGGCCGCGGGCCACTACACACTGCAGGCCGCAGACCACTACACACCGCAGACCACAGACCACCACACATCACAGGCCGCAGACAACCACATACCGCAGATCACAGACCACCACACATCACAGGCCGCGGACCACTACACACCGCAGACCACAGACCACCACACATCACAGGCCGCAGACAACCACATACCGCAGAACACAGACCACCACACATCACATACCGCAGACCACAGACCACCACACACCGCAGACCACCCACACCACAGGCCACCACACACCGCAGACCACCACACACCGCAGACCACCACGCACCGCAGATCACCACGCACCGCAGACCACCACACACCGCAGACCACCACACACCGCAGACCACCACGCACCGCAGACCACCCACACCACAGGCCACGGACCACTACACTACGCACCTCAGGCCGCAGATCACCCCACGTCACAGGCCGCAGACAACCACATACCGCCGGCTACAGATCACCACACACCGCAGGACGCAGACCACCCCACACCACAGGCCGCAGATCACCACACACAGTTTCGGCACGACACATCCAGCTCGGCTGACTGCGGGCTGAGCAGGCGCCCACAGTGGCCCAGTCACGCATTCCCAGACTGATCAGGTGATAGGTGTTCAGACGGGTGGGTGCCGTCAGACCGGGCGGTAGCGAGGGCAGCAGCAGACTCCACAGTAGGTAGACTCCACAGCAGACTCCACAGATAGGTGATAGGTGTTCAGGTGATCAGGTGATAGGTGTTCAGACGGGTGGGTGTCGCCAGACCGGGCGGTAGCGAGGGCAGCAGCAGACTCCACAGCAGCGCATACAGGCAGCAGCGCGACTTCAGTTCTCATGTTGCAGTTGCTGTGTACTCCGACTTGAACATCAGGCCCTGGTGACCAGCATGTACCCATTCATAGCTAAGGCAGCTTGTATGCCAGTGGTGGCAGCAGCGAGGCGTTCCGAAGCGGTCATCCTTTACAGGTCGTGTGCAGCTCGCTTACCTTTGTCGGCGCCCCTTCGTGCAGGCGAGTTTTCATCTTGCCTACGTAAGACCACGCCGAGTGAAGCTTTCCGTCGTTCCTCATCTGTAGGGTGATGTGCGGAGTGTGCTGGTTTTCATGGGTTAGGTTGTCCGTTATGGAAATGTTCCTTACTGCATTCGCTGTAATCACCCTACCACGAACTTCTCGCGACTTTCTAAGCGCCCGGCGGGCATCGTACAAGCTCCTGGTGGTTACTGAAGCTGTCGAAGCAGGTAATGATCACTCGACTCTTGCCATCTCTACGTTGGCCGGGTCTGTGAGTGCGGTTTATGCCAGCGGCTGTAGTTGCGACGTTCCCCATCTTGGCCACATTCATCACGATCGCATCCGTGGATTCGCTTACTCTCTCTCTGGAGTGCCTCTTATATTCAGGCAAGCACGGCATGAATGTTGCTCCAAGTCACTGATGCGCTCGTTTTTTTGCTTCAACTCTTCCTTTACAGCTATTATTTCCTCATTTTCAGTCGCCATCGCTTTAGCAACAGCTGCTTTGATTTTGTACTGGATTATTGTTTGATCATCTTCATCTTTATGACAATCCGTGTGAACCATTTTCAAATTAGCTTCATCCATGGCTACAGGTCACATGGTATCACTCACCACTTCACCGCCATACTCCGCCAATCTATCATAACCACATTACTGTATCACAATTCATCAGGCCATCAACAAACACATACAAGGCACAAGAGGTACAGCGCAAGTACATCTACATGAAATGCATCGAAAAGACGAATACTAGCGCATGATCAATCAAAGTACGGTACAAAGAGCGCATACCTACTGGCCTTCGCGTCAAACACACCAAACTCAGCCACCCATGCCGCTTAACCAATCAACCACGCCCACAATGCACCCAATGCCACCGAACACTCACCGTCAAGCACATACTCATACACTGAATCAAATACGCCAACGCTAGACAACACAGCCTACTGCAATACCAGCAACAGTCCACTGAACATCATCTGTCTCAACGATGATCATTCGACACTGCACGGATATTTTGTCCACAACCCACTCTTTTGTCCGCAACCCACCCGATTCATGAAATTGAAGCCAATGGAACCGAACATATACGTGAAAAGAGAAGAAAAAAAAACAAATTAATAGTCCCAGTATAGTAAAGGAATATGAAAAGAAGTAAAGGAAGAAAACGAAACGAAAAAATACGTTGGAAAAAAATCAAAGCACGCACAAGAAAGGAGAAAATGCAAGAGCAAATGAAACGTTTCAAATAGTATAAATATGTCAACATGCTTTTACTATGCTAAATAGGGAAACATTTGACGCAACCCCCCCCCTCCCCTTCCCACGCCCCCGACCACATCACGGCACCGTCCGAACCCTATCTTCAAGTTATACTTGTACAGTGTGTACTGTCCTCTCATCAGGACCACTGTCTGATGGCCTCGGCTCAGCACATCCGACTGATCTTCACCACCAACTCAACCAGACATCAACTATCTCGTCTCATCGCAAATCGATGACCACTTTCACTCACACACAGACGCGCACTCGACACAAATCAAACATCAGAGCACCACTTCATCACGTAACTCACCAACCAGCCTACACAGGCACACTCGACACAAATCAAACATCAGAGCACCACTTCATCACGTAACTCACCAACCAGCCTACACAAGTACACTCGATACAAATCAAACATCAGAGCACCACTTCATCACATAACTCACCAACCAGCCTACACTGTAAACAAAATAAGAATCACTTTTGCTGCTAATTGCATGCTAAGTGGCTGCTTCAAACAACGCTGTTCCCTAAGGATGCTAGTGAGCAAGCATAGGGATGCTAGCAATAGTAAATATGGTGCTTGCACCATGTGTACTATTCGGCTGGAAGGGGCTAATTCTAGCCTGCAGGTGATAGACTGGAAGAATGAGACTGCTTGATCTTAGGAGCCATGAGTGTTATGCCAAGCAATCCAGAATAATACAACTGCTTATATCTAGCACTGTTGCAGTCCGTGTTTTTGGCGGGAGTTTGACGCTTTATGGCTGCTTACAGTTAGCAATTGGGTAGTTAAAGTAAGCAGCGTGGAAAAATGGCGGGAACATTAGCACTTTAACGCTGCTTAACGAATCAACTGTACGAGCACTCGGCCATTTTGGTTTGGGATTCGATGGCGTGCGGATCGGTGCAGTCGTGCGGCAAGATTGAAGTGAAAAAGAGAAGTCTCTCTGGAGTCAAGAGAACCTCTGGATGCAGAATCGCAAGCCTGTCATAGTCTGTACAAGGTGGACGTGTCTTTACAGCACATATTTTTCCACATCCCTGGTATAAATTTGATTATGTCAGCATCCTGCCAACCTCGCTGCCTACACCCCTGCAATTACGGGCGCTGAATTACTTACGCAGTTGATGCAACCTCAGGCTATAATAACCAACATACCTGAGCTTGACAACACATAATGCCTGGCATGCTTAGCAAGGCATATGTGGTATTGCTCTGGGACAAACAAGCTAAATGTTATTTTATGGCATCATTATTCATCTATGGACACTGAAAAGCTGAGCGGGCTATGCCAGTTGCAGCTTATTTTGTGGGTTAAAAGTATCATTTCTCAGACAATGGTTTTTGGGCGGTTTATTGTGCTGCTCAGAGTTTATTAGTTGAAAGAAAGCTACAGAGCCTGGATTATCACCACCAATTGTTGTTACCAGATCATTTTATAGGCTTAACCTACCTGGGCCACTGTGACTCTTTTTAAGTTTTAACACGTTATGACTGTACGACATTATTATGGATTTCATTGGTTTATTCATAATTATGTGGCCATGAAGCCATTCGATCTGCTCTTTATATCACCCTTTGTTCATGAATGGCACCGTACCATGGAAAACTGAACTGTGATAAATGTGGAGCTTGCATAACAAATGAAAGAAATTGTCTCGATTAGGTTTGGTTGGTATATTTGGTATTATTGTCATTTAAGGTGTCCATTATAGAAGTCTTGCACACATTTTCCTTAATGAAGCAAACAATTGGGTTAGGCTAGATGAGGTTAGTTTTTTTTTAGTTGAAAACCTGAGATTTAAATAAAAAACTCTAATATTTGTTTACTGTTACTGTACGTTACTGTGATACTTACTAAATTTGCTTATATATATATATATATATATATATATATATAAATATATATATGCATGTTCTCCTTTGCTATTGGCAAAGTAGCAAATACGTATTCCTTCGCATTGCTATTTGTATACCAATGCATTAAAAGGATATATCGCCTGTAAGCATCCTGTTCGCTGTAATATTTCAGATCGGTATCGGAAGCTAACATGTAGCAGGATAAGTCATCCGTCCGCATAAATAATGTAGGTCATCAGCACCCGTACGTTACTATCAAGGAGACCAACTTCGGTTTAAAAACCCAATGGGTGCTAAATATGCTAGCACCATAGGCGAACCGTACCCAGGAGGTGCTGGTTTTTGGCGTGAGCAAAAACTAGCACCCTGTGGGTGCTAAAGCGCACGCACCCCATGGTGCTCATTTAAAGCACCCTGCTACTAAATATAGCCCAATGAAGATATGAAGGTGCTTATAACATGGTGCTAGTTATAAGCACCATGCTTATGTTTAGCACTTGAAATTTTGCGAAGCGATGCCAACTCCAGAAGGGTGCTTAATTCAAGCAGCCCTGCGGTGCTGGAATTTTGCATTTGAAATAGCCCAAAGGGATGCTAGTCTTTTTGTACAGTGTACACAGGCACACTCGACACAAGTCAGACATCAGAGCACCACTTCATCACGTAACTCACCAACCAGCCTACACAGGCACACTCGACACAAATCAAACATCAGAGCACCACTTCATCACCTAACTCACCAACCAGCCTACACAAGTACACTCGATACAAATCAAACATCAGAGCACCACTTCATCACGTAACTCACCAACCAGCCTACACAAGTACACTCGATACAAATCAAACATCAGAGCACCACTTCATCACGTAACTCACCAACCAGCCTACACAGGCACACTCGACACAAGTCAGACATCAGGGCACCGCTTCATCACGCACTTCACCAGCCAGTCGGCATCACCACGCCGGTGGCGGGCTGCACAAACCCTAACAAGCAACAAACAGCGGCGACGTCGCGCTGGACGGAAACCGGTCGAGTCGAGAGCGGACGGCAGGGGGCGTGTGCTGCATCGCCACTGCCGGCCAACACATCACCCACCAATGAATACCAGGTGAGTGGCGGCCGTGCCATGTATGGCAGGGGGCGTGTGCTGCATCGCCACTGCCGGCCAACACATCACCCACCAATGAATACCAGGTGAGTGGCGGCCGTGCCATGTATGGCAGGGGGCGTGTGCTGCATCGCCACTGCCGGCCAACACATCACCCACCAATGAATACCAGGTGAGTGGCGGCCGTGCCATGTATGGCAGGGGGCGTGTGCTGCATCGCCACTGCCGGCCAACACATCACCCACCAATGAATACCAGGTGAGTGGCGGCCGTGCCGTGTATGGCAGGGGGCGTGTGCTGCATCGCCACTGCCGGCCAACACATCACCCACCAATAAATACCAGGTGAGTGGCGGCCGTGCCGTGTATGCAGTGAATGTCAGACAAGTAACGGCCGTGCTGTGTATGTAGTGAATGTCAGGCGAGTGGCGGCCGTGCCGTGTATGCAGTGAATGTCAGGCAAGTAACGGCCGTGCTGTGTATGCAGTGAATGCCAGGCGAGTGGCGGCCGTGCCGTGTATACAGTGAATGCCAGGCGAGTGGCGGCAGTGCCGTGTATGCAGTGAATGTCAGGCGAGTGGCGGCTGTGCCGTGTATGCAGTGAATGTCAGGCGAGTGGCGGCCGTGCTGTGTATGTAGTGAATGCCAGGCGAGTGGCAGCCGTGCCGTGTATGCAGTGAATGTCAGGCAAGTAACGGCCGTGCTGTGTATGCAGTGAATGCCAGGCGAGTGGCGGCCGTGCCGTGTATGCAGTGAATGCCAGGCGAGTGGCGGCCGTGCCGTGTATGCAGTGAATGTCAGGCGAGTGGCGGCTGTGCCGTGTATGCAGTGAATGTCAGGCGAGTGGCGGCCATGCTGTGTATGTAGTGAATGCCAGGCGAGTAGCGGCCGTGCCGTGTATGCAGTGAATGTCAGGCGAGTGGCGGCTGTGCCGTGTATGCAGTGAATGTCAGGCGAGTGGCGGCCGTGCTGTGTATGTAGTGAATGCCAGGCGAGTAGCGGCCGTGCCGTGTATGCAGTGAATGTCAGGCGAGTGGCGGCTGTGCCGTGTATGCAGTGAATGCCAGGCGGGTGGCGGCCGTGCTGTGTATGCCATGGGTGCAACCACGGTTTCGAAACTGTGGGGACAAACCAGGGACGCGGTAAGTATTGACAGGATAGAGGGGTATCCCTCCCCCCCCCCCCCACACACACACAAAAAAGCTTGAATTTCAGTCACGTCTTTTCCAATGTCTGGTTTTCGGATTGACCATTGTTAAAAATGATATTTTTGGGACAAAGGATCCCGCCAAAATTAGCATGTTTCACTCCTTAGCACAGCCTATGAACATCTAGCATGATGTGGTATGTGCTGGCTCAGATTTCACAATCACCATAGAGCAATTATGCTGTAAGTACGTTAAACGTTGCCCTCTTGTAGGATAAAAAACAGGAAATATTGGACGATGGTTTTGTTCTAGTAAACATGGACTTCCACTAACCTTTCCCATATCCTTCCAGTTTTACGGGGACACATTTCGATGGAATGACAACCAGAGCGGATAAATGGTGTGCCACTGAGGGCATGTGCCCCCACATGGAAGGAGGCGTCCCTCCGGCCGGGAAAAGGCGCCCCTCTGAAAAGGTTCAAGTGTACTCACTCGAGTTTTTCAGCCAGAAGCACCCCAATAGAAGAAAAAGTCACCCCTTGGAAGGAAAGGGACCCCTTCGGGAAGGACCGAGTGTAACCCGCCCCCTCGAATTGTTTAGCCAGAGGCGCCCCTCCAGGTGCATTCGCAGTGGCGCCGCTCCAAAGAAATGGCACCACTCCAGACATTCCTGAATCCACCCCTAACTTCAGCATTGCTCTCTCGCGGTTATGAATTCTGGCTGGTTATGCAATCGTGCGCATTCACGTGTGGCTTCTCTTGCAAATTTGACAATTTGCAAATTCCGTTGACCCATTAAGAGGAAAGCGGACAATTTGAAAAGTTCTATATTGTATATGTCCGGAACAGCAATGTGGCAGTGGAAATTAAGAGCCAGTGATAAGAGCGCAGTCCGAACAGATTATGACGGATTTCTTGGGGAAACTCCTAGTCATATAGGATATGAGTGCCTGCTATCACAACGGCTGAATAGAGTTTGTCCTCCTATTCCTATTACACTCAATCATTGTACAAACACCGGATCTTCGACACATTCGAAATTATTTTGCTATCTCAGCATTCTGATACCGGACGGTAAGCCACGTCGAATCACACCCACATAATGCAAATTGAAGCCATAGCGACGAAACGCGAGTACTTTGAAAAACTAAAGCTAACTTTTAACCTTGAGGCTTGACCTGACATGTCCCGTGTTGAAATATTACTCGAGGGTTGTCCATGTACTATCTCTTGATACCAAACATGGGTAGCTTTTAGAGAATACGAAGAAAAGAAAGAAAGAAAAGAAAAGATCGAAGATATGAGTTTGACCCTTGACTTCGAAAATTAATGTGATTTCTGAACAGCTTGCTACAGTACCTCACGGCGTGTCGAATGACATCCACTTGATGCAAATTGAAGACATAGCGACGAGGCGCGAGGACTTCAAGCAATTTAAGCTAACCTTCGATCTTGTGGTTTGACATGGACATGTCCCGGTTTGAAATGTTGCTCGAGGTTCACCACGGGCTATTGCCTGATACCAGATATGGGTAAGATAGGGCGAAGAAAGAAATGCGAGGCGACCAAGTAAATTGGTTTGATCCTTGACCTATGAAGTTAGTTTGATTTTGAACATTATAATACGGCGCAAGCCACGTCGAATGACACCCATTTGGTGCAAATTGAACCCATAGCGACGAATCGCGAGGACTTCGAAAAACTTCAAACAAGCCTTTGACCTTGAGGTTTGACCTTGCCATATCTCTGTTTCAAATGTTACTTGAGGGTTCATCATGGGCTATAGCTTGACAGTGGATCTCGGTAGGCTTGGATGAAAAACATGCGAGGCGACCGACGAAATCAGCTTGAATTTTGAACCGCAAAGATTATTTCGAGTTATCAATTTTCTGATACCGCACAACAAGCGACGTCGAATGACATCCATTTTCTGCCAATTGACGCCATAGCGACGAAACGCGAGGTCGTTGAAGAACTCAATCAAACCTTTGACCTTGACATGCCCCGGTTTGAAATGTTCCCCCGAGTGCTCACCACAGGCTATCGCTTGATACCAGATTTGGATAGGTTTGAGCGAAAACGAAAAAAAAATCAGGTGACCGAAGGATCAGCTTGGCCTTTGCTTTTGAAAAATAATCCGATTGCTTAGCTTTCTGATACCGCATAGGAAGCCACGTCGAATGACGACCATTTGATGGAAATTGAAGCGATAGCAACAGAACCTCGCGTTCGTTCGATGTTGCTTCAATATCGCCATCTAATAATCAGGCTAACCTTTGACCATGAAGTTTAACCTTGATATGCACCGATTTAAAATGTTGCACGATGGTTCACCACAGGCTATCGACTGATACCAGATTTGGGCAGGTTTGGGTGAAAACTAAAAAAAAATGAGAGGCGACCTAAGAAACTGGCTTGCGTTGGACCTTGACCGTTAAAGTTGTAATGTGAGACCTATGTAGTTGCTTCTAGCGTGTTCAGTGCAAGCGGAAGCATTTGCGGTATTTGATTCGAACGACATAAACCCGTCGCTGGATGCCAATCCCAATACAAATACGCCTCTGGCGAACTCGTCGCTGAATACGAATACGAATACGACGTTACATTGACGTACGTGCTTAAGGCTGCCCATGACTTCCCTCCATGGTCTTGACGATGCCCAAGGACACCCAGTCACGTTTGCTCAAGATATATAAATATATGCGCAAGGGGATGCAACCTAAGACGCATAAAGCCTTGCGATAGTGCAAATTTGTTTCCTCGCAAAGCACAATTTTCCACCCAAGCGAAAACACAAGATGGTCAAGGTTCATGTTATTCAAGAATGACTCGATAGCAGACATTTCTAACGTTTGCGAATTTACCATTCGGAGATTTTGTGACGACAGATAGCCTGTGAAGCCCGTTGATTGGCTAGATTGGCTTCTTGTATTTTTGGTGATTCTCTTGCATAGATATTTTCACTTGATAAATTATTAAGTTTAATTTTGATGCGATCATGCTCAGGCTCAGGCTTTGGGGGGCACGAAAGAAATTGAGGGGGACAAATCGCCACTTTTCAGAACTTGGGGGACATGTCTCCCAACCCCTCCCCCCCCCCCCCCCCCCAGTGTTACACCCATGGTATATGCAGTGAATGCCAGGCGAGCGGCGACCGTGCTGTGTATGCAGTGAATGCCAGGCGAGTGGCGGCCGTGCTGTGTATGCATTGCGGCGGGCGGCCACCTCGTCAGCCCATGCGTTGGCATGCGTCGACATTCGTGCGAGCGCCTAGGAGTCCTACAGGTATGTGGCTGAAGTCAAAGTCAAGGCCAAGGCGGGGTGGACGCCGGGCGGGGATTGCGACCGATTTAGCGTAGTTCATGTTGCATCCCATGGGTATCGTTGCAGCGCGAATCCCATCTAGAGTTTCCAGTCGGCCTGCCATCGGACAAGCATTTGTCCACATAGCTCCGCGTGAACCGGGGTGGCCTCGGCGCAGCGAGTGGACAGACTATCATGGTCATTGCCAGGACGCCGGGCGCTGTGGACAAGCCGTGGCAAAGTACTGTTCATTGATTCAGGTTGAGTTCGGATTTATTTCACAAATACCCAGTCGTTGCGACGGTTTTTCAAGTTGTGCGTCAAGTCACAAGTCTACACTTAGATACAGCTTAAGCATGGTTAATCACACAATCATCTTAATCGGGGCCCTTCTCTACCCTTATTCGATGGCAAGGAGATGGTGTCACTACGCCTGGTGTGCACCGTGTCGCTGTGTGGCACGCTGACCTACCGTGTCCGTGACAAGATGGTGTCACCACGCCTGGTATGTAGCGTGTCGCTGTGTGCCACGTTACACTGCACGAGTCGTGTGGTGCTGTGTGCCACCCTGACCTGTCGTGTCCGTGAGATGGCATTGCCGTGTTGTCACGGGTCTCATCTACACTGCACGAGTCGTGTGGTGCTGTGTGCCACCCTGACCTGTCGTGCCCGTGAGATGGCATTGCCGTGTTGTCACGGGTCTCATCTACTGACAGTCTCCACACTGCACCTGAGTCGTGTCGTGAAGTTCGGTGTCACGGTCTGTGTGGTGCTGTGCGCCACCCTGACCTGTCGTGCCCGTGAGATGGCATTGCCGTGTTGTCACGGGTCTCATCTACACTGCACGAGTCGTGTGGTGCTGTGCGCCACCCTGACCTGTCGTGCCCGTGAGATGGCATTGCCGTGTTGTCACGGGTCTCATCTACACTGCACGAGTCGTGTGGTGCTGTGCGCCACCCTGACCTGTCGTGCCCGTGAGATGGCATTGCCGTGTTGTCACGGGTCTCATCTACACTGCACGAGTCGTGTGGTGCTGTGTGCCACCCTGACCTGTCGTGCCCGTGAGATGGCATTGCCGTGTTGTCACGGGTCTCATCTACACTGCACGAGTCGTGTGGTGCTGTGTGCCACCCTGACCTGTCGTGCCCGTGAGATGGCATTGCCGTGTTGTCACGGGTCTCATCTACACTGCACGAGTCGCGTGGTGCTGTGTGCCACCCTGACCTGTCGTGCCCGTGAGATGGCATTGCCGTGTTGTCACGAGTATCCTTTACTTTACCACTATCGTTGCCTGAATGGTGTCAGCTGATTTCGGAGTTTTGAAGCATGCGGTAGGTGCTTTGAAGCTTTGATACTTTGAGGAATTCGGGGTTTTAGGATATCGGGGTTTTGAAACATGCTCGTTTTCTAAGCATTGGGGATTTCCGAAATGCTGCGTTCTGCATTCGTCCATAAAAGGATACTTTTCGCCACTTCGGTGGCTTGAGGCGGTCGGGGATTTGAATGATTGGTGAGATTCGAGGTAATAAGGATTTCCGGGCTTTGTGGCGCCCGAGTTCCGATGATGTAGCCCCTTGGGAACGCATCGAATATTCGCTCGTGCCTTCCTCGTCCATTGAATACGACGTCGCAGGTATGGTACACACACTACACGTGTGTGTAGTGTAGTGTGCATTTTGGACACGATGCAATTGGGTGACGCTACACGAACAGTACACATATACAATAACGAACTAACGATATGACTACAAGTAGGTCGATGCTTCGTGTTGTTCGCCGCAAAGCACACCAAATTTGTGTAGTGCGCGGCATAAGCGTAATTTCCATATCATGGTCAGATTCGTTCGGCATAATATATTACGCCGAGTGAATCTGGCAATAGCATCGTACTTACGTTGATATTATTAATAAAAGCGTATTACTATGTTTATAATTGAAGCGGTGGTCTAAACACACCTGCTATTCTACTTTCTTACAATTTTTTGTTCATATTCATTCATTTCTGCGTCAATCGTGCAGATATTTTTCCTTTATCTGAATGTACAGTGTGCTTCTATCCATCAATATGATTTCACACAAACACCTTGGAAATTCAGCTTAGACCAAATTTTCAAACTAGATATTATTTGCAAAACTGAGATCCAGTGCGCATTCTGAAAAAGGTCGGCATATCAAGCAGTACCGCATCTAAGTCGAAGGAAGAGCGTAGATGGCACACACGGTCACGACACCTGACCACCAGAAACGGGCTGAGATTCGAGCTGAGGCGCAACCGGCAAAAGCCGTACTTCAAACCACCTCGCCCACCGAGCTGCGGCGCGGTCGCAACGAAACTCACCGACACCAGGGCCGGCCATCTATTATCTCGGGGTAGTTGAATTTTCTTCGGGGCGTCTTTTTCGTCGGCGCACCGTTCACAGTCGGCCTAACGCGGCCGCGCCGTGACAGCTGACCATCACCACCGCCAATAAAGCCGCCTCTGGCAGCCGAGCGACACAGCCGCTGATCGCTGCGGCAGTTAGTGGCGCGCTTCACCAGTTGGCGCGGACTTGCCGCGGACTTCACAGACGGCCAAAAGACGTGCGTCTTCACAATAGTTAGCCGAACATCTACGTGACGGGAACTGGCCGTAGCGACTCATGATGGGCGGGGCGACGCGTGAGTGACTCCACTCCCGTGTGTGTAGTGGCAACTCCACTCCCGTGTGTGTAGTGGCAACTCCACTCCCGTGTGTGTAGTGGCGACTCCACTCCCGTGTGTGTAGTGGCGACTCCACTCCCGTGTGTGTAGTGGCGACTCCACTTCCGTGTGTGTAGTGGCGACTCCACTCCCGTGTGTGTAGTGGCGACTCACTCCCGTGTGTGTAGTGGCGACTCCACTCCCGTGTGTGTAGTGGCGACTCCATTTCCGTGTGTGTAGTGGCGACTCCACTTCCGTGTGTGTGTAGTGGCGACTCCACTCCCGTATGTGTAGTGGCGACTCCACTTCCGTGTGTGTAGTGGCGACTCCACTTCTGTGTGTGTAGTGGCGACTCCACTTCCGTGTGTGTAGCGGCGACTCCACTTCCGTGTGTGTAGTGGCGACTCCACTCCCGTGAGTGTAGTGGCGACTCCATTCCCGTGTATGTAGTGCGACTGCACTCCCGTGTGTGTAGCGGCGACTCCACTCCCGTGTTTGTAGCGGCGACTTCACTCCCGTGTGTGTAGTGGCGACTCCACTCCCGTGTGTGTAGTGGCGACTCCACTCCCGTGTGTGTAGTGGCGACTCCTCTCCCGTGTGTGTAGTCCACCTGAGCCGTCGAGCCGAGCCTGACCCGATCGTTCCGATTTTGGAATCGCAACAGCCTTGTTATTACGGCGGTTCACGTTCAAAGTTTTTCATTCGGTCAGACGTGCTATTTTAGTTGATGCATCTCATTTGTTCTTGATTATCTTGCATCTCAATATCCTTGATGATGTTCATTGTTTTTAAAAAGTAGTTCACAACAACATACCCGCTGGCTTGCAGCTTTCAACAGCGAATGAAGTTCAGCGAGTGAAGTTCTAATTATCGAACACATAGGCAGATCTTCTCTATTTGGTCCGCTATTTACGAGCTTTCATCAAAATATTTATCGTGATTATTTTCAATCTGCGATAAAAAAAAGAAAAAGGAAGCTTGCTGCCACGTTCCCACGAGCCGGCAGCAAACCATAGATCTAGCAACGCAGCCGGCACTCGCTATTCGTCCCGGAGAGACAATGGTAAAGTTCTTAATTTGCATTCGAGGATCTCGAGTTCAGGCTCAGGGAGGGATGAAGCTTTCCAATTATATTTCTACCACTATAATTTGGCGAATGAATCGCATACGAGATCACCTTAGCTCTGCATGCATGCTTGAAGGTGCATGGCTGTGTAATCAGTCAGGGCAGTACGTATGGCTGTGTAATCGGTGAGGGCAATGCGCATGCGAGGTCATGGCTGATATACACGGGAAATAGACTTCACCTGTGCTTTTGACACTTGTCCTAGCTCGTTCAGCCGCCCGTTAGCGCCTTATTATTGCGCGGAAATGCTCGAAAGCATATCGTCACCGTTTCACTAACAGCAGGATTGACCTAATTAAATTAGCGTTCTCTCACAAACCCATCTGACGAACGGTGTGGAAGCCACATATTTTTACACAAGAAGTCCAAGAGAAGTCGGACGTTTGGGAATGGGGTATAAAAACAAAGGCGAACAAATGTAATTTAGACGAATGGAGCCAGTGCCGCTAAATGTGAGCTACGTCCTATTAAGTATGTATATGGGCGCAATACATCCACAAATGACGTGAGGGCCCCAAATATTATATGGGAAACCCAATAGGGTCCCATGTTAAACAAAATTGGCTTCGGAGACTCGCAAATGAGACGCGAATGGTCACATGCAATGCATGCAAAATAACGTCCCCGGAGCTGAACGACATTAATGGAGAGATGTGACCGTGTCCTTTCTCTTCAATTCGTAGAGGTGGATTTTCCAGATTTTTTTATTTGTGAGGTCCTCTCCCCCTTCTCCCCTCTTAGCCATGGGCGCAAAATGACATTGTAGTCAGCAAGCCCTTAAGCCCTAATAATCAATCAATCCCCTCTTAGCCTGACTCCTCAGTTTAATCATACGCCCGTACTCTCTCACCGGGGAATGGAAGGAAGCTTTAGAGTGTGAGCCTGCCAGCGTTCCAGCTTGCAATAAAGTTATGCATTCATGTTTCGGATGTTCTATGATCAGAATTGCTTTGAAGAGCTTTTGGCTTACCTGCGTATATCGATTATCCAATTAATCGGCTGTACTACACTGCCAATTGCCACTGCTTGCATGAAATATCCGAATAGGGCGAATTACGTGTGTTGCATTATTAACTTGCAATCACAACTTGTCATTAAAGCAAAGAAACACAATAACAGCAGCTTGTTCAGTCCCAAGTGTCATTTTCCATGAGGTCGCAAACGGCAGCCATTGGAATCTAACGAAGCCATCGATTGCGTCAATCCTACTAAAGTACAATGCAGAAATCGAAGACTTGCGTGAAACTGAGGGACATGTGCTCTTTCATGTGACCTGATTGCATGTGAACTGATCGCATTATCTTATAATCGTGAATTCGTTTGTGAATTGGGGTCGATTATTGCATACTCATACTGCGGATTGGAAAAGTTCGTTTCGCTGCCTATTTAGCTGATTATATTCCTTGAAGCAAGACAGTGAGAGCTTATCGAAAAGTGAGCTGGCTATCAAGCAATTGCAATACCGTCAGTTGCACACAAAGCCAATGCTTAAAATAGCGGAAATGTGATCCATCTCACATCTGCGGAAATTTGAGCAGGTGCTGCTGCATCGATAGTCACGTCCAGGAAGCTGATTTTGTTCTCAATCTATTCCTCGACGGTAAACTTCAGCCGATGTTCAATGTCGATTCAGGCCGGTGTGCCATGTGGTACAGTGAGACTGTGTCGGGGTCGTCTACTATGATGTCAAAGTAGCGGAAGTACATGCTTGGCTCAATTTTATCGTTTCCCAAAACTTGGTCTTCCACGACGGACATCAAAGCGCACACCCAGATATTAGCACATTGCTTTCCATCCGTCTGATAGTGACGTTTTACCTGCGGAGATCTGAGTGGTGTCTTGGTTGTGCACAACCGCAGCATTGAACGCACGTTTTCAGGGATGTCTGTTGTAGCCATTGTGCTATGGAGGTAGACATGTTTTGGCACAATGAAAGAGTACTCAAAATAGCATATACAAATTGCAAAGTCAACATCTCACTGACTCCATTCATTTGAACATTTACTACCAGAATCGAACCATCGAATCCTTGATCATGAGAAAAACAACACTTCGCAGGATCCAGCATCACTCAAGCAAGCAAACGTCGCATATCACCATAATTGCAACATGGGAAACTGCGCGCTCCTACCAAAGAGTGCAGATTTTGGCAGCACATCCACCACACCCAGCCGGCAACTCACATGGTACCTGCAAAGCGGTGGCCCCCTGACACATACCAAGCAGCACCACAACACACCACTCATAAGACAAGCACACATAGAAAGCGTCAAAACACAAGCGGGTATGCAAGATAGGCGGCATCGTACAGCATTAGAAGCGATATATGCGATGTATTGGTCAAATCCACCGGCCCATTCATCGCCCAGTAAATCTCTTGGAAGCCTGCTACTTTAGGACGGGCCAACACTAAGACAACAATGTGACATGAGACCCTTTTGTTATATGAATGACATATCAGTATGCTGAAATGTTCCACTGACCATGACTTGACGAAGTCGAATCCCATAGAAACCGTTGTAATGCTCTGCACAAGATATGACGCTTATTTTTTGCATTGATAATAGTGCCAGTAAAGTCATAGTCTACAACATGTTTGATGTGGGAGACGAAGCCTATGCGTATATATGTATATATATATATATATATATACACATATATATCCATATCGTATGGGAGACCGGGCCTAGTTGATACACATGATGGTTGATACAACAGAGTTAACTCAAAAAGAATGAAGCCAGTTTCCATGACTACCACACATGTTGGTACTGGCGCCGTCTTCTCGTGGAAAAACAGGCGCAAGTCCTTTCGACTCGCGGCTGCGAAATGGTGACGATGTGGCCAGTGGCGTCGCCACGAAATTCTTCCAGGGGGGACAATGTTGAAAGGGGGCCTCCTGCTCCCCGAAACGGGCCTCCACTGTGCTAGGGCCTCCTATTGTTTTTTAGGCTCTTACTATGGTTCCAGAATGGAAAACATGATTTCATATTGATGTCTTGTTTGTTCTTGGCATGGTGCATCATTTACGCAAGACGCAATAGCAAAAATCTTTCTTTTTTTTCGCTGAGAACTGAGCCATACCAGGGCATCAATCAGTAATATGTGGATAAATACCTAAGTATCAAAACAAACCAATGTCTTAATGCTTTCTCGACCAGGAAAATATTCCCGCTGGCCTCTAGATTGCAGCGAGCTGGCGGGGCTGGTGCTAAGCATATCTTAAAGATACATCCCATTGATCATCGCACTTCTATGTCCACCAAGTCTAACTAAATATAGCTAGATTCATCAATACTGTTAGTCATTCGCACCAGCATGATGTCATAAGCAAGCTTAAACGATCATTTCTCAGTCCCAGGACGACAATTTTGCGAAGGTGACAACGAGCAATGGATTGAATTGGTTTTCTGATCGCCATCTTAGGGATTTATTGAGTTGTTTAATAACGTTTGGTGCTGGCTGCAAGGCACCTGGCACACAAGCTAAAATAATAAATTATCAGCCAAGAAATTCACAGCAAGAACAAGCATTGAACAGCAAGCATAAATGACAATGCGACAATAAATCAATGGCAATGCATAAATAATGCAAAACCTTCAAATTCCACGCCGTCACGCCCATGGTTTTCGCTGTGCTGTACCGTTTTGTAAATGAACTCGTTGAGAAGGTATTGATGCTGGGAAGCTCTAATCATGCAGGCTGTAATCACAGAAGACAAGTTTGTAGGAAGGAAATGCATTTAAAAACATCATTCCTCCCATTTTATATGGGCATCGGTGTTGTTTTGTATGCATGTGAGGGGAATTTTCCCCCTCAATGCCCCTTGGGCGTATGTTTCTGAAAAGTATTGGGGGACCAGTGACGTACCCATATCTGCGTTAAGGGGTAGGGGCAAACGTATTTGGATGGGGTCCACCTACCCCATTAAAAAGACCAGATTTCGACTACTATTTTGGCAAAGGGAACCTTTTTAAATAAAATAATTAGCGACCAACTGAATTGTCCTGTGGAGGGGCCTAATCTACCACTATCGTTTCTGATTCGTCGGATTTCAACCCTAACTCACCCAACCTGTTCCAAGGTTTTATTTTGGTATCCCTTGATAAGTCACCTCACACTGCTGAAATTAGACCTCTACAAATCACTTTAAAATGTAAAATTTACCAATTCCAGACATTCCAATTTATAGCGCCCGGTCACCACGACACCAACGTTCGTGCACGTGCACACCCATTTTGCGCATTTGGCGCATTTGCCACACTTAGTGCGATGCTACAGTTTCTGCTAGGCCTCCTACGTTTTGCTAGTTGCTGCCACGTGATAGACTTACGCCATATTTGACGTGACGGAGTGCTTCGTATGGGCGTTCGCTGCGAAAATTCGATTAATTAAATTCGATCATTAGTTCCCTACATCCCACATTTTATGGTGGTTAAGAAGTGCGGATACCCGCTGAGTTTGATGCACCTTATACCTTTGATTAAATATGCTCCCAGATTGGCTAACGAACCGAAGCCCTGTCTCAGTGTTCTTTTTTGGACCCGTTTCGTCTTTCTTCGTCTACGGGTATGTCTTAGGGCTCCAATCCATTTTGTTAGGGGCCCAACACATCTTAGAAACCCCGGCTCGCTTGAGGTTTTTTGTGCACCAAGGATTTTTTTAGATGTCGGGCCGTTTTCAAAGATCCCGATGTGTTTATTTAGTGCCCGGTCTTTTTGTTCGTTTTGGGACCATGTTCCTTTTTGCGTCCCCAGCCTCTTTTTCAGGCCCTTGTGCGGTCGCATGGCACCTGTATGCCTTGAGAACTTCCGGTGTATTTCCTTTAGAGCTCCCGGCATGTTTATTTAGGGCTGCAACGCATGTTTTAAGGCCCTGCCACTTTTTGCGGGACTCTGGATAGCCAGTTGCATTTTCGGCCCCGTTGTGCTCTTAGGGTTCCGCTGTGTTTATTTGGTGCTTCTGACGCACATTTATGGGGCCCCAGTACGATTTTGGTGCTTCGGTGCGATTTTTGCTGGGTCCCAGCACGACTTATCGCGCCCAGGCGCGTGGTTCCGGGAACCCAACGCAAGTTATCTGGGCTGAACGCGATTTTTGTGCATCTCTTCTGAATTTTCTTTAAAGTTCGAACCCGGCCTGATTTTCCGAGCCCCTGGCGCCATGTTTTTGTATCCCACCTCGATTTTTTCGAGCTCCGATATGTTTTTCGGGGCCGTACGCGACTTGTGAAGGCATCTGATGATATGTTCGGTGCTTCAGAGCTATTTTCCTGACCTGGAAATGTATTTTTTGGAATCCCTCCATATTTTGGAGAGCTTGCTTTTTTCGGATACCGATGCGATTTTTGGGGTCACATTGTGCTTATGTGGGGCCCTAGACGTCAATTTTTGGGAGCCCCGACGTGAATTTTTGATGCCCAGACAAAATTTTTGGGACTACCGATGGGAATTGTGGGTCCCGAGCGCGATATTTGGGGGAACCGGTTCGAGTTTGCGGAGCACGTTGTGCTTAGCTGTGGCCCCAATGCGATCTTGGCGATTCCTGTTGCAGATTTTCGGGCCACGGAGCGAGTTTTCTGGGGCCCGTCGTATTTATTTGGAGCCGCCTGCTCGAATTCTGGTGCACCGACGCGAATTTTGGTGGCCCCAGCGCGACTTTGGGGGGCCAAGGCACTATTTTTTCCGTGCCCTGATACGTTTTTGTTCGGTGCCCAACGGGTTTTTGGGAGACTATGTCCCGATTTTTGAGGCCGCAGAGTGACATTCCGGTTGATAATTGATTTTTTTAGAAAGCTGCAACTTTTGGGGTCCCAACGCGATCTTTAGGTCCGCCAGTGTGATTTTGAAGGGCTGCGACGCGACTTTTTTTAGTCCAATGTAATCTGTTGTATCCCGACGTCATTTGCTTGGATCCCTGGCGCTAGTTTTAGCGACCTCGACACTTCTTGGGGGTCCAATACGTTTTGGAGGCTTTTGGCGCCATTGTTAGGGTCCCAGAGTGACTATCCATGTCCGGATTGCTTTTCGTTGCCCCAGCTTCATTTGTGTCCCAATGAGACTGTTGGAGAACGGTACAACCTGTCGTGCCCCTAGCGTGATTATCATGGTCCGGGCGTGAATTTTTGGTACCCCAGGCTCAGCGTGATTTTCAGGGGCCCCGGTCGGATATTTTTGGGCCCATACCGTGATTTTTCCAGTACCCCGGCACGACTCTTACCATTTCTTAGGGGCTTCTTCTTGCAAATCATAGGCCTCCTCTCGCGTCTTAGGGGTCTCGTCTCATTTCCTGGAGCCTCTTTACCGGTTTGGGATTTCTCCTCTTTTGTCCTACCCTCCTCCATATTCAATGACCCTCCTCTCCCGTCTTGGAGGGCCTCCTCCTACATCCTGGGGCCCCTTTAGCATGGCATGGGGCTTCCTCTCATGCTCCAGGGGCATTCTTTGCCAAATTAGGGGCCTCCTGCCACGCCTCGTGGTCCTCCTTTGTCCTGGCAAAGCCTTACCCGTCTTGAGGGGATCTTCAATTTTGGAAACCTCACCTTCTTCCATACCTGCTACCAACTCCCATCGTAAGGGCCTCCTCTTATTTCCTGGGAACTCCTTGCGGTCTTCAGGGCCTCATTCGGCCCTGGAGACCGCCTACTCCGTCTTGAGGGATTTCTCTCGAGTCCGGCAGGGGCGTCCTTTTCTCTTCTAGAGGCCTTCTTTTTCAAATTAGGGGCCTCCTTTCACGTCTTGGGGGCCTCCTGCTCTGTGTTTTGATTCGATATTTGGCCATTTTAAGGGTGGCCTCTTATCTCCTGGTGGACTCCTCTTCTCTCCCAGGTGCCTGATCTTCCAAATTACAAGCACCCTTTCCTATTTTAGTTCCCTTGTCATCTCCTGGGGACCTTCTGACCCGTTTTGGAGCCTTCTTTCTCGCCTGGGAGCCATCCCTCTTATCTACTGGTCTTTCTCTCCTGTTTTAGGGGCCTCTTTGTCCATCATGTTGTCTCATTTCCAATCCTGTGTCGTCCTCTTCCGAAATAGGTGCCTCCTGCCACATTTCTGGATCATCCTTTTCTATCTTGGTGGAACCTTACCCATTTTGGGGCCTGCTTTTGCGTCTCCGAAACCCCATGTCATATCCACTGGCTTTCTCTTCCGTCTTAGGGCCTCCTCTCATTTTCTGGGACCTCCATTCCCGTATTGGGGCCTCCTTTACAATCCTGGGGCCTCCTTTACAATCCTGGGGGCCTACTTTGCAATTCTGGGGGCCTGCTTTGCAATTCTGGGGGCCTCCTTTGCAATCATGGGGGCCTCCTCTGCAATCCTGGGGGCCTCCGTGCCAATTGTTGACACTCTCTTGATTTCTGGGGCCTCCTATCCTCTCATAGGTGACTCCTTTTTCAAATTAGGGGCCTCCTCTCACGTCTTGGAGGCCTCATCGCCTGTGTTTGGAGCCTCATTATCCTCTTAGCAAGGCGCTTTTGCATCATAGTCCCAAATCTCTTCCGAATTAGGTGCCTCCTGCCACGTTTCTGGATCATCCTTCTTTATCTTGGTGGAACCTTACCCATTTTGGGGCCTGCTTTTGCGTCTCTGAAACCCCATGTCATATCCACTGGCTTGCTCTTCCGTCTTAGGGCATCCTCTCATTTGCTGGGGCCTCCCTTCTCGTATTGGGGCCTCCTTTGCAATCCTGGGGGCCTCCTTTGCAATCCTGGGGGCCTCCTTTGCAATCCTGGGGACCTCCTTTGCAATCCTGGGAGCCTCCGTGCCAATTGTTGACACTCTCTTGAATTTTGGGGCCTCCTATCCTTTCATAGGTGACTCATTTTCAAATTAGGGGCCTCCTCTCACGTCTTGGAGGCCTTATCGCCTGTGTTTGGAGCCTCATTATCCTCTTAGCAAGGCGCTTTTGCGTCATAGTCCCAAATCTTCTCTCCTAGGGTCCTCCTCTTCCAAAATGTGGGACTCATCTGGCTGGTCTCAGTGGCCTTCTCTCTTTCATGCGGAGACCTTCTTACCCATATTGGGGCTCCCTCTTGCGTCCGGATAAATATATCCTATCATTCCATATCTTCTATTGTAGGGGCCTCCTCTTTCATCTTGGGGGCCTCGTTTTCTAAATTAAGAATATCTTGCCACCCATCGGAAGCCTCCTTGTCTAACCTGGGTGGCTTTTTGCCCGTCTCGGTGACATCCTTTTCGTCCTGGGTGCCTCCTCCCAATCTCTGTCCTACGTATCTTATAGGGACCTGATTAGATTTCCCGGGGGCTAGTTGTCAGTCTTGGGGCCTCCTTGACAGCATGATCTTCTGTCTCGTCGGCGTCCTTGCTCACCTTTTTTCCTATGCATTTCTGGATAGGGGCCTCCCCAAATTTCAGGGGGCGGCGACCCCCCCCCCAGTCTCACGGTAGGTAGGGGGAGGGGCGACTGCCCCCTCCCCCCCCCGGTGGCGACGCCCCTGGATGTGGCATATATTTGGGGCGAACGTAAACTTTCAACGTGTGTGCTACGTCCTTAATGTTTAATGCGTCGCCCACTTGCTAACTTTTTAGATGTAATCTGTCATTACCATGTTCTTCTAGCTTTGCAACGCTTGCGCCTTCTGTAAATGACATAAACCAGGAGCCAAAGGTGAAAAATGCCGGCTACTCGGCCACGTATGTAACAGATCTTTGGAAAATATCTGCAGTTATGGTGGCAACTTACGGTACTCTATTATCATTGAGAATGGATTATATTGGTCGTCAGGCCGTTTTGCTTCTGAGCATACCCAGTCAATTTGTTTTCCCTAACCATTCGAACATTATACGTATTACTCATCTTATTTGAGTACATGTATCAGGAGCGTACCGAAGTAATTTTGTGGCTATGCTCGAGGCGACAGGGGGGAGCTTAAAAACGCTACAACGCGAGGTAAAGTCCATAGGCTTTAACACGACTGTGGTAAGCCTATCGCTTACGAACTGTCACCATCCAGATACTGAACCTGACGCAACAGTTTCGTTTTACGGCGCAGTTTGTTTTCAAAGCTGGCTTTAGTGCGTGCGTACCTACCTAGGCGCTGCTGTAGCTGAACTTGTGGTGTATGCTTGCGTTAAGTGGTGTTTCGTCTCTGAGATTCAGGACCAGTATTTGAAGTATGGCATTGTCTTGGATGATCGCCGTCCCGCATATTGTTATCTCTGCGAAACTGTACACTCCTTTCTTCGAAACGATGAATGGAGTTTGAGAATGACTGCCATCTCCTTGCTGTTTGCTCATGAGCATGTGAACATGAACATGAAAACATAGAGCATGACCATGAGAAATACAAAAGGGCGTTTTTTGAATACCGAAACAAATTCAAATTAGCATCTCCAACTTGGAATGCTACGCAATTTTTATCCCCAAATCCAGGATTCAGATGCAAAGATAAAACTGGCCTTTATTATCTGCCTGTAATGCCACATAATTTTCCTCTCCAATTCCAAAACTCCAAGACATACATCCCACACCAGTCAAAACTGAAGTGACAACTTGCAAGCAACGTGCAGTAGGAGGCCAGTGGCAGTCGTGGTGTTGCTCGCACCTTTTGTTGCAGAAGGTGCGGGTAAGACTGAATGTCTTTCTACTAACCAACGTCATGTCTGCAAGATATGACAATCTGGACAGTGTTTTGTTCATGGCAAGCAAATATAGTAATACACCTTGTGTACGTTTTTGTGCTTATTTTTCATCTGGGGGGGGCGGGGCAATTGCCTATAGTCCAGGTGCATACAGTTGTTTGGCTCAGTATTTTCATGTACAATATTTCTCAGTCTACCATATCTGGTCAGCCATTTTGCCACACCGCAGACTTGCAGAATCTTTATCACGCAAAATGTTTTGCTTCTTCCAATATGATCCTTTTTAAGAATTCTACCCTGTCACGTTCGGTAAATTTGCAGCTTAAGGTAATTTCTGTTTTTTTGCAATTTATTTTTCCCATGCAGTATTTATGAAAGTGCTTAACATGATGTGATCATGTTCGCCTTTGTTCTGGTGCCCAATAGTCGGCCCGAGCCGGACGTCGCCTCCTTACCGGGACCCAGCGGTCGGTTTGCCGACATATTGGACAGCATGTGTGAGCTTCCCATGGGTGAAAAGATCAAGAGATCGTGTCGGGCGGAGGAAGCAACGATACTGACCTCTTCCCTCGCAAAGCAGGAATACGTGCGACTTCGGTTGACCCGAGATCACTGGCCAGCATCGTGGGTCTCGTCGCCACGGATATCTATAAAGAGAACTTTGCAACGGCACACAGGACAGAGATCATAAGAACGCTGTACTCTCCGACCCGAGCCGAAGGTCTGATCTGGGTCTGATCTGGGGCCCTGCGGTCGGTTCGGCCCCGAAAGTGACATTGCTCCAGGGAATTTATAAGTCTGTCTAGTTCAGTAGACACAGGCAGCGGGTGTCTATCTTTTTTTGTGGGGAACGCACAGCTACATCTCAAAGTGTTAGTGAGTGTTGCCAATTTTTTCTGGGTTTCGAAGAGAAAGGAAAATTGTATGTTCAGGGAAGAGTTTTTATTGGAATGTATGCAGCATTAATTGACCTTGATTGAATGTATTTCCATTGACAAAAAGACGGTATGAAAGACGGTTCCACGAACGGATGGAGTGCTGCGCTATCCTCAAACCTTGCCAATGTTTTTACAGGTCCGAAAATTTGTCTCGTGGACTGGATATAATGGCCCCACGATTTAAAATTTATCCCACCCTTAGTTGAGCTAGCTGCGGAACAGGGCTGGATGAATTATATCCGAAAGATAAAAAGATCTGTTGTACTTGGAACTACAAGTGCAACGAGTTACGACGCCCTCGCCTGAGGCGTTTTACCCACCCTATGATGTAAGAGGCCACTTTAGGTCTTCTTCAAACGTCTCTTGCGCAAAGCCAAATGACTTGAAAGACACGTATCCTATGTGGAAAAACTAAGAATTGACTACCCTTTTCTCCAGTATCAAAATATTTAATAGGACAAGCTTCAACTCTTAGTTCTGATGTTTTTTGCTTACAGAGGACTCGTTACAGCACTCGCCTATCGAATGCCATAAGCCTTTCTTCATAGCCTAGGTTACCTAGTTCACTGATGTGTCTAGTGGCTTTGTGCTGCACTCTTTCTACCATATCTATATCTATTTCTAAGTAAGGGCTCCATGCATGTAGATAATATTCCAAGTGGGGTCGCACATAGACTAAGTGCAGTTTTTCACGACTTACTTGCTCTTATGCTTCGCACTACTATTAATGATTCCCAGCATTCTGGTTGCCCTGTTCCTAGCTGAGGTACATTGTTTTTCTGCCTTAAATTCGTATGAATTAACACATTAATTAACAATAAATTCGTATGAACCTAATTTCTTTCCTTTTCAATAACATCCCGCTCCCTACTACCTCTCATTGTATATCCGAAGGTCTCACTTCCACACCCCAAATGCATAACCTTACACTTTGCATAGTTGAAAGACATCTGCCATTAATCATCAGCCCACTTTTTAAAGCCCTCTAAGTCTAGTTGAATATTTATATATTGATCACAACTGTTAGCCACTCCTACCAGCTTGATGTCATGAGCAAATTTGAACACCCTATTCCTCAGCCCTTCCGCAATGTCGTTCACAAAGTCAGTAAAAGAGAAATTGACCTATAATACAGCCCTATTGCACTCCACTCAGAACACCCTTCCATTCAGATAAACATTCATTTAACAATACCCTTTGTTTCCGCCCCCCCCCCCCCCCCCTAGCCATACTTCAATCCAAACTCTAGCTTTTCCATCAATCCCATGCTGCTGTAGTTGATGAATTAGATGTCTGTGTGGAACTTTATCAGAAGTTGTGCCAAAGTTTAAGTACACAACATTTATCCTGCTTTGATTGTCTACTTCTCTAGTTACATACTCCATGAAATCCCGTAGATTAGCTAAGCAAAATATCACGGATCGAAATCAATGTTGAGCATCCCTGAAACGTTATGCCTATCGATATGAGTCTGAACATTCTCTTTGACAAGCTTTCTTTAGTACCTTGCGAACTATTGAGGTCACGCTGACTGGTGTATGGTTTCCTACACACCTCATTCTTCTTTTTTTATTGGTACTACATTTGCATTTCGCCAATGTTCAAATACTTCAAAACACTCCATAGACGGCCTGAAAATGATACCTATGGGAACTGCCAGGACTTGACTAGTCGATGGACTTCAGCAATGTCATCTGGGGCGATTTACTGAAAACAGTCACAAGCGGTCGATTTCCTTCCTCTTGATGAATCTTTAAGCAGCTAACAACAGATAAATGAATAAAATGTTAAACAAGCAAAGCAGCCTACCAGTCGTTCCATCCTGGGTAGTCTGGCTGGAGGTCCCAAGGTTATTTAATGCTTGACACGTTAATTTTATCTAGCAGGATTTTCTTTGAACCGTTAATTTATTTTCCGGACTGCCGGCACTGATTACAAGGCTCATTCAGGCGTGTGTACAAAGATAGAGCAGTAGTGTCTGTGGATCCAATTCCTAGTCAAATTTCATCCCATTAATAATTAGTTGGTTGGCCCGCGGAGATCTGGCCGGTCACGCGCAACAACTAGCAGCCGCACAGTGAACACCACCAGAGCAGGCACAGACTGCAGGAACACACCAACAGGAAACACTTCACCTGTCGACACACACCGATACCCACCTCACTGCGCTCCCTGACTCCCAAAGGAGCTATGGGAATGGTCGAAGACTGGCTTCCCAATGGCATCTTGAAAAATCCGTCTTGGCACATTTGGTCATGATTTGGCAGCCTTACATGTACCCTATGCAGCCTTATCTATACACCTTATAAATACAATATCAATTTGCAGCTTTTATCATGTGAACACTCCTGTCGGTGGTGTGAGTGGTACGGACTTGGCCAATGCTGGATTACTGGGTATTGTTAGAGACGAAAAGAATACAAGTACTGCATCATCATCAATCGAGACATACATGAATTGTGACTTTCCACTCAGTATATATAACACATAGATAGCAACAAGGTATTAGCTCTCTAATATGAGCTGTGATGCAGCTCCACTTTGACAATAACGAAGGAAAAATTAGTCTGCGGAGCATGGGCGTGGATACCGCTGGGTCCCTGAGTCCGGACCTTTTGATGGGATCCTGCCCCACTTGGAAATGTGGTAAACTTGGGAAAATACAGTATCTTCCTGGAGTTTTCCAGGTTCTGTATCAGGATCGGAGTGGATGGACACGGCCGACAATTCCTCTACTGGTCCGCCGGGTGGGTCTCCATCGTGGTTATTGCCACCACGGCCCGCGGCGTGCCTGACTAGAAGACCTGTCTGCCTATCTGACCTGGCCCTAAAGATGTGCTGCCCTCGAAAGGGATGTGGAGCTATTGTAATTGGCATAACGTTGTGTATTACAATACACCAAACATGATTTTTCCTTCGCCCATGCAGATGCTGGGGCGGTCATTTTCATTTATGTTTTGGTTGCTAGCTGCTGAATAAAATGTTTTCTCTATAGCAATAGCCATCGATACGAGCAGGAACGTCAACCGCAAAGGTCTGAGAGTATGGAACCTGCGTAAAAACCTGCCATTCTATGACCGCGAGAAAAAAAACTTTGTTTCGTCTCTACAACGGCTGGTTGCTTGTGTCGGCGTTTGACAGAATCACAGAGGACGGTAAGTATAGAAGCTTTCGATTAACTGAACTGAAAATTTTTACCTGACTGAAATTGAACTTTGACTTACAGAATCTTGGGGCTCCAGAATCATAGTTCCCGAAATCCGAGTTTTTGCGCTAGGTGGGGAGGGGGCGTGTTGACGGGAATTGGGACAGAAAACAGTCACGGTCTTACCTCTCTAGCTTGAAAGTCGTTCATGCGCCCCTGGAGTTGGACCCCACCTGGAAACTGAAGGTGGTGACGGCATCGCTAAGGAGTAAAACACAAAACTTCAAAATGATCAAGTTATCACTTTTTTGGAGGAACCAATGTATGATAAAATCCTCCAATATCGTCATAATTAACATGCAGCCCAAAGAATAAGTTCAAATTTGTAATATGCCTTGGTAGGTACCCGTATATTAAGTAGTATAATATTCACATACAATATGCTGTGGTGAAACACATTACCAATCAAGACACTTATGAAATATGCTATGAGTTAAAAATCTTGCTGTTTGCAAGATTTAGGACTCTTCCTTTTGTCATTTCTTGTTGAGATATATACAATCACCTTTTAGAGGGCAATAACCAATATTATGCATTACCAGCAATTTCATCGGACAAAATATTATATAAAACATGAAAATACTCTAGTACAATCACCAAATACACGAGTACATTGGTTGAACAGCTCAGTATCATTGAACCATGTCCTCTGGCGGATCTAGCCTACCGGTTTTTTTTTGGGGGGGGGCGAATTTCGGCACAGGACTAATCCAAACCCCAGCGGTGTACCTAGGATTTTAGTCAAAGGGAGGGGAAATGAATTTGGAGGGTGCCCAATATTTACCTACCCGGATTTTTTTAAAAGTCACCGGATTTCGACGACTGCTTTTCCAAATAAGTTCATTATTAAATTACAATAATTAATGACAACATAACATTCTGTGGAGGGGCCCGTCCTACCACCATCGTTTCTAGAGCATGCGAATCGCGATAAGAAAACCGCAAACGATGACTTGCCAACGGTAAAATGGAGATGTCTCTAAATGCAGTCTCGATTTTGTCCACTAAAGTTGTCACCAGATCGCGGCCCCACAACGTCAACAGTAGTTCTTCCCCCGCAACATGGTGCCACCACGGCGCAGGACTGGAACTTTCGCAAGCGATTTCCATTGAGAGTACAATGCAGCCCGAAGGAACGTTTTCGTTCATCTGACGAAGGCCACGCACCCCGCGCTTATTATGAAACGAAAGCGCAACATATGGCGATATCTGCCAGAGGCTTGCTTTATTTAGAAGGGTTTCAGACGGTTTCAGACAAGAGATGTTTTCAATTTAATATGCAAATGTGAACTTACAGTTTTGCTATAGTTTCGGGTCACCCATGCATTGTTTCCCCTTTTTCCATTGTGTTATTTTCCAGTGGAGTAAAGATCGTTTTGTACGAACATAATATCTAGAAATACTTTCTAGCTCTACTCAGGTGAGGCATTTCCCAAAGTGTCTTAATGGGCAGACCACCCCTGTATCGTACCCTGCTGATAGCCATAGCAGCAGTCGGATGTTGTCCGGATCTTATCCTGCTGGTGAGCTATGGCAGCAGTCACATGTTGTCCGGATCTTACCCTGCTGATGCGCTATGGCAGCAGTCACATGTCGTCCGGATCTTACCCTGCTGGTGAGCTATGGCAGCAGTCACATGTTGTCCGTATCTTATCCTGCTGGTGAGCTATGGCAGCAGTCACATGTCGTCCGTATCTTATCCTGCTGGTGAGCTATGGCAGCAGTCACATGTCGTCCGTATCTTATCCTGCTGGTGAGCTATGGCAGCAGTCACATGTCGTCCGTATCTTATCCTGCTGGTGAGCTATGGCAGCAGTCACATGTCGTCCGTATCTTATCCTGCTGGTGAGCTATGGCAGCAGTCACATGTCGTCCGTATCTTATCCTGCTGGTGAGCTATGGCAGCAGTCACATGTCGTCCGTATCTTATCCTGCTGGTGAGCTATGGCAGCAGTCACATGTCGTCCGGATCTTATCCTGCTGGTGAGCTATGGCAGCAGTCACATGTTGTCCGGATCTTATCCTGCTGGTGAGCTATGGCAGCAGTCACATGTTGTCCGGATCTTACCCTGCTGGTAAGCTATGGCAGCAGTCACATGTCGTCCGTATCTTATCCTGCTGGTGAGCTATGGCAGCAGTCACATGTTGTCCGGATCTTATCCTGCTGGTGAGCTATGGCAGCAGTCACATGTCGTCCGTATCTTATCCTGCTGGTGAGCTATGGCAGCAGTCACATGTCGTCCGTATCTTATCCTGCTGGTGAGCTATGGCAGCAGTCACATGTCGTCCGTATCTTATCCTGCTGGTGAGCTATGGCAGCAGTCACATGTCGTCCGGATCTTATCCTGCTGGTGAGCTATGGCAGCAGTCACATGTCGTCCGGATCTTATCCTGCTGGTGAGCTATGGCAGCAGTCACATGTTGTCCGGATCTTATCCTGCTGGTGAGCTATGGCAGCAGTCACATGTCGTCCGGATCTTATCCTGCTGGTGAGCTATGGCAGCAGTCACATGTTGTCCGTATCTTATCCTGCTGGTGAGCTATGGCAGCAGTCACATGTTGTCCGGATCTTACCCTGCTGATGCACTATGCATAGCAGCAGTCGGATTTCATCCCTATCACACTCTGACAACAACTGCCGTTCCAGCGATAGTGCTCACTGTACTGAAACTGAATGTGACCGCCGCGTCGATGCGAAATGCAAGGCTTCCCGACATGCCACTTCGGATGTCACATCAAAACGGAGGGGCTGCTCAGTCGTCGGGGTCTCCGGGGCGCAGTAGGGGAAACTGAAATGGCAAAGGCAAATCAGGACCACTATAAATGCATGGCCTTGGCTTCACAGAAACGCGGAAATATCCTATACAGCTTGGTAATAATGCATAACTGGTTGAGTTACGTGAGCCAAAGCTACAACTCGTTTTTCAAGGTCACATGATACATATATCGCAAATGGAATATGTTGCTTCCAAGTGTCGCATAGCCATCTATAGAATGCAAATAACTCGTGTCTCAATGTGTAATCAGAGGCGCAGCAAAGGGCGACGGGGGCCATACACTGGACCCCCCCCCCCATGCACCCTTGCCTTAGCAACAAAAAATACACGAGGCGAAGCAAGAAATGTTGAGATTTTCAGCACCCAAAAACGTTCTCTTTCTCATATTTTCTTTTCGTCGGGCGCCCTCCCCCGCCCCCCCGCCCCCATAGGAAAATCCTGGCTGCGCCACTGTATGAAATCCCATAGTGCACTTTTGGGAAGGCGAGACTTGCGGTCACAAAAATAGCTGGGGTAATAAAATCCATTTTCATCTAGTCGGATGTCCACAGTGTGACCGATGGTCCACTAAATAATTCCGAGGAAGCCGGAAACCACCGGAAATATTGACTGGGAGTCTCAGAACACTGGAAAATTGGAGAGAGGTCCATGGAATTTCTAGGCCAGTCAGTTATCCTGCGGTGTCACTGTGCACCGTTACTGGGCCAGTCAGTTATCCTGTGGCGTCACTGTGCACCGTTACTGGGCCAGTCAGTTATCCTGTGGCGTCACTACCGGTACCCCTTTGGGCCAGTCAGTTATCCTGTGGCGTCACTGTACACCGTTACTGGGCCAGTCAGTTATCCTGTGGCGTCACTGTACACCGTTACTGGGCCAGTCAGTTATCCTGTGGCGTCACTGTACACCGTTACTGGGCCAGTCAGTTATCCTGTGGCGTCACTGTGCACCGTTACTGGGCCAGTCAGTTATCCTGTGGCGTCACTGTGCACCGTTACTGGGCCAGTCAGTTATCCTGTGGCGTCACTGTACACCATTACTGCTCTAGTCAGTTATCCTGTGGCGTCACTGTGCACCGTTACTGGGCCAGTCAGTTATCCTGTGGCGTCACTGTACACCGTTACTGGGCCAGTCAGTTATCCTGTGGCGTCACTGTACACCGTTACTGGGCCAGTCAGTTATCCTGTGGCGTCACTGTACACCGTTACTGCTCCAGTCAGTTATCCTGTGGCGTCACTGTGCACCGTTACTGGGCCAGTCAGTTATCCTGTGGCGTCACTGTGCACCGTTACTGAGCCAGTCAGTTATCCTGTGGCGTCACTGTGCACCGTTACTGGGCCAGTCAGTTATCCTGTGGCGTCACTGTACACCGTTACTGGGCCAGTCAGTTATCCTGTGGCGTCACTGTACACCGTTACTGGGCCAGTCAGTTATCCTGTGGCGTCACTGTACACCGTTACTGGGCCAGTCAGTTATCCTGTGGCGTCACTGTACACCGTTACTGGGCCAGTCAGTTATCCTGTGGCGTCACTGTACACCGTTACTGAGCCGTCAGTGTTGGCACAAACTGGCGGTGCACCAACTGCTGGCCTGGTTTTGTCGTTGTCGTGTGGTGGCCTGGGGACAGCTGACGTCAGAGACACGGCACTGAGTCTGGTCAGATTGCTCAGCTGCCTAGGCCAGGGTGTTTAACACCATGTGCCGCTGAACTCCATCACCTGTGAGGCCCGCTGAGCTGCTTACCCTGGAATTTTGTTTTGCAATCTTTGACACAAAATCAGCTACTGACACGCTCCACAGCCTGGCACATGCAGCGATGTCTGATCATGTGCCACCCGCGTAACTCCGCAGTCACGTCCATCCCGGAGGCCATCCCTGATGCCATCGAGATGTGCAGCACGACGTGTGGCCAAACTCCGCAGTCACGCCCATCCCTGAGGCCATCGAGATGTGCAGCACGACGTGTGGCCAAACTCTGCAGTTACGTCCATCCCTGAGGCCATCGAGATGTGCAGCACGACGTGTGGCCAAACTCTGCAGTCACGTCCATCCCTGAGGCCATCCCTGAGGCCATCGAGATGTGCAGCACGACGTGTGGCCAAACTCCGCAGTCACGCCCATCCCTGAGGCCATCGAGATGTGCAGCACGACGTGTGGTCAAACTCTGCAGTTACGTCCATCCCTGAGGCCATCCCTGAGGCCATCGAGATGTGCAGCACGACGTGTGGCCAAACTCCGCAGTCACGTCCATCCCTGAGCCCATCCCTGAGGCCATCGGGATGTGCAGCACGACACGCGGGCAAAATAAGCGACTTTTGAAGGAAATTCGACTCTTGAAAACGTATAGGTATTACCTGTGGCATGGTCTCACGCCCTATCGCGGGGGTGGAGGTTCTTAAAGACCCCGCCTAACGTCCAAATTAAGCGTTGCACGAAAACGAACTGGGTAACGTTGGAAAGGCGAATAGGGGACGAAATTGGTATTATTATTTATATTTTAATCATTTTGAACATCAAAATGTAGTCTTTGAAACAATCAATTTTTCAAAACACTCTCTGTTTGCAAATTCGAGGATTTTTTTTGTCTCGCAACGCAACTTTCACGGCCATGATACTCGAAATTAACCATAAAAACATCAGTGTTTAAATAGGTTTAGTCCTCATTGCACACTTGATCGTGACTTCACCGCAGGCCACTTGACGGGGTTCAAGCAAATTGAATAAGGAACTTCAGATGCTTCTTCATGCATACCAAGGTAAAAATGATGTTAGAAGAACATGCATATTACAAAAATAGGAAAAGTGGCTCAACATGGGTTAAAATTGGCCATAGCCTCAGGCCACTGATCTGACCTCAGCCACAAATCCGAGATATACGTGTTGGAGGTACTGCTCATTTGCACTCATGTAGCAAGCTTCGTTTCAATATATCGTTATGTGTATGAATTGTCGATTCTCTAACATTTTTGGAGGTGGTCATTTTACCTGAGCCAGGTCGATGATCTTGCATGACCTGAGGTTGAAATTTTCATGTCAGACGCAAAACGGATCACGGAAAGTCACTGAACATGGTGCGGCGCTGCACGCCACCGTCGCGGGAAAATCTTCTGGGGGTGTAAAATACCCCCATACTGGGACAGGGTGGGTTAAGGAATACGTGCCTGAGCTATCGATGTCGCTCGACATGTGTGGCATTTGCTTAAGCCAGCACCAAGCACAGTAGCGACGCTGTACGAGCGATGGCGGGTGCTGAAAGCGCACCGCAGCCTAAGCTTGGCTTATCAGTTATAGATCAGGCAACACATCAAGCGAGATATCAGTCATATATACGTATTCATGCTGTGAGTGTTAACACAGCGACTCGCCGCAGCCAGCTGCTGTGAGTGTTCACACAGCGACTCACCACAGCCAGCTGCTGTGAGTGTTCACACAGCGACTGGCCGCAGCCAACTGCTGTGAGTGTTCACACAGCGACTCACCACAGCCAGCTGCTGTGAGTGTTCACACAGCGACTCACCACAGCCAGCTGCTGTGAGTGTTCACACAGCGACTCACCACAGCCAACTGCTGTCAGTGTTCACACAGCGACTCACCACAGCCAGCTGCTGTAAATGTTAACACAGCGACTCGCCGCAGCCAGCTGCTGTGAGTGTTCACACAGCGACTCACCACAGCCAACTGCTGTGAGTGTTCACACAGCGACTCACCACAGCCAGCTGCTGTAAATGTTAACACAGCGACTCGCCGCAGCCAGCTGCTGTGAGTGTTCACACAGCGACTCACCACAGCCAGCTGCTGTGAGTGTTGCACAGCGACTCGCCGCAGCCAACTGCTGAGTGTGCTTATACAGCTATTTACCTTCGAGCATGAATGCAGAGCTAAAGTGTATCGCGAAAGTATTTGTTGTTAGATGTCCTGTGAACGAAAGTCAACCCCAGGATATAATGCCGAAAGTCAACCCCAGGCGAAATGCCGCCACCTTCGCGCCGGAAGGCTCTGTGCGGGCTGCATATATAATGGAGAGCTGAGTTCCTCTTCAAGACACCTGAAAGCAAGACACAATGGACGACCCATGATCTTAAAGAATGGCTCATTCGGAGAAGGAGGACGATGGCAATCGTGGTGCATGTGCACAGGTAGGTAATGATTGTTTAGTGTTTCAATGGGCTCATCCAAAAGCAGATGAGTTGAAGAAGCACATGAACAGAGCATACCTCGATTTGTGTTGAAATTTGGTTTTGAGAGCCCCAATTTGTTTGGCATAATGAGCAGCATTCCTTTTGTTGCTCAAATAATAAATATATAATTCATTATGACATAACACTGCAAATAATCGTCTTCAGTACATTGTCCACAAATCGTATTTTTTTAGTCTGAAATGACATCCAAGAGCAATTATTGTTCCACTCCTTTTCTCATTTTAAGGTGAATTTTCCACTACCTCTCACACGCTAAATGATTTAATGTATTATATCTTCACAGTGCACCTCCTGTTAGGTCCAAATCATTTCAGCTAGATTCATTAACAATTATGATTTATAGTGGATCTTAATTCAAACATTCATGTAATCACTTATTTCACCAATCCAACCCTGATGTTCTAATTATTTCAATATATCATTTTACACTCTGTTTTGAAGATCAGATATTTATGGGCGATAAATGACTATGAAGTTGATGCGCCTTAAAGCCCAAATCATCATAATCATCATTGAAGATCAGATCTTTCATTTTCATGGTGTTGCAGCCATATTTTTCACTCTCATATGTGCTTAGACTACTTTTAACTCTGCACCTTAGCAAAAGGTTTGGTTTTGGGACACTGCCAGTCAGGTTATGCTGCTTTAGTCTGGAATCTCTCGACTCAGCTTAGCTGATTTTAGATGAACCCATTGGAACATGTTGTATGGCTGATTACATTGCCTCAAAATACAATTTTTGTTTGCATGCAGAGTAGAAAATAAGTGATAAAAAGCTTATATGTGAGGGGAAAATCTGGTCCCACAAAATAGAAGATCAGATCTTCAAAACAAAGAGTGACAAATTGGAAACATAAAGAATTGGAGCATGAGGGCAATTAGCAACACACTATTTGTGATCAACTTGAATTTATAATTAAAGGCTAAAGATGAAGATCCAGGCTAGAGTCAGATCCAGGTTGTGGGTTGGTGATTATTTCATTCTTCCAGGAGTGGGTTTCAATAAACAGGACAGGTGCACTGTGATTATAAATGGTCTCTTAATTCACTTTAGCTGGCTGTGAGAAGGGAGTGAAAAATTCAGCTGGAAATAGGAGAAAAGGAGTGGGAAAATAATTGCCCTTGGGTGTTATTTCACACCCAACAAAATGATTTTAGGACACTCACTGGATGATTGCTGTGCTGATGCCGAGTAGTTACAAGTTTTAAGGACATCTAAATATTGAATTTATCCACCTCCTACTTTAAATGGCTGATTGGTAACATCCCAGCAGATGCAACATGGGTCCGATCTGCAACACAGATCGGATACAAGGGAACCTAGAGAGAACCTATTAACCTAACCTCCTTCATAAGTGTGTGAAGAGTATGTGGTTTAGTGACTCTAGACAGTGTGCAAACTGCATGGCAACACCACGAGTCATAGTGCAAGGTATGGCAGTTGGCTTTGTGAGATACATCTGATTGCGCCAATTTCCGGCGCAAGAAAGTGCCGAAGATTTTGGCTTACATAATACCATATATTACATCCATTTTCATCCTGGTTATGTCAGGGAAGTATTTGAATACGCATAATCAAATGCGATGGCACGATTAATTTTCGTTACCAGCGTCATCTCTTCATATCTCATTTAGTGCGATCACTGCCGTGTTACACTTGTGCTGCACATGAAGGCCTTCACCACCGTTATCGTCCGACTAGCTCATTGCTTAACTCGATATTTGCCATCGGTCGCAAACATGGTAGCGCAGACATAGTGCGCTCGCTGCTCGCCGCTTGTCAGGGCTCCCGCATTCGATTTTCGGTTGATGAAACTATTATATTTCAGTTAGAACACTAATCCACGGGGCATCGGCTTGCCTGATGGTTGGGTATTCTTCATTCGTAATTTGTATTCATCTCAAGGAATATCAAGAGAAGCCCAATCATTATTTCAACGGTTTCAACCCTACGCCCGTTATTGAGAGCATACTCACTCATTAACTCCTTATATTACAGTGACAGGACGCAAGCTTTTCGTTAGATGCTATATGATGTCCAAATGCTTTGAATTTAATTCCGTGTTTCACGTGAATGCTGGAAGCTCACGCTCAGCAGCCGAATCAGGGGCGATTACGTAATTGCGCTCATTGTGTCACGGGGTGGGAGTAATTCCCTTTATAGGCTTAGCCCAGATGGCCTCAGGCTCCTATTAAGCCTTACGTCTTTGTCTTTATGTCACAGCTTTACATTTGGTAGATACTTCTTTCGAATGTTTTCTTTCCGAACGCAAGAAGCAAGTCATTACGTTTGGTTCCAAAAATTCGGCAACACGCAAAATGACAGGTTTGGTGGACACGTTTTTGGGGGACCTGTGCTGTTGGAGTAGGTTAGGTAACATCCGAAAGTTTCGAAATGCCACAGATTTATGGATTTCAATGCTTGTAGGTGACATTCTTAACGTTTTGTGCACTCTGGCCAGGCCGCTGAAGCAGGTGAGAGCGTCGATTGTGGAGGCTTGGATGTCATTTGTATGTGTAGTTGTATTTAGGCTTTCATCCACAAAGTGGCTGTTCTGTCAGCCGCGTCATTCATTTGCACACATCTTCACCATTAATTATAGGTAAAAGAATGATTAAACGGCAAACCCGTTTGGATACATCGCTGGTATGAATTGAATGAATCGCTGGTTCGACTGGTTGAAACGACAAGATACATCACTTAATCTCTTGCAGAGCCGACTTCAAAGCCAACATTGAGCGGCAGCCAGAGACTGCCGGAGGCAGCTGGTTCAAAGAGATTGCGGTTCGGAATCGAAAACTCTGCGTGTTTGCTAATCGGCATCTCGGCAGGTCAAGGACTCCGGCCGATCGATTCTCGCGCAGCCGATCGGGTTGATTCTGCACCACACCTGGGACTCAAAAGCTGAACCCACGTGTTCCCGGGATTTCCCTGGCTGTGAAATTGATAAGTTTTGGTTGTCTGTTCAATCTCTCAGGGGACCTTCTTAGTTCATGAGGGGACCCTCTCAACCTCAGGAGAATCTCAGTCTTGGCCTGCCTAACTCTTGGAGATTCTCTTCATCCATCAGGGCCCTCTCATACTTTCAGGGGCCCATCACAGTCCTCAATAGCTTTGTCGAGCTCTCATCTCGGGGGACTTTCAGGTCTGAGATGGGCCCTCACTAGTCCTCTTCAGCTCTTAGGGACTCTGTTCATCCCTCAGAAACCCTATCAAACCCCAAGAGCATCCCAGCCCTCTCTGGCCCTCAGACGCCCGGTTTATTTATCAGCTGACAGCTGGGCATTTTCCAGTCGATACTGCTGTTCCCAGATAACATGGGCATTCCAGCTCTCGGGGCGGGCCCTCTCTTGTCTTCACGGCCCTTGCCAACCCTTAGGGTAGACGTCTTCAGGTATCAAGGGCCCTTTCCACACAAGCTGTTAAATGCATTCTAATTTGTCCTCAGTTACATCTCTGCCCCTCAGGGCGGTTGATTGCAGGGACCCATCGGACTCGCCAGGGGGCGGGTGCCCCTTCACCACTTTGAAACGAAACTGCTGTTTAACAGCCCGGAGCCTCTCCATGAGCTTAAAGGTCTTTTATAAGGCACCAGGATCCCTCCGCTTCGACCCGGATAGTCTCCGAAGATTGGGGGCCTATTTATCGGCCTGAGGTCCGTTGTCAGCTCTGAGCCCCTCTATCAGCGTGAGGCAAAGATGACCCATTGGCCCCGCACGCCCAGCCAATGTCCCTGAGCCCCCTCCGTCAGCTCAGGGACCCTCCTTCACAGCTCAGGACTCTTTCCGTTCAGCCGGAGTGTCCTGTCCCGGAGAGTCCTATTTCAAAAGCTTGGATCTCCTATATCACGCCATGGGCCCCTGTGCGGTTTCGGTCCCCTCCGTCGGTCCAGGGACCCTTCATACCGGCTCTGGACCCTCCGACGGTCCGAGGTCCTCCAGCTCTGCTAGGCGTCCTTTCCGTCTATGCAGAGACACTCCTTAGCGATCATGGGCCTCCTCTGTCAGGCTGGAAGCCCTCTTTCAACAGCTTGGGGTCCCTCCATCAAACCCGGGCCCCTTGTACGGCTTGGCCCCCATCCGTCGGCCAATGGGCCCTTCCTGACGGAGTACGGATTGACTCCTGACTGACGGACCAATGGGCCCTTCCTGACGGAGTACGGATTGACTCCTGACTGACGGACCAATGGGCCCTTCCTGACGGAGTACGGATTGACTCCTGACTGACGGACCAATGGGCCCTTCCTGACGGAGTACGGATTGACTCCTGACTGACGGACCAATGGGCCCTTCCGACGGAGTACGGATTGACACTACGGACCAATGGGCCCTTCCTGACGGAGTACGGATTGACTCCTGACTGACGGACCAATGGGCCCTTCCTGACGGACTACGGATTGACTCCTGACTGACGGACCAATGGGCCCTTCCTGACGGACTACGGATTGACTCCTGACTGACGGACCAATGAGCCCTTCCTGACGGAGTACGGATTGACTCCTGACTGACGGACCAATGGGCCCTTCCTGACGGACTACGGATTGACTCCTGACTGACGGACCAATGGGCCCTTCCTGACGGACTACGGATTGACTCCTGACTGACGGACCAATGGGCCCTTCCTGACGGAGTACGGATTGACTCCTGACTGACGGACCAATGAGCCCTTCCTGACGGAGTACGGATTGACTCCTGACTGACGGACCAATGAGCCCTTCCTGACGGAGTACGGATTGACTCCTGACTGACGGACCAATGAGCCCTTCCTGACGGAGTACGGATTGACTCCTGACTGACGGACCAATGGGCCCTTCCTGACGGACTACGGATTGACTCCTGACTGACGGACCAATGGGCCCTTCCGACGGAGTACGGATTGACTCTGACGACAACAGGCCCTTACGGAGTACGGATTGACTCTGACTGACGGACAATGGGCCCTTCCTGACGGAGTACGGATTGACTCTGACTGACGGACCAATGGGCCCTTCTGACGGAGTACGGATTGACTCTGACTGACGGAAATGGGCCCTTGACGATAGATTGATTGACGACGGACCAATGGGCCCTTGACGGACTACGGATTGACTACACGGACCAATGAGCCCTTCTACGGAGTACGGATTGACTCGACGACGGACCATGGGCCCTCCTGACGGACTACGGATTGACTACGACGGACCAATGGGCCCTTCGACGGACTACGGTTGACTCGACTGACGGACCAATGGGCCCTTACGAGTACGGATTGACTGACACGGACAAGCCCTACGGAGTACGGATTACTACACACAATGAGCCCTTCTGACGGATACGGTTGACTCACAAATGAGCCCTTCACGGAGTACGGATTGACTCACTGACGGACCAATGGGCCCTTCCTGACGGACTACGGATTGACTCACGACGGACCAATGGCCCTTCCGACGGAGTACGGATTGACTCCTGACTGACGGACCAATGGGCCCTTCCTGACGGACTACGGATTGACTCCTGACTGACGGACCAATGGGCCCTTCCTGACGGACTACGGATTGACTCCTGACTGACGGACCAATGGGCCTTCGTCGGCCTACGGATCCCTTGCGGGCCACCTGCACCGACGCCTTGGAGGCCCTTGCGGGCCCTTCAAGGCGGTCGTTTGGAGAGCCCCTCCGACCCTCCAGGGGCTTCCCCCTTCGCCCACTGGCTACTTCACTGACTGAGGCATGCTTGATACGTGGTAGTAAACCAGCCGGTAGCATGCGCTCGGCGTGAAGTAGAGCCATGAGAATGGCACGTGCGGCATCTGGATGTGCCATGCCATGGAACGGCTGGAAGTCCGCTTAATGTGGTGTTCCCATGCGAGATGTGAGTCTCCTGAAGTCACTCAAATCATCATAAGGTGCGTTGTAATGCCACCAGAATTGGAAAACGCTGAAGCTGGATTTTCGATAAAATTGCATGACCTGCGGGAGTTTCGTGCAGCAACTTTGGACCATCTCGATATTTTTACTGCTGTTGTCGAAACTATCAACTGGATGTATCCGTTTCGTTACATGTGTGCATTTGAGAAACTTGAATCATGTGCAATTTTATCAGCGGCGGTTCCAGGGGAGCAACAACTGGTGTGTGACTTGCTATGTACTCAGGAATCTACGTAAATGCGTCGAACCCCGAAAACTATAGAAATCGCTCGCTACATATCCACCCCAAACTTCGTGCCTAGCCGCGTCATTGAAGCCGTGCCATACTTCACATTGAAACTTGTACGTTTGAACGCAATGTACAACATATTTCCCCAATATATATGATTCTTCATCTGCCTGTCACTTTTGAAGTACTGGTCAAAAGTACCTAAATATTCGCCGAAAGCGAATTATACGGCCGACTTATTTAAATTGACATGAACATATAAGCGTGTAAGGCGCTTCGATAGTAACTATGCTGGAGCAGATGATCCATCCACATGGTCAAAACAAAAACATCGATAACTCTAAGGATTCTACTCTAACTCTAAGGAGAACTCATTCATCAGATGTTCTTGCTCATGTTGCCTGTTACGATGAAAACGTACACCTTCGTAACACGAACATTTTCCAATTCGGGACGAAAATTACCAATTGCGAGCAGAATTATATTCATGCTAATTCCCTTAAAACATCCTGGCTTTCTAGTGATCGTTCTGGCCCCCAATGGAGAAAACAAGCTGAAAACGGCCAATAATTTCCTCCAGCCTTGACCGTCAAAGAGTTGCTTCTAAAAGTGCCAGTATGTAGAATAAATTATCCACCACAGCAAATTATCTGACGTTGATAGCATTTGCCACCAGCTAGGCTTCAAAGTACCAGACGTAAGTCAACTTATTCACCAGACGATAATAAACATCGCAAGGTTAATGCGAAGTATCAACAAACCATTTGCAAATCACTCCTGGCCTTCCTGAGTGCAGGGGGTGATTAATATAACCTTCCCAAGCCTTCCTTTCGCGACCATAGAAAACTCACTCGTCTGCGCACAATCGCTTGACAGAGCTGATGGGGTATCTTTGCTGATCTCATGGTGTAAGTTGTGGGTGTCATGTCAGATAAATGAGCTGTCATAATAAGAGGGAACATCCCAGGACATTTTTCATCGCAATCCCGAATTATTGGTATTATTGTCATCACTCATTATTGCAATTATTGGCATCGATCGTCGATACCAGATAGATAATGCTGGGCGGGGTAGGGTGATAAGTAACTCAGTTACGAAAGCATTACCTATTCAGTCATTCGGGGTGATTGACCTAACTTGACCTCGGATGACCTTTCCAGCTCATGTTCAGGTTAAGGTGGATGCTGAAGCTGAATTTGGTTAGTTAGTTAGTTATTTGAGTTTAAGGACGCTTCGACCAAAGGGTGATCATTTAGCGCCCATAACTTTCAGTTCAGCGTTTCAGTTAGTTATGCGGACAGGTGTTACCGGGGTGAGTAGATGGCCCGAAAACCGATCGCTCTCAGAAAGCGGAATATATTCCCAGAATGAACTGTCTGAGTCATCAGCCAGGACATCACGATATGTGTTGAGCCGTGTATTATTTCCATAGGACAATCTTCGCTCTGTTGAGAACTGCTGGAACGAGAAAAGTACATGACGTACAGTCAGGTTTCCTAAACAGCGGGGACACTGGGGGTCTCTCGTCGCCACAGATAAGGTATTGGTGTGTAGCATGTGTGTGGCCGAGGTGCAGTCTGCACAGCGTCACCTCATCACTTCTGGATCTGTGGTAGCACGATGGTCAGTCCCCAAGGTGTGGTTTTATCGCGTGTAGCTTAGTGTTGGTCTGCGCGCTCCAGCTCCTCTGCCACTTGGTGTTCATAAATGAAGATATTCCGGGGAGATGTTCCCTGGCTGGCAGTGGAAAAACACATGTTTGTGGTCTCCGGGCAGCCCATTTCGCCGCAGAATCGGCACGTTCATTTCCCGATACTCCCACATGGCTGGGGATCCTGCACAACCGCACAGTCTTCCCATCCCGATGCATAGCAGTCAGACGAGTCAGAATATCAGGGAGCAATGGGTCAGATGGGCAAAACCAGTCAGTGCCAAAAGGCTGCTAAGATAATCGGATAAAATGACATACCCAACATCTCGCGAAATATCGACGTAGGAAAGCGCTTTGATCATTGCAACGAGCTCCGAACTGTACACCGAGGCATACCTAGGTAAAGTAAAACATCCGACAGAGGAACCGCACACAAACGCAGATCCCACTCCACAGTCATCCTTCGACCCATCTGTAAAAATGCGTGTACAGCCTTCATACGTTTCCAAATGCTCCAAAGTTTTCATCCGAAACAGCTCTGGTGGAACATCGCCGTACGCATCGCTGCGAGCGTCAGGTCAATTGCAGGAGACGCCAGATTCCACGGGGGTATCGATAGCTGTTGCAGGCACATCACTAGACACACTCTCGTTCTGCTCTCCTGAAGGAGCTTTAGGATACGTATACAGAAAGGCAAGGCCGCTCCACGTTACCCTCTGCGGAAGAGTGTCAACGTGTGACGCGAGAACATCGCTGGGTACGTGGGGTGGGTGGGAAACTGACGCAACCTGCAGGCGTACCGCATGCCAAGCATTTCCCGTCTTAACGCCAGTGGTGGCTCGTTGGCTTCCGCCAGCAAGCTAACGATTGGTGAGGTTCGGAATGCTCCGATAATGATGCGTATTGCCGCATGGTGTACCGTGTCAAGGACACGCTTATTGGTAGGGCAAGCGCTGTTATACACATAGCATGCGTAGTCCAGCTTTGATCGGATGAAGGACCGGTACAGCACCATCAGTGTTTTACGATCCGCACCATACGAGGTTCGTGATATGCACTTCAATAAGTTTAGTGATTTAAAACACCTTTCTCTCAGTGTTTTAAAATGTTGTTTGTACGTCAAACGACTACCAAACGGCACCCCGAGGAACTTCGCGATTGGGTGAACAGGAATGGACGCGTCATACAACTTTGTATTCAGTTCTTGAGAGCACCGCCTACAACAGAAGTGCATTGCAACAGTTTTATCTGTGGAGAAGCGGAGTCCATTTGCAACACCCCATCTTTGGAGGTGGTTCACCACAAGCTGTAACTGTCGTGTTAGCGATGTGTTGGAGCCAGAAAACCATATAGCAAAGTCGTCGACGAACAACGATCGTCCTATGCCACGCGGCAGTGCATCCCCGATATCATTTATGAATACAGCAAATAAGGCAACACTCAGAACACTTCCCTGTGGAATTACATTGACTTGGTGGAAGCAATGGGAAAGCTCATGTCCTACCAGGACGCGGAAGAAGCGATCCCTGATAAATGCCTGTAGAAAACTCCCAAGTTCCCGCGGATTCCACACTTCCTTGCTTTTAACAAGATTCCATGTCGCCAGGTTGCATCATAGGCTCCTTCTGTCAAAAAAGATCGTTTCCACATGTTGTCGGCGCTTAAAAGCGACTCGAATGGCGGTGTCAAGTGCTAAAAGATGATCATTTGTGCAACGATGCTTACTAAAACCACACTGTGCGTTAGCAAAAAATCCTGCGTTTCCAGAAACCAGGTGAGTCGCATATAGACCATTTTCTCCAGGAGCTTGCAGAGACACGAGGTCAGGGAAATTGGCCGGTAGTGCAGTGGGTCTAGACCACTCTTTCTTGGTTTCAGAACATGGACCGCTATGGCTTCCCGCCAATAATCAGGAAGGTAGCCCTCCTCCCATACTCAGTTCAACGACACCAAAAGTGTGTCAAGTACTCGCAAAGGTAGGTGTTCTAACATGTCATTATGAATTCCATCAGCTCCTTCTGCCGCGATCTTTAGACTTCCGATCGCGGAACGCAGCTCATGAATACTAAATGTTTCGTTACAGCACAGATGATCAAGCGTGGAAGAATCAATTGGCCTAGCTTCTGATTTCGTCTTTTTGTTTGTGGATAAATTCTGGGTGAATTTCCATCTCCACTGCGGGCTGATAGAGTGCGGGCTATTTCCTCAGCAACCTCAGCGGGGCGAGTCACGTCCACTCCAGCCACATGTAATACGGGAAGGCTGACCGCATTATACTGGCCAACGATGCGTTTAATACGGGACAATACTTGGGTCATTGGGGTAGATCGGTTAATAGTAGAGACATATTCCCCACATGGCCTTCGCTCAGCTTCTCGTATAATCCGGCATGCTAAGGCTCGCGCCTTTTGAAATGCAATCAAGTTCGCTTGATGTTTTGTTTTAAATGTTTTAAATGTTCGCCTACGTGCGCGTATAACGTCACGGCATTCTGTTAACCACCATGGAACTGGAGAGCGCCGTGGAGCACCAGATGTTCGTGGAACAGCGGAATCGGCGGACTGAATAAGCATCAATGTAAACTGCTCCACCGAGAGACGACAGTCATTAGCATTGATTGGGAAACTGAATCTGGCGTTCCCTTCTACCCATCGCTGCTAGAAAGTATGATTCTCGACACTATTTCGGTTTCCAAAACGAGGTCAACAATGTGACTTCATCCGTGCCTTCACGTAGACGTCAAAAAGGTAACAAAGTGCACAAGATTAGTATCCCAAGATACTGAGTAATACTATGGTGAGTATTCCAAGTGGGTACCTGGCATCGTGTTTTAGGAGCAATAACGTAGGGGGGGGGGACTTCTCGATTTCGGCGGAAAAAATGTTATTTGAACCGACTAGGTTAGCCAGTTTCCCGAACTGCAAAAATGGCCTGTCAATCGTGAGATCTCGTGAAACGCAATACACGCTGGTCATGCTTTATATCGGTAGCATTCTCCGTTTTGAACCACTCGGGTGGGGGCGGGGGTTACAACAACCCGTCACTTCTCTACTGGGAAGGTGGCGCAATGGCCTGCACATGCGGGGGCTGATCACATGATAAAAAGGAAATGAATCACAATCATACTGAGAGTGTTGTTTCTTTCATTCGTGTGCAGGTATATGCTACTTCATTATTGGGTTTCAAAAACTGAACAAATGACGAAGATATATGCGAAAAGTATGCGTAAATGCCCGTGCGTCCGTAAGACGTGAGCTGGAGAGCGCGTGTGCTCCTGAAGGATAGCTTCCCATCGTCTGCGGTTATTCGCCATTGTTCTCATACTTTTCACAGCTACATGTTCGACATATTTTGTCATGCCAGAATATTCAGAATATTTGACATCATGCCACTGAGCCTGCCATTGCTTTTTTAATCACCTGTTTGCGTCGTATTTCACAGTCAGGTCACCCAGGGTACATTTTAAGCTATAATTTCACGTGGCTTGTCGTTGGTCTGCTTCCCGTTGACGCTTCGCTGGCAAAGCACAAGATAAACAAATTGGTGCGTTTGTGTGGCATACATTAATTCTGTCGTGAGAGCGTGTTCCCGGAGTTGGTGATTTTCATCGCGGACAGGCCGCTATGACTATCGAACTGAAACCTTCAGAAAATCCAACATTTCCACAACACCACTTCTCACTTAAAGTGAGAAGTGCTTACATATCACCGACAGTCATCGAGCTTTATATACAGACGCTCCACGTGGATATGCGAGAGCCTCAAGGTGAGAAGCAGGATAGGAAGAAGGGAATGAGTCCCTAAAGCCCCTTCCTTTAACCAAACACTATCTTTACCTGGTTCGGCACTGACATTTGTCGCGCAGAGCTAGATTATAAATGAATGAGACCTGCAGTGAGCTGCATGAGTGTTTTGCGATGCTGTATATGATGTGGTACAGGTGCTGAAGTGGTTATTGGGCTATTGATGAAAAGCTCCAAGCCATATGCCACATTTGAAGGTAACTTCACCGTCTCATGCAAATTTTAGCTCATGTTTGCATCATGAAAATGTGTCGGATCGCTTATTGTCCGGCCAACGTAGCGCGTGGTACCAGCGGGTTGGCGCCATGTCCGACACGCCAGACGGGTCTCACACCAGCCTAGGCGACAGCGAAGTCACGTCATGGGCAGCCAATGGCGGCGCCGTCGGCTGGCGATGACAGCCTCCAGTCAGTGGCCGCCGCCGCAGTGCCCCACCTATAGAGCGGGTCAAACCAGCCGGTCGGTCCGGACAGCCTGCTCCGTGTTCTCACTCCCACCGGCCGTGGCAGGCGAGGGCAACAGCGGAACACGCTGGTCTACAGTGCAGCTCGTCGGACCGGCTCCGGAGGACTGACTCTAGAGGACCGACTCCGGAGAATTGACTCCAGAGGACCGGATCCGGATGACTGGCTTCAGAGGACCGACTTCGGAGACATGCGCACTGGACGCCGTCGGGCAGGTGGCGCTCGTGCGACGACGCGGCGCAGAACAGACGTAAGCCTTCGATAGTTGTCGGGCGTGGGAAACGCACTCGAGTTGGGCTATGCAGCGCCGCCAGTTAGTCAATTATTATAATTTATGGGCGAGTCGACCATACCATTGACCATACTATACCCACATGTCTTGAAATCCGACTAAATTACTCAAGCATGCCCAGTAATAATACAATAAGTACTCCTTTCAACTTCGTGTGTAAATATCCAGGAATCCTATTTCTGCTGCGAACACCTTCACACATAAATGTACACAGTTGAAAAGTGCGTGCGACAAATGTAAAATGTCTGCAGTAAAAAGACAATTGTTCGCTACGCACGCAAAAATGTGCACAGTTTGTACTCGGCGCATGCAACTAATTTACGGTTCCGGAACTTAGTCCATCATTGTAGATAACAGGCAGGCAGCGTCAGTTTGATGTTGAGTGTGCCAAATCAATGAGGTTAAGACTGGAAACTAGCCGATCAGCGACAGTCCTATGAGCTTTAGTTGGTGATGCCATCAGCAACGGTCCTATAGCCTTTAGTTAGTGATGCCCATCGGTGAGGCCCTATAGCCTTTAGTCAGTGATACCCATCAGCGACGGTCGGTCCTATAGCCATTAGTTGGTAATATTCATCTGCGACGTCCGATAGCCTTTAGTTGGTGATGACCATCAGCGACGGTCCGATAGCCATTAGTTGGTAATATTCATCAGCGGCGGTCCGATGGCCTTTAGTTTATGATACCCACCAGCGGCGGTCCGATGGCCTTTAGTTGGTGATAGGCCTTTAGTTGGTGATACCCACCAGATGTACATATGTGTGCTCGCAACATGAGCAATCAAAAGGCCCTGCAAATACCGATAACTTTGGTCGTGGTCATTCGTTAAGGTTTTTCTGACAAATAGCGTCTGCATACTGATCCGCTGCACATATAAGAACTGCATCCGGGCTAACTCCAAGACGTAAGACGTGGCAATATATAAGGTACGCATGGCTGGTGGGCGTAGCATGAAACTCAATAATATCGAGGAGCTAGATCGAGCGGAATGCTGGCAGGCTGTATGGTTCCACGTTATGGCAAAAGATCATGCAATATACGCGGAAAACGTCGCGTGCCATATCAGTTGGTACCACGAACTCAGATCGTGACAGTGGGAACCCGAGGTCAGACTGCATCAGTGGGTCACCTGGGGACGGGCTGTGCCAGTGGGATCCACGAGCTCACACTGTATCAGTGAGTCCCCTGGGGATGGGCTGTGCCAGTGGATCCATGGGATCCGATTGTGTTAGTGGGAACCTGGGGTCAGACTGTATCAGTGGAAACCCGAGGTCAGACTGTATCAGTGGGAACCCGAAGTCAGACTGTATCAGTAAGTCCTCTGGGGATGGGCTGTGCCAGTGGATCCCAGAAATCAGACTGTGTCAGTGGGAACCCGAGGTCAGACTGTGCCAGTGGGTCGCCTGGGGTTGGGCTGTGCCAATGGATCCCAGAGGTCAGACTGTGCCAGTGGTCTGTCTGAGGTCAGATGTCAGCGGATTATGAGGTCAGAGGGGGTTGGTAAGCCGCCTCGATTCATCGGCAGCGTCTCGAGCTCGAGCTCAGCTCACTCCTCAGTAGAGGTGCAGACAAACATGACGTCACCAACACATCTATTGGCGTTCACAAGCCGAGACCATCCGGGGTGGCACGCACCAGTTGGCGCAACGGTGTCTCACAGTAGCGCCTCCCTTTCTCTCCCATTCACTCCAACACCACGCCATCAGCGCCGCCGCCGCAGCCGGTGCCGCTACGCCTTCACCTCCTCCTCTGCAACAGGAGAAGCACCAGTCAAACCACGTCTCCGGCCATCCGCCAGCGGTGTGTCGAACAGTGTGTCGAACAGATCAACTCGCCTACCGCAGGGGAAATCAACACACCTCCAGGTGAGGGGGTACGATGGGAAACGACAGCCATACAATCATCGGGGGTGGGAGGGAGCGTACAACGGTCGTCAGACAGATTACAGCCAAATATTAGGATAAAAACGTCCCAGCCAGGACAGCGCCATCCAGTTCGGCCAGGCAAGCAGCCAGCTGCTGCGACGTTATGGGCACTCAGCGCGCTGATGGGTACGTAAGAGGACCTAGGCGCTTCAGCCGGAGGGCTGGTCTGAGCCACCTTCCGTCACACACCCGCATAACCAAACTCCACCCGCATAATCAAACTCCACATGCATAATCAAACTTCACCCGGATAATCAAACTACATCAGCATAATCAAACTACAACCACATAACCAAACTCCACCCGCATAATCAAACTCCACCCGCATAATCAAACTCCACATGCATAATCAAACTGCACCCGGATAATCAAACTACATCAGCATAATCAAACTACAACCGCATAATCAAACTCCACCCACATAATCAAACTCCATTCGCATAATCAAACTCCATCTACATAACCAAACTCCACCCGGATAATCAAACTCCACCTGCATAATCAAACTACACCACGTTGTAATAAAGTTGGTTTTGGGGGCTTCTTAATCCCATAAATTCAGCCCCCTACCCCCTCCGTTCCTGGCGCGACAAGCCTCAGGCACCTAGACTGGCGTCCGCCTATCTGATGCCGACGTAAGCAAGCCACCGCCCGACCGAGAGCCGGTCAGTGGATATTGCCCTGACCCCCTCCCTCCTTCCGGCTGACACCCCGCCGCCCCGGCCGCCAGAGCTGTGACCTCGATACCGTGCAGCCGATACCAAACCCCTCCCCTCTTCGGCGCGCCCCGCCGCCGTCGTCAGATGGTGAATGCCATGTGAAGTGACGTGACGTCAGTGGGTGATGTAGGACAAGTGATTGTATTATGGGAACCCTATGGACAGGCGTGTCCATGATGTCTATGCCAGCTGTCAGTGGGCTGCGGTGAATTGAACGTCGTGTGTCGTTAGAGTGTCAGGCGCCGTGTCGCCAGACCAGAGGCTGCAGTACCGCGCCTCTGCCAGTCAGACGCTGTTATGGTTCACCAGCGTCCGGTGAAATGCTGACAGCTCACGTGTGCGACATCAGGCCGACGCGGGCCTGGACGAAAGTGTTGAGACAGCACCGTTTCCCACGGAGGGACCGTTGTGCTGAGATCAGAATCTGTCTCTGATGTCAGATGTCTCTGATGTCGGATAGACAGCGCGCTCACATGCAAAGCGAGCCTTTGTTCGGGCCGACACCCTGGCAATGCGCAGTCAGTCAGGTGACTATGACGTTGCGAGTTGATCACGTGGGATGGGCGTTGTCGTTGTGGGGCTACCTTGTGACGGCGCCGGGAGGGCACAGAAGGGAACTGGACGTCGAGACGCGCGGCTGTGAGTTGGAGCGCAGCGGGGCAGGGCGGCCGATGGAGGGCCAGCCCTGTCCCGACTTCGGTACAGAGGTACGTCGGACTCTGCCTGAGAGTCGCTATGTCTGTTGAGATGTAGAGCGAAGGTGAAGTTGTTGCACCTGTCTGACGAGATGAAAAGCTACATTGTTAACGTATATCACGCTGCGCTACTAACGTCTCAAGCATCATGGCCGCTGTTTGACTAATAGCCCAATATAGATGTGCTGGCTTTGGAGGTGCGTGTCAAGAGGTGTGGAGATCAGAACTCTGAGATGGAAGTCAGAGCCATTATTGAAAACATAACCGGGGTCTTAAATATCGCAAACGCGAGGTTCCTATATACTATTCATGTAGCCAAATGGAGGTTTACCACAGTGCAGAGGGGAGTGAAAAACCTTTTTTACAACGTAATCGAGCAACGGCTAACGCGAACATATCCAGTGGCGACGAGGTGGCTCCACCACGGCGAACCCCGCGATAGCTGGACCTGGAAGGCGGACCAGTTCAAAGGGAGATGATACAAAAATAGCTTAGTACTACGCTGGGCTTTTGGATACACCAACCCGATTCAGACCACCGTTTGTTATGCAGCATACGCGGCAGCCGTCAGAAGCCCGCTGTTTATGGGACAGCGGGCTCCCGTAAATAGGTCTATTATCCCGTTACTTCGCTGCTATCACGACAGCAATCAAGACAATTCAGCAACAGGCTCGACTCTAGTCATCCGCCCATCTCTGGTTGGTTATTGGTTTTACGACACGTCGACCGTTGAGTCATATAGCGTCGCCAATCTCTCACGCCGATTGGTCGCGGGCGAAGAGTAGCGACAGGTGAGACTCGAACCCACAATTTTTCGATTGTGAGACGAGCATCTTACCCCTAGACCACTCGTCCCCTCCGCCCATCTCTGCCATCCGCCCATCTCTGCCATACGGCCATCTATACCATCCGCTCATCTCTGCCATCCGCCCATCTCTGCCATACGGCCATCTCTGCCATCCGCCCATCTCTGCCATCCGCCCATCTCTGCCATACGGCCATCTCTGCCATCCGCCCATCTCTGCGATGCGGCAAATCACGCTGGAAGAGTTCAGGCACCGTTTCGTGTCGCAATGCAAAACCGGCAAGCCGTGCGGGAATTTGTCTGTTTGCACTAGATGCACAGTCCGGAGCGGATTCAGACTGCAACAATGCAAGTTGGCGCAACACAGCACAAGACGGGTGGCAACAACGGGGCGGCAGTGGAACTTTTATTGTGGGTGTGGTTGGGTGGATAGGACAGGTGTCATCCCTTGGTGGTACCTATCCCATCTTATCCTATGGTTGGTGATTGGCTGGAAGTGGGTGTGGTTGGGTGGGTAGGATAGGCGTCATCCCTTGGTGGCACCTATCCCATGGTTTGCTGGAGGAGGCTGTGGTTGGACAGGTAGGATAGGTGTCATCCCTTGACGATACCTATCCCATTCTATCCTATGGTTGGCTGGAGGTGGCTGCGGTTGGACCGATAGGATAGGTGCCATTCCTTGATGGTGATGGCGCACCATCCCGCTTGTACGGGTCGGAATAACGTGGAGGCTACGGCGGCCGCGATGCACATCTGCCTCCCGTGGTAATCACGTGGCGCCTGTGGTGTGAATCTGCCTCCCGTGGTAATCATGTGGCGTCTGTGGTATATATCTGCCACCTGTGGTAATCACGTGGCGGCCGCGGTGTACCTCTGCCTCCCGTGGTAATCACGTGGCGGACGCGGTGTACCTCTGCCTCCTGTGGTAATCACGTGGCGGCCACGGTGTACCTCTGCCTCCTGTGGTAATCACGTGGCGGCCACGGTGTACCTCTGCCTCCAGTGGTAATCACGTGGCGGACGCGGTGTACCTCTGCCTCCTGTGGTAATCACGTGGCGGCCACGGTGTACCTCTGCCTCCTGTGGTAATCACGTGGCGGCCACGGTGTACCTCTGCCTCCAGTGGTAATCACGTGGCGGACGCGGTGTACCTCTGCCTCCTGTGGTAATCACGTGGCGGCCACGGTGTACCTCTGCCTCCCGTGGTAATCACGTGGCGGCCGCGGTGTACCTCTGCCTCCCGTGGTAATCACGTTGCGGCCGCGGTGTACCTCTGCCTCCTGTGGTAATCACGTGGCGGCCGCGGTGTACCTCTGCCTCCCGTGGTAATCACGTGGCGGCCGCGGTGTACCTCTGCCTCCCGTGATAATCACGTGGCGGCCGCGGTGTACCTCTGCCTCCCGTGGTAATCACGTGGCGGACGCGGTGTACCTCTGCCTCCCGTGATAATCATGTGGCGGCCGTCGGCTCGGCCAGTGCGTCGACTGTTGTGCCCGCTCGCCACACACGCTTTACGGCACGGTTTACCGCACGGTTAGTGACCAAACTGCCATTTATAACCAGCCACAGTGTGGGTAACGGCAATAACACCGGCCACGTAGTTTCCCATCCGTCGCGCTACGGAACAGCCACCGACTTAACGAGAAGATCCGAACACCGAGCAGCCACAGACTTAACGGCGAGATCCGAACACCGGACAGCCGCAGACTGAACGGAGAGATCCCGACACCGGAAAACCACCCGCTTGACGAGAAGATCCCTCCACCGAACAACCACCGACTTAACCCAGTTACCTGAGCCCCGACAAGGTGAGCGATCCAGTCAGCGTGTCGACAACCTGCCAGCGACCACGCCCGTCACTAAGCGTGCGTCCTTGATGGTCTCATTAGCCCCGGATAACAGGCGCTCAGCGGCACTGGAAGGAAGGATGGTCACTGGCGAATAACAAAAGCCAGTGGTACGGTGTTGTTCGTTGCCGTCGCATCCCTCCTCTACGCTGGGCGAGAGGGTCTTAAGAGAGAGACAAGAGCGTGTGGTTGTAGGCCTTCTTCGGCAACAGCGAGCTGTGCAGACGGGACGGCGAGGTACGCAGACGCGACGAGGTAGTTGTTTGTGGCGCTACGGCGCACTAAGCAACTGAGGCCATATGGCGTCCGCCTGCCTCACACCCTGGCAGGAAGAGCGAGCACCGCGGAAAATCGAATGCCGCACACGTGATTCCCAGACGTCTAACTTAGCTGCCGAGTTACCGACGTCCCGGGCGTGGCCGTGCAGCCGCGACAGCGATGTACACGGACGGGACAACACAGGTGCTCGGCCGGACGAGGTGTGAAGGCAGGCACTCGTGGCCGTGCAGACGTGACAGCGATGTACACGGACGGGACAACACAGGTGCTCGGCCGGACGAGGTGTGAAGGCAGGCACTCGTGGCCGTGCAGCCGCGACAGCGATGTACACGGACGGGACAACACAGGCGCTCGGCCGGACGAGGTGTGAAGGCAGGCACTCGTGGCCGTGCAGCCGCGACAGTGATGTACACGGACGGGACAACACAGGTGCTCGGCCGGACGAGGTGTGAAGGCAGGCACTCGTGGCCGTGCAGCCGGACGAGGTGTGAAGGCAGGCACTCGATGCTGGCTGCCGTCCGGTGGCGAGCACAGGGTCGTAACCGCACCCCTTCGGCAGCCAGCACCGGATGGGCGTCCCCACGACCCGACCCGGCCGACCGATCGACATTATTCCCGGGACGCTCAGTTTAGCCGCTCAGCTACCGATGCCTCGGAGGAAACTGTGGATCGAGATAGCGTCGACGTACGACTGTCGGCCAGCTCCATGTTTTCCACACCTGCTTTATCCGTGAAGCGAAAGCCAAATGTTACTACCAAATCAGCCTTGATTGAACAATGTATCGAAAGATGTCTCATTGGAGCACATAATGTACCTGACATAACATCAGCACGAGCATCGACGGGCCTGAGAACCCAGGTGGCCCAGCCCGCCTTTCGCTCCTCACGATCCCAGTCATCCTCGATATTTGACAGTGAGATACCCACAGTACCGAACTTGCATATTATCGAAAATGACAATGCCCAAGGTTACGCAATCTAAGCCAACTCAAGTAAAAAAGAAAGAAATTCAACGCGTGCTGGATGACCGCTAAGCAGCCTCTGTATCCCTAAAATAATTATGGTGATTTCGATGGAATTTAGTAGAAAATGATTATTGCGCCTTCACATGACCCAAAGCACGCGATTTGCGTCAGGTCAACCATGCACTAACAGCGCCAAACAATCAAAAGTGAAGAAGGCATTTTGACTACTTGTATTGAAGAACTATATAAATGAGAATGTTTAATCCCAAGTTCTTCTTCCTCCAATGTGTTCGTACGAGTCAAACATACGTTTGTCTGGCATTTCACGTGGCCGTTAATATGATCCAGGCACGATAGCGAGCTCAATGTATCACAATTAAGCATATTTGTGTCGCACCAACCCAATTTGTCGTCCCAACACCTAAGTTCAGGGCCAGGTTGTAACTTCCACACGTCAAAAGATGCCACCGGTGCGAAGTCGACCATTACAATCACGACAAGTAGATTACGCAACGTTCGCACTGGTTAGATATATCTTAGCACACCCACATCACCACCTGCAAGTTAAGTAATTAGACGACATCCAGTGGTCGAACAATCATCATGCATTTCGCACACACACAATAGCTGAGGCCACAACCTGGGGGCTGTCAACCCGATATCATGGGGGAAGCTCATAAGATCCACTTTCAGAAGATCTACGTTCAGAAGATCTACTTTCAGGTCTATTTTCACAAGATCTACTTTCAGAAGATCTATTTTCACAAGATCTATTCTCGGGTCTGAGTGAAATGTTCAGAAGATCTACTGATAGCTGTAAGTGCTCAGAAGATCTACTCGGAGGAGGGAAATGTTCACAAGATCTACTCTCTGGACTGGATTGTTCAGAATATCTACTCGAAGACGAAAGTGTTCACAAGATCTACTAATACTTGGAGATGTTCACAAGATCTATTACCAGGTCCGAATGTTCAGAAAATCTACAAATAGACCTCAGATGTTCAGAAGATCTACTGCTGGAAATGTTCAGAAGATCTACTACTGGAAATGTTCAGAAGATCTACGCGGAGGATGGAAGTGTTCACAAGATCTACTCTCGGGACTGGATGTTCAGAAAATATACTCTCTAGGTTAGGTTAGGTTAGGTTAGGTCAGGTAAGGTCAGGTCAGGACAGGTTAGGTTAGGTTGGAACATTCCGGGCCAAGAGTAGATCTTGTTTACATTTCCATTCTCCGAGTAGATCTTCTGAACATTTCCAGCAGTAGATCTTCTGAACATTTCCAGTAGTAGATCTTCTGAACACTTGAGGCTTATTTGTAGATCTTCTGAACATTCCGACCTGGGAGTAGATCTTGTGAACACTTTCGTCTTCGAGTAGATCTTCTGAACAATTCAGACCTGGGAGTAGATCTTGTGAACATTTCGAGCTATCAGTAGATCTTCCGAACATTTGCATTGGGGAGTAGATCTTCTGAACACTTGAGGCCAATTTGTAGATCTTCTGAACATTCAGACCTGGGAGTAGATCTTGTGAACACTTTCGTCTCCGAGTAGATCTTCTGAACAATTTAGTCCTGCGAGTAGATCTTGTGAACATTCCCTCCTCTAAGTAGATCTTGTGAACATAGATCTTCTGAAAGTAGATCTTCTGAAAATATATTTCCTGAACGTAGATCTTCTGAAAATAGATCTCCTAAAAGTAGATCTTATGAGCCTCACCCGATATCATCACACCCGAGTCTAATCTAACAAGAAGAGCAGCAACAGCCGGTCGGCAGGGGACAGTTAGCACACAACACGCGGCGGTCGGTCGGCAGGGGACAGTTAGCACACAACACGCGGCGGTCGGTCGGCAGGGGACAGTTAGCACATAACACGCGGCGGTCGGTCGGCAGGGGACAGTTAGCACATAACACGCGGCGGCCGGTCGGCAGAGGACAGTTAGCACACAACACGCGGCGGTCGGTCGGCAGGGGACAGTTAGCACATAACACGCGGCGGCCGGTCGGCAGGGGACAGTTAGTACGCAGCACGCGCACACACGGTGTTAGTGGCACACGGTTACCTGTCCGCACCTCACACCTCACGGTCGGTCTGCAAAACACGGCGCGAGTTAGACTGGGCAAATACACAAGTGACCGCCACCAGTGGTGACATACCGACATCCGCTGACGCAGGCGACAGTCACCACAATCACCAATGGCACCAATGGTGACACAGTCGACATCCGCTGGATTAGGTGACATCACTGTAACCGTGGCGGATCTGATCGACCAGCAAAACTCTCACCGCATCAATAACAGCACACCTGATCGCCGACTAAAACTGTCATCACGTCGATAACGGCACCTCATTAACTCTCCCCGCCATTCCGGTCAGATCCTCACACCCCGTCTCGGGGGTGGATCATTATATACCCCCTCTAATCTACACACTAAGCGTCGCACGAAAACCAAAGATGTGTCATCGGAAAGCGCTCGACGAGTATGGCTAGAAATCACCCCAAAAATTGCATCCCCTCAAAAAGTGATGTCACCAGGGGGTTCATGTGGTCACGATTGAGGTCATGTTGTTGGCTCTGGGGGTTCATTTTGTGGAATTATAAAAACAAAACCTATTTGGATTCAGAAAAGGAAAGCGAAATAGACTATGGTCCCAAAATGCCCCCCCAAAAAAAAAAAGTGATTTTTGAACTCTGCAAAATTGAGGTTTCGAACTTTTTGAATATTTATTTTTGTAATGGATATATCACACTGAGAAAAGTTGTTCTAAGTACACTTGGCCAGATAAAAAGATTTTACCTTAACCAGAATCTTTGATTTTACCCCTAATAGGTAAATATGCAAACAAATGTCATGAAAAACGCAAAACTTCAAATATTCCTCTGGTGAGTTTTGTGACGTCCCTAAAGGTAAGTAAACGCTGAAAGTTTCATTCAAATATCTTTACCAGTTCAAGCGTGATGACTGGTTGAACTTTTTTGGGAGGTGACATCACTTGACCTTGAGTAACTCGGTAACCGTGAATGACCTGACCTCAAAATTTTACAGAACATGTCAAATTGACGTGAGAAAAGGGTATGCCAAATTTCAGCGCGCCGCCGCGCACCATTTTTCACTATCCGCGAAAAGCCTTAGGGGTGTAAAAAGACCCCGAGACGACGCGGATTAACAGTAGCCATGGCGCACCACATTGTCACGAACAGTAATGTCTCGGCATCACGGTGCCGCACTGGCCTGCCGGCAGCAGCGTCACAAGTGCCAACCGCGCGCTGAGCACAAACCACACAAGGAAATGACTGGAAGAAACGACTACTAAGACTACATTGCATCTTGACTACACAAAGCAGTAAGCATTGCGTTGTTTCTGTCAGCTGCTTGAGAACCCCAATTGATGTTTCATTAGGACGTTGTCCAGAACAAGTATGACCGCCGCAATAGTCGACGAACGTCCGTACTATGCCAATGGCTTCTTTATTCGGAGTTAGACGGCAACTCTTGAATCAGACGTTGAGACGGTACGAGTCATACAAATCGGAAACATGTACATCCGCCAGCACCAGCCTCACGTGGTGTCGTCATGAACTCGTTTACAAGTAGCAAACCCGAGCAGTTGGTTACATCCGCCAGCACCAGCCTCACGTGGTGTCGTCATGAACTCGTCTACAGGTAGCAAACCCGAACAGTTGGTTACATCCACCAGCACCAGCCTCACGTGGTGTCTTCCTGAACTCGTCTACAGGTAGCAAACCCGAGCAGTTGGTTACATCCGCCAGCACCAGTCTCACGTGGTGGCGTCCTGAACTTGTCTACAGGTAGCAAACCCGAGCAGTTGGTTACATCCGCCAGCACCAGTCTCACGTGGTGGCGTCCTGAACTCGTCTACAGGTAGCAAACCCGAGCAGTTGGTTACATCCGCCAGCACCAGCCTCACGTGGTGGCGTCATGAACTCGCCTACAAGTAGCAAACCCGAACAGTTGGTTACATCCGCCAGCACCAGCCTCACGTGGTGTCTTCCTGAACTCGTCTACAGGTAGCAAACCCGAGCAGTTGGTTACATCCGCCAGCACCAGCCTCACGTGGTGTCGTCATGAACTCGTCTACAAGTAGCACACCCGAGCAGTTGGTTACATCCACCAGCACCAGCCTCACGTGGTGGCGTCCTGAACTCGTCTACAGGTAGCAAACCCGAGCAGTTGGTTACATCCGCCAGCACCAGCCTCACGTGGTGGCGTCATGAACTCGCCTACAAGTAGCAAACCCGAGCAGTTGGTTACATCCGCCAGCACCAGTCTCACGTGGTGGCGTCCTGAACTCGTCTACAGGTAGCAAACCCGAGCAGTTGGTTACATCCGCCAGCACCAGCCTCACGTGGTGGCGTCATGAACTCGCCTACAAGTAGCAAACCCGAGCAGTTGGTTACATCCGCCAGCACCAGTCTCACGTGGTGGCGTCCTGAACTTGTCTACAGGTAGCAAACCCGAGCAGTTGGTTACATCCGCCAGCACCAGCCTCACGTGGTGGCGTCCTGAACTCGTCTACAGGTAGCAAACCCGAGCAGTTTTTGTCCAGCTACTGTAAGAAACAGGCGCAGCGTAACCACTGTGGTGGGCAGCTGCTAATTACAACACAGCAGCTAGGTATAACCTGCAACTGACTGATAGAGGACGATCTTTGCCGCAGTTCGAGCATTCCCAAGACATCTAGCAAACGAACCGAGATGTCAATCTGAAAATGTCAGTACATTGTCCTACATACTGTCTACACATGTCGATAATGGAAAATGCGAAAGCAGAAGTTCAACCTGAGCCAAGCGAAAAGGACGTCATAGTGCGATCACTTCCCAATGGTCCTCTATTCCTTTTCACCTTTCTTTATAGTAAACACGTATGAAAATATCGTCAAATATACATTGCGACTACATATAGTTATGTATTAGACCAAATGAATGCTAATTGTCCATTTCACAAAATGCACCTCCCAGAAGTTTGGTTTGTGCTAGCATGTGAATGTCCAAATGTGGAAAGTTTCGTTAAAATGCATTCTATTCAAAATACGTAGGGGACGTTTCGACCATGGAATTGCTATTATAAAAACGCAACATGTATTAGTTCTAGATTGACATAGCGAACGATGCCGAGGCATGTGCAACGTTTTCTGTGGCGCCACGAATCGCGCAACAAAAAGTGCATTGTTATTACCGGTATTGGCGCTGCTTCTTGTTTGTTGTTTGGGCTTCAACCAAGATAATGCTGAAATATCGCTCAGAACTTAGTGTTTTACTAAGTTTCCCGTTCCGGCCAGGTTTACTTCTCAGTACCCACGGAATATTTGTCAGGCACAGCTTACGCATTAACCCAGTGCAATATTGCTATCTTCATGGGTACACAACAGCAGACTAGAGTCTGCTGTTGCGAAAGAAACTCGAGTAATCGTCCAATCTGAACCACGTGCGACACATCGCCTGACACATTTGCGATCGAAAGCGAAGACGCCTCTCGGCAAAAAAAAACCGTCTCCATTGTGCTGAGAGACGGTGGTACAAAAGGAGAACGTGGTTCACTGTCCGTGGGATATCACGACGAGCTCATACATATTGGCTCATTGTTCCGCAGAAGGTACCCGAGGGTGTCATATGTGTGATCTATCCGCATTTTGGCGAGCATCACCTCCATTCGTGAAATTGTGAATGATGATTCCCGGCGCCCAAGCTCTGGCTTTATGGTCCTCAGTTTGCTTTGACCCGACCAGTTACGAGCCTGCTGGACCACTATGCTGAAAATATAATTAATAGTCTGGCTTCCATAAATGGTTTGGCTGAGATTGCCCTCGGCAAAAGGCAGTGCACGAGTGCATTTGCTCCGCGTAGCACTTCTGCTGCTTCGCCAATCCGCTGGCTCCCGACTGTTCCAACATGACCGAGTATCCAGCAGGTCAGTTTTCCCCGCTCGCTTAAGCTGAGAGGCAATAAAACATCCTGCATGATCTCCATGGATGTTCAGGATCGCGCGGATAAAACGTGTCTATCGCAAGAAGGCTACGTAGAGGGTCGGAAAGTATCAACATGTTCATCACTGCCTACTTCGATGAAGCACAAAGTAGCATGTTGTGAAGTCGTACAACAAACGGCAATCGATTGCTGTCCGAATTCGAATGGATCTGGTAGTTGCTCATGTGCAAAAGTCCATAAATTTCACCTCATTTCATCTTGACCTGCGATGCCACATTTTGCTTGCATCGCACCACTTCATGTCTCTAGATTGCAGGATACAAGGCTATTGAATGCCGTTTTGTCATTTAAATCGGCCCAGTAGATGCAGCGATAGCTCAGTGGAGTGTATTTCTCCCCTGGTCAGACTGTCAGACAATGGCATGTGGCGGAGAGAATGGCATGATAGCTCAATGGAGTGTATTTCTCCCCTGGTCAGACTGTCAGACATCTGCCCAGTAGTTGCAGCGATAGCTCAGTGGAGTGTATTTCTCCCCTGGTCAGACTGTCAGACAATGACATGTGGCGGAGAGCCTCAGTCAAAGCGAGGTAAAACTGTAGCATATGAAGACTTCCATGCAGTAATGATTTGTCAATTACAAGGTGCACGTGATTTACATGATCTTTACCAGAAGTGCCATGAAACTATGTACGAAATAGCACAGATAACTAAATATTCCTTTCACTTTACTGCACGCTGAAGAAATGTCATTGCAAGGGACTTCCAAAGACATCGAGAACCACAACAACGATGCCCTTCTGAGTCTTTATAGCCTCGCTTGGTTAAAAAGTGAGGATTTTGGTGAATATCGGGTTTTGATGTGGTATCTTTGCTCATAGCTCTCGAGACTGGGATCAACAAGACAGCCTTACAATAAGTCGTTCCAAGTAAATAATGGTGACAAATTGAAAGCAGACATCGGGGGCCGCGGTAGTTGTTCGTAGGGAGTTGGGACTCTTGATCGTAGGACCGTCGGTCCGAATTCCACAACCGGCGGGAGTACCGAGTCCACCCACGACCAGTCGGCGTGAGAGATTGGCGACGATATACAAGCCAACTGTCGAATGCGTCGTAAAAGAACCCAAGTACCACCATCACCAGAAATCAAGCATCAGACGGCTGGGCACGGAATATTTCCATGCACAAGCCAACGCGAAAGAAAGATGGACATTGCACTGAACAGTTCATTAAGTGCCGGGGCTCCCGGATCACATACTTCGTGGCTAATGGAGTTCACTACGAGGCTGGTCCGATTTCGAGCGCTTTATGCTTCCCGCGGATATTTAATTCAGCCAGTCGTGAGCACTCATCGCACGACCCGGCGCCACCCACCGTGCTGAAAAGGCCTACTAACCATCTGTAATTCGTCTTCTTCACCAGAGAATGCCGCGCTCCTCTGAGCGACGCACAGTGCGACAGATCGGCCGAACCCAGCTATTCATACTGAACGACAGCGTGCTGTTTGACAGTCCTTGTTAACCGGGCCTGGCACGGAGCGAAACGGAAAATCCAGAGGTTGGAATCACGTTCCACGTATGCTGCGACCATCTACCAGTAGCTTCCCGTGTAGGCACTTCATCAATTTCGAGCGGTCACCACATCAGAGCCACATGGCTGCATGTCGGATTGAGTGTCGGCCTTCCAGGCGGGCCCACCGTTCAAATGTCCCCAGAGAAATCAGACACCAGCAGGTTAAGCCCCAATGTGTACCGCACGCTGTTGCCGTGGGGTCACATATGAATTGTAGAAGAGTGGGTTATGTCCTTGTGCATCTACCGACGTCACATTTGCCATCATTGCATGCATGGTTTGCGGATAAGATCGGGTCACCTGGCACCAGCGCCGGTGCAGGCCGGGCGCACTGGCCGCCGCGTACGAGCTGGCAGCGTTAGCCGACGGATGTGCCGCCACACCGCTCACAACTGACGCCGTCCACGACACGGAGGTGGTGCATGTGGCGGCGCCGTCCACGACACGGAGGTGGTGCACGTGGCGGCGCCGTCCATGACACGGAGGTGGTGCACGTAGCGGCGCCTTCCACACACGGAGGTGGTGCACGTGGCGGCGCCGTCCATGACACGGAGGTGGCGCACGTGGCGGCGCGGAGGTGGCGCACGTGGTGCGGCCGGTGACGTCCTGGCGGACACGGCGGTGGACCAGACCCGGAGGTACTGTACCACCGGACGTGACACCCTCACCAGCCTCAGGTGGTGTGTGGCCCCAGCCGCGACAGCACTGTACCACCGGACGTGACACCCTCACCAGCCTCAGGTGGTGTGTGGCCCCAGCCGCGGCAGCACTGTACCACAGGACGGGACACCCTCACCAGCCTCAGGTGGTGTGTCGCCCCAGCCGCGGCAGCACTGTACCACAGGACGGGACACCCTCACCAGCCTCAGGTGGTGTGTCGCCCCAGCCGCGGCAGCACTGTACCACAGGACGGGACACCCTCACCAGCCTCAGGTGGTGTGTCGCCCCAGCCGCGGCAGCACTGTACCACAGGACGGGACACCCTCACCAGCCTCAGGTGGTGTGTCGCCCCAGCCGCGGCAGCACTGTACCACAGGACGGGACACCCTCACCAGCCTCAGGTGGTGTGTCGCCCCAGCCACGGCGGTGTTGACCAGCGGGGGCGGTGCCCAGCACGGGGCAGGCCTCAACACACTACATGGCCGACCTCAACGTCACCACTTCAGACATGCGCGTCGCGTCCCACAACTTCCGACTCCTCGCACGCTTAAAATATGAACAGCGAGCCACGGATCAATACATCAGCGCGTGATAGGGTGGTGAGGCAATTGGCAAATTGACAGATGAGTAGCACGGACAGGAGAGAAAATCATGCGTGGACGATAATCCAAGTCCAGAAAGCAAACTCTGGAGCTGTTAGAACTGTCCGCCTCACCAGCTGAGATCGTGACCGGGCTAGCCCCCCCCTCCACGGCAGTGGTCGAGGCCAGGCTAATCAGCCCGCGGCGGCAAAGGTCAGGTCATCATCGGACGGCTGCCAGTCGGCAGCAGTTGCAGCAGCAGCGTCTACATCAGCCGAGGAGAAAAGGCAGGTGCATGCGCAATCATCACTTTAACATTCCACCTGCAGAAGGACAAGTGCGCGGATTTTTTTACTTTTCCAAAGACTATTTCCAAGTCGTAAAAAACAACGTACAGAGTTTGTCACGACACAGACTCGGCTATCGCCATAAGACTAAACCATACTAACCGTCGGGAGCCACGAGAGGCGACCATACCAGCTGGCGAGAGCCACGGGAGGCGACCATACCAGCCGGCGAGAGCCACGGGAGGCGACCATACCAGCCGGCGAGAGTCACGGGAGGTGACAGACCATACCAGCCGGCGAGAGCCACGAGAGGCGACCATACCAGCCGGCGAGAGCCACTGGAGGTGACAGACCATACCAGCCGGCGAGAGCCACGAGAGGCGACCATACCAGCCGGCGAGAGCCACGGGAGGTGACCATACCAGCCGGCGAGAGCCACGAGAGGCGACCATACCAGCTGGCGAGAGCCAAGAGAGGCGACCATACCAGCCGGCGAGAGCCACGGGAGGTGACCATACCAGCCGGCGAGAGTCACGAGAGGCGACCATACCAGCCGGCGAGAGCCACGGGAGGCGACCATACCAGCCGGCGAGAGCCACGAGAGGCGACCATGCCAGCCGGCGAGAGCCACAGGAGGTGACAGACCATACCAGCCGGCGAGAGCCACGAGAGGCGACCATACCAGCCGGCGAGAGCCACGAGAGGCGACCATACCAGCCGGCGAGAGCCACGGGAGGTGACCATACCAGCCGGCGAGAGCCACGAGAGGCGACCATACCAGCCGGCGAGAGCCACGAGAGGCGACCATACCAGCCGGCGAGAGCCACGGGAGGTGACCATACCAGCCGGCGAGAGCCACGGGAGGTGACAGACCATACCAGCCGGCGAGAGCCACGGGAGGCGACCATACCAGCCGGCGAGAGCCACGGGAGGCGACCATACCAGCCGGCGAGAGCCACGAGAGGTGACAGACCAGCCGGCGAGAGCCACGGGAGGTGACAGACCATACAAGCCGGCGAGAGCCACGGGAGGTGACCATACCAGCCGGCGAGAGCCACGGGAGGTAACAGACCATACCAGCTGGCGAGAGCCACGAGAGGCGACCATACCAGCCGGCGAGAGCCACGGGAGGTGATCATACCAGCCGGCGAGAGCCACGGGAGGTGACAGACCATACCAGCCGGCGAGAGCCACGGGAGGTGACAGACCATACCAGCCGGCGAGAGCCACGAGAGGCGACCATACCAGCCGGCGTGGAAAGCATTGCTGTCCACGGGACGGTCATAATGCCGATGATGAATAGCTGTGCGTGTGCAGACTGTGCGACACGTCGGCGTGGCGGGTCCGGCTGGCCGTGATATGTCTGATCACACTGCGTCTCACTCACACGCAGGTTAAACAATGCACGGGCGAAATGGGTTTCCGACATTTCACGGGAGTACATCAAAAGCCTAGAAACTTATCCGCCCGAATGGCCTACTTCTTGCGGATTTTCTTCAGCTGGCAGCATCAATTCCGGCTTTGAAGAATGAGCCGTTGCTTGGTTCAAAGTACCTTGGCGATATCGAGCGCCGAATGCATTGACGGAATCCTATTGAAAGGCTTTTACGTGCGTTGTTTTTTCGCTGCTTCACCTCACGTCCAAAAAAATGAAGGCGAAATTAAGTCAGCAGTCAGCAGCAAATTTTCCCATACCTCTACATAGCAGCAGCCGTCATTGCCCAGTGCAAAGTACATAATAATATGTACCCACACAAACTCACACATACACATAAATAAAGAAACCAATAAGTAAATAAATACACAAATAAATATAAAAGTATAAATATAGGCACGCGCACGCGCACGCGCACGCGCACGCGCACGCACACGCGCACGCACACGCACACGCACACGCACACGCACACGCACACGCACACGCACACGCACACGCACACACTCTCATGCCTCTTTTCCAGTATCCTTCCTGATAATACTGCCAGCCAGACCTAAAGTTGAGCTTGCTACCTTGTGTGAGCATCTCCGTCCGTATAACGTTGTTTTAATCGCACTGACCTGTTGGCGAAAGTGCTATTGTGAGAATACAATTTCTTAGAAGGGGTAGATGACAGGCTGTCAGCACTCATTGGCGCATTCGGAAAGGGGGCACTGGAGGAGTGTGCTCATCCCTCCCTCCATCAAAGAACGGTGCCCTACTGATCTGAAAACGGCGCTCAACTGACAAGGCCCTACTATAACTCAAATTGTTCAGCTACTACAGTAACATAGTAATACTACTCTCGAATTGTTCAGCAGATGTTCCTCCAGAAGGCTCGAGTGTGGCCAATGATATAAATTTGCGGCGACAGGCGCTCCTCTGAAGGAGACTTCTGCCCATTGGGAGGTCGAGATTGCCCCTTAAACATTTCCCCATCAGTGCCGCCGCCGGACGAGTGTGCCCGCCCTCGCCGGATCAATGTTCCTGAATCCGCCAGTGCCACCACTGGCCTTGTCACCTTGACGCCCACGGACGCCCACGGCTTGGCTGGCTTGGCAGCCTTCCAGAACGCGCTTTGATACCCCAAGACTCGTGATAAGGTACCCAAGCAACACGACCAGAGCGTGGATAGAATATAACGTAGCCGATAAGTTCTCGAAATCGAACGAAATGAGAACAAAATTTAAAAAACTGAAACGTATGTGCGAGTATATGTATATGTAACTGTATATGTATGTGTATTTGTATATATATGTACATGCATAGTATATGCATATGTAAATGTGTAAATATGTATATGTACATGTACATGTGTATGTGTATGCGTATGTGTATGAAGTAAACCTGATGGCCGATAGAGCTACATAGATCATGAGATCTCCATTAGAACTATATTGTTCGAACTCAACGTTTCGTTACATTGCGCAACATCTTCAGGAGCGAAACAGTAAAACAATGGGGATACAAAAACACAAAGTTACACATCACTCATACAGTGACTGAAAACACACGGATGCAAGGCGACGCACGATCAGTTTCATTTATCAATCCCTCCCGCCAGCTAAAACCTATTGTACGATATTTTAACGGAAAAGATGATGTCATAGAATTTAGGCTGGAGCGCTGTATATGTTTGATATATGTACAAAGACTCCATAATACGAGGTTGAGGACCAAATTATGGAGTCTTTGTACATACATAAACAGCGCTCCAGCCTAAATGCTATGGCATCATCCTTTCCGTTAAAATATCGTACAATAGGTTTTAGCTGGCGGGAGGGATTGATAAATGAAACCGATCGTGCGTCGTCTTGCATCCGTGTGTTTTCAGTCACTGTATGAATGATGTGTAACTCTGTGTTTTTGTATCGCCATTGTTTTACTGTTTTTGCTCCTAAAGATGTTACGCAATGTAACGAAACGTTGAGTTCGAACAATATAGTTATAATGGAGATCTCATAATCCATGTAGCTCCATTGGCCATCAGGTTTATCCTACAACTACGCTTTGGGCGAAAAACATTATTTCATATATATATATATATATATATATATATATATATATATATATATATATATATATATATATATATATATATATGTATATATATATAGCGCCAAGCACAGTTCGGCAGCAGTTCTGGGACGGCACATAGCGCGACGACAGGTCGGTCCTCACAACTGACGTGCAGAAATGGGATATACCATGCCGTGCAGGCACTCGTTTTCGAGACCTCCACTTGTGGCTGTGGTTGTGGACAGATGCTGCAACGCTTCAGCTGTATGGCTCTCACACAGACTTGCTATCGAAGCCTGTAAAAGTGGGGCGAAATTTGGCAGCCACTTCGCAAACCTATACGATACACGAGAGGTTGGCTATGCTTTTCAGGATGCTTATTTTTACTACTACAATAAGAGTGACTGATACCAGTGAAGTTCACGGAGAACTCCATCGGTCGAGACGTGCTTGTGAAATATTGATCAGGTGGTGGTGTCAGACGAGCACAAGCCAGAAGACTTATTAATCAGGTGGTGGTGCCAAACTAACACAATCACGGAGACTTCCAGAACTTGCCAACGTACGCACATTGCAAACTTCAACACTGGATCAATACAGCGCGACCGGAAGCGGTGACTCACTACATCCCGAGGGCGAGTTGAAGGAGTGAACCACAACACTGGATCAATACAGCGCGACTGGAAGCGGTGACCCACTACATCCCGAGGGCGAGTTGGAGGAGTGAACCACAACACTGGATCAATACAGCGCGACTGGAAGCGGTGACCCACTACATCCCGAGGGCGAGTTGAAGGAGTGAACCACAACACTGGATCAATACAGCGCGACTGGAAGCGGTGACCCACTACATCCCGAGGGCGAGTTGGAGGAGTGAACCACAACACTGGATCAATACAGCGCGACTGGAAGCGGTGACCCACTACATCCCGAGGGCGAGTTGAAGGAGTGAACCACAACACTGGATCAATACAGCGCGACTGGAAGCGGTGACCCACTACATCCCGAGGGCGAGTTGGAGGAGTGAACCACAACACTGGATCAATACAGCGCGACTGGAAGCGGTGACCCACTACATCCCGAGGGCGAGTTGAAGGAGTGAACCGTCCCATGTGCCAAAACGATGATGCACGGTTACGATTTACCTTGTAATCTTAAAACTCTCATCGGTGGAACCCACGGTGCCGATGAACAACGTTTTCCTCTCCCTCTCCCTCTCCCTCTCCCTCTCCCTCTCCCTCTCCCTCTCCCTCTCCCCCTCTCCCCTCTCCCTCTCCCTCTCCCTCTCCCTCTCCCTCTCCCTCTCCCTCTCCCTCCCTCCCCTCTCCCTCTCCCTCTCCCTCTCCCTCTCCCTCTCCCTCTCCCTCCCTCCCCCTCTCCCTCTCCCTCTCCCTCTCCCTCTCCCTCTCTCTCTCTCTCTCTCTCTCTCTCTCTCTCTCTCTCTCTCTCTCTCTCTCTCTCTCTCTCTCTCTCTCTCTCTCTCTCTCTCTCTCTCTCTCTCTCTCTCTCTCTCTCTCTCTCTCTCCTTCCTTCCCCCCCTACCCCCACCCCCTCTCTCCCTCCCACCCTTTGGGTACCGCTACATAGACTAGACAGGGTGTGGAATGACACCAGTACACCAGATCGAACTATTTGATAGTACCCTTTGCTAGCTACGGCTGCATTAGGGTTGAAGTTCTGGTCACTACATCACACGATGGTGAAGAAGAATTAAGTCAGCCATTTTGACTAAAGTTGTTTGTGAACCTTGTGTGATACTTTTTTGGTGCAGCACAACCTGATTTCCGCATAGCAGATGATTGTTGTCATGCATTAGCTTGCTTCTGTGAAAGTTACACTCGGATCGGTACTCTAACAAATCAATTACATTGTGAACACTGTTTTTAATAGTCGTAAAACTGGAGATATCTAGTTTTTTTGCAGGACCATTAATAGCTACCGCAGCATTCGCGCGAAGTCCTATACCATGGCTGCGCAGGCTCCAGGTCAAGCCCTAGTTCCGTCCGAATGAAGTTCTAGACCCGCCCGGCCAAAACTCTACCTGTAGTTTAGGGGCGCATCGACTGCAAAGGTCACATAGCACCAACACTCTACCTGTAGTTTAGCGGCGCATCGACTGCAAAGGTCACATAGCACCAAAACTCTACCTGTAGTTTCGGGGCGCATCGACTGCAAAGGTCACATAGCACCAACACTCTACCTTAAACTGGAGCTGAAGTTACTACAGCTAATATCCAGCAAAGGTCACATAGCACCAACACTCTACCTTAAACTGGAGCTGAAGTTACTACAGCTAATATCCAGCAAAGGTCACATAGCACCAACACTCTACCTTAAACTGGAGCTGAAGTTACTACAGCTAATATCCAGCAAAGGTCACATAGCACCAACACTCTACCTTAAACTGGAGCTGAAGTTACTACAGCTAATATCCAGCAAAGGTCACATAGCACCAACACTCTACCTTAAACTGGAGCTGAAGTTACTACAGCTAATATCCAGCTCTGTTCAGCTGTCGCTCCAGCTTGAGCTCCAACTGAAGCCCAACTGCGTCCCACTGCCGCTCCAGTTAAGGATCCAGCTTGATATGTAGCCCTAGCTAAAGCTCCAGCCAAAGATGCGGCCAGAGCTCCAGCTAGGGCTCAGATTCCACCACCAGCCGTCTCATTGAATCGCCAGCTGACAGTCGTATAAACACGGCGCTAGTGATTGCATCAATGTTGGTATGGATGTGACAACTTTCATATCTGAGGTAACATGCACCAAGAATGGGAGAGAGACCGGGAAATAAGGGCTCGGAAAGTTTCGTAGGCGTGGGATTGTTCACGGGATAAATATTGTGATACATTAAGCAAATTGTATCATAGATTACGCACAAGAAGTGCGACATATTAACTATTAACTATTACTATTACAGGAAGTCTGACATATTAACTAGCGTGCTAGCATGATGATTACTTGTGAATCAGTAATAATGGCTCGAGTGGAGAAGAGCACAATGCTTGACGAAGTCTAATCGGCAATATATGGAATGAAACGTTAGCTTATATATATGGAGACATTCCCAATGTGCGTGAATCACCACAGCAGATAAGCCGCAGTGCAAACGCGTGGCGTTCGTGCGACGGTACATCGCTGGTGCACTGGCAACACGGCCACGGCCGACTCCAGAGCGCCATGTCACCGAGCACAACTGAGAAATGGGAACGAGCTATCGAAAGGCAGTTAGTCGCAAGACATTCCAGTTGTTTCCGGCAGCGGAAGGTGCTGTTGCGCGGCGGTAGCAGCAAGCTGCTCAGAGGTCGAGGATGGCCGTACCGGGCGCTGGAGCATCCGACAGAGCCAGATCGGCTCCCCAGCCACAAATGACAGCGACTAGTGGTGCGTCGGACGTCAATAAATTGGCGCAGCTAAGGTTACAGCAGCAGCAATTTTGTTTTCCACGGTGCGCAAAATCCAGCAGCAGGTGATGAGGCAGACGTTTCCATCAGGCGCGAGCCCATAGGAGGTGGTACTGATCTGACGCGCAGTGAGACGCAGTAGTTTTTCGGCAGGTGGCGCGTTACAGTGCCGACAGTCATCTACTCACTGCTCTCTGTCCAATGGTCGGACTGGGGCGGCAGTCATCTACTAACTGCCCTCTGTCCAATGGTCGGACTGGGGCAGCAGTCATCTACTCACTGCTCTCTGTCCAATGGTCGGACTGGGGCGGCAGTCATCTACTCACTGCTCTCTGTCCAATGGTCGGACTGGGGCGGCAGTCATCTACTCACTGCCCTCAGTCCAATGGTCGGACTGGGGCGGCAGTCATCTACTCACTGCTCTCTGTCCAATGGTCGGACTGGGGCGGCAGTCATCTACTCACTGCTCTCTGTCTAATGGTCGGACTGGGGCGGCAGTCATCTGCTCACTGCCCTCAGTCCAATGGTCGGACTGGGGCGGCGGTCAAGTTGCCAAAGCCGTCCTCCGTCGAAACGTGTCGCCAGGCGACGGAATCTACAGTTGCCAATCTTGTGGGGTCGTGGTAGCTCAGTCGACGGGACGTTAGAATCTGGACCGTAAAGTCGTGAGTTCGAATCCCACAACCAGCAGAAGCAACGAGTCCACTCGTGACCGGGCGACGTGAGATATTGGCGACGCTATACGGCCTAGCAGTTGAACGCATCGTAAAATAAACCAAGGTTTTTATTTTTCTATTGGCGATCTTGCAGCACCACAATACGTCACTTCGAGATGGAGTCGGAGGATTAGCCGGAGGAAAGAAGGAGATTATATTTGATGAGATATCGGTAGAACTTTTTTTTTCCATTTTGGGAACATCTTATGCAAAGCAATCTAAAGCCAACATAGTAGTATAATATGAACAGGAATTTCTCGATACGATCCAATCGGAATCCATGAAGGTCAAATACATTTATTTTCTAAATCCGTTGACAATCAGAACGGTAATCGAAATCCAATATATTTTGAAAAAGAGCAAATTTTCTGCCAGCTTCGACGTCAATCCGGTCCTAATCCGAACGTCTTATCAAACATAGATCCAATTCAATCCAGATCCAATCCGATCAAAAATACCTCCAATCCATGTTGTGCTCTAACCAACGTGCAGAAAGCATGACTAAAAGGTTCCAATCAGGCTTCAGAGTAACGTATGAGCACGTGCAGCTCTTGCGTTCAGACCAGGCACCCTTTAGCCAAGCAAGTCAACAGCTGGGTACCCCCAAGAGTCACATTTCCGTACATAGTGTGCAGTCACACAAATGCCAGCGAGAGAAAGAACAGTCTAGAAATGTCCAACACAGCTGGTGTCGAGGCAGCCCTAGCCAGAGTCGGGCCGGCCCCAGCCAGCGTCGCCAGTCAGTCGGTTCCACGGTGACATATCATGTCGAACGTCTCCCGAGTCCAGTCGCATTTCCTGTCAACTCCATCGGGTATTGTGTGGGCGGTCGGCCACGAGTGGCCGGACACGCGCGGCGCGCGCCGCCTGGTACGCCGCCAGCTCGCCATTCGCCATTCTTCGAGCCACTTAGCACGGCCGCGACCCGGAGCCAATCAGTTGGTGTGCCTCTTCTAGGCGGTCATCAATTCGGTGGCGGCCGCATAATCGGCGGCGGACGTGCCGAGCCGCTCCGTGGCCGCGTCGCTGGCAGCGACGTCAATCGGGGGGCCGCATAATCGGCGGCGGCCGCACCGGGACCGCTCTGTGGCCGCGTCGCTGGCAGCGGCGTCAATCAAACCCGCTGCCACCGTGATGGAGTCGAAACTGACACACACCGGTACGATGCGGCCGACGTCTTCAGAGTTCACACACAAATACTGGGTACCTGGGTCCGACAGACAATTACGCTACATCCGACTACAGATACATATGTGGCGACACCGTGAACGAAAAATATTTCGCAGCCAATGTCGACGGACACCAATACGGCGCAGTTGACGCCAACAGGCACACATGTGTGTCCTTGATGGTGGAGACACCAGTTGCATTGTCAGTGGCGCGCCAGATGTAGGTAAGATATCAATGCCTCCTTTAAAATATGAAAATAAGACGGAAATTGCAAATAAAAAACGTGCATACAAACGTATATTGCAAGTTTGCATATGTACAGTGCCCAACAACGCTACACAGACATGAAGGCTAAGCAACGAAAAATACCCTAAGCAACCAAAAATAAATTAGATGAAACAAGGAAGTGTGAGATTTTCACCACGCACAAACACAGCTTTTAGGCGAACGAAAAGCGCCGAAAGCATTCTCTGTTTCATGATATTTTTCAGTCGAACCGTTAACAAAATCCTCGCTGCGTCCGTGTTGCCGACAAAAAGTTCCTACTTTGGACACGTTGCGACAGGCTGGCACAAATGGCTGTTTGTGCCGGACCAGTACAATCCGCAACGATGTTTGTGTTATGATTTAAGATCCCAGAGCACATAGTCACTGCTTCTAAATAGTCATTATTTGGGATTAAAGGCGCGCCGACTACAAAGTCATTTAGCGCTCATAACAATGAATTGTTTAAACCGTTGCTATACTACGTACCCTGTACTACACGTATCCCTCCATGTGCATCTTTGATGTTTGATGTTAACGCGGCGGGTAGATAAGAACACAATTTCACAGCAGCTATGAAGTGAAGAGCTTTTCGGATTCCCCGACCTGTGATTGATCACCCAGGAGGGAGTGAGCCGGCCACTCCCGAAATGACATCGACGCTCCAGGCAAAGCCTCTGCCATGAAACCAGAACATGGCGAACTGTTAGCACTACACCACATCTAGGACACAGTGGCTTATTCTCACCATTGGCCATGGGTGGCTTAAGTATGTCCTCTGCGTAGATGGCAGGGAGTAGTCCCTGGCAGGGATTTGGAATGCTCTGCGCAAGGAAGCCTGTGCCGCTCGCCTAGCAGCACTGTCGACTTGTTCATTTCCTGCGATACCTACGTGACGAGGAATCCGGCAGAAGTGGCGATTTTCCGCCAGATTTAATAAAGTCATGCGACGGAAGATATCATGTACTAAAGGGTCTGTGAGATTAAAACTCTTAAGTGCCAGAAGGCTGCTAAACAAGTCGGATAAAATGACGTGTAGTGACCGTTGCGGATTGCTGGTCGACATCGTTTACGGTTAGAACTAGGGCTATATGATCGCCTTTCAGCCTCAACTTTCGTTCTTGACTAATGAAAACATTCTCGGCAAATGCTTTTGCAAATGTTGGTCGTGCGCCGATCACAGGACTTCATCCCTCGCGACGCCTCCGTCTGTCACCATTAATCATTTTCCTTCGACTCTCAAAACCAACAAAATCGAGTCAGGGACGTACTCTCCAATTCCCTGAATATGTATGCAGGCATTCAGAGCCTGCTTCGAGCACTCTAATTTGTTCAAGGTATTGTTTCCGGTCGCCAACAGGCCCCTCCGAAGAACGGCCAGTCGACGAATCCGGCCCCATTGAATGCGGCCAGCCGATATTTTGGATCCGGACGGCCGACGCGTTGCTGCGACGGTACCGGGCTTACCGGACCGAACACCCACTGATATCCAACTGCGGACTATTTAACCGCCACAGCTATAATATGCGCTACTGGAGCTGGAATTAGTGAGTTATTTTGGCTTTAGGGCGCTTCGACCAGAGTTGATCATTCGCGCCCCTGGAGCTGGAATTGCCGCGGCTGCTGGCACCAGGCTTACCCTCCAGTCGACCCCCGGTAAATGATTCACGTTGCACTCATTCCGTGTGAGAGATCTCGGCTAACGGGACCTCTGTAGGGTATTTATTGTCACTACCTCCCTGAACTGGGAGAGGGTAAGTTACGAGCTTGTTGCCTTCCTTAGATGTGGTAGACCTCTCACAGGCTCCCTCTCCGGAACCGAGCCCAGATTCCCCGTTACCCATCAGAGCCACGGCCAACCACTAGTCAACTGTCGAGAACTGATTTGAAAGGCGCGTCGTTTGTGCAAGACCGTACGATCCACACAATGTTGCTGTAATTCATGCAATAACCACCACCGTCACGGCCATCGTCGTTTTTCAGCCAATAAAAGCGCCCCGACAATTCGACGCAGTGCATCCAAATGTGGGATGATTTTCGATATTTCGCAGAAGAGGCCGATTGCGGTAAGTGACTTCGACTTCGTCATGTGCATTCAAAACAGCAAAACAATCCACTTCAGCCGAAGTTGGCTACAATCTTGGGAAAATCGGACTCATCTGTTGAGTATGGTGTATGTATCCCAAGCTCAAATGCTTTGCAGGAACCACAGCACAGTGTGTGCCTATTCCTCTGAGAGGGACGCCTTTGGCTGAAAAATTCGTTCATCGGGGTGGAGGAATTCAAGTCTCCCCAGAGGACGTCTTTTCCCGGTCAGTCACCACCTTTCCATGGGGGCACATGCCCCTAATGTCCCGCTCCCTGCATCCGCCCCTGATTCGCACCAACAGCTGCCGACGTGATTCTCAGCGTGCTGGCGCCTAGAGCTGACGGATTTTCTGAATATACGGCACCGGTCGCCCGACAAGCCATTCAGTACACACCGCAGGGTGTAGCGGCCGCTTGGTACACAAATTCTCGCCGCTACGCCATGGCGAAGCCGACTCGTACCGGCGACGTATCGGAACGCTGACGTCCCACGCGCGGTGCGCACACGCAGCCGATATTTATAAAATAAATAACCAGTGGGGTGGGTAAGCCACTGATAGCACAGCGGTGCGTAGTTATTGATTGATTATTTGGGCTTAAGGACGCACCGACCACAATGCCATTTAGCGACCAGCGGTGAATAGCTAAACGGCAGTTTGCTCGGACATCGGCCCAGTGGCCATCACTATATGTGAACCTATCAGTGGCACCTCCGTGGTGTCTGTGTCGCGGCGGCTGGGGACGACTCCGTGTACCGACACCGGCCACACCACGGCCGTGCCAACACGGTGGGGCGGCTGGTGACGACTCCGTCCCGACACCGGCCACATCACGGCCGTGCCAACACGGTGGGGCGGCTGGTGACGACTCCGTCCCGACACCGGCCACATCACGGCCGTGCCGACACGGTGCGGCAGCTGGGGACGACTCCGTCCCGACACCGGCCACACCACGGCCGTGCCGACATGGTGCGGCAGCTGGGGACGACTCCGTCCCGACACCGGCCACACCACGGCCGTGCCAACACGGTGGGGCGGCTGGTGACGACTCCGTCCCGACACCGGCCACACCACGGCCGGTGGCCCACGGCTTGGACCTGGCGATGGTCGGCAACCCGTGACAGACACGCCGCTAGCCACGCGGCTCCATCACAGTATTTGGAAAATTGAACGAGTGGCGGCGGATGCGCAAGTGGGCGGCGAGAATACGCATGGCACTGCATGGCCGGGGACGAGTGGTCTAGGGGTAAGATGCTCGTCTCACAATCGAAAGGTTGTGGGTTCGAGTCTCACCTGTCACTACTCTTCGCCCGCGACCAATCGGCGTGAGAGACTGGCGACGCTACATGATTCAACGGTCGACGTGTCGCAAAACCAATAACCAACCAACCACTGCATGGCCACCCGCTCCACCGATATTTCCAGCGGCCGACTCCCGACGGTGGTCGGCGGCGCAGTATTGGAGCGGGCTCATTTCACAAGCCCTTTACCGTTCACACCGCCATGGCATAATGACTGTGGTGCCTGTCGGTCCATTGAGACGGCGCTCACTTCCGCTGCTGCTCACGTGCCGTCAGCAGCAGGAGGCTGGAGCCGCTCCACAGACGGGCGCAGCAAATTTAACCGGTCGGGGAGGTTGCTCCAGCAACGGCCGAAGCCATTGTGCACGGTGATAAATGACCACACCAATATTACCCGAATAACTAGCGGCACTGGTTGGTTATTGGCTTTACGACGCGTCGGCTGTTGGCCCACATAACGCGGCCAAACCCTCACGTGGACTGGTCGCGGGCTAACAGTAGCGACAGGTGGCACTCAAACCCACAAGCTTTCGGTCATGTGCTCGACTTTCGGCGGCCAGCCGACCCGTCCCCCAGTCGTACTCGCCCGGCCGTCCGCTCGCATGCGTGCGCTTGGTGTTAATGCTCGGGTTATCGACAGTGCGCCATTTCAATGCAACATTTAATTGCACCCGTGCGGAGTGCTACCGCCGAGCTCGGCAAGAACCAGGAACGGAACACACCGTGGCGTACCTGCGGCTACTACTCGCCCACTTCACATTAGCCCTTTTCACGACGGCCAATAAGCACCGGGATGCAATGTCGATGACTTCGTCTAGTATGAAGGGCATATCACTGAAATATATGTACTTTATATGTATATATGGAATGTGCAAGAAGTTTTAACTATGAAGTAATCAATTCCACATTAAACTTAACCCACATATTCAAATTGTGGCACTGTTTGAAAAAAGCGCTCAATTCACAGAAACAACTAGTCAATCTGGCCGCATTTGGCACCATGGCCGGAAGGTAGGAGTTGTAGGATAGAACATAAATTTGCCGTTGGACTACCAGCAAATATGCAATATTAGGGAGAAAGTGGTGGTATATATCCTGCGGATGAATATTTTTCCTTTTACGTTTTATTCTATGGCTGTGAAGTACCTGTATTATGAATAAATATTGAAATACATCATTTCCAGATTTCCGTCGGCGCTGCGATACGAGTCATTCCCGTCGGCGCTGCGATACGAGTCATTCCCGTCGGCGCTGCGATACGAGTCATTCCCGTCGGCGCTGCGATACGAGTCATTCCCGTCGGCGCTGCGATACGAGTCATTCCCGTCGGCGCTGCGATACGAGTCATTCACCTGGTACGTTTCGTGTGTTTACCCTAAACAGGCGGCGATTTGGGAGCTAGCTGCACGCGATTCCCCCAGCATGAACCGCGGGAAAGAAACCAAACGGATACTTATAACGAAATATTGCGTTTCAACAATGCATTCATAGCACAAAATGAACCAGTGAAAGAGCAGTGCGTACCAGGATCAGTGTGTGCTTAATTAACAGTTCGCATCCCCTGTGGCCAATTACCGTCCTGCTTCCACTACGGCCTCACCGCAGCACGGAGAAAAGCGGAGCTCACCACTGAATCCATAAAATATCCGTGCGGCCAGCGTGTTTGTCCGTGCCAGCGACTGTCAATATTACTCCCCAGAGCGCACGTCTCGGTCACGCTCAGGCCAAGCCGAGAAAACAGTGGGATTAAAGGAGGCCGTCACTAGGTAACTGACACCAGCCACCAGACCAGACAGGACAGACAGACCCTGCCACCAGACAGGACAGGACAGACCCTACCACCAGACCAGACAGGACAGACCCTGCCACCAGACCAGACAGGACAGACAGACCCTGCCACCAGACAGGACAGGACAGACCCTACCACCAGACCAGACAGGACAGACCCTACCACCAGACCAGACAGGACAGACAGACCCTGTCACCAGACCAGACAGGACAGACAGACCCTACCACCAGACCAGACAGGACAGGCAGACCCTGTCACCAGACCAGACAGGACAGACCCTACCACCAGACCAGACAGGACAGACAGACCCTGCCACCAGACCAGACAGGACAGACAGACCCTGCCACCAGACAGGACAGACAGACCCTGTCACCAGACCAGACAGGACAGACAGACCCTGCCACCAGACAGGACAGGACAGACAGACCCTGCCACCAGACAGGACAGGACAGACCCTACCACCAGACCAGACAGGACAGACAGACCCTGCCACCAGAACAGACAGGACAGACAGACCCTGCCACCAGACCAGACAGGACAGACAGACCCTTCCACCAGACAGGACAGGACAGACCCTACCACCAGACCAGACAGGACAGACAGACCCTGCCACCAGACCAGACAGGACAGACAGACCCTGTCACCAAACAGGACAGGACAGACAGACCCTGCCACCAGACAGGACAGGACAGACCCTACCACCAGACCAGACAGGACAGACAGACCCTGCCACCAGACCAGACAGGACAGACAGACCCTGCCACCAGACCAGACAGGACAATCAGAGCCCTGTCACCAGACCAGACAGGACAGACAGACCCTGCCACCAGACAGGACAGGACAATCAGAGCCCTGCCACCAGACCAGACAGGACAATCAGAGCCCTGCCACCAGACCAGACAGGACAGACAGACCCTGCCACCAGACCAGACAGGACAGACAGACCCTGTCACCAGACCAGACAGGACAGACAGACCCTGCCACCAGACAGGACAGGACATACCCTACCACCAGACCAGACAGGACAATCAGAGCCCTGCCACCAGACCAGACAGGACAAACATACCCTGTCACCAGGCCGGACAGGACAGACCCTACCACCAGACCAAACAGGACAGACAGACCCTGCCACCAGCCTCCAGACCGGACAGGACAGACCCTACCACCAGACCAGACAGGACAGGACAATCAGGGCCCTGTCATCAGACCAGACAGTACTGTCCGACCCTGCTACCAGGCAGGACAGGACAATCAGACTTCTGCCACCAGACCGGACAGGACAGTCAGAGCCCTATCATCAGACCAGACAGAACAGTCAGACCTTGCCACAAGACAGGACAGACAGACCCTGCCATCAGACCAGACAAGACAGTCAGTCACTGACACCAGGTCAGATAGAACCGTCGGACCCCTGACAACAGACCAGACAAGACAGTCAGTCACTGACACCAGGTCAGATAGAACCGTCGGACCCCTGCCACCAGACAAGACAGGACAGACAGAGTCCCGTCACCAGACCAGACAGGGATGGTCGGACCCTGCCACCAACCCAGACAGGGCAGTCGGACCCTGCCACCAACCCAGACAGGGCAGTCGGACCCTGCCACCAACCCAGACAGGGATGGTCGGACCCTGCCACCAGACAAGACAGGACAGACAGACTCCCGTCACCAGACCAGACAGGGATGGTCGGACCCTGCCACCAACCCAGACAGGGCAGTCGGACCCTGCCACCAGACAGGACAGGACAGACAGACCCTGCCACCAGACAGGACAGGACAGACCCTACCACCAGACAAGACAGGACAGACAGAGTCCCATCACCAGACCAGACAGGGATGGTCGGACCCTGCCATCAGACAAGACAGGACAGACAGAGTCCCGTCACCAGACCAGACAGGGATGGTCGGACCCTGCCACCAACCCAGACAAGGCAGTCGGACCCTGATACCAGACAAGACAGGACAGACAGAGTCCCATCACCAGACCGGACAGGGATGGTCGGACCCTGCCACCAACCCAGACAGAGCAGTCGGACCCTGATACCAGACAAGACAGGACAGACAGAGTCCCATCACCAGACCAGACAGGGATGGTCGGACCCTGCCACCAACCCAGACAGGGCAGTCGGACCCTGATACCAGGCCATACGGCAATCAGGACCTTACCACAAATCAAACAGGAGCTACAAAATGGCTGGATGGAGGATCAGCTGGCAACTGGCCCGATAAGGCCGGGGACGAGCCACCTGGGCGGCCATGTCGGTGCATTGACGACACGTTAAACTCCCGGTCAAAATTCAGTCGTTGAACTGGAATTCATTGATTGGGGTGGTGGGGCCAGGGTTCACACAACAAGCTCTGCTTAGCAATAGAACCCTGGTTCATAAAGCCACCTCGGCAAGAATTCGGACTAAATTTTTCACAAAAAGGTCGGTGCGTATGGACATAAAAATGTTGGTGAAGACGAAATTATAATCGGATGGGGTAAATATCTACTCCAGCTGACCCTAGTTTTGTTATAAGTAGCCGTATATAATGACCTTACCACATTCATACGCGGCATAGGGAGGGGGGATGGATGTCATTCTCCACCGTGTTGGTGGCCGATAGGGAGGGGGAGATGGATGTCATTCTCCACCGTGTTGGCAGCCGAAGGTTCGCGTTCTCCCCGTGCAAATGTCGCGAAATTGGATGAAATGCACAATGGTTTTGGACTCGTTTGCTTTTTTTGAGCAGCTGCTAAGTCCGCCTCTGCACCACCTCTCCCCCGCTGAGTCCGCCTCTGCACCACCTCTTCCCAGCTGGCTCACAGTGGTTCACAATGCGCCTTCGTTCACGCAGTCTTCTTCCCTAAAGACGTACCGACAACTGGGTTCGTTGCCGTTGGCACATCATCGACAAACGGGACTTTTATCTACCAACTCTTACAGGCGGCAAATACCTTCACTCCGACAGCGCTGAGTGTTGACAACGACATCGTCTCAACCTAAAACGGATATTTCCTCTCCGAACCGGCACGATATTGCAAATAACCCGTTGAACTGACTCTGAAATACTAGGAGTGACATGGCCGATGTACTCCATCCCTGACTTTGCGATCGCATGTTCCTTTTCGCTAATGTTACCTGTTCTTAACTTTTCCGGTCAGATCCTCACACCCAGTCTCGGGGGTCTTTGTATGCCCCCATCTAATTTCCAAGCTAAGCGTTGCACGAAAACGAAAGTGGTGTCATCGGAAAGCGCTCGACGAGTAGGGTTTGAAACCACCCCAAGATGTTAGCCCCACCCCCAAAGTGACGTCACTAGGGGGGTCTATGTGATCACCACTGACATGTTTTTGGCTCTGGGGAATTCATTTTTGGGGGATTTGAGAAGAAAAAAATTATTTGAATCAGAAAAGGAAGGCAAAAATGGATCATGGCCCCATTTGTTTTTGCCCACCCAAAAATAAACATTTTATTTTTTTAATTTTCAAAATTGAGTTTTAGATTTTCTTTAATTTTATTTTTATAATGGGCACAACGGATCACAAAACGATGCTTCAAGTCAGCTTGCTCCCATAAAAATGCTTACTTTAGCCAGATTCTTCGATTTTAGCCGTTTGAGAAATATGCAAATCGAATACGTCATCAAAAACGAAAAAAATCAGCCATTTCTCCGGTGCGTTTCGTTGCATCCCAAAAGATAAGCAAACGCTGAAAGTTTCATTCAAATGTTTTATCCGTTAAAGCGTGACGACTGGTTGAACTTTTTGGACATGACCTCTCTCGACCTTGAATAACTCGTTGACCATAGATGACCTGACCTAAACATTTTCACACATCATGCCAACTTGATGTGGGAAAAGGCGTGCAAAATGTCGGCGAGCTACCGCGCGCCTTTTTTGTTCTCAATATTTGCAGAAAATCTCGGGAGGGGGGGCTAAAAAAAACCTAGACCGGGTTAAAGACGATGAAGGATTTCCTGTCAGCAGAACAAGAGCACTCAAGATCAGCTTTGCACGATCCCTCTCTGTCTATCTGTCTATATATGTGTCTCCGTATCTATTTCTCTCCCCCTCCTCTCTCTCCTTCTCAAACTTTGCATCAGGCCCCTGCATCTTTTTGATTAACCACAAGAGCCTTGTTCTGCGCTACAATGCATTTAATATCCTGCTAAAATCCACCACACATGGCAGCTGCTGCTCGGCTGCTCCTGCTCGGCTGCTCGGCTGCTCCTGCTCGGCTGCTCCTGCTCGGCTGCTCCTGCTCCGCTGCTCCTGCTCGGCTGCTCCTGCTCGGCTGCTCCTGCTCCGCTGCTCCTGCTCGGCTGCTCCTGCTCGGCTGCTCCTGCTCCGCTGCTCCTGCTCCGCTGCTCCTGCTCGGCTGCTCCTGCTCCGCTGCTCCTGCTCGGCTGCTCCTGCTCGGCTGCTCCTGCTCGGCTGCTCCTGCTCCGCTGCTCCTGCTCGGCTGCTCCTGCTCCGCTGCTCCTGCTCCGCTGCTCCTGCTCCGCTGCTGCTGCTCGGCTGCTCCTGCTCGGCTGCTCCTGCTCGGCTGCTCCTGCTCGGCTGCTCCTGCTCGGCTGCTCCTGCTCGGCTGCTGCTGCTCGGCTGCTCCTGCTCGGCTGCTCCTGCTCGGCTGCTCCTGCTCGGCTGCTCCTGCTCGGCTGCTCCTGCTCGGCTGCTCCTGCTCCGCTGCTCCTGCTCGGCTGCTCCTGCTCCGCTGCTCCTGCTCCGCTGCTGCTGCTCGGCTGCTCCTGCTCGGCTGCTCCTGCTCGGCTGCTCCTGCTCGGCTGCTCCTGCTCGGCTGCTCCTGCTCCGCTGCTCCTGCTCGGCTGCTCCTGCTCCGCTGCTCCTGCTCGGCTGCTCCTGCTCGGCTGCTCCTGCTCGGCTGCTCGGTCAGATATCCCACACCTACCAGCCAGCAGCTGGCGCAGTATTCCTCAGTTCCCATGTGTTCTCCTGAGTGGATGGAGTTATTCCTGGAAGGCTGCTTGCTGTTGACAATGTCCCGGATGACGCAGTATTCCTCAGTTCCCGTGTGTTCTCCTGAGTGGATGGAGTTATTCCTGGAAGGCTGCTTGCTGTTGACAATGTCCCGGATGACGCAGTATTCCTCAGTTCCCGTGTGTTCTCCTGAGTGGATGGAGTTATTCCTGGAAGGCTGCTTGCTGTTGACAATGTCCCGGATGACGCAGTATTCCTCAGTTCCCGTGTGTTCTCCTGAGTGGATGGAGTTATTCCTGGAAGGCTGCTTGCTGTTGACAATGTCCCGGATGACGCAGTATTCCTCAGTTCCCATGTGTTCTCCTGAGTGGATGGAGTTATTCCTGGAAGGCTGCTTGCTGTTGACAATGTCCCGGATGACAATGTCCCGGATGACGCAGTATTCCTCAGTTCCCGTGTGTTCTCCTGAGTGGATGGAGTTATTCCTGGAAGGCTGCTTGCTGTTGACAATGTCCCGGATGACGCAGTATTCCTCAGTTCCCATGTGTTCTCCTGAGTGGATGGAGTTATTCCTGGAAGGCTGCTTGCTGTTGACAATGTCCCGGATGGAGTTATTCCTGGAAGGCTGCTTGCTGTTGACAATGTCCCGGATGACGCAGCTTGCTGCGGTGGACGGTTTGTTGGCCCAGTCTGTGTCCAGGCGACGAGATTCAGCCGGTAAAGGCATCTTCAGCGCCTGGCCTTACACTCACACGTGCGACTCTTGTTTATCGTCACGGTACGTGTCTCCGCCTGGTGACCATTGGCTGATGTCTAGCGGTCCTTAGCGGACCATTTGACACAGTGACATTAGCCTGCAACCCGACTGGCTCTTAACCAAACATGAACTCAGTTTCTGGTAACTTACATTATTGAGAATATTTCCAGCCACAAGCATTCTTACACCTGAAATGTGCCAGGTCGAACAAAGCAGCGAAATGCCTTTCCGTGAAAGCTGTAGGCTATCGACGTTCCTTGAAACTTCCGTAGTGTTGTCCAGGTCCTGATATTTGCGTCCGTAAATCCAAATAACTAACAGGTGGTGTATGCACAGGTGATGTATGCATGTGGTGTATGCACAGGTGATGTATGCAGGTGGTGTATGCACAGGTGATGTATGCACAGGTGATGTATGCACAGGTGATGTATGCAGGTGGTGTATGCACAGGTGATGTATGCACAGGTGATGTATGCACAGGTGATGTATGCAGGTGGTGTATGCACAGGTGATGTATGCATGTGGTGTATGCACATGTGATGTATGCAGGTGGTGTATGCACAGGTGATGTATGCACAGGTGATGTATGCACAGGTGATGTATGCAGGTGGTGTATGTACAGGTGATGTATGCACAGGTGATGTATGCACAGGTGATGTATGCAGGTGGTGTATGCACAGGTGATGTATGCACAGGTGATGTATGCACAGGTGATGTATGCAGGTGGTGTATGCACAGGTGATGTATGCATGTGGTGTATGCACATGTGATGTATGCAGGTGGTGTATGCACAGGTGATGTATGCACAGGTGATGTATGCACAGGTGATGTATGCACAGGTGACGTATGCACAGGTGATGTATGCACAGGTGATGTATGCACAGGTGATGTATGCAGGTGGTGTATGCACAGGTGATGTATGCATGTGGTGTATGCACAGGTGATGTATGCAGGTGGTGTATGCACAGGTGGTGTATGCACAGGTGATGTATGCACAGGTGACGTATGCACAGGTGATGTATGCACAGGTGATGTATGCACAGGTGATGTATGCAGGTGGTGTATGCACAGGTGATGTATGCATGTGGTGTATGCACAGGTGATGTATGCATGTGGTGTATGCACAGGTGATGTATGCACAGGTGATGTATGCACAGGTGATGCATACACAGGTGATGTATGCATGTGGTGTATGCACAGGTGATGTATGCATGTGGTGTATGCACAGGTGATGTATGCATGTGGTGTATGCACAGGTGATGTATGCAGGTGATGTATGCACAGGTGATGTATGCAGGTGATGTATGCAGGTGATGTATGCACAGGTGATGTATGCATGTGGTGTATGCACAGGTGATGTATGCATGTGATATATGCACAGGTGATGTATGCAGGTGATGTATGCACAGGTGGTGTATGCACAGGTGATGTATGCATGTGGTGTATGCACAGGTGATGTATGCATGTGGTATATGCACAGGTGATGTATGCAGGTGATGTATGCACAGGTGGTGTATGCACAGGTGATGTATGCAGGTGGTGTATGCACAGGTGATGTATGCAGGTGGCGCATTTCTTGTAGCATGCTCCAACTCAGTGTTCAACAGGTTTCAGGTCTGATATCGGAATGCATATCTGACATCATATCTTCCGTAATAAATCGGACACTTCCGCTGCCGCAGGCCGAAAGACGGGACTAGAAGGCAGGAGATCTGATGTAGCTTATCACGTCTGTCAGTGGAGAGTTGATTTCTTGGCCAGTTAGTTATTTGGGCTTTAGGGCGCATAGACTACATAGGTCACATAGGATTTCTTGGCCAGAAAAAATGGTCGTCATAAAGAGAACGTTCCCTCGCCTGCCTTGTGGTCACCGTGGCAAACGCCGGGAAATTCAGCGCTACTTAGTTGCAAGCCAATAGCACTTACAGGGCGAGGCTAATGGTCTGAAGGCCCATGTGTCAGCATTATGTTCAGCACAATTTGATACAGATTGGTGGAGAGACTTGCCTGGGCCGACCGGGGTGTCAAGGACACATCCAGAGGTATGTCCTTGAGAGGATACTTTTAGGATGACCAGAACCACGAACAGGTGACTTCGTATACGTCATTTGCAATAAAGTCCGGACATGCCTGGGGACCATCCTCCCTCCCTGCTTGCTTGCTACCTTCTCGATGTGCCACTGCGTGGCGTGGACTGTCGCGACGACCTCTGGGTAGACACTGTACAAGACGCTGGCTTCATACATGGAGCAGACTTTCTGGGATTGTCAATGCACTATATTCTTGAAAGTCGAGCGAGCACTGGTCATTAACCTGCATGAAGAATCGGACTGAGACACTTCCTCGAAACGCTGGTGGATATGCTGCTGCGCGTGGAGTGGGATGGGCGAGGCCACGTGAAATCGTAGGACATATTCAGCTGATGACAATATGTGGAAGTCAGGTGTCTCACAGCGAATGAATCTCAAGCGGAATGACGAATATAAAATTAATCAAGGATAGTGCAGTGCCTTCCATACAGCTGCCCATGACAAAACTTCTGCAGGCTGGCGCAAGTAGAAATCTCAACCGATTTTTTATTCGCTGCACCAGCCTTAGTTTGCCATTCATACTCGTCGAACCATACATTGTCCTTACTGATCGTGGTTTAGGGGCGAATCGACTGCATGGGTTATATAGCGTCCTTACTGATCATCAAAAGAGCATGAACATGACATACCCTAATACGTACGGCATTGCACGCAACCTGATATGAATGGACACGTTCAAAACCAGCCCAACCACGGTCACTTATACATCATTCCAACAAGCATCCACATAAGCAAGTATTTCCCCATGCACTTCATGCTTTGGAATTCCGAAATTAACGTGGAAAACGACACTTATTAAGTATCTTGGCTTGAGCTTCTTAATTCATTCGAAAGAAGCTTCACACCATACAACTGTAATAGATGTGAATTTGTCATTGCAGTTGATTCGTGATATTAGTGTTATATCACAATCTTGGTATGAGATACGGTGTTGTTTCTCTGTAATTATTAACTTTTCCCGCACTTTTCCCATGAAATTATCAAATTGTTTCACGTCATCAGAGGTTTTGACATCTTCGCCTGCTACTCTCCACTGGATGTAAAAATGAACTGCAGGAAACTAACTACCCACGGGCATGAAACCGGTCATATTACCGCGGGACACCAATTCAGCGCCGTGCGCCGTACCAGAGCGACGACGGCGCCCCCTGATGCGACGCCAGAGCCTCTGGCGGCCGCAGTCGATACTTACTGATAGCCTTGCCCTCCCTCCAGTGCGTGATCTTCAGCGTAGACGGTGCAGCGGACACCTGCCTCACGCCCGGCTTGATCGCCTGCCGTAGTACTCGCGCGGCAATTGCAGAGTACTGCAGGTAGCTGCAACCAGAAGACTGTCAGTCATAACTGAAGGCCAATATGTGCAGCAATGAAAGTGCCAACAGAGTGGAGGTTTTGCACATCAATTTGAGTGCCATGCATAGTCACTCATGAAAATTACTGGTGGAAAGGATGTTCACCTGGCTTGAAAAAAAAAAAAAAACCAGTGTACTCTGTGAACTCCATGCATTCCAATTTTTAGTCATGATCCACCACATATTGAGGTGAAGTTGCATTCTTGCAATGCTCCTCAAAAACCCTATGTCAACATTCAATTGATTCTTGAATGAAATGGTAGGTTTTTTTCTTAAAAAAGTATACTTCTCTGTTCCATGGCAGAAAATGGACAAAATCATGTTTTTTATGCAATATGCACATATTTGGTTCACTGCATAACTTTTCCAAGCCTTTCTTTGGCAAGGGGATTTATGGTTGCATAAACTGCAGTGGATATGCAGCTTTTCTTTGGCAAAGGAAATACAATATGAGAAGAGATATGGCTTTCATCACATCTTAAAATTATTCCAGGGTGGTGAATCTGTTTGCATTGGGGCTTAGTTTATGTAATTTGTACTGGCATATTCAATATTTGCACTTTGTGCATGCTGGTGAATTGTTGCCAAAGAGCAATAATATTGCACTATTTCTTTGATATGCAGCATTTGCAATGAATTGCATTAAACAGCATTTAATATTTTACTAACAAAATGATAAGGTAATTCCAGATGACTAGAATTCAGCACAAGGCACTAAATCCAGATAGGCAGTGACATTTATCCATACCAATTTGGCACAAAGGATATGTAGCTATGATTGCATACAGATAGGCATCTTAATGCATAAACATGCATATACACATACATCCCAATGGTACATTATGTGCAAAACAATCATCTCACTATAATTTTATAGTTTTCAAACATGTATTGCTATGCTCCAAAAGTTTATGTCTATATATATATATATATATATATATATATATATGTGCATATGTGTGTATGCATATCCAATAAGGAACAAAACTACTTTTGCATGCCATAGAAGAGCCATGAATAGCCATCAGATTTTGATAATCCCCAAAGGTCTTATGAGCACTGTATGATGCCAAAATGAACATTTCCATCATATTCTTCAATATCCTGTATTAAAATTAATTGACACAATTCCACCACAAATACACTGGATGTGTAGATATATGGCAGGGGTAGGGGTGCATTGACTGAGCCAGTCATGCAGCATATGAAGATATATACATGTATGCATAAAATGATTTTAGCAATCACATCTTACCAGATATGCACCTATGAAATCTTCTTCTTTTTTTTAATATTAATCTGTACCTATAACAGTTTCCACTGCCATTTGATGTACATGTCACCCAGCATGATGTGCTTTAAGACTGTCCAATGCCTAATACATCACTCTTCTCCTTTAAAATATCCAGCTCCACCAACACCAATGCCAACATACCTATATACCTATGTAGCATGACAACTCTTTCAATTGCCTTCACCTGCATGCTTGTAAGATACTTGTCTTTGCATCATAAATCACCAAATTATATTTGATAAAATACTTGCACACCTATATATCGTATAAGCCTCTCTACATCAGCAACCAATGGAGAAATTTGCCAGATGATCAGCATGATTAAGCTGATTCACATTGCAATACCTACCCAGCATCCTACATTTCCGTCATTCAGGTGAGTGCCAAGACTATTCAAATATACAGTAAATGGGTACCCAAGTAGGTGCAAAGACAAATATCACCTTGTCTGACCATATTCCTCACTCTAAAGAACCATGACAACACTGAGTCGCATCTCATACATTTTCTGGTGGGCATACCAATATTTTAATATCAACTTACCACACTGACATACAAGTACAAGTAGGTATTACATACAAGTAGGTACCTACCTAGGTACCTATCAACCTACCTAGGTACCTAGGTAGGTACCTAGGTAGATACCTAGGTAGGTATCTAGGTAGGTAGGTACCAAGGTAGGTAACTAGGTAGGTACCTACCTAGATAGGTACCTAGGTAGATAGGTACCTACCAAGGTAGGTAGGTAGGTACTTGTCTGGCATAAGAATAGGGGGCTTGTTTTTCTGTATTCCAGGGAGGGTTGATCGACAGGGAGGAGTTGGGAGTTGGGAGGAGTTTGAAATTGTTGAGTGTGTTATGCAATAGCAAGTGAGTCTCTTATTAAGTCTAAACACTTTATAACTTTATATAGGGTGTACCTAGCAGTGGATTCAGCACCTTCCTTTGGGATGTGATACTGATGAGGTTGTGTATGGTAGCACAATGGGTATGATGGGAGGAGTTTGCAATTGTTGAGTGTATTATGCAATAGCAAGTGAGTCTCTTATTAAGTCTGAACGCTTTATGAATTTGTGTGGGGTGTGCCTAGCAGTGGATTTGGCACCTTCCTTCGGGATGTGATGCTGATGAGATTGTCTATGGTGGCACGATGGGTATGATGGGAGGAGCTTGTGATTGTTGAGGGTGTTATGCAGTAGCAAGTGAGTGGTGCTAGATAGGCTGGGATATATATCTTCCTAGGAACTTGGGATAAGGGATTGATTGGGGTGAGAGTATGTACATTTATAGTACTTTTTCTGGATAGGCTTAACCCAGATGGGTCCCTGTGGCTCTTATTAAGCCTTAATACCTACTTTATGACTTTATGACTTTATGTCAAATCCCATTTTAGAACCTATACAAAAGCAACTTACTTCAATCCCGCTTGCCTCCAGTAAGTCATTTTGGTGTTTGTTGCTGTTGACGCCGGAACTAGTATCCCTCAGTTCTAGATGAAGCTGCCGAATCCACCACAGTCGAAAAGGAGGAGAAAAAGTGAGGAGCTGCTGAGGCTGCTGAGGAGCCCGAAGAGGTGGGTGATGGAAGAAATGGGACCCAATGCAAAAGAAAAATATATTCTGGAAGCATTTGGCAATATAAGATGGTTTTGTTTTAATGTATTTAAAGCAGGAAAAGCTATTAACCTCATGTAAATTAATTAATTAATCATTCTCGCAAAATTTGGTACTTCAATTAGTAACATATTTGGCATATTCAACGAACTTTTGTAATGTTCATGACAACTTGTTTTCAGGTCAAGAAGTCACAGGGACAGAATGTCCGAAACAAATAATGTCCAAACATCAGAATGTCGAACAACAAATTGCGGATTCAAAGTGTTAAATATCCAATTATGCGGTAACTGACTAAACCCCCAAAGGGTTACATGTTAATTCTCGAGCTGCTTTGCACTTGGGCATTCCGATGCTTAGGCATTTTGTTTAACCCAAGTACCCTAAGATATGCTACACTGAAGTCAGGGGCGTCGCCACCGTGGGGGGGGAGGAGGCAGCGGGGAAGTCCACCCCCCTGCCGTGAGACTGGGGAGAGGCCCCCCTGAAATTTGAGCAGGCTCCTATCCGGAAGTGCACAGGGGAAAAAGGTGAGCAAGGAGGCCGAAGAGACAGAAGATCAAGCTGTCAAGGAGGCCCCAATACTGGCAACGAGGCCCCCAGGGAATCTAATCAGATCCCTATAAGAGACGTAGGACAGATATTGGGAGGAGGCCCCCAGGATGAAAAGGATGCCACCGAGACGGGCAAGAAGCCACCCAGGTTAGACAAGAAGGCTGCCGATCGGTGGCAGGATATTCTTAATTTGGAAAACGAGGCCTCCAAAGATGGAAGAGGAGGCCCTTACAATAGAAAATAAGGAATGATAGGAGATATTTTTCCGGACGCAAGAGGGAGTCCCAAGATGGGTAAGAAGGGCTCCGCAGGAATGAGAGAAGTCCACTGAGACTAGACAGATGAGGCCCATATTTTGAAAGAGGAGGATCCTAGAAGAGAAGATTTGGGACTATGACGCAAAAGCACCCTGCTGAGAGGATAATGAGGCTCCAAACACAGATGAGGAGGCCCCTAAGACGTGAGAGGACGCCCCTAATTTGAAAAAGAAGTCACCTAGGAGAGGATAGGAGGCCGCAGAAATCAAGAGAGTGCCAACAATTGGCACGAAGGCCCCCAGGATCGCAAAGGAGGCCCCAATACGGGAAGGGAGGCCCCAGAAAGTGAGAGGAGGCCCCAGAAATCAAGAGAGTGCCAACAATTGGCACGAAGGCCCCCAGGATTGCAAAGGAGGCCCCAATAAAGGAAGGGAGGCCCCAGAAAATGAGAGGAGGCCCTGGAAGGATATGAGGTGAGGTTTCGGAGACGCAAAAGCAGGCCCTAAAACGGGCAATGTTCCACCAAGATAGAAAATGATGATCCAGAAACGTGGCAGGAGGCACCTAATTCGGAAGAGGATGACACAAGATTGGAAATGAGACCCCGTGATGAATTATGAAGCCCCTAAAATTGGAGAGAAAGGCCATTAGATAGGAGGGATGGCTCCCAGGCGAGAAAGAAGGCTTCAAGACGGGTAAGAAGGTCCCCAGGAAATGACAAGGCAGCTGAGATAGGAAAGGTTGCCTGTAATTTGGAAGAGGAGGCACCTGGGAGAGAAGATGAGTCCACCAGGAGATAAGAGGCCACCCTTAAAATGGGCAAATATCGAATCATAACGCAGCGCAGGAGGCCCCAGACGTGAGACAAGGCCCTAAATTGACAAAGAAGGCTCCTAGAAGAGGAAATGAGGCCCCTGCCGGACTCGAGAGGAGTCCCTCAAGACGGAGTAGGAGTTCTCCAGGGCCGAATGAGTCCCCGAAGACTGGAAAGAGTTCCCAGGAAATGAGAGGAGGCCCTTAAGATGGGAGTGGTAGCAGGTATGGAAGGAGGTGAGGTTTCCAAAATTTAAAATCCCCTCAAGACGTGTAAGGCTTTGCCAGGACAAAGGAGGAGGCCCACGGGGCGTGGCAGGAAACCCCTAATTTGGCAGAGAATGCCCCTGGAACATGAGAGGAAGCCCCATGCCAAGTTAAAGGGGCCCCAGGATGTAGGAGGAGGCCCTCCAAGACGGCAGAGGAGGACTATTGAATATGGACGGGGGTAGGACACACGAGGAGACATCAAAACCGGTAAAGGGGCTCCAGGAAATGAGACGAGACCCCTAAGACGCGAGAGGAGGCGTATAATTTGCAAGAAGAAGCCCCTAATGAATGGTAGGAGTCGTGCCGGGGTACTTGAAAATCACGATATGGGCCCCAAATGATCCGCCCGGGGCCCCTGAAAATCACGCTGAGCCTGGGGTTTCAAAAAGTCACGCCCGGACCATGAAAATCGCGTTAGTGGCACGACAGGTCGTATCGTTTCCCAACAGTCTCATTGGGACACAGATGAAGCCCGGGAAACGAAAAGCAATCCGGACATGGATAATCACTCTCGGGCCCCAACAATGACGCCCAAGCTTCCAAAACGTATTGGACCCCCAAAAAGTGTCGAGATCGTTAATCTCACGCCAGGGATCCAAGCAAATGACGTTTGGACACAAAAGATTACATTGGACCTAAAAATGTCGCGTCGTAGACCTTGGAAGTCACACTGGGGCCCAAATGGTCGCGCCAGAGCCCCAAAAGTTGTAGCTGCCCCCCCAAAATCAATTCTCAACCGGAATGTCAATCTGCGGCCTCAAAAATTGGGTCAAGGTCCCCCAAAAAACCATTGGGCACCGGAAAAAAACTTGTCATGGCACCGAAGAAAAACCGCACCGGGAGACCGAAGAATCGTACCGGGACCCGAAAATATCACATAAGGACCTTTAAAGAAATATAACTCGATGTCCAAAAAGTTCACACCGAGACTCGATCGAATCGACCCCAGCACCGGAAAATTAAGAGCAGGTCCAGAAAATAATTACCCGGAGGGCCTTTATACCCCGAAAGGTGCCATCGACTGAAAAAATAAACTCCTTCGATGGCCGCAGTTGCATATCAAAGGGGCAAGTTCCCCCTCCCTCGTAAGAGGGATAAGCTCCCAAGAATCGTGCCGCGGCCCCCAAAAGTCGCGCTGGGGCCACTAAAATTCGCCTCGGTCCACCAGAATTCACGCAGGGGCTCCAAATAACTACGGCGGGCCCCAGAAAACTCGCTCCGAGGGCCGAAAATATGCGACAGGAGCCGCCAAGATCGCTTTGGGGCCACAGCTAAGTACAACGTGCCCCGCAAACTCGAACCGGTCCACCCAAATATCGCGCTCGAGACCCACAATTCCCATCGGTAGTCCGAAAAAAATTTGGTCTGGGCATACAAAAATTCACGTCGGGGCTTCCAGAAATTGGCGTCTAGGACCCACATAAGCACGGTGTGAGCCCAAAAATCGCATCTATATACGAAAAAAAATCAAGCCGGATCCCTTCCAAATAAGGAGGGATTCCCAAAAAATAAATGTCCGGGTCAGGAAAATGGCTCTGGAGTACCGATCATATCATCAGATGTCTTCACAAATCGCGTACGGCCCCGAAAAACATACCGGAGCTCGAAAAATCGAGGTAGATACAAAAACATGGCGCCAGGGCCTCGAAAATCAGGCCGGGATTCGGACTTTTAAAACAAAATTTCCGAAGAGATCCACAAAGATCGCGTTGAGCCCAGAAAACTGGCGTTGGGTCCTCGAAACCACGCGCCTGGGCGCGATAAGTCGCGCTGGGACCAAGAAAAATCGCACCGAAGCCCCAAAATCGTATTGGGCCCCATAAATGTGCGTCAGAAGCCCCAAATAAACACAGCGGGACCCTAAGAGCATAACGGAGGCCGAAAATGCAACTGGTCTTCCAAAGCGCACAGTCTCGCAAAAAGCGACAGGGCCTTAAAACATGCTTTGCAGCCCAAAATAAACATACCAGGAGCTCTAAAAAAAATATACCGGAAGCTTTCAAGGCACACAGGGGTCATGCAACCGCACACGGGCTTGAAAAAGAGGCTGGGGCCGCGAAAAGCAACATGGTCCCAAAACAAACAGAAAGAACGGGCACTAAATAAACATATCGGATCTTTGAAAACACCCCGACACCTAAAAAAATTATCGGTGCACAAAAAAAGGAACAAAACCCTAAAACGTGCATGGGTTTCGAACATGTGTTCGACCCCGAACACAAATGGATTGGAGCCCTAAGACACATCCATAGACAAAGAAAGACGGAAGGGGTCCAAAAAGGAACACTGAGATAGGGCCTCGGTTCGGTAGCCAATCTGGTAGCGTGTTTAATCAAAGATATGAGGTGCATCAAAGCTCAGCGGGTATCCGCATTTCTTAACCACCATAAAATGTGGGAAGTATGGAACTGATGATCGAATTTAATTAATAGAATTTTCGCAGCGAACGCCCATACGAAGCATTCCGTCCCATCAAAGTGTGGCGAATGCGCCGAATGCGCAAGATGGGTGTGCACGTGCACGAACGTTGGCGTCGTGGCGACCGGGCGCCATGAACTGGAATGTCTGAAATTGGGAAATTTTACATTTTTAAGTGATTTGCATAGGTCTAATTTCAGCAGTGTGAGGTGACTTATCAAGGGATACTAAAAAGAAAACCTTGGAACAGGGTGGTGGAGTTAGGGTTCAAATCCGACGAATCAGAAACGATAGTGATAGATTAGGCCCCTCCACAGGGCAATTCAGTTCGTCACTAATAATTTCATTTAAAAAGGTCCGCTTTGACAAAATAGTGGTGGAAATCTGAGCTCTTTTTTAATGGGGTAGGTGGGCCCCCTCCAAATACTTTTGCCCCTCCCCTTAACGCAAATATATCCCCTAAACGCCACTGGTCCCCGAATAATTTTCAGAATCATACACCCATGGGGTAAAGCCGGCATTGAGGGGGCAAATTCCCCCTCACAAGCATACAAAACAATACCGATGCCCAGATAAAATAGGAGGAATGATGCTATTAAATGCATTTTCTTCCTACAAACTTGTCTTCTGTGATTACAGCCTGCATGATTAGAGCTTCCCAGCTTCAATGCCTTTTCAACGACGTCCTTTACAAAACGGTACAGCACAGCGAAACCATGGGCGTGACGGCGTGGAATTTGATGGTTTTGCATTATTTATGCATTGCCATTTATTTATTGTTGTATTGTCATTTATGCATTGTTGTTCAATGCTTGTTCTTGCTGTGAATTTATTCGCCGAGGATTTATTATTTTAGCTTGTGTGCCAGGTGCCTTGCAGCCAGCACCAAATGTTATTTTTTTAAAATCAATAAATCCCTAAGATGGCGATCAGAAAACCAATTCAATCCATTTCTCGTTGTCACCTTCGCGAAAATGTCGTCCTAGGACTGAGAAATGATCGTTTGAGCTTGCTTATGACATCAAGCTGGTGGGAATGACTAACAGTATTGATGAATCTAGCTATATTCAGTTCGGCTTGGTGGACATAGAAGTGGGTTGATCAATGGGAGATATATTTAAGATAGCTTAGCACCAGCCCCGCCAGCTCGCTGCAATCTAGAGGCCAGCGGGAAGATTCTTCTGGTCGAGAAAGCATTAAAACATTGGTTTGTTTTGGCACTTGGGTATTTATCCACATATTACATATTTATGCCCTGGTATGGCTCAGTTCTTAGCGAAAAAAAAGAAGATTTTTGCTATTGCGTTTTGCGTAAATAATCCACCATGCTAAGAGCAAACAAGACATCAATATGAAATCATGTTTCCCATTCTGGAACCATAATAAGAGCCTAAAAAACAATAGGAAGCCCTAACACAGTGCAGGCCCCTTTCGGGGAGCAGGAGGCCCCCTTTCAACATTGCCCCCCCCTCCGGAAGAATTTCGTGGCGACCCCACTGACTAAGGTACTTTTTTTGCTAGACATCACTATGTAGCAGTACGAAGCAAAATAAACCTCCAAAGCTGGCGATGTCATGGTTGATATGCGCCCGAATATTATATCTTACTGTTTTATTTCTTTCGATGAAAGATATTGATGAATAATTCAATGAAGCAAATTTTTTCATTTGCTCCTAGAAGTATTCAAATAGTTTGGCATGCGGAGGGCGTGACGTGACCTCACCGTTGACGTCACACCTTCCTTGCAAGATCTAAGTAGCTACCAAGCGTTGACGTCACCTGTAGATCGTCGATTTGTGTGGTGTGCTAGGTGGGTGGGTAACGGTTATTATAGGGCTGACTGTCGGCTATTTCATCATGACAAGGAGTTGCGGGCAGGGCATGTATTTCTATTCGAAGGCGGTGGTGAGTCCACCCAGTCGTGACCTTGGCTTCGTGAATATTTCCACAGGTATTGATCGCACTTGTCGTCGTGTACAAGTACAAGTACAATGTGATATAATCATGAGTAATGACTGCAAGCGTCCATCCTTGAAGTGACTCCGCGCGGCCGGGGCGTTGCCCAAGGGACCGCGCTACACTTCCTGAAACAAAGGCAGACGACTGATTGAAGTGGAGCAGAGGTCGTGGGGTCATGTGATCATGGGGTCATGTGGGACGGGCAGCAGACATGCCTCGGCACCTCCTGGGGAAGCGTTCACGATGGAGACGCCAATTGCGAGAGAGTTGAGGACAAGGGGACATGTGAACACTTGTTGGGGACGCCAATTTCGAGAAGGGCGAAGACGAGAAATCAGTGAGCTCTTGTTCACGACGTGGGGAATGCGGTCCCGCGATTCTTTCGCGTTGTAATTGTTGCTCTTCAGACTACATTACCACACGGGTTGGAGGGGACTGACGAATAAATTTTGCGGACCAGTGGAAGCCACATCGGACCAGATCAACCCAACTCGGTTGGAAAGTCGGCGATGTCGACTTTCAGCGTGCTGAAGAAATGCGAGGGATGGACCGGACACCCGCCTGTCCCTTCCTGATCCGGCAGTGGCTGCACTGAAAACAATGGCATTAAGCCTACTGGGAGTGCGGCGACACTGCTGAAGTTGGATGGCGGTGGACGATGCGCCGTATCGGAGGTGCATCATAACTCCCACAGTTCATAACCTCCACATCTCAAAACATCCACAAATTGCACATGCTCAAAGCGATGTTGGATGACGGTGGTCGATATGCCGTATCGGCGGTGAATCATAACCTGCGCAGCTCATAACCTCTACAGTTCATAACCTCCAAAATTCATAATTCTCAAAGTGATGTTGGATGGCGGCAGTCGGTATGTCGTATCAGAGGTGCATCATAACCTCCACAGCTCATGACATCCACAAATTAAACATGCCCAAAGTGAAGTTGGATGGCGGTGGTCGATATGCCGTATCGGCCGACGGCTTCTAAACACAGCCGGCGGCTCTGAACCCAGCCGTGTGCCGACGTTTCGGCCGTAGACTTTCTCCGGCGCGAGTCGTACGGCTGCACCTTCTTCTTTGTTCTTCTTATGAGTTGTTTCCCCAACCTGTCACCAGTGTCACCAGTGCGGTCGTGACCGATGCTATGCTTGGTCAGTTCCGGCACGGCAGCGACCGTTCGGCCGTCTCCTGTTGTGCCCATGTACATGGGGGCATTCCGCCGTTATACGAGGTGTCACCATTGCACATGTAGGGCAGGTGCGAGTAGCGTCGCCAATCTCTCACGCCGATTGGTCGCGGGCGAAGAATAGCGACAGGTGAGACTCGAACCCACAATCTTTCGATTGTGAGACGAGCATCTTACCCCTAGACCACTCGTCCCCTCATTTTGACGCATCCCAATTCGTGTGTGTGTGTGTGTGTGTGTGTGTGTGTGTGAGTTTTACCAGCCTGCCACCGTGTGGTGATGTCGGCTGTCTCTGGTAGTGTGTAGATGAATGTGGTGGTGGGTTGTGGTTAATGGAACGACGTAGTCGGGGGTAGAAGGAATAGGATAGGTTAGGTTGACTTGAAGTAAGGTGCCGTAGTTTGAAGGTAACAGAGTAGAGATGGGTAGAGGTGTGATGGGCTGTCCTGAAGTTGAGGCTGTAGGTTGTTCTGATGGTGAAGAAGGCGCAGTAGTGAAGAATGACGAGAAGAGAAGCCAGTCCGGACGGTGCTGCTTGGGGTATGGGGTGCAGAGGGGGGGGTCATCGCCGTTTGGAGTGAACATTGCAAGAAAACATATAGGCACTTAGGGATCATGGATTTTTTTTTCTCATTCATTTATGTATGTATGTGTACGCATATGTTGATGATTTTTTTTTCTTGCACTGTTTTTTTCCCATCCATGTCTCTTTTGTTCCTATTTTTGTTTTTGTTCTTTCTTTTTTATTTTTTTCCCCTTCACAGTTGCTCTAATATGCGTGTTGTTGAAAGGAAGTGGGAGATCTGTTCGTGTAATGTTGGGTGTTCATCGTTGAGAAGAGTGGTGAGGTTTAGGGGGAGGTTGTTTATGGTGCAGTAGTTTGTGATGTGTTGTCTTTGGTTGTTGTACTTGGTGCAGTATATGAGAATGTGTTTGATTGTGAGTATTCGGTGACATGTTGTGCATTCAGGTCGTGGTTGTTTTAGAATGAGGTAGGAGTGTGTGAGTGCTGTGTGTCCGATGCGAAGTCTTGTCAGTATCCTTTCTTTGAGTCTGGTGTTCTGATTGATGGTGTGCCAATGTTCGTGTTTTGGATGTATATCGTGGAGTTGTGTTCCTGTTCTGTCCCATGTTTGTTGAATGTGTTTGTTGATTGCCTGGTGTATTGTGGGGTAGTAATCGGATTGTGAGAGTGGGCAGTTTGTGATTTGTTGTAGTGTTGGGGCTATGTTTGCTTCGGTGTCTGCATGTTCGTTGCTTTGTATGTTTGTGTGGCTTGGTATCCAAAGGAGGAGTGGTTGTTGTCGAACGTTTAGTTTGTTATGTATGTGCAGTATTTGGGGATGAGGGGGTGTTTGAAAGTGGTGTAGGGTGTTATGCTTTGTATTGCTGATTTTGCGTCTGTGGCTATGATGCTGTGTTCTATGTTTGTGTTGTAGATGATACAATAGGCCGAATATATTGCATATATTTATGATGTGTAGGTGGATGCTGTCTCCGGCAGACGGGCACGTAAGATGACCCGGGGCGGTGCTTGTCCGGTATACAGCACCGCCGCTGAGCCCGTCTGTTGTGCGTGTGATTTGGAGCCGTCTGTGTAAATGATGTTGCAATTTGCGTATTGTGATATTAATTGTAGGAAAAGTTGTATTTCTGCATCTGTGTATGTTCGTTTTGGTTTGTCTATTAGGAAGTGTGCTGTGGGGGTTTGGTGTTTCCACCATGATTTAGGTGGTGGGAGTGGTTTTGAGGTGGGGAGTGCGAGGTGTAAGTTTCTTCCGTGTTGTTGAATGCGGCATCCTATTGTGATTTTGAATGATACTTTTTTCATGAGTTGGTGTCTGCGTTTCGAGCGGATTTGTAATGCCTTGGTGCATGGGTGTTGGCTAGTGAGTTGCGTTTTGTAGTGGTATCTGAGTAGTGCTTCTGTGCGTCTGTGTTGCAGTTCTGGTATGTGGTTGTATATGTGGAGAGCGAGGGAAGGTGAGGTTGTGTATGCTCCTGTGGCTATCTTTAGGCATTGGCGTTGAAGAGAGTCTAGGAGTTTCAGGTTTGATTTAGCTGCGCTTTCGAAAAGTGTTGATCCGTATTCCATGACTGGTCGAATGATGGATTTGTATAAGGTCAGTAGTGAATTTCGGTCTGATCCCCAATCTGTGCCGGATAGTGCTCGTAAGATGTTTATTCTTTTGGATGCGCGTTTTTGGATGTTTAGTATGTGTGGTTTGAAAGTGAGTCGTCGATCTAAAGTGATGCCTAGGAATTTTGCTGTGGTAACAAATGGTATAGGAGTGTTGCCTAGTTTCAGTGGGCGTGAATCTGTGTGTCGCTGATAGCCAAAGATCATGCATTTTGATTTGTGTGGTGCAATGTGTAGATTTAGTAATGTTAGCTTGTCGTGGAGGTCTGTTAGTGCGTTTTGTAGTATGGTTAGTGAGTGGGCCGGTGATTCTTGTGATGTCCAGAGTACGATGTCATCTGCATAGAGTGCAATTTTGACCGGGAGGTTGTCGGGAATGACTGAGTTGAGGCCGATAATAAAGAGTAGGGGACTGAGAACTGAGCCTTGCATCAAACCGGTTGTGGGGAATTTTGTGTCTGAGGTGTGGGAACCAATTTTGACTTGAAATGATCGGTTTAGTAGGTAAAAGTGTAGGTAGTGTAGTAGTCGGCCCTGTATGTCTATGTTGTATAGGTGTTGTAGTAGAGCTGTTATGTTGACAGTGTCGTATGCTTGTTTTAGGTCCAGGAAGACGGCGACGGTGGGAAGCTTCTTTGCCGCCGCTTCCTGGATGTGTGTGATGAGGTAGGTAAGGTTATCTATGCATGATCTCTCGGGAAGGAAGCCTGATTGAGTGGGAGCTATTAGTTTTTGTGTCTGAATGATGTATAGGAGTCGTTTTTTGACAAGCCGTTCGAAAAGTTTGTGGAAGCAGCTAGTGAGTGCGATAGGGCGGTAGGAGTCGCATAGAGTTGAGTCAGTGTTTGGCTCAGGGAGAGGTATAAGGAGGGCGTGTAGCCATGATTGTGGATATGTATGTGTTGTCCATGCAGTGTTGTATGTTTCGAGGAGTACCTGTACTGCTTGTGTTGGGAGGTGTTTGAAGAAAGAGTAGTGTATATTGTCTGGGCCTACGCTTGTGTTTCCTGTTTCTGCAATTGCAAGTTCTAATTCGGTGAGTGTAAACCTAGTGTTGTAAAGGTGTGGGCGTGTGTGTCTGATTGGAGGTGGAGGGTTCTGTGGAAGTGTGGATGATCTAAGGTGGTAGGTGTGTGCGAAAATGTTGACGATTGTTTGGGGGTCTGTGATGGTGTTGTTGTTCTGTCTGAGTATGATGGCTTCTATTGGTGGTCGCTGTCGGTTTTGGAATGTTTTCAGGAGCGTCCAGATTTCGCCGAGAGGGGTGAATCTGTTAAATTGATTAGAGAAGTTAATCCAGGATTTCCTTTTTTCGTTTTTATGGTTCGTTTGCAGAGTGCTTTGAGTTGTTTGTATCTGGTGAGTGTTTCCGGTGTGTGGTGTCTTTCGTATCTGTGTCGTGCGTGGTTCTTCGCGCGGATTGCACTGTGGCATTCGTCGTTCCACCAGGGTACCGCGCGAGGTTTGTGTTGGTGGCGTGGTTTTGTTTGTGGTATGTGTTGGTGTGCTGTAGTAAGGAGAATGTCGGATAATTGTTCTGGTGTGAGTTGAGGGTTGTGGGCTGTTTGTGCGGCTATGGACTCTGAGAAGGGTGTCCAGGATGCTTTTTTAAGATTCCATCGGCCAGGGGGGGATTGGGTGGGCCGGTGGTCGGGATTTGTTGGAAGGTAATGGTTATGGGTGCGTGGTCGCTAAAGTGTGGGTCCGGATCGGCTGCCCACGTTAAGGAGAGGGATATGCGCGAGGATGCAAGGGTTACGTCTGGGGTCGTGGGGAGGTGAGCGGGAGAAATAGGTACAAGGTAGGTTGGTGACCCAGTATTAAGTACTGTGAGGTTGTGTTGGTTGGCTAGTGTGATGAGTGTGAGTGCTCTGTGATCCGGTTATGTTGTGCGTGTGTCCCACAGTGGGTGGTGAGAGTTGAAGTCTCCGATGAGTATGACTGGGGTGTGGATTTGTCCAAGTGCTTTATTTAATCCGAAAGGGTTTCTGTGTTTCGTGAGGGGGGGTCGTATATGTTAACGAGTGTGTAGGCGTTGTTATGTATGTGTATTTCAGTGAGTAGTATGTCTGCTGTGGTGTTGAAGTGTATCAGGCGATGAGGTGTGTTGTTCCTAATGTACGTGCAAACACCGCCTGACCTGTGTGCGTTGTGTGTGTCTTGCCTGTGTAGTGTGTATTGCGAAATGTTGAATTGGTAAGGATCATTGGGTTGGAAGTGTGTTTCTTGAATGCATAGTGCTGTGTGGTTTGTTTGTAATGCGTAATGTTTGAACTCATGCCAGTGTCTAATCAGTCCGTGCTTGTTCCATTGGAGTATGGTGTTCATTGTTGGTGGGTGTTGGCTCGTGTGAGTGGCTTCTTAAGTGAGTGCTGTCTTTTGCTACTTTTAGCTGGTTTTTTTGTCTGTTTGTAGGAGGGTGTAGTCAGGTGTAGGGGTGTTGTCAGTTCTGAGTCGGTGGAGTAGTGCTCCGTGTCCGAGTGGTCGTCTGTTCCTGTCGTGCCCTGGTCTATAGTGTGAGGTGGGTGCGGTGCCGAAGCGTCGGATGCAGGCGATGTTTGTGTTGATGGTGATGATGGTGGGTAACTCAGTGGTGGTGGGAGTGGTGAGTGTGGGGTGGGTGCCGGTTGGCGAGCTGGCAGTGGTGGCGGTGGGTGTTCGGCTGGGCGGTAGACTGAGGTAGGACCTGGTGTTGGGGGTCGTGTCTTGCGAGCGGTAGGTGTTGCGGTGTGTTGCGGTGTGGCTTGCTCAGTCGTTTGTGTGCCGGCGTTCCTGGTGTGCTTTGTAGTGGGCAGTGCCGGATACTCCTGTTGTGTTGTTGGTGGAGGTGAGTGGTGGAGTGTGCCGGGCTCTGTGCGGCAGCGAGCCGGCCACGCCGACTGTGGGTTCAGCAGCCATGCTCTGGCCCGGGGCAGGGACCCGCCCTCCAGGTGCACCAGGCGCAGGACCTCCCGCTCCATGGTCCAAGTGGGACAGTCCCTGCTCCAGGCCGCATGCTCATCCCCGCAAGCGGCGCAGCACAGCTCGCCGCTGTTGCAGGTGTCGGTGTCGTGGGGCCCGGCACAGCGCCCGCAGGTGGTGTTTGTGGAGCGACACCCCCCCCCCCCCCCTGTGTGCCCGTAACGCTGGCATTTCTGACAGCGCCTAGGGAGGGGTGCGCGAGGTTGTACCGTGTATCTCATGTAACCGGCCTTCAGGTAGGCCGGGGGTGTGCGTGTGTTGAACGTTATGATGAGGATGTGGTTGGGGCGTCCTGACCTCGGGGGTGGCCTATAGGCGGCGGAGACTCCCTGGTCCCCAAGTTTGAGGTTCCAGGTCCTCCGCCGACACGCAGGCCAGCTCCAGGGCCAGGATGGTTCCCTGAGAGGTGTTGAGGTGGGTGGCCGGTGTGATGGTGATGGGTGTGTTGTGAATGTTCTTGATGGTTGGCAAGAGCCGACCATCGATGTGGTCGTTAGCCTGTATCAGGAGCGCCCCTGAGCGTATTTGGTGGGCGTGGAGGGGCGTCCTGTGAGTTGTGTGGTTGACTCCTCCACCAGCCAGGGGTCGAGGGAGCCCATGGGCTTCCCGACCCTCCGGCGGCAGAGGAAGAACTCTCCGGTGGGTGCCTCCGGTGCGTTCATGGTGTGTGGTGTGAGTGGGGTATGTGTTGTGTTGTTCGTGGCGTTGAGAAAGGGTGAGTAAGTGGTAGGTGTGTGTGACAACGGTACAATACAATACAATACACAGGCGGAGGGAGCGGAAGGGCGTGAAGAGAGCCCGACAGGTGTAAAAGTAGGGCAGGACAGTTCAAGAGAACACAAAGAAAATGGAAGCTGTGCCTGAAGGGAGCACGGTTAAGAAAGAGTAGAGAAAGATCGTGCAGGAGGCACTAGATGGAAAAGGGGGGTGGGCTGGGGGGCGACCGGGAGGGGGTGGCAGCACCGCCGGACTGACCGTACTGTAGAAGAAGGCTTCCGGAACGAAGAGGCAGAGGAGTAAGTTCCTGAAGGGGCAGGTGTAGATGAAGAATGTGAAGTCCGGGTCGAAGGTGTGGAAGACGGAAGAAGTCTAGAAGGTCTGGGAGAGAAGATGTAGTCGCCGAGGGAGTGATGAGGTAGAAGGCAGCGGGAGTCGATGAGACGAAAGGATGAGGGAAGGTAAGGTTGGTGACGAGGTGAGTGTAGTGTAAGTGTGGGTAGGTGTATTAATTGATTTTGTTTTCTTCAAAAACGGTTCAGGCTAGCTTAGGATAGATTGGGTTAGCGTAGGTTTTTTATTTGGATTTTTTAAAGAAAATAAATTGTTTGGAATTTTTCAGTAAAAAGAATTTGCATGTGGATCAAGCCAATCGGTTTTGAGTGGACTAGGGCGGGGGCAGAGAACTCCTGCTGTAGTTGGACAGTGCATGTTGTTTTGGTTCAGTTTGGCAATGCATGTTGCCACTGAAGAGCAGCATCATACTGATCATTACTATGGTATTCTTTATATGATGACATTAATTTTAGGACATTGACAGCTGTGAAGATTTTGCTAACGGTGTTGGCTGATGACATCTTGAAGCAAGGTGCGTGGGGCTGTTTGGTGGCTCTTCCACTACCTCACAATTAATGCTATCTGCAAATGTGCTGCAGAGGCTACCAGGAGACTACTGTCATCCGTGCTTGTTAAGCTGGATGTAGTCATCAAAAAGCAGGATGCCCTTTCTACATGCCTAGATGCCCTCCAAGGGAAGGCAGTGACGTCGCTGAAACCAGAGGACTTCCGATCCCGACTAGCAGCCACGAAGACATTGCAGCATTGACGGAGCACTTGGAGTCTCTAGAACGGCGCAGCTCACTGGTATGGTTTGATTTATATATGTTTATCATATAGTTTCTTCAATGGAGACAGGACTATTATAGTTTTGAAGTTGTATTTTGTGTGATGGCTCCTTTGTTGACTGCGTGACATCGGTGTCGATTTTGTTTCTGTGTAACCGATGATACTTGCCATATTTAACTGTTTTAGCTACCGAGTACTGCACTAAATATTATTCGATAATCTAATTTACCCAGGAATTTGTCTCTGAGGAAAACTCGCCATTGTCTCATGCTGTCCCAATCGTGCTTTAATCCAAAAGATGCCAAAATTAACAGCCTGCTGCCGACTTATCCATGAGCGAAGCCGCCACTTTCGGCGTACTTCTCTCTCGCTTAGGGGAGCATTAGGCGACAAGTCTTCCATTGTTCAATCATGACAGCTTTTCCGCTTCTTATCCGAAATCAAATTTTCTGTGATTTATACTCCTCATTAACTCGCTTTTACATCTGACAAAATGAGGATTGTAGCACAGCATGGTATCACACTTGTATTTCACCCCGGGGCATGCCATTTTGGCTGACTTTCACTGACTTTCGCTTACTTCCACTGTTTCACTGACTATGTTGCTTGCATTTTACTGTTTGACTGACGATGTTATAGCGCTGAATGGCCCACACAGTCTATGCGCCCATAAATTACAGTAACCAACTAACCAATCAACACAAACGAACAGTATACATCACCCTTTGTTGGCCTTCTTCAGCTGTTCTTTAGCTGTCAACAGCTGAAGAATCCCCATGGGTGGAAGATACTGTTGATTTGGGCATATTTTGGATTAAATTGTCATTTTAACAGCATGAGACGGGCTGATTTTTCAAACAGTTTATGCCATAAGTCTCACAGTCAGCATCCGTCACCTGCAATGTAAGTTAATTATTTTGACTTTAGGACGCATTGATTTCATTGGTAATGTAGCACCCTAATGTGTTCCCTTCAATCAGATAAATAAAAGTTGCTCATGTTTCCAGGCGTGCTACTTGGCCACCTTGGGTGGTGACACCGTGACGGCAGTATTGCGGCTGTGTTGTTCGGCTCTCATGGACAGCGCCGCATCTGACCTCTTCTCATTAACCGGGAAGTCCGAGCGCGGAGGGAAGAAGAAGTTCCAGGGAACGCGTCTGCATCAGACCATAATCCGTAAGTGATAAAATAACACACTATCATTTCATGATTGATTTGAGTTTACCTTATAGCCCATTACAGAAGGAGTAAGGCCAGGATTGTGGTTGGTAGCTTAACATTATTGTGTAAGGCATGAAAATATATCTCAATGTTACGTGGGTGCTTATTCCCCCCCCCTCTCCCCTGCTAACCCCTCTTCAGATCTCGATAACGCATGTGCCAATAATTTCGAAAGATATCGTTTGAAAGCTTTTAACATTGCCTGCAATATTGTTGTAAAAAAAGCTGAAATTTCGAAAACGACGGGTGAGGGAGGAAAAGAATGTGAATTAATGACTTTTTTTGTTTCACAAAAGCTCTAATTTCACATTAAGGTCCAGTTATTGTTAATTGAGTCCAATTTAATAATGCATTATTTGTGTTGTAATGCAGTTCAATTACAGAAACATGGATGCATCCATTGTAGCTGAACTTCAGGCGGACGTTTTTGGTCAATTACGGCCAATTATCGTCCATGGCCCCCAAAGCTGGCCTTGATCCGCCCATTTCGGAAATGATCCGCTTCCATTGCCATGCGAATTCCAAATGCCCAGGTTTCGGTTTACTATCATTTTGAAACCACCACTACCTCCCTACTTCGTTACCCTGGAACCGCCGCTGCCATTGATGCACATATCTAGTGACGTTAAATGTGCAATCAATATGTATGTTTTCTTCACCAACGGTGTTGTCAAAAAACTAGTCCTGATATACATAACATGTCTGTCTTTATAGGATATCTGTCTGGCTGTGAAAGCTCATCACGCTGTATAAAAATAGCTAGCCATGACATCCAAGCTCACTGTCTAGGGCCGCCTCGCCTCAATAACAAAAAGCGGCATCATTCGCCGAACAGAACTTTAGGAGACGTCGCGAAATTTAAGAACTCTGGCGTGCCGCGTTAAGAAACGTCGAACAAAAAACTATCGGAAGCTTCTGAAGCCGTCTTACATAATAGGATTACGGTTCAACTGTTCGTAATGATTCGCTGAAGCTATGAATGCTAGTTTAGTTCAAATGTACTGATGAATGATGCTTATATTCGGTGGAGAAGGTATGTGGCTATTGTGGTTGTCTACCTTCACGTGCATCCTCTCTCAATCCTTTCCTGCTGTAAGTACTTGTTAGTAGTCAACCGCTTAATAGACCCATCGTAATTATACTTTTTCATATCGGTGCTCTGGCTCTGAAAATGTCAAATCCTTTGAAAGGCGGCTGTGTAAGCAGGTCGTACCATGGTGAATGTGCCCAGGTAGCCGTTGGTCCTACACTGGGTATACCGACGACCTATTCGTATGACACAGTCCATAGTCCCCAAAGGTAGAGTGAAATTCCCTCATTAATCCGTTATTTACTGGAACCGTACGGCCTTCTAACTCACTTCAGCCTCCATGCTGTACCCGACATTCACCAACCATAAGCATCGTTCTTGTTATGTGATTTAAGATATGTCCATCATACTATGCACTTTTGGGACAGGTGAGTTTCCTTCCTTTGCAGTGGTTCGGGAATACCATCCCCAATAACATCAGGTTGTGCCGAAACAATATCACGAAGTTTGACGTTTATCATGTATCCGTCCTCTGATTTTTTTATCTCTACCCATGGGTAGCATCACCTTACATGGTCAGATAAACCAGCTGATCCATACCAATTGCGGCATGCCTTCCGTAAACGGCGAACACTGCGTTTTTCCTGTGCAAGTGAGAATGTAGATTGGTTCACGCTGCGTCGCAAAACCCCCCCAGTTCTGTCTGCTGTTGGTTTTGATTTGGTTTACTCCCGCCCACAAGTGTAGCACATGGATATATATCACCTGACTGTGCAAAATACGAGGTCATGAAATGTCATAGCATGCTGTTTTGCGTACTATCGCCCCTTGGCATCGGTACGTTTATACCTGGCTCGACTAACCTAATGGGCGCGGTATAGCCTATGCATTTGATGCGCCCCTAAACCCCAATAACGAAATGGTGGATTTGGCTGATTTAGTTAAGAGCGTAAATAGCCATTCAACCAACCTTAGTCTGCCTAACTTATGTGAAGTAATAAAAGGGTTGATGCTACATCTGATGGTTTCGCGCTTTTCAGTGGCGGTGAAGAGAACATGCGGACGGCCGAGAGTACCATGCGAGAAATCGATTTCGCATTGGGAAAATGGCTTCAGGGATCGCGGGATCGCGGCGGCAGGAGGCTGGAACGCGTGCACATTGACCGCCAGTCACCACCGGTCGAGCGCCGCGCTCCGGAGCACAATACCGCTACGGAAGAGCTTGAGGCGTCAGTTCGATCTGAAAACGACAGTCCAAAGAACTCAGAGCTTGCGTTTAGCGACTATTAGAGTAGTGGAGATGTGCGTCGTTGTATCATGCGAAGAATTAATATACGTTTTGCAATATACACGGCATTTAAAAACCGTTGACAGCTGGGAGCGAACCGCGCTAATCGGTGGAAACGTGGATTGTCTGGTGTGCGTCTCAATACGTCACTATTACGCTGAAATGCTATATTTTTCGAATCAGGCGACCGCGAGCGGCACCCCGCACCAGTGCGAACCAGGATGGGATACCCAGTTGTGGCGCAACCTGGCCCTGCTCGTTGCACACTCAACGCCGCCCAGTTCGTGCAGAGCCTCAGCTCGGTCTGCGCCCATCCCGTGCCCAGCCTCAGCCCGGTCCGCGCCCAGTCTGCGCCACGCTCGTGCTCGGCGTAGACTAGCTTGCCCAGCCGGGGCCCGGTCCGCGCCCAGTCTGCGCCACGCTCGTGCTCGGCGTAGACTCGCGCGCCCAGCCGGGGCCCGGTCCGTGCCCAGTCTGCGCCACGCTCGTGCTCGGCGTAGACTCGCGCGCCCAGCCGGGGCCCGGTCCGTGCCCAGTCCGCGCCACGCCTGTGCTCGGCGTAGACTCGCGCGCCCGGTCTCTGCCCAGCTGGGCCCCGGTCGGAAAACCGACCGGGGCCATGTCGGGCCCCAGCGAATAAATGTTGCATGGGCCAACTGGGGCCCAGTCGGGCTGCCCGGTCGCTGCCCTGCCGTCTGCCCGGCTTGGCCCCAGTCGGGGCCCGGTTAAAATGCTGGCTGGGTATCCATATTCAAACAGTTCCTTTCAATTAAAATCCTCTAACCACTTGCAAAAAGCAACTATAAAACAGATAATTATTTGTTAGTGGTGTGCCGTATTCCGAACACGAAAATGTGGTTGTGCAGGATTACTTCACTGTAAGTGTTCTGGTGGAAGATATTAGTAGCAACTAAAAAATACTTGTGTAATCGCACAAGAAAATATTGTAGGTCGCTTCCTTTAGGTTTTCTCAAGCTGACGGCTATGTGAAGCCTAACATGGCACCTGCGGACTTCGTTAGCTCCGTACACAAAGAATCTGTAGAACTATGCAGTCAGACCTTTGTATTTCAGTTGTGAAAGGTCCATCATTTATGAATACCGCCATCTTGTTGTTATTTACCCTCCGAACATGACGCAGAAGAAGAAGACGTCCAAAGGTAGGTGTTCGGGAAACGGAACGTGTTCAGATACCCCCCTCTTCCCCTAATTGTTAATTTCAAAGAATTGTTTGGTACCATTCTTAAGTCATACTTCAGAGATGCATATCACTGCCCATTGGGTGCCAGTGGCAGGTAAAAAAAACTTGTATACCATCAAATTTGTTCTTCATGGACCTAGGTTACTAAGTGTGCGGTGGTGGCGCACCCATCTCAGCCATGCACCTTTCCCACTTGGCGATACTTTCAGCTTGGGAAAATCGCAACACTAAAGAAGACGTCCACTACATTGTTTTCATTTGACTGACATCTTCTCTCTATTTACTGGTAATTTATAAAGGCTAGATACATGGACTGATACTCACCATGCACGGCTATTCCATCAAGCGGTCGAAAAAGGAAGATGGCGTCGAATTGCACTGCAGGAGACGCGCGGTTCAGAACTGTGAGAACCAGTATGGATACCTTTCCTGGCTCTCGCACCAATTCTGTATCATCAAGAACCATATCCAACATTGCTATGATTATCGGATACTCCCGCTAATAGACATGAGCATACACCATGAGCTAGAAGAACATAAAATTGTATTACATCGTTATCGTGTCGTTCTCGGAGACTCGTGACGAATGTAAAACGATAACTTTATGAGAAGGGTGCCAAGGGATGCTGTCAGTTATATGTAATAGATGACCCTTGACGTACTTAACTGTTTTAGCTACCGAGTACCGCGCTAAATATTATTGGAGCATCTAACTTACCCAGGAATATGTCTCTTAGGAAAACTCGCCATAGTCTCATGCTGTCATAATCATGCTTGAATCCAAATGATGCAACAAGATACCAAGATGCCTGCTGCCAACTTATCCATGAGCGAAGATACCATTTTTGGCGTGCTTCTCTCTGCCTCAGGAGAGCATCAGGCGTCAAATCTTCCCTTGTTCAATCAGGACAGCTTTTCCACTTCCTATCTGAAATCAAGTTGTCTGTGATTTATGCTGGACTCATTAACTCGCTTTTACATGTGGCTAAATGAGGATCGTAGCACAGCATGGTATCACACCTGTATTTCACCCCAGAGCATGTCGTTCTGACTGACTTTCGCTGACGTTCGCTTACTTCCACTGTTTCACTGACGATGTTGCTTGCATTTTACTGTTTGACCGACGATGTTATGGGCGCTGAATGACCGACGCAGTCTATGCGCCCATAAATTACAATAACCAATGAACCAATCAACACAAACGAACAGTATTATCACCCTTTGGGCTTCTGCAACTGTTCTTTAGCTATCAACAGCTGAAGAATCCACAGGGGTGAAAAATACTCTTGATTTGGGCATATTTTGGATTCAATTATCATCTTAACAGCACGAGACTGGGGCTCATTTTTGAAACGGTGTATTCCGCGAGTCTCAGCCAGCATCCGTCACCTGCAATCTATGTTAGTTAGTTATTTTGGCTTTAGGGCTTTAGGGCGCATTGATTGGCTTTATGGGCGCATCGATTTCATTGGTCTCATTAAGCACCTGAATATGTTTCCTTCAGTCAGATAAACAAAAGTTGCTCATGTTTCCAGGCGTGCTACTTGGCCACCCTGGGTGGTGACGCCGTGACAGCAGTAGTGCAGCTGTGTTGTTCGGCTCTCATGGACAGCGCCGCATCTGACCTGTTCTCGCTGACCGGGAAGTCTAAGCGCGGAGGGAAGAAGTTCCAGGGAACGCGTCTGCATCAGACCATAATCAGTAAGTGATAACACACTATCATTTCATGATTGACATCTGAGTTTCCCTCATAGCCAATTACGGGAGTAGGACTAGGATTGTGGTTGGTAGCTTAACACTATTGCGTAAGGCATGAAAATATATCGCAATATTACATGGGTGCTTATTTCCTCCTCCCCTCCTTCTAACCCCTCCTCAGATCTCGATAAGTTATGGACCAATATTATGTTTAAAGATATCGTTTGAAAGCTTGTAACGCTACCTACAATATTATTGTAAACAAAACTGAATTTTCGAAAACGGCGGATGAGGAAGGCAAAGAATGGGAATTAATGACTTTTTTTGGTTTCACCAAAGCTCTAATTTCACATTGAGGTCCAGTTACTATTAATTGAGTCCAATTGAAATGTGCATTATTTGTGTTGTAATGCATTTCAAGTACAGAACCATGGACGCATCCATTGTAGCTGAACTTCGGGTGGACGTTTTTGACCAATTACGGCAAATTATCGTCCATGACTCCAAAGCTGGCCTTGATCCGCCAATCTCGGAAATGATCTGCTTCCATTGCCATGCGAATTCCCCAGAAATCAACAAAGATATGATGTGTCGAGGTTTCGGTTTACTATCATTTTGAAACCTCCACCACCTCCTTACTTCGTTACCCTGCAATCACCGCTGCCATTTATGCACATATTTAGTGAAGTTAAATGTGCAATCAGTATGTATGTCTTCTTCACCAACGGTGGCAAGAAACTAGTCCTGATATACATAACATGTCTGTCTTTATGAGATATCTGTCTGGCTTTGAAAGCTCATCATACTGTTAAAAAAACCAGACATGACCTCCAAGGTCACTGTCTAGAGCCGCCTCTCATCAATAACAAAAGGCGGCATGATACATGATACGCCGAAAAAAAAACTTTAGGAGACGTCACGAAGTTTCAGAACTCAAGCGCGCCGCGTTAAGAATCGGCGAACAAAATACTTTAGGGAGCTTCTGAAGCCCTCTTACATAATAGAGTTACAGTTCAACTGTTGGTAATGATTCGCTGAAGCTATGAAGGCTGCTTTAGTTCCAATTTACTGATGAATGATGCTCATATTGGGTGGAGTATGTGGCATATTGTGGTTGTTTACCTTCACGTGCATCATCTCTCAATCCTTTGCTGCTGTAAGTACTTCCTAGTAGTCAACCGCTTAACAAACCCATCGTAATTAAACTTTTTCATATCGGTGCTTTGGCTCTGAAAATGTCCAATCTTTTGAAAGGTGGCTGTGTAAGCAGCTTCTACCATGGTGAATGGTGAATACCAAGCAGCTTGTACCATGGTGAATGTGCCCAGGTAGCCGTTGGTCTTACACTGGGCGTACCGACGACTTATTCACATGTCACAGGCCATAATCCCCAAAGGTATAGTGAAATTGCCTCATTAATCCGTGATATACTGGAACCCTACGGCCTGCAAACTGCCAGCTTCCATATTGTAACCGACTTTCACCAACCACAAGCATCGTTTGTGTTATGTGAATTATGCATATGTCCATCATACTATGCGCTTTTGGGATAGGTCAGCTTCCTTCCTTTGGAGCGGTTCGAAACTACCATCCCCAATAACACCAGGTTATGCCGTAGCACTATCATATATAAGTTTGACGTTTATCACTTCTCCATCCTCTGTTATTTTAATCTTTATCCATGGGTAGCATCACCTTATATGGTCAGATAATTCAGCTGTTCTATACCACTTGCTGCATGCCTTCCGTAAGCGACGAGCACTGCGGTTTTCCCGTGCAAGTGAGATGGTGGATTAATTCACACTGCGTCGCAAAACTCCCCCAGTTTCTGTCTGCTGTTGGTCTTGCTTTGGTGTACTCCCGCCCACAAGTGTAGCGCATGGATATATCAATCACCTGGCTGTGCATTGACACCGATACGTTTATACCTGGCTCGACTAATCTAATGGGCGCTGTATAACCTATGCAGTTGATGCGCCCCTAAACCACAATAACGAGATGGTGGATTTGGCTGATTTAGTTAAGAGTGTAAATAGCCATTCAACCAACCTTATTATGCCTAACTTGTGCGAAGTGGTTAAAGGGTCGAGGCTACATCTGATGGTTTCGCGCTTTTCAGTGGCGGTGGAGAAGAACATGAGGACGGCCGAAAGTACCATGCGAGAAGTCGATTTCGCCTTGGGAAAGTGGCTACAGGTATCGCGGGATCGCGGCGGCAGGAGATTAGAACGGGTCCACAATGACCGTGAAACAACGCAGGTCGAGCGCTGCGCTCCGAAACATGATACCGCGACGGATGAGCGTGAAGCGTCACCTCGGTCTGAAACCGACAGTCCCAGGAGCTCACAGCTGGCGTTTAGCGACTATTAGAATAGAGTAGAGTATTAGAGTAGTGGAGATGTACGTCATTGTATTATGCCAAGAAGTAATATACGTTTTGCATTGTACACGGCATTTACAAATCGGTGACAACTGTGAGCGAACCGCGCTAATCGGTGCAAACGCCCAAGGTGGTCTACACAGAACGTGACATCAAATGTTGAATGAAGTGGTGTGTCAAGTGTGCGTCTCACTACGTCACTATTACGCTGAAATACTCTCTCTTTCGAAATTAATTCAATAAGTGCCAATACGGCATATGCATAACATAAATTGCGGCCGGTGCAGCAACCACAACCATGGCATGAACGTTTGGTTGGGGACGCGGTGGCAGCCATAGTCAGCCGACCGGACGCGGCACCCCGTACCAGTGCGAACCAGGATGGGATACCCAGTTGAGGCGCAACCCCGACCCTGCTCGTTGCACGTTCAACGCCTGGTCCGAGCCCAGCCGACGCCCAGTTCGTGCCCAGTCTCAGCCCAGTCTGCGCCCACCCGTGCCCAGCCTCAGCCCGGTCGGCGCCCAGTCCGTGCCCAGCCGGGGCCCGGTCCGCGCCCAGTCCGCGCCACGCTTGTGCTCGGTGTAGACTCGCGCGCCCAGCCGGGGCCCGGTCCGTGCCCAGTCCGCGCCACGCTTGTGCTCAGTGTAGACTCGCGTGCCCAGTCGCTGCCCAGCTGGGCCCCGGTCAGGAAACCGACCGGGGCCATGTCGGGCCCCAGCGAATAAATGTTGCATGGGCCAACTGGGGCCAGTCGGGCTGCCCGGCCACTGCCCTGCCGTCTGCCCAGCTGGGCCCCAGTCGGGGTCCGGTTAAAATGCTGGCTGGGTAGGCAAACAATTACCAATGTGTGCACAAGCTGGTGTGTGGCCCAGTTTGTATGTACATGATTACACATAGCATAACAGGAACAATATGATAATTGATAGGAGACCAACACACGTGATAAGTTGGCATTAATGACAAGATTTGAGCCAGAACGGAAAGCTGACATCAATGACATGAAGACAAAATTGACATTGTATACGGCCTTAATTGACATAAATTGTTTGAGATGCATGTTCTCCAGCAATACCAACCACGGCCAGATTTTGCTAGGTTAGTTCAAGGGATGATACCTTTTGCTTCAAAGCCACTGGCACCGGAACAAACAAAAACGATTAAAAAAACTTGAAACTTCAATAAATATGTTTTACAAACGCCGGGGAAATAAATCGTGGGAAAAGCGCCATAACAGTGCGAAAATGAAAAACACCATATTCAGTAGATTTATCAGGATAATCCAAAACCGAAATCAAATCCAGCAGTATTCTGGCATAAAAGGGCATTTCTGGTATATGACGTCACGTGGCTTCGGTTTTATCTAGTTTAAATCAAACATACTAGATCTGAGGACTTTGGAGTACCTGTTTTCTCTAGTTATCTTGACATCTACCGGTGAGCGCTTACCACAGGAAAAGTTGTTCGCGTTTTTGTTGTTATTGTTGTTGGTACAGACTGGCTTTGATGAAAGGAGGAAATTGTGTGGAAGTTAAAGTGGCTAGTCCGTGACTCATCGGTACCTACCTAGGTACTTTGGTGCCAAACAATGCATCGCTTATGAAGCAGCTGTCTGGACGAAGCTTCCAGATTTCTGATTGTTTTGCCTTCCATTGATTAGGATTCGGTTTGTTGCATATGTCTACCATTTCATATCTTTTAAGACGAAACCTAGGTTTGCTGAAGAACATTTTCCTGTCCTCGCCACCTTGTGTGGCATATGTCAGAAGTGTTAACACAACTTCAGTTGCGAATTTTGCATTGCCGCCAGACTGGGGTAGGAAGCGTGCTTCAAGGAAGTCCAGAGCTTCATTTGGCATACCATTTACCATGGATAAAAAATCTGAAGAAACACTTGGACCTCTACGAGCTTCAGTAAAAGAACAGGTGAGTCAAGTTGCCTTTTGCCATTCTAGGTCCTTTTGCTAGGATCCTTTGTCATCCTCTGGACAGCAACTGTCAGCACTTGGCATGCATTGAACCATGCCAGAACCTCAATAATGCCAGAAAGCTTTATACCAAAAGGTGAAAAATGATGGTAAGTTTGTTCTTTGAGGTGTTTTATGAATTCTTGGAATTTATCATTCTAATGCAATGTTTATCAATGTGACTAAGATGATGGGACCACTAATTGTCTGTGCAAATGCTTACTTTTCAGGTTGTGAGCAAAATAAGACCTAAAAGGGGCTTTGAGTTAGGTAACAGCATAAAAGGAATTGTTTAAAAAAATATTAAAAATGCAACATAGCCTAACCTAACCAGGCTTAACCTCCTTTTAGAGGAAAAACAAATCCAAAAAATGAAGGTTTAAAAAATATACATTTTTTTCTGAATTTTCCAAATTCATTACAAAAAACAAATTCAACAAAACCTAACCTAATCTGCTTTTGAAGAAAAAAAGATGTTTTTTTAGTTTTTTTATTTTAAAATGTTGAATTAAAAAACCTAAACTAACCTAACCTAGCAAAGCCAAACCCATTTGTTTGCTTTATGGAGACAAATGTGTGTAAAAACTTGTCTTGTTACCACCTTAAAGCACAATAATACCAAAATGGCAGAATGGGCACTATATGATCAACATGGTCGATGTGCCCTAAAGCCCAAATCACTAACTAACTAACAAAATGGCAGGGTTAGATATGTTTAGAAGAAGTCAAGTATGGCATTAGAAGCTAGCTGGTTTTATGCTGGTTTATATCAGACCATTAGAAATTAATTTGTTAATGTAGAACATTCCATATACAATTTAACAGAATACAATGTGATAATTTGGGACACAAATCCTGGAACTGAGTGCAAAATGACAGGATTCATGACAAAAATGGAAGGAAAAGAAATGGCAGGACCATGAATATCTTCATGGAAGTTATTCAAGATAATGTCAAAATGTAGCACATTCAATTTGTATTGGGTTAAGAACATTGGAAATTGTCAGCACATCATACATCAGAAGATGTATGATGCATTTTATTACAAGATGTTGATGGCAATTGCTCTAATTTCATGTTAAGGGCAAAGTGACAGGATGAAATGATTTGATAATAAACGAAACTACACATAAGAGAGCTTGTTTCAATGTTGTTCAAATTTGACCATTGGAAATTACTTGCACCTCCTCTAGAAACTGGAATATAGCATTAGTCATAGCAAGCCCACTCTGGTGGTGTTCCTTCACAAACCCACCACCAGAGCAGTGCCGCCTGTATTATGTCTGCTCATGATGCCTAGCAAATATCTGCTGACCAATTCAGTTGGTTCAAGGTTCAATGAGGTTCAAAATTGTAGGTGGGAAGTGCAGAAGGTTGTTCATGCTTTGATCATCTTGTATGTGCATTTTGTATTGATTTGATGTTTTTATGTAGAAGAGGCACTTGTCTTAAGCCTCCTGATTTTCTTACCTTGTGTTTTTTTTTGCATTTTGTGCATATGTTTGATCTTAGTGGTGCAGACTTTTGCTCTCCCTGTGTGAGTATGGATTTTTTTACATGACTGGTGAATCTCATCAAACTGTTTGTCATACTTTGCAGTCCAGCCAATGTTTATGACCATGGTTAAGATATGACCACTGATTTCCTCTGCAAATCTTTACTTTTCCGTTGGCAGGCAAAATAGCATGAATGGCTTTGAGTTGGGCAACAAAAATAAGGAATAATTTTGTTTAGTAAAGTGGTGTAGCCTAGCCTATCATAGCCATCCTTATCATTTTTTTCAATTGAAATATTCCATATATTTTTTGCCCCAAAATGTTGGAACTAAAAAACTTAAACTAGCTGGTATTGTGCTTTAAGGTATTCATGAAGCAGGTTTTACACATTTCACCTTCATGAAGCATGCATAGGGTATTTTTCAGTTTAAGGTATCCACAAGATGGTTTTACAAACATTTTACTTCCATGGGGCAAGCAAAGGGGTAGGGTTTGGTAAGGTTATGTCATGTTAGGCATGCTTATTTGGGAATACAATTTCAAATGGTAGCTTTTGTGTTCACAATTTGATACTCTTCTTCAGAAACAGGTCAGATAAGGTTAGGTTTGTTTTATCTTATTTTTTAGAAAAGAAACTACTTGAAAATTGTCCATTAAAAACGAATGTGTTTTCTCATATGGAAGGTTAGGCAAGGTTAGGTAATGTTACATTTTCTTCCTTTTTAACATCACTTTTTAATCTTTATTACCAAGCTCCAAAGGGGACGAGTGGTCTAGCGGTAACATGCTCGTCTCACAATTGAAAGGTTGTGGGTTCGAGCCTCACCTGTCGCTACTCTTCGCCCGAGACCAATCGGCGTGAGAGATTGGCGACGCTACATGACTCAACGGTCGACGTGTCGTAAAAACCAATAACCCACCAACCAACCAAACTCCAAGCCCCTTTTTGGGGTTATTTTGGCTCCCAACTGAAAAGTATTCACTTGCAGAGGAAATGAGTGGTCACATCATGTTAGCCACATTCATAAACATTGCATTGAAAAAAAATAAATTAAAAAAAAATTGCCTTAAACTGCAAGCTTATCAAAAGGGCAAAGCACTTCCCACCTGCTATTTTGAACCTCATTGAACCTTGAACCAACTGAAATGGTCTTGGCTAGGTTAGATTAGGTTTTCTTTTTCATTTGGAAAGTCTAAAATTTTGTTTTTAAATCTGGGGGAAAAATTATTGAATTTTGTATTAGAAAATTGTTTAGGGTAGGTTGGGATAGGTCTTTTTAAAGAACAAATTATTACTTTTTGTTTTTTAAGCATATGTTTGTTTCTATGGATGGTTATGCTAGGTTAGGTTAGGCTGTGTTATATTTTTGTTCTTTTTAACATTATTATATTCTATGGTACCCATCACAAAGCCCCTTTTTGGTGTTATTTTGCCTGCCAACTGAAAAGTAAGCATTTACAGGGTAAGTAAGTGGTCACAAGACCACATTCATCAACATTGCATTAGGAAATGAAATTCCAAGACTTCAACAATTATTGTTAAACACAAATTTACTAACTAGCCTAACCTGGTTATTGTTATGTTTTTTTCAGTAAATAAAGCAAATTTCCAAGAAAATATGCCACCAAACCAATCATAAGCTCTTTGCTTGCTTCATGGAGGTAAAATATGGGTAAAGGAAGATTTTCTGTCAAAGCTTTTTCTGGCAGTTGATTTGTTCCCTGCCTCGCCCCATATAACATGTATTTTTTGTTACATTTATTGGTTGATGAAAGGTTCTTACTGCTGATCTACATAAAAACTGGGATCCCCAAATCTCATTTCCCCCTCAGTTGCAAACCATGGTTACATCTGTGCTCACCGCCAATTGTGTTGTGTTCTTTCACGTTGATAAGGGTCATGCTATTTTGAGTATACCATCAAAAGCATGTTCCACCTTGCACAAAGTTAACTTCAATTACACTTAAGCTAGCAAAACAAAGCAAAAACAGCCCAAAAAAACATGGTTTTAGAATGGAAAAAATATATATATATGGGGTCTGGTGTTCAATTCCGAAGTTCGGGTTTTTCGCCCACCGGGGTTGCCTGTTGTGAAGACGAAGTGACGGTATAGCCGGTAGCTGACCGTATAGCCGCTGATTTCTATGGACTTTTTCAGGGCGACCTTGTTCGAAAACTTAAGTTGGATAATGCATCAGAAATTGATGTGAAGAAGGCAGTGAACGAGCTCAAGGCCCGGAAGAAGATTCTGGAGGACAAAGAGCTTGCACTTGCCCCTACCGAATCCAAGTTTGACCGGATGAAAATGGAGGATCTCCTGAAGAGGAGGTTTTTCTATGACCAATCATTTGCCATTTATGGAGGTAAGTCTTGTGGTTTTACTGGATTATTTCTGCTTGTCCTCTGGTCAGCTGACTAATATGTTTGGGGGTGTGGTCTAAGTGCAATAGGCCTTGGGTTCGTTTACAATACATCCAGCTGCTAGATCAAGCAGCATTTCACTCCCGATTGGTCGCGGGGGGCTCGGTCATCCTGCCGTTGTGGAATCCCACAAGCGGCGGGATTACCGAGTCATCCCGCCACTAATCGGAGCGATAGGTTGGCTACGCAATACGACTTGGTACGACATATACATACAATACGACATATATATTATGAAATAGCCCAAAGTTCTTCTAAGTTCATTAGGCCAGTGGCACCAAATATCAGGCACTTGGGCATTTTTTCATGTTCCATCTGTCACAAGCAGTGCCGTGGTAGATACGAGCAATTTTCCTCTTTCCATCTCTTTCTCTTTTCACTGAGATGTCAATGCACGCCCCACTCCGTCCCTGGGACACAAAAACAAAAATTTTCTGGTGCTGTTTTATTGGGAGGCCAGTGTTCCAAATTGAAAGACATGAGACAAAATATTCGGAATAACTTCTGGTATGTGTGCACCAGCTTCTACCATTCGGGTGGAGTTAGGCTCCACCATTGAATTTTACGTATCATGTGGGTCACCATCGGAAACAAAGCAAGGACTGGCGGCCAAGTGAAATGTGCTTGCATACTATACGAATACATGTCTTAATATCACTTGCATTTGCACCAAACTCCAAGGCATTGCGCCCTCTTCGTTTCCGTGTAAACGAACAGCGGAATGCCACATGAACACCTGAAAGTGTTTTGCCATCGTTGGCATGGGTGGCCTGCGTTTTCAGGCGTTACGGGGCAGTACGATTTTGGACCTATGGGTTGCGCGCTCAAGTCAAACATCATCTCTGAATGGCGCAACTTCTTTGTGTTGGAGGAGCAAATGCTGGAGGTGGATTGTACCGTGCTGACGCCGGAGCAGGTTCTCAAGTAAGTGGAGCGCTGCCCGACTGCCGCTCAAACAGCTCGGTTGGCTAGGGCCCGGGCCTGCATTGTCCTCCCTGTCTCGGCAGGGTAGGGTTCGTTTCGCCTCACGCACTCGCACTCGCACAGTCCCCGACTGAGAAGGCCAGGCAACCGATCCGATAAGGCCGGGGGAGGCCGTGTCGGACCATTGGAGGCATGGTAAACTCCTGTGAAAATGCTGTCATAAACTGAATTTTCCATATCTGGTGGTGAGGCCGGTGCCCCCATAACTAACCGCTTAACTCAGCGCCCAGTTCCATTATACCTCCCCAGCAAATATCCAGACTACATTTCTGATAATTTGAATAGTAATGATAAAACTGGATTGTCTGCTGGATTAGCCAGGTTTCGTTTGACATCGTTATAGCCCTTCGCTTTCCTTCATTGACATCGTTGTAGTCCTCCGCTTGTCTTCATTGTAGAATATTGGTTGCCCCGCTCCTTAAAAGTTTCTCATAGACGTATCCGGAAACAAACTAGCGGACACCAAGGTCCTAAAGTGAAAATTAATCTGAGCGAGGTGTCAACACAAGTTCTTGTATTTTTGATGAGCAATAGGGGGAGATTAGTCATTTTATAGAGTTTCCTGTGGCGAATATTCCAACGCTGTTGATATAAAGCAGTGGAGCAGATAAATCTTATTTTTACCAACTAGGGACCTGACATCACAGTGCAAATTCCCACATCTACTAAGCAGTCTTTAATCTAGCAGGTATGCCAAAAATAATGTTCATGAGTGAAACCGTTTCGAGGTTATACAGCTGGAGCTGTCTGCAGGACATTCCAGCCATTGGCATCCACTATGCCCAACCACAGGAATATTAAAGGGTTAATGCATGTACAACAGCGCATGTTAAGGCCACCCTGCAACTTCCACTTTTATACAATTACATTTTGGGCCACTGTTTATGTTAAGCTTTCGATCCGATTTTGATATAAGTTATGATGCAATCCTGTGGCACATGTTAAGTGCTTCTGTTCTTTAATCACTCCTGGTAATTGTTTTTATTTAACAGAGGTGTTGTCCTGGATTTAGTCATGAACGGACATGAATTTTTACAGCATGACTAGTCTTTCTCCAGGATATAATTGCTATGCATGCTTCAGTTAATCGCTCCGTGTCTTTACCATGGGATCCGACATTGTGCTGTCCTTCGCGGCTGCCATCTCAGTTAATTATCCGGCTTATGTAGCCTTTTGATGCGACAGAGTCCTGTCTCAGGCAGCTGCCACCTCAGTTAATTAACTGACACATGCTGCCATGCGCTCCGACGGTACGCTATCTCCTGCGGAGGTCACACCAGCGAATTACTTGGTGTGTTTCCATGGGATTTGACAGTATGCTGTCGCCTGTGGAGGTCACCTCGGTTAATTACCAAGTGTGTCGCCATGCGCTCCAACAGTGTGCTATCTCATGCGGAGGTCACACCCAGTGAATTACCTGGTGTGCTGCCACGAGATTCGACGGTGTGTTCTCTCCTGGTGTTCGAGTGTTTGGAGCTCGCGGCGTCCGGATCATTGTGCTGTCGTGCCCACCAGAGCGTCCGGCCACGTGGAGCGGTTTGCCGACTTCATGGTTAAGGACCTGAAGAACGGCGAGTGCTTTCGCCTGGATCACCTGATCAAGGCGCACCTGGAAAAGCTGACGGCTGATAAGAAGACGAGTGAGGCCAAGCGACAGGAGTGTCTTACCTGTGTGGCGCAGGTAGGCCGAGTTGTCGTCAGCCCTGCGAGATGTACTGCTCTCGGGCCAGGTTAGACGGGCGACCTAAGGTGGTGACCACTTGGTGGCCCGCCTGACGCTTGTTACGTGTGTGTCAACACGGTGGCCTGACTGATTTCCAGAGAGAAAGCCTGGTTGTGATTCATGATCAAGAACCTTTACTTCCCCAATTCATAGTTTTGGTTGACCATAATTGCATCTATTGTGCAGATGAACATCAAAATTTTTATGTGGTGCTGATCGTCGTTTTTCATATCTGTCTCGCACAGCTGGCAGCATGGCGTTTTTCTATGTGCCTATGTTCGCCTTCACATGTTCCCCGCCCACAATTGATTCATGGCGCCTGCTAACAAGTGAGAAGGAAGCCTCAACCAAACCGTGCTGTTCATTGTTGTCTAGCAACGTCAAAAATGTATCTCGTGATGTACGAAATAGCGTATGCCCAAGCAGTCATGTCAAATATAGCGATTGTTTTTGACAGCGTAGCGCACTCTGCAGTACTTTTTAAGAGCGTGGCGGGAGCACATCTCTATCAAACGTATTCGTCGATGACACCCATGCAGAACGAGGAAACGTACTGACTACCAACCGCCTAATTGTCCTTAAATATGCCATTGACGAGGATGTTTGCCACCCTGGCAGCCACATCTCAGACGAGCCCGGCTCCATCTAGCCATGTGTGTGCGTGTGTGTGGCAGTACAGCATAGCTGTGTGTAGCAGCACACTGGCACCGTTAGCTGTGTGAGGCAGCACACTGGCACCGTTAGCTGTGTGTGGCAGCACACTGGCACCGTTAGCTGTGTGTGGCAGCACACTGGCGCCGTTAGCTGTGTGTGACAGCACACTGGCGCCGTTAGCTGTGTGTGACAGCACACTGGCGCCGTTAGCTGTGTGAGGCAGCACACTGGCACTGTTAGCTGTGTGAGGCAGCACACTGGCACCGTTAGCTGTGTGTGGCAGCACACTGGCACTGTTAGCTGTGTGAGGCAGCACACTGGCACCGTTAGCTGTGTGTGGCAGCACACTGGCACCGTTAGCTGTGTGTAGCAGCACACTGGCACCGTTAGCTGTGTGAGGCAGCACACTGGCACCGTTAGCTGTGTGTGGCAGCACACTGGCACCGTTAGCTGTGTGAGGCAGCACACTGGCACCGTTAGCTGTGTGTGGCAGCACACTGGCACCGTTAGCTGTGTGAGGCAGCACACTGGCACCGTTAGCTGTGTGAGGCAGCACACTGGCACTGTTAGCTGTGTGTGGCAGCACACTGGCACCGTTAGCTGTGTGAGGCAGCACACTGGCACCGTTAGCTGTGTGAGGCAGCACACTGGCACTGTTAGCTGTGTGTGGCAGCACACTGGCGCCGTTAGCTGTGTGTGGCAGCACACTGGCACCGTTAGCTGTGTGTGGCAGCACACTGGCACCGTTAGCTGTGTGAGGCAGCACACTGGCACCGTTAGCTGTGTGTGGCAGCACACTGGCACTGTTAGCTGTGTGTGGCAGCACACTGGCACCGTTAGCTGTGTGAGGCAGCACACTGGCACCGTTAGCTGTGTGAGGCAGCACACTGGCACTGTTAGCTGTGTGTGGCAGCACACTGGCGCCGTTAGCTGTGTGTGGCAGCACACTGGCACCGTTAGCTGTGTGTGGCAGCACACTGGCACCGTTAGCTGTGTGAGGCAGCACACTGGCACCGTTAGCTGTGTGTGGCAGCACACTGGCACTGTTAGCTGTGTGTGGCAGCACACTGGCACCGTTAGCTGTGTGAGGCAGCACACTGGCACCGTTAGCTGTGTGAGGCAGCACACTGGCACTGTTAGCTGTGTGTGGCAGCACACTGGCGCCGTTAGCTGTGTGTGGCAGCACACTGGCACCGTTAGCTGTGTGTGGCAGCACACTGGCACCGTTAGCTGTGTGAGGCAGCACACTGGCACCGTTAGCTGTGTGAGGCAGCACACTGGCACCGTTAGCTGTGTGTGGCAGCACACTGGCGCCGTTAGCTGTGTGTGGCAGCACACTGGCGCCGTTAGCTGTGTGTGGCAGCACACTGGCACCGTTAGCTGTGTGTGGCAGCACACTGGCACCGTTAGCTGTGTGTGGCAGCACACTGGCACTGTTAGCTGTGTGTGGCAGTACAGCACACTGGCACTGTTAGCTGTGTGTGGCAGTACAGCATAGCTGTGTGTAGCAGCACACTGGCACTGTTAGCTGTGTGAGGCAGCACACTGGCACCGTTAGCTGTGTGTGGCAGCACACTGGCACCGTTAGCTGTGTGTGGCAGCACACTGGCACCGTTAGCTGTGTGTAGCAGCACACTGGCACCGTTAGCTGTGTGAGGCAGCACACTGGCACCGTTAGCTGTGTGAGGCAGCACACTGGCACTGTTAGCTGTGTGTGGCAGCACACTGGCACTGTTAGCTGTGTGTGGCAGCACACTGGCACCGTTAGCTGTGTGTGGCAGCACACTGGCACCGTTAGCTGTGTGAGGCAGCACACTGGCACCGTTAGCTGTGTGAGGCAGCACACTGGCACTGTTAGCTGTGTGAGGCAGCACACTGGCACCGTTAGCTGTGTGTGGCAGCACACTGGCACCGTTAGCTGTGTGAGGCAGCACACTGGCGCCGTTAGCTGTGTGTGGCAGCACACTGGCACTGTTAGCTGTGTGTGGCAGCACACTGGCACCGTTAGCTGTGTGTGGCAGCGCACTGAAACAGGCAGCCCGGATTGGTAGCGCGCAACCGTCGCATGTGTCCGAAGGGTATATTCCTTTTTAAGTCGGGAATGGGATTTAGAAGACGGCCATGTCCTGAAGTTCTGTGGTTCAGAACATTGTTATCTTCCGAAATTCACCGTCCCTTTTCGTTGAAATTCTGAATTGTTGTGTTTGACAATGACTGCAAGCTTACTGCTCATTGGTAAAAATGATCAGATAAATTTGCTGGTAAGTCAAAAAGGAAGTTTTTGATTTTCCAAACACAACGAAAACGATTCTCTCGGAATTCGATGGCGCAAGAATTCACCTCTCCAAATCCAGAACTCCCAATTATAAATCCAAGTTTGGCCAGAACCTGCGAATCATGAATATTCGCGAATATGTGATGTAGCTCATGACACGCCCGCAGATGTGAGTGGTTTCATGAACAGATGTGAGTGGAAGAGTGGTTGCGGGTGAGATGACGAAGTTAGTGCAGAAGCGTCATCGGAGTCGGCCCGCTCTGTAGGTGATGGTATCCGTAATGTGTTCACAGCTGGAGGGCATGAGCAAGGATCAGGTGATAGGTGATGGTGTCCGTAATGTGTTCACAGCTGGAGGGCATGAGCAAGGATCAGGTGATAGGTGATGGTGTCCGTAATGTGTTCACAGCTGGAGGGCATGAGCAAGGATCAGGTGATCAGGTGATCAGGTAATAGGTGATGGTGTCCGTAATGTGTTCACAGCTGGAGGGCATGAGCAAGGATCAGGTGATCAGGTGATAGGTGATGGTGTCCGTAATGTGTTCACAGCTGGAGGGCATGAGCAAGGATCAGGTGATCAGGTGATAGGTGATGGTGTCCGTAATGTGTTCACAGCTGGAGGGCATGAGCAAGGATCAGGTGATCAGGTAATAGGTGATGGTGTCCGTAATGTGTTCACAGCTGGAGGGCATGAGCAAGGATCAGGTGATCAGGTGATAGGTGATGGTGTCCGTAATGTGTTCACAGCTGGAGGGCATGAGCAAGGATCAGGTGATCAGGTGATAGGTGATGGTGTCCGTAATGTGTTCACAGCTGGAGGGCATGAGCAAGGATCAGATGAGCAGGTGATCAGGAGATGGTGTCCGTAATGTGTTCACAGCTGGAGGGCATGAGCAGGGATCAGGTGATCAGGTGATCAGGTGATAGGTGATGGTGTCCGTAATGTGTTCACAGCTGGAGGGCATGAGCAAGGATCAGATGAACGCTGTGATGCGCAAGTACGACATGAAGTCGCCCATCACCGACAACGACCTGTCGGACGCCATCGAGTTCAACTTGATGTTCAGCACTTCCATCGGTCCCACCGGTCTACTCAAGGGGTCAGTGGCACCCGAAGTTCATCCGTGGCACCTATGTTCATTCCCACAGTGAAGCTCAGCTGCCACGGAGATAAGCATCATGAGCTTTTTTGTTGACCCCATGTTCTTGTGGGAGCAGTGTGTATATGGTACCTTTGTCCTGGTGGCAACAGGCCACCCACCCACTTTGTTCGTAGCAATTCAATCCACGTTGAAGTTTCACGTGACGGGGACCATTTCGGTACTCTTAGCGGACGGAGCGACATATCGAGTGTGAAGCCACGGCCTCTTCTCCGGTGAATTATCTGGCATAGTGGTCTCAGTGTGGATCATGCAAGCAAATCTCGACCGCTCGACAAAGGGTCGGGACATTTTATATTTGCATGGATTATCGGTTTAATTGAAGGGCATCAGTTGTATGATGATGAGTTCGTTGCAAGCATAAGGAAGTGAAGGTAGCTAGAATATGCTGCTGGTGTGGGATTCATCTCTAAGCGGCTACAATGCGTAGAGGGGACAGCATATATCCTGAATATTCTAGTTTTACCTAGTTCAAGGGTCCGTACACTTCAATAACCAACTAACCAAGTTGCATTTCACATATCGTTTCCGGTGGCGGAAATTCAAACTGGAACATTCGATAAGAGGAAGGTGTGTGTGGTTTCGTATCTGCGAACGTCACATTAATGTCAATATTGACGTCATCATACGACATGGAAATATTAAACGCAGAGCTGACGTCAAGCCGCGTGATTATCACAGCTATATACGCATCTGAAATATTAGTTAATTCAACTGGCATGACATGAGCGACGAACAATGTTCATAACATAGTGAATGGCCTATATGTGTGACGCAAAGACATGCTGTTCGGTGGTCAGTTATGCCAAGACTAGTCTGTATTGGTAAGTTGTTCCATGGCTGACTCGGCCGGCTGCCGTACGGCAGGTTCCTGCGGCCAGAGACGGCCCAGGGCATGTTCGTCAACTTCAAGCGGCTGCTGGAGTTCAACCAGGGGCGACTGCCGTTCGCCGCCGCCCAGATCGGCAACGCCTTCCGTAACGAGATCTCGCCCCGCAGCGGTCTGATCCGTGTCAGGTGCGTCCCCGGGTCGTCTGACGAACCACCCCCCACCGTGGATGGACCATCTCCCCGTCCCCGGGTCGTCTGACGAACCACCCCCCACCGGGGATGGACCATCTCCCCGTCCCCGGGTCGTCTGACGAACCACCCCCACCGAGGATGGACCACCTCCCCGTCCCCGGGTCGTCTGACGAACCACCCCCACCGTGGATGGATCATCTCCCCGTCCCCGGGTCGTCTGACGACCCCCCCCCCACCTGGGATGGACCATCTCCCCGTCCCCGGGTCGTCTGACGACCCCCCCCCACACCGGGGATGGACCATCTCCCCGTCCCCGGGTCGTCTGACGAACCACCCCCCACCGGGGATGGACCATATCCCCAGTGTTAAAATAATTATTTATCGTTGGGTGTGAGATGTCGAATCTAGTACAGGAGGAAATCGCCATGGATGCAATGCTAGAAAAAATTTGTTAAGTGTTGCAAAGCCAGTTTTTTTTTACAATTGCGTACATATCACTATTCCCGTTGTGCATGTTTTGAGAGGTACCTAATTTGGGGACACCGATATCAACGATGACGATACAACACCTATGCTATGTACTGACATTGTATAACATAGCACATCATAGGTAATCCCTTCGCCTGGAATTGCGTTACGAGATGTTCGATATCACGATCCCGGATCCGTTATGGTGAATATAAGCAACTTGTCAACAGAGTGCAGTAAGAAGCGAGGCATGAAGACTTGGGCTGGCCAGCTCATGGGCTGACCAGCTCCCACAGTGATGAAACCACCTCCCACTTTCGGTGGACCACCTCCCTGATGGGCTGCTTCCTATATGGGGTGGACCATCTGCCGCCTGGGTCTGACCATCTCCCACCTGGAGCTGACCAGCTCCCACAGCAGTGAAACCACCTCCCACTTTCGGTGGACCACCTCCCTGTGTGGGGCTGACGTCCTCCCACTGATGGCAGATTACATTCCACCGCGGGCGGACCACCTCCCGCTGAGGGGCTGACGTTCTGCCATTGAGGGCAGATTCAATTCCACCAGGGGCGGACCACCTATCATTGGGGGCTGATGCCCCCCCCCCCCCATTGGGGACAGATTACATTCCACTTGGAGCGGACTACCTTCTACTGGGGAGGACCACCTCCCGTTGGGGGCTGACGTCTTTCCATTGAGGACTGACGTCCCCCAGTGGGGGTGGCCCACCTACTGGGGGCGAACCACCTCCAACTGGTGTGGCTGACCGCCTCGCACCACCTGTGTGGCAGATAGGCTGGGACTCTAACTGAGGTCCGTACCACAGGTGTGATCTGGCTTGATCTGCACTCACCCGAGCGTACACCTGCAGGGAGTTTACGATGGCTGAGATTGAGCATTTCTGTGATCCGGTTGAGAAGCAGCACCCCAAGTTCGCCGAGGTCTGCGATCAGGCGATGGTGCTGTTCTCGGCGTGCAACCAGATGGACGGCGTAGCGGCACAGCACGTCACCATCGGAGACGCCGTCCGCAAGGTGCTGCTCTCTCGCTCCAACGCGATGACGCCGTGGACATCATTATTCACACTGTGCCTCCAGTATCCGATGTCTGTCTCCTCATTATTCATACTGTGCATCCAGTTTCCGATGTATGTTGCTTCATTATTAGCGCTGTGCCTCCGGTCTCCGATGTATGTCTCCTCATTATTCACACTGTGCATCCAGTTTCCGATGTCTGTTGCTTCATTATTAGCGCTGTGCCTCCGGTCTCCGATGTCTGTTGCCTCATTATTTGCGATGTGCGTCCAGTCTCCGATGTCTGTTTCCTAATTATTCGCACTTTTCGTCCAGTCTCCGATGCCTGTTTCCTCATTCATGTTTTTTTTTATATATCTGAACCAACTAGGGCCTACCACTCACTGTACGTCATGAATCCCACGAGAGGACATTTGTATCGGCTTGTGTTTGGAGTGTACTGGCTGAGCGCACGTACTACGTCTGTCAGTTATTTGGATCCTGTCCTGTCATTGGCCCTGGGGCTGTATTGTGATGGTGCCTGGTGCGAAAGAAGGCCCAAATAACTAACCCTTTCCGAACAGTGGCGATGCGATCAGCATCAATTGCCCCTCCGTCCCGTTCTTACCCGCACTCACTGTCGACCTCGCATCGGCCAGCCTCACCCAGCGCCGGAAATACCTGGCCATTCTGGATCTGAGCTCCTGAGGTGATGATGGTGTATCCAGCCGGCTGGTGATGCCTACAACAGCTGACCAGGCCGTGGCGCCGCCGCCGACAGGCGCTGGTGGCCAACGAGACGCTGGGCTACTTCATGGCGCGCATCCAGCGGTTCCTGGAGCTGGTCGGCGTGGACCGACGCCGACTGCGCTTCCGACAGCACATGTCCAACGAGATGGCGCACTACGCCTGCGACTGCTGGGACGCCGAGATCCTTACCTCGTATGTAAGTCGGCCCAGATGCTCGGCTCGGGTGCAGTTGGATCGAGGCTCTCGCTTCCTGTGTCGGCCAAGATCCTCATCTGCTGTGTGATTGTACCGGAATCATCGTTGCCCATATTAATAGAGCGAGGTCATCACCTATGCAAGTCGATCGAGAGTCTAGTCTTCTGCTTAGGTGAACCAACATCCTCAACTGCATAAGATCCTCGTCTTCTGTGTAAGTGGGACGAGGTCCTCAGCTATGTAAGTGGGCCGAGCTCCTCAGCTATGTAAGTGGACCGAGAGCCACGCGTCTTGTGACTCCCAGTAGCGCCGATCGCCCTTGCCTGACACGTAACCCGCTCGTAGGGCTGCCTGCAGCCCTATCAACTGGACTGGACACGTGACCCGCTCGTCAGGGCTGGGTGGAGTGTGTCGTGTATGCTGACCCCTGATCTCTCGCCTGACATGTAACCCGATCGTCAGGGCTGGGTGGATTGTGTTGTGTGCACTGAACCCTGATCTCTCGCCTGACACATGACCCGCTCGTCACGGCTGGGTGGAGTGTGTTGTGTGCACTGAACCCTGATATCTCGCCTGACACGTGACCCGCTTGTCACGGCTGGGTGCAGTGTGTCGTGTGGATTGACCTGCCACGTGACCCGCTCGTTAGTGCTGGGTGGAATATGTCGTGTGGACTGACCTAACACGTGACCCGCTCATCATGGCTGGGTGGAGTGTGTCGTGTGTGCTAACCCCTGATCTCTCACCTGACACGTGACCCGCTCGTCAGGGCTGGTTGGAGTGTGTCGTGTGTATTGACTCTGACCCCCGACCTGACACGTGACCCGCTCGTCAGGGCTGGGTGGAGTGTGTCGTGTGGACTGACCTGACACGTGACCCGCTCGTCAGGGCTGGGTGGAGTGTGTCGTGTGGACTGACCTGACCCGTGACCCGCTCGTCAGGGCTGGGTGGAGTGTGTCGTGTGGACTGACCTGACACGTGACCCGCTCGTCAGGGCTGGGTGGAATGTGTCGTGTGGACTGACCTGACACGTGACCCGCTCGTCAGGGCTGGGTGGAGTGTGTCGTGTGGACTGACCTGACACGTGACCCGCTCGTCAAGGCTGGGTGGAGTGTGTCGTGTGGACTGACCTGACCCGTGACCCGCTCGTCAGGGCTGGGTGGAGTGTGTCGTGTGGACTGACCTGACCTGTGACCTGCTCGTCAGGGCTGGGTGGAGTGTGTCGTGTGGACTGACCTGACACGTGACCTGCTCGTCAGGGCTGGGTGGAATGTGTCGTGTGGACTGACCTGACCCGTGACCCGCTCGTCAGGGCTGGGTGGACTGACCTGACACGTGACCCGCTCGTCAGGGCTGGGTGGAGTGTGTTGGGTGGACTGACCTGACACGTGACCCGCTCGTCAGGGCTGGGTGGAGTGTCGTATGGACTGACCGGACACGTGACCCGCTCGTCAGGGCTGGGTGGAGTGTGTCGTGTGGACTGGCCTGACCCGTGACCCGCTCGTCAGGGCTAGGTGGAGTGTCGTGTGGACTGACCTGACCCGTGACCCGCTCGTCAGGGCTGGGTGGAGTGTGTCGTGTGGACTGACCTGACACGTGACCCGCTCGTCATGGCTGGGTGGAGTGTGTCGTGTGGACTGACCTGACCCGTGACCCGCTCGTCAGGGCTGGGTGGAGTGTCGTGTGGACTGACCTGACACGTGACCCGCTCGTCAGGGCTGGGTGGAGTGTGTCGGGTGGACTGACCTGACACGTGACCCGCTCGTCAGGGCTGGGTGGAGTGTGTCGTGTGGACTGACCTGACACGTGACCCGCTCGTCAGGGCTGGGTGGAGTGTCGTGTGGACTGACCTGACACGTGACCCGCTCGTCATGGCTGGGTGGAGTGTGTCGTGTGGACTGACCTGACACGTGACCCGCTCGTCATGGCTGGCTGGAGTGTGTCGTGTGGACTGACCTGACACGTGACCCGCTCGTCATGGCTGGCTGGAGTGTGTCGTGTGGACTGACCTGACACGTGACCCGCTCGTCAGGGCTGGGTGGAGTGTGTCGTGTGGACTGACCTGACTCGTGACCCGCTCGTCAGGGCTGGGTGGAGTGTGTCGTGTGGACTGACCTGACCCGTGACCCGCTCGTCAGGGCTGGGTGGAGTGTCGTGTGGACTGACCTGACACGTGACCCGCTCGTCAGGGCTGGGTGGAGTGTCGTGTGGACTGACCTGACACGTGACCCGCTCGTCAGGGCTGGGTGGAGTGTCGTGTGGACTGACCTGACACGTGACCCGCTCGTCAGGGCTGGGTGGAGTGTCGTGTGGACTGACCTGACACGTGACCCGCTCGTCAGGGCTGGGTGGAGTGTCGTGTGGACTGACCTGACACGTGACCCGCTCGTCAGGGCTGGGTGGAGTGTCGTGTGGACTGACCTGACACGTGACCCGCTCGTCAGGGCTGGGTGGAGTGTGTCGTATGGACTGACCTGACACCTGACCCGCTCGTCAGGGCTGTGTGGAGTGTGTCGTGTGGACTGACCTGACACGTGACCCGCTCGTCAGGGCTGGGTGGAGTGTCGTGTGGACTGACCTGACACGTGACCCGCTCGTCAGGGCTGGGTGGAGTGTGTCGGGTGTGCCGACCGGTCCGCGTACGACTTGACTCAGCACACCAAGGCCACCGGTGTCAAGCTGGTCGCCGAGAAAAAGCTGCCGCAGCCCAAAACGGTGGACGTCGTGGGTAAGGGTGACGTTGAGTCGTGGAGGCGATGGCGGTGTATGTCGTGGGTAAAGGTGACGTGAAGTCGTGCGGGTGGCGGTGGGTGCCGTGGGTAAGAGTCACGCGGAGTAGTTGTGGGGCGGGTGGCGTGGGTAAGAGTCATGTGGAGTAGTGGGGCGGGTGGCGGGAGTCGTGCCGGTGGCGGTAGGTGACGTGGGTAAGAGTCACGTGGAGTAGTTGTGGGGCGGGTGGCGTGGGTAAGAGTCACGTGGAGTAGTTGTGGGGTGGGTGGCGTGGGTAAGAGTCACGTGGAGTAGTTGTGGGGTGGGTGCCGTGGGTAAGAGTCACGTGGAGTAGTTGTGGGGTGGGTGCCGTGGGTAAGAGTCACGTGGAGTAGTTGTGGGGTGGGTGCCGTGGGTAAGAGTCACGTGGAGTAGTTGTGGGGTGGGTGCCGTGGGTAAGCGTCACGCGGAGTAGTGGGCCGGGTGGCGTGGGTAAGTGTCACGTGGAGTCGTGCTGGCGGCGGTGGATATCGTTGGTGAGAGTTGCGTGGCATCTTGTTTTATCACCAGTAACGTTGAGCGCAGTCGGTAAAGGTCACGTGGAGGCGTATTTAGTGACCAGCGTATTGTATGTTGTGGGTAAGGCACAAGACGATGAGGTTTGTGACTAGCAACAGTAAACAGTCACACGGATCGCATTTCGCGGCAGGGCACATGGCGAAAACTGACGATTCCGCAATACAATCCGGACGTTTATGTTGATGATAAATGTTTAACAACCAAGCTAATGACTTGGTCGGTTGTGTGCACAGCATGCCTTCACAAGATAACAAGTTCATAAACCGTTGATTGGGGTTTACTGGCTAGTCTTCTGTGGTTGTGTCTTGTTATAAAGCTATCCCATTTTGAGACTTTTTAGTGTTAAAGAGGACAAAAGAGATGCTGTAATGTGATTGTTTTTTGCTGCTCGCATATCTCATTCCCTCCCACCTGATTTATCTGGCCTCATTGACCAGGTGCAGCTAGTCAGCTGGCGTAGTTGTTGCCTCTCGTGACCGCTGCATGTGTACATTCGTCGGTAGCCCATCTTATGTTGTATCTAGCTCTGCTATCAGCTATATATTGTGTCCTAGCCAGTCTTGTGTGTGCTCTGCCCGCGTATGGTTCCATCCGTATGGTCCATCTTCTATAGCTAATCCTATCGGCTAGATCGAATCTTGCCCTACGTCGCATACACACCTTGCAGACATACTTAATTTCACGCGTGCACCTATGTAGATGTGCAAAATAGCACAGCTCACCCTTCTCTGCTGCAGGAGAGTAGGGAAGTCCCTGAAAGTGGAATGCCAACCCCGTGTTTTCATGTAGAACTAATAGTTAGGATCGTGAAAAGTGAGATCGCGTGTCCGGCCCCGTCCGTTCGTAACACGCCTCGCGGCGTCCTGTCTGACTCGTCGGTGTATAAAGAACAGGCGTTAGACCAATCGTTGAACCAATCCTTCCGGTCATTGACGACGTCTCTGATGCTGTCGTAGAGCCGGTGATTGTCAAGAGCGTGCTTGGGAAGGAGTTCAAGAAGGACGCCAAGAAGGTGACTGACGCTCTCCTGGCGCTATCATCCGATCAGCTGACTGACATGGAGTCTCAGCTAAACAAGACCGGGTAGGTCTGGATGTCAGTTGACTGACATGGAGTCGCAGCTATACAAGACCGGGTAGGTGTGTATATCAGCTGGCGGATACGAAAGTGTTCGATAAGTGACGAATGGGCGCTGTATGACCAGCGCAGTCGATGCGCCCCTAAGCCCAAATAACCAACCGAGAAGTGACGATGCCAGCTAATTTGGATGGAATGGAACTGCATGGGTATGAACTGTTTAAAGCGAAACAGGGTTGAGTACGATAAAATATTGCGTTAGCACCACAATCATGTGTTCTTTTGCTGCCGTGTTCGGTGTTGTTAGATGGGCGCCAAATGACCCTGTAGTCGGCGCACCCTTAAACCCAAATAATCAATCAATCAATCAATCTCTGTTGTTAGTTTAATAAAATGTGTCCCCTACTTGGAAAATTTTCCATTTCATACATTCACATATACACACAAACGTGCTATACACACGCTGGAAACTCTATTTTTACATATTTTCGGTACAGTCTTGTTCATGCGCTTGCTCTCAGGTTCCCGCCATATAACGTGCACGCGGCAGGGTTAGCCTGATTTATCGGGACCGGTGGTTAGAGGACTGCTCCAGTGGCATGAATCGGGGCCGTGTTCTGAAGCAAAAGTCTCCTGCACTCAAAACAGGCTCATTGGCCGACTGTGCCACCGAGGTGGTGATTTCTGCAGCTTGTTGTTTTTAGCAAATGGAGTGCATGCGATGAATTCATACAGTTGGTTCTTTTAATTGGCCTGCAAGCTATTTTGCGTCACACCCGTGGAGAGCAGACTGGTCACCTATGTAATCAGTGAAGGTGAGCCTGAACATTAGCAGCACTTCGTTGTGCCAGTGCGGAAAACGTTCAGCCGACTGCTGCACAAAATGTTCACAGCATGCACGTTGTCCAGGGTAGCATTTCCACCGGATGATCGATTTCGAACATTAAGCATGGCCTCCATTTGGAAGGAAGTGGAAGAACGGTAAGGATGTTGACCAGAATTGACACACCCCTTTCAAAGATACATACGTATAATCCCAGAGACGCCATCCGCACGAGCACTCTGTGGGTGTAACACGACCTGACTGTCGCAGGAGTTATCAGCTGTTGAGTGTAACACGACCTGACTGTCGCAGGAGTTATCAGCTGTTGAGTGTAACACTCTGTGAGTGTAACACGACCTGACTGTCGCAGGAGTTATCAGCTGTTGAGTGCGGGCAGCACCGCCTACACCATCACCCCCAGCATGGTGACTGTGAAGCGGCACTCGAAGACGGTGCACGTGGAGGAGGTGGTGCCGAGCGTGATCGAGCCGTCGTTCGGCATCGGCCGAGTCATGTACGCCCTGCTCGAGCACAACTTCCGCGTGCGGGAGGACGACGACCAGCGCACGGTGAGCTCCCGGGAACGGCAGGCCAGTTTGTGAGGCTCGTGGAGGTCAAGTCAGTGTCAGGTCAGATTAGGTTACGTCAGAGCGTGAGATGCAGGTCGGGTCAGATTGTGAGGGTTAGGGGAGGTCAGGTCGGAGTGTGAAGATCGGAAGTAGTTCATTGTAATGGCCAGGTTAAGTCAGATTTAATTGTGTGAGATTTGAGAGGTCAGGTCATAATGTGAGGGTTATTGGGAGACCAGGTCAGCGTGTGAGGGACAGGGGAGGTCAGGGAAGGTTAGGTCAGTGGATAAATTCAAAAGAAAGCAGATAAGTATGGGGCTCAGGCAGAGTGGGAAACTTACTTTTCGGGTTGGGAGTCGGAGTGCATACCGATTTCTTCCGGAGTACATTTTCATGGACATTATTTTTTGATGCATGGAATCTGTTTACCAATAACCGACCGGAAAAACCTAAATCAGTACCTATATAATATGCATAAGTAATATCATTCTCATTTTTCGTCAAATCAAATGCCAAAACATACGAACAAAGAAGTGAACAATGGATGGCACCGCCCGGCAATGACTCGTAATAATCAGCAGTTTCGTTTCTTATAACTCACAGGAGAAATGCGTTTTCCTTTCACTGCTGGTCTCAGTACAAGGCTAGCCATATAAAAAAACAAACAAAAATACTTCACACTTCACCCTCAGCTCAGAGCGCATACCTACCTACGCAGCCAATTTCCCACGTAATACGAATGCAACTCCGCTACCGCACACGCCACAGTTGGATGTGGTCAAAGCAAAGTATCAGTCAAGGTCTTGTGTTTACAGTATGACACTGTTAACCCATGTCCTCAAAGTTGCTAATGGTTATGACGTCATATAAAAAATACCTTGCATTGATTGGTTGACAGACAGATTTCAGAACAGAAAACGCTAACGCAGCCAATTCTGATCGGTGGCCTCCGGCACTCCGGAGACGTCTCTTAAAACTGTCAAAGTTTCCCACTATAGGGTGGCAGAAACACATGTATTCCGAGACGCGGCTCCAGAGCCGGAGAACAGTGTTCTCAGTGCGCATGCGCATCATCTTGCAAGTTGCTGGTGGCGCGTTGTTGTCGGCAATTTCGGTGGTTGAGATTGATGGAGTGTGTGAAGCTGCGGTCCGGCCGCTGACTGCTACAAAAAGTGATTAGTTTGAGTGGTGACCGTAAGTGGAATAACCAGCGTTTTTTTTTGGTGTCGTTCTGTTTGTTTTTATTGATATCTTTGTTCCCACATTTCTGTCGGAGTACATGTGAAGCCCATCCTATCCAGTATGAACCCGAAGTGCAAAAATGTTTTCAGAGATAAAATCTCTTAAGAAGTGCCTTAATTCCCACCCTGGGCTCAGGTTATATCAGGTCGGAGCCAGCGGATACCAGTAGATTCAGAAGTGGTCTGGCGATAACCTCGGGATGAGGTCGGAGTGTGGACGTCTCGGCTGCAGTGGAGTGTGGCTGGGCGCAGTGTTGCCGCCCGTCAGCGACTGACCGCCGTGACCGCTGTTGCCAGTTCTTCTCGCTGCCACCTGTGATCGCGCCACTCAAGTGCTCGGTGCTGCCACTCAGCGGCAACGCCGAGTTCGAGCCGTTCGTCCGGTCACTATGTGAGTACTGGCCTGGCCTGTCTAGCAGCTTCCCCGTGGCTACCTCTGGTCATCTGGCAACTCTCCCGGTGCTGCCCACAATGGCTGCTGCCACAATACCGGCCCCGTCGTCTGTCCTGGCGTCTATTGTGGCATCCAGCAGGCATCAGAGCCGAGTTGACGCCAGATTATTTCCGCTGTCCTGAGCCCGGTGCCCTACCGGCCGCCCAAGTACCGTCTGTCCCGGCTGTGTGGCTGACTGCTCTAACAGTGCTGTCCCACTTCCCCGGGTGGCCGTCTCGGGCACCAACCCAAATCCTCTGACACCTCTCAGTCACGGCCCCAATCTTCTAGAGCATTCGTCAACACTGACCCCGATCCCCGGGTGACTCGGTACCCGCCCCTGTTGACCCATCCCACCTGATCGAGGGCACGTTTACAACCCACATCTGCCCGACGCACCCTGAAATCCAAACAGCCAGCCAGACGATGGTTTAGTCTGCGGCTATCTACTTACTGTTGACTCCAATATATTGGGCACCTGTATGTGTGTCTATCACGTCCAACAACACATTGGATGGTTTCCTATGTCGTTCATCTTACCCTTGATGTTTATTATTTCCGAAAATAATGAGGTTATGTTCGATCTCATCCACAAGTGAGTATACGTCATGTTAGAAAGTGCATATGTAACTAGGATTCGAAGGAGACCACGTCCGTTCTAACTTGAAAGTTCGAATACCGACTATGCGAGTGAGGAATCGAACACGCCAGGCGCTCTGTATATTCATCCTATTATATTTCATGGAATTAACTACTTGGAAAGATGTTGTTTTAACACGGATGCTTTCAATGTTACCTCGTCCCTGTATCTTCTGTACGTACACGTGATGCTGTACTGTGGCGGTATCTGCTATCGCCCCCACCGCAACCCCAGATACATAGTCTCATTGTCGGTCCTGCTGTCTTCTGTGGTCAGCACGTGAGCTGACGCAGGCAGGCGTCTCCAATAAGGTGGACAGCGCCAGCGGCAGCATAGGAAAACGGTACGCCCGCACTGACGAGATAGCCATCCCGTTCGGCGTCACCGTCGACTTCGACACGCTCCAGCAGCCGCACACCGTGACGCTGCGGGAGCGAGACTCGCGCGGACAGGTCCGCCTTCCGGTGAGTGTCTCACGAGCGTGGCTGGAGATCCCTGGCGGGTCGGGATCCAGACTCCCCTGGTGTGTACCCTGCGGATGTTAATTTGTCCATTTTTCCTGTTCGATCTGACATTTTTGGACCTCGTTAGTTATGTGAGTTTTAGGGCGCCTCGACCAAAATTGTGATCATTTAGCGCCCACATTTTTGGACCTCAGTCCCCTGGTTTCGTGAGAGGTCTTCAGCGTTGCTCACGAGGGCAGGTTCGCCTTCCGGTGTCCCACACGGTCAGGTCTGCTCCTGCCCACGTGACCAGGCCCAGCTCCTGTGGCATGTCTGTGTGCTGAGTTACGAGTGTGCCGTTTTCAGCGGGTCGAGTTATATCTGCGTTTTCAGAGGGTCGGATTACGATTGTTCCGTTTTCAGTAAGATGATTTATCGCTATCGTTTTAGCGGGTTGATATATCCGGTGCCGTTTTCAGTAGGTTGAGTGATGGTTGTACCGTTTTCAGTGGGTTGAATTACGATTGTGCAGTTTTCAGTGGGTGAAGTGACGACTGTCGTTTTCATCGGTTTTAGTTACGGCTGTGCCGTTGTCAGGGGGTTGAGTGACGGTTGTGCCGTTTTCGGCGGGTTGAGTGACGTCGGTGCAGTCTTCAGCGGGTTGAGTGGGTTAGTTAGTTTTTATTTTATTTTAAGGGCGCTTCGACCAATGTCCAGTTTTCAGTGGGTTAAGTGACAGTTGTGCCGGTTTTCAGCGGGTTGAGTGACGGTTGTGCCGTTTTCAGTGGGTTAAGTGACGGTTGTGCCGTTTTCAGCGGGTTAGTGACGGCTGTGCAGTCTTCAGCGGGTCAGTGACGGTTGTGCAGTCTTCAGCGGGTTAGTGATGGTTGTGCCGTTTTCAGCTGGCGGACGTGGCGACCGTGGTGTTCGACCTGTCACGGGGACGCACCACGTGGCAGGCCGTGGAGACCAAATACCCGCGCTTCGAGCAGCAGGAGGCATCCAAGGCGTCCGGCGACAGCTGATCCGTAGGCTCAGACCTCGCCCTCAGGGCGCGGATGACGTCATGGGGTCGTGCTGGGGGTTAAGGTCTTATTTAATGAATACACACCGCTGTTGATTTTATACCTCGGTTTGCCTGTGGTGCACAGCACAATACATGACATGATTTATTGCTGTTTTGTTGGCTTGATTAGTGATGTCTTTGGCCGGACTGGAGTGCTGTCTTTGGCCGGAAGTTTGGGGATGCAAGTTTTAGCTAGTAGACGAAACGTCTCTTGTTGAGACTGTCATGCCTGATCTAGGGCCGCTGCCACAGCCAGCAGGCAGTAATGATGCACAGACAAAAACTGTAAGGTGTGCCGTAACTTTGTTCATTACGACTACAAGCATCGATGCGTCATTTTTAAGGGAATGAACGCTTTTTTCATATAGCTTGGAAAGGGATATTGTCGAGCCAACCATGTCAAAAGAGTGAGGCAAATTTAATACCGACTTCCAGATATCTGATTACAATTTGCAAATTTACGTTTTCAACTTTCGCGCGGGTACATCCTACTAGCTTTAAACAACGCGCTCCTTTGGCACAACCGCATTTTCCATTTCCGAACAACACGCAGTTATGTATTTTTTAATCGAAATGAACATACCAGTTCATTGCATCTTTCGCCACGGATATGTTCGTGATATTCCCAAGTGACTAGCGCAATTGTGGCATAATGTTCACTGAGAATTGGAACGGACTAAGTCACCATATAATGAATGACTTCATTATACTAGAAGTTAGCCTGGGCTACATTAAAGTTTGTTCCATTCTTTCTGTATTTTCTCAGGTGACAAACCGCCGAATTACCGATACCATAACAAGGCCAAAATTTACTACTCACTATAAGTGCGTTTCATTTTGTAACCCGTGCAATGGTTCAAATAACTCGCTCGCCTTCACCGCGCTGAAGCAGAGTGGTGAACGGCTGAATCTTCAGTCAGTCTAACGCCTGCAATTATCCCGTTGACACCGTTATCGGCGGAATAGTTTTCAATGTGATTTCAGCTGGTATGGAGAACATTTACACATCAAGTACAATTATAAAAATAAAATAAAACACTCGTTCTCGTGTCAACATTTCTTGCTATTACTTCGTCACGCGGATGAATTGTGCAGATGTTGCCCTGGGCTTGCCGGGCGGGTCGTTCTGCCTCGAGGCATTTGTGGGCGGCCAGCTGTTTACCGTGTGGCGGTCGGCTACAGATTGTTACGAGGGTAGCTTCTGGCGGTAGTTTTAGCATCAAATCACAGCTGTTATGGTCGAAGTTGCGGGCCAACTGTGCAGCGCATCGCAGTACCTGGTGCCGCGAGCTTGTATCCGTGCCAATGACTGTCCGACGGCCTCTCGTGACTTCCGCTGGGTGTGGCGGGTTATATGGTACGGCCGCCGGCCAGTTATGTGCGGAGGTCCACGGTGGTCAGGAGTCTCCGAGGAATTGACTAGGGTGGACTGTCGCACTGCTTTGAGCAGTCGCTGAGGTTACGTCGATAGTCGAGCACGAGCCTGGCTGCCACTCGTTGCCGTTTGAAGTCCAATTTATAGAGGCTAGTTGGCAGCAGTTCTTTCGAACCAAGTATCCGCCGTACCGACGAGACCTCCCTAGACATAAGCCGCAGAAGCCTGGGGCTGGCTCCAAGTTGAGGTCCAACTTCTCTACACGGAGCCGGACGGTCGGATGGAAGCACATAGAAGCGCTTGTCTCCTGAAGTGTATAATGAACAACACATCAACAGCTCACGCAGGCAGGGGCTGGTAGGTCCATCTACTCCACCCTCGGAATCAACATCTCAGCACATTAGGACGAACACATACCAGCTGGACTTTTGGCACTTCAGTGACAAAATATTCGTGAAGTATGGTGGAATATACCACTTACTAAACAATGAATCGACATCCTTCCCAAAGACGTATCGACATCGTGCTTCTTGGCGCGTGTTTGTGAAGTCTTCGTGCCTCGTTTCTAACAGTATCCTGCTTATAACGATTATACTTATGCTTACCATAACGGAACCGGGATCGTGATGCCGAATATCCCGTGGCGCAATTCCAGGTAAGGAGATTATTTATGATGTGCCATGTTATACAATACCGGTTTCTTGCATACTATTTGCATCGTTATCGTCGATATCGATATCCCCAAATTAGGTACCTCTCAAAACACAAAACTGGTACGGTCATATGTACTGAATTCCCTCAAAGCTGGATAAAGGACTTAGCAAGTATTTGAACGAACATTTCCATGGCGATTTCGACATCCTGCTGTACTCGTTGCGACATCTCACACCTAACGAGAAACCATTATTTTAACACTGTGGCACCTGGCTGCGTTGTCGCTTAGTTTTATAATTTCGATTGAAATGACCTTGCGCCCCTTGCTCCGGCAAAGTATTGTGATGAAGTGCAAGCATTTAACGCACGAGTGCCGTTCTTTCAACATCAGCTCCAATATGCTTAACGAGTAATGAAGCGATTTTGGCTTCCAACACTGCATGAACCACATATGACGACTGGCACATCATGTGACAGTCGCAATATCGGAATATACTGTTGGACTACTACATATATTTCTTTCCATATTAATTATCGATTGGCAAAATTATCCCGCGAGTCAGTTCACAGTTAACGTATCTCCGTCACAGCTGGATTACACCGAGCCACCGGGCGTATCGTGCAGTCTCTCTCCACCAGAGGCTCAGCAGGTCAGGTCAGGTCGACCCACACAGCCGCCCAGCCGGTCCTAATCACCACCCCAACACATTCCTGCGCTATCCGCCTCCGTCAGGTACATCTCCGACACACATCTGTCAACGGATCAGCTGGGTCCCGGCTGACTCCTGTAACCGCCCAACCGGCCCCAGTCGCCACCACCACGAGTGCCTGCGCCTGCGTCAGCGTCGTTTAGGTACAGTCTGCGACACACATCTGTCAGCGGAATGTCGCACACGGGCGGGATGCCGCCCGGCGCCGCCGGCTGCTCGCGCACACTGTGCTCGTCGGTGTGCACGCGCGGGTCGTCCAGGCCCGGCACGGCCAGCAGGCCCAGCAGCGGGTAGATGACCAGCACGAAGAGCAGCAGGCTGATGAGCAGTGCCGTCGGCACCGTGAGCGCCCACAGCTGTTGCGGCCAGTAGTCGAGGCCGAGGGCGCGCAGCCACTCGGGCGGCACCAGAGTCCACGTCACGTACACGACGGCCGCCAGCGCGCTCGCCACGTACATGACGAAGCCGTAGACGGCGCGGGCGGGCGTCGGCGCCGGCCCGTTCTCCGGCGGCTCGTAGTCGGACATCACGCGGCCGACTTAAGCCCGGGAGTCATCGAGTGGCCGACTCCTGGGTCACTGAGTCACCAGGCGGCGGACTTTAGCCCGACACTCATCGAGCAGTCACTGGTAACCAATGTCAGTCTCAAAACACGGTAGCTGACAAGGTAGTCGCCGACAGGCGCCGTGACAGTTTGGTGCCTGGCTGCTGCGGGTGAAGTTACACAGAATCACTGCAAAACAGCAGCTGTAATCTGAGCTGAACTGTCCGACATGTGGTGGCATGTGCAAATCGAACATATTGGCGCGATCCAAGTGGTCCACTTATGGGTTCGAAATGGGGTATTCTTAGGGCAGCGCTGATACCTGAGGAAATTATCCAGCAATCAATGATGTTGTACCTTCTTGAGGGCAATGTTAACAACCTTGCAGCTTGATTGGTCCTATCCATTTCTGGCCATATCCTGGTCGAAATTCTGCAACTGTATTACCAGAGAGCATCTTAGAATAGCAGGGATGGTCAGAATGTGAACTCTGGACACTACACCCAGAGTAAAAGAGAACATGACAGATACAATTCAGGTGCATAGACCATTAGGGATTAGTTAATTTTTTTCCAGGCAATAAATTGAAATGCATTTTCACTTGGGCATCAAATACAAATAAGTCTTCCATTTTCAAATGCAAGGAACTATAATTAGGTGCCATTAAGGGTGCTGAAAAGCAAGGGACAAGACTGGCTTGTCAGCTCACTGGCTAGAGGCACAAAATTGGATCATATCAGGTAAAGCACAGTAGATTCCTGCAACAGGGCTGTCTTGGTGGTACATGGGGACAGCAGTACTGTGTTCCATTGTGGCCCGAGTGCATATGTTTTTGGAATAGGTGCAGCAGATTTCATCACAATGCACTAAAATTTCAAACACTTACAACATTTCTGGCAGAGCATTATATTTATAAAACACTGCTTAAATATTCATGTAAGTACCTTAAAAGCTACTCTGCTATAACACTGACAGTAAAATGGCTAGCTCACTGGATCTGTTGGCATGCATATCATGTGGCATTAAGAAATAGATACTAGAGGTTCACCACCCAAGTTTCTCTATAAAACCTTACTTTTAAAAATGTACAAATCTGTATGAAAACAGCATACTGAAAGCTGCTAAACATTAAAATCACAACACTATTTCTCCATGAAAAAAACAATTATTTGAAATGTTGCAGCAAAGTTTTCAAGGTTCAAAAGCAAGATTGTCTGGGCCAGCTGGATCACCAAAAAAAAACTGATCATATATACATGGAAGTAGACTCGCTTGGCCTTTACCAGTAAAATCCACCATTACTTAAGGATGCCAGATGCACAAGAACAGCTTACTATATGGCTTTGGTGCTGCAGGCACAGTACCATGGTTGGTTATTGGTTTTACGACACGTCGACCGTTGAGTCATATAGCGTCGCCAATCTCTCACGCCGATTGGTCGCGGGCGAAGAGTAGCGACAGGTGAGACTCGAACCCACAACCTTTGGATTGTGAGACGAGCATCTTACCCCTAGACCACTTGTCCCCGACACAGTACCATGGATCAAAGTAGGTAAAACACTTCGGGAAGTACTACAACTTGATTATCTTTACAATCATGGCACTGCATGGCCATGGTTGCCAATGTGCCCTCGCTGAAATAACTAATAATTAACAGCCCAGGACTGTCAAAATTACACTGACAATCAGAGTGGGAAACTTACTTTCCGGGTTGGGAGTCGGAGAGCATACCGACTTCTTCCGGAGTACATTTGCATGGACATTATTTTTTATGCATGGAATCTATTTACCAATAACTGACCAGGAAAAAAAATGTAATCAGTACCTACATAATATACATATGTAATATGCATTCTCATTTTTGGTCAAATCAATTGTCAAAACATAGGAGCAAAGAAGTGAACAATGGATGGCACTGCCCTGCAGTGACTCGTAATAATCAACAGTTTTCTCTCATAACTCACAGAAGCAATGCGCTTTCCTTTCACTGTTCATCTCAGTACAAGGCTAGCCATATGAGAAAAAAAAACTTCACACTTCACCCTTAGCTCAGAGCGCATACCTACCTACGCAGCCAATTTCCTACGTAATACGAACGCAATCCGCTACAGCACACACCACAGTTGGATGTGATCAAAGCAAAGGATCATTCAAGGTCTTGTGTTTGCAGTATGACACTGTTAACCATGTGTTCAAAGTTGCTAATGGTTATGATGTCACATTAAAACTACCTTGCATTGATTGGTTCACAGACAGATTTCAGAACGGAAAACACTAACGCAGCCAATTCTGATCGGTGGCCTCCGGGACTCTGGAGGACGTCTCTTAAAACTGTAAAACTTTCCCACTATATGAGTGGCAGGAACACAGGTTTTCTGAGATGTGGCTCCTGAGCCGGAGAACAGTGTTCTCAGTGTGCATGCGCATCATCTTGCAAGTTGCTGCTGCACATTGCTGTCAGCAATTCCAGTGGTTGAGATTGTGGAGTGTTAGGCTGTGGTCCGACTGCTGACTGCTACAAAAAGTGGTTAGTTTGAGTGGTGCCCATAAGTGGAATAACCAGCAGTTTTGTTATTCTTTGTTCCCACTTTTGTGTCGGAGTACATGTGAAGCCCATCCTATCCAGTATGAACCCGGAGTGCAAAAATGTTGGTAAATATTAAGAACTGGGTAAAATGAGCTTATGATTTTATTTTTTAATACATGATATTTGAACATAAAAATGACTATGCAACCACTCATTTTCTCTGCAAATTATTACTTTTAAGTTAGCAACAGTTGATGTCATAATGATTTGATGATGTCATATGCATTATGTTGGGGACCAAACAAAAATAAAATAGCCTAACCTAGACTAAGATAATGTAGCATAATATATAAAATATATTACATCATAATATAATCTAATCTAACCTAACCTAACCAGAAAACCAGAATCGCCCAAAACAAATTTTGTGGCCACGTCATCAAATATATTGAAGATTAAATAATAAGGCATCGCAAGGAATTTCCGGCCCCTATCGACGTTGCTGGTGCGGCGTGTTACGAGTATTCATTCTCGGAGATAATGTCGAATTAAGGCAGAAACATAAGGTTTTTGATCTGAGTATTAAATTGAGTGCATGAAGTGTTGAATGTCTTCTTTATCATGTCTGTGACACACCAGGTACGGATAATTATATGAGATGTGCTATAATTGCAGTGAAGATTATGATCCTGTATTTGTTTGCCAACCAAAAAGTAATCATTTGCGGAGAAAATGAGTGGTCGCATCATCATTTTACGTTAAAATACCCTTCTTTTTTTTAATTCCAGAAAATCGCATTTTACCTAGGTCTTAATATATACCAAAATGTTTTCAGACATCAAATCTCTTAAGAAGTGCCTTAATTCCCACCCTGCTACCAATCATTCCTAAATTTAGCAACTTGGCAAATGCCATCTAAGGGTCTTCAGTGTCCCATGTAAAAAGCTGAAGTCAACTAGGGGAAGAGGGGGGTTTCTGAACACTTAAGGCATTATGCAACAAATAGCTCTACTGCTGCTTCTGTATGGCTGAACCATTAATTGCACTGTGTTTACTGAACACAAAAATGAACAAGCTATCCATATTCAAACAGTTCCTCTCAATGAAAATCCTCTAACCACTTTCAAAGAGCAACTTTAAAACAGATGATTATTTTATAGTGGTGTGCAGTATTCTGAACATGAAAATGTTGTTGTTCAGGATTACCCCACAGTAGCTGTTGTGGTACAAGCTATTAGTAGCCACTAAAAAATGCTGGTGTAATTGCAAAACAAAATTGAGTCACTTCCTTGTGGTTTCCTTAAGCCAACTGCTCTTGGAAGCCTAAAATGGTTCCTGTGAACTTTCCAACCTCCATACACAAAGAATAGGTTGAATTATGTGATCAGACTTTCATATTTTGGTAGAGACAGGTCCATCATTTATGAATACCACCATCTTTTTGTTATTTATGCACTGAACATGATGTGGGAGACGACCAAAGATAGGTGTTCAGCAAACAGAACGTGTTCAGATACCCCCCCCCCCTCTTCCCCTACTGGGGTTCCACATTAGCTTTCAGGAGGCACTTTTCAGTTCATATTAAGCACTTGATCACAGAGCAGTTCGTCATCAAAAACACCATTCAACCTCCAAATGAAAAAAAATGAGGATAATTTACTGAAGGATAATGTTCTGGGTTCTGGTGCCAGAAAACAGGCACATACTAAGGTCGTAATTCAGATCGAATCATGAAAAGACGCGAATAACTTCACTCACCTATATATCCACCTTCAAGTAAGGGCGTATAATAAGGTACAGTCACTAGATGATTTGAACGCTTCGAACTGATTGATCGTGACGTCACCAGTTTGATGTAGCCCGATTCTTATGCTGCATAGGGAGCTGCTGCGATTTCCGAAAACGAAACATATATCAGATTCTATTGCGCCAATTCGGATGATTCTGGCACCGGCAGAAGAATCGCTTCCGTTTCTTTCACCAATATATCTGCCACTTTTGCTCTCGCGATCCAAACTATCGTGGCATATAGCGTCAAAGTATTCTTGCACACTGCCCAACCCGCATGCCAAACTTCGGCGGAGGGTGCGCCTAGCCGTGTGGCGCAAAGGTATGAACTCGAACTCGAGATCCAGAGGTGGCGGGTTCGAATCTCTCCATGGACTTTACTTTTTCAACTGCACTATTATGCATATTTAAATTAGGTAGGAACCTTACTGCGTGCCGTCACACATATTGAACACGCTAACTGCAACCTTAATCCTTGTCAACATAATTAATCATCGCTTTACCGATGATTCCAGGTTGCCACACCATCATACAACCGCGTAGGGTGGTGGGATTTATATAAGCAGTGGAAATAATATAACACGGGTTTCGTTCCGGACCGCGCTCGGAGGTTTTTAATGATATAAATGGCGCAAGTGGCGAAATTCGGCGCAGCCAGGAAATCGAACTTGTGACGTCACAGCTGAGAACTGTGGGCCTATGGCGGCTGCCGAAGGGACAACCCCTGCCTTCAAGCAATTTTCCAGAAGTTTATCAGCCGCCTAGCCCCTTTAGTATTATGGTACGTTCTTCGTATCTGTCATTCCACGGATTCCGTGAAGTGTGACGTTCATATTCCGTAGACTGCAGCGACGGAACGTTCTGTGCAAGGCCTGTGAAATTTCGCGCAGGATTACTTATGTGAGCCATTTATGTCGCCTTTCGCAAACCTTCCTGCTAAATTTTATGATTAGCATGCATCGCATGCTGTTACATTAAAGCAATGTGGTTGAATCAATTGTTGGCAACACCAGTAATTCTACGAAGCTCCCACCTATGATCTTATTGTTATTGGCCACTGATTCCTAATTTAATGCTCATGGTGTCAACACTGGCGGGTCTAGCCCACCGGTTTGGGGGGGGGCAACTTTCGGTTTTCGGCGTCAGCCCCCCCCCCTCTCCCAGTGGCGTACCTAGGAATTGCATGAAGGGGGGGGGGTCGAGCGGATTTGCCCATTCTCCCACTATTTTTAGTTAAAAGCATCGGATTTCAACCACTATTTGGCAAAGGGGCCCATTAAAAAAAAAATTAACGACAACAAAATTTCCTGTGTAGGGGCCACAGCCTACCTCCACCGTTTCTAAGTTACCGGATTTTTGTTCTTGTTTACCAAAACGTTCACGTTCACGGTCAACGTCTTGTACCACGTCAACGTTCGTGCACGTGTACACACGGGTGGATCCGATTTTGTGTCAACTCTTGCTGTAAGCAGAACTTGAGCAGCATGGAACTCTCGATGTGTGTCAGAATCTACTATGCTACTATTTTGGCTTCCAAACAATTTAAAAAATACCTTTAAAATTGGAGATTCTTTCATTCCGACGCCATTTTTTAACCTCGGCAAAGGTTACTGCAGTTTAATTTAGTTTACTTCCGTTGGTTTCGGGGGGCCAAAAGACACTATGTTCTTTTAAGCGCTTCGAGGTGCCATGGCCGGAATGGCCCCTCCCTGGATCCGCTAGTGGGTGTCAACAATAAAAAGGTAAAAATGCGAAACCATTCTGAGATGGCTCGTGTTCTAGGTAGATGAATGTCAGACATGTCCAGGGCAGGCTATAACAGGCATGTCAAGGGCAGGGAGGAAATTTACATTGGTCATTGCCCAGTGAACATGCCGACAGCGGACCGACGTAGTTCCGCTGTCTGGACGACAGTGGCCCGCTGTCGGCTGAGGAGTGGAATGTCCGCCAAGCCGATATGCAGCCGACACCCAGCCAAAGTGGGATCGCTGTCAGGCTGCTGTCGGGACGTTAGGGGCCCGCTGTGGACTGGGGAGTGGGATGTCTGACAACGGCCCGACGTCAGCTGGCAGCTATTGATATGCCGAATTCAGCCCGACATATGTTGATATTCCAGATCAGTATGCCGATATGTCGGGCCGAGAGCGGCCCGATGTCGGCATGCCGTTTACGAGATGTCGGGCTCGCCCCGACACATGCGGACAGCGGACCGACACCGGCATGCTTACTGGGTGGAGATGCAAAAAAATCAGAACAAAAAGTTTCTGATGGTATATATACCATAAGAAACTTCATCAGAAACCCCAAAGCAGGCTGAAGTTTAACCATTGGGCACATGTGCGTACAAATGGTTTCATGCAGTTTTGACCATACAAAAGTACACCTACCCTCCCCCCCAGGCGTTATGAACTGGAATGTCAGAAATTGGAAAATATTGCATTTTCAAGTGATTTTCGCATGTGTAACTTCAGCATTCTGAAGTGACTTGTCAAGAGATACCAAAACAAATCGAACGGGGTGGAGGAGTTAGGGTTGAAATCCGGTGACCCAGAAGCGACGGTAATAGATATCGGGCTCCCTCCACATGACAATTAAGTTCGTCGCTAATTATTTTCGTTGTAACAAAATGAAAAGGATCCTCTTGAAAAATATTGGTCGAAATCCGTTGTCCTTAAACCAAGAATAGTGGTAGGCTGGGCACCCTTCAAATCCGTTTGCCCCTCCCATGACGCAAACCTTATGTACGCCACTGGGGGGCTTAGGGTTTGGCACGCGCTGAAAGTTGTCCTTCCCCCAAGCAGGTGGGCTAGATCCGCCAGTGACGCCATATTATGCTGATTAGGTACGAGCTAGAAATCCCATTTAGTGAAAATTCCTTAGAGGAAACTCTGTGGAGGAGCGTGGTGGTGTTATCAGTCACCCGGTTGCCGCCATAGCCCCCGGGCCCTGTTCGTCACGAGTGTTATTCTGTGCTTTACTAATGACGATACATAAGTTGAAGCCTTCGTCAAACACCATAACGGGCAAACCGTGCCTTATGATCCGAAAGGAGTCCTTCCAGAATGATCGAGTGTACCACATCCTCAATTTTCAGTCGGAGGTGCTCCGGTGAGTAGAAAATGCGCCAGTCCAAGGGCATTGCGACGTACATTGTGCACAATCTGAAATTTTAATTAAAATTTTCTTCATTCGCGACGCCTACCACCTTCCCGAGGACATACTTCCCTTTAAAATTACGCCACAACGCTTGGATGAAACCCCGGGTCCGCCAGTAACCATGACATCTATGAAGGTTGTGAAGGTTAAGGTGACCGATGAGATCAAAGTTAAGTACCGAAGACACTTCTGATGACCCATTGATGTCGATGATTTTTTTGAAGGGATGAAAAATGCTTCGTGCGCTTACGAAAATATGATAACTTACAACAACGCGGAACAAGATACTTTCTCCTTTCTTGAGACAATTAAGAAATGAACCATGTTTGTCTCCAGCTGCCAAAAGCTTTTCGAACAATAAATCAGAACTTTCCACATGAAATTTCTTGATCGTACTCGCAGAAAACCACAAGCGTGATAAATTACACTCCGAAGCCCAGCTTTGGCAATTTACATTGCACGAAGTTTGTATTTTCCCCCGGAGCGTCTATTGCACATGCCCTCCCGGGACGTTTCAGGTCATGTCCCAGGGACCCGACCCGGTATCGACTTCAAGCTTGCAACACTATTAGGGGACACATCTTATCATAGCATATGGTTTTTCAACAATATCAAGTCGCGGATTGCACATTTTTGTACTTCAAATTTACTTAATCCGATGTGCCCTGTAATATTGCAGCTTTTCATGACCATTTATCTCCACACTTACGCTTAGCGTTTGGCCGTCTTTGTTTCAACGTACGTTTAAAAACCGCATTTGGGCGAGGGTGTGACATGGTCGGTCTTCCCCAGATCCGTAGTGATGATAGGCTTGACCTCGATTTTGTACATATAGTGCGCTATCAATTGTGGAAATGAGTGTCAAATTTCAATACGAAACCATAAACGATTCGACATCTGAAAACCTTCAGGAAGCTATATCGGCCTCCCTCCGCACTGCGAGAGGTAGGTAATGATAAAATACGGGGTACGTGCCGTCGCGAAGATGAGACCTCTTTTAGTCATACTTCACACCTTGGTCACCAAAAGGCAAACTACAGTTGTCACATTTCAATGCAGGGCTGAGTACAGTTTCCCTCCATATTTCACACAAAAACACTCGCCTAATGTAGATATGGATCTCAGTTACGCTCCATCCTGCCATCTGTCAGAGCATTGATGACTCTGGAGCCTATAATACCCGAAACCAAGCGACACTTCCATCACTCAAGTGACAACAACAAGCCATGGAAATGACGCTGATGATAATTGCACTCGTTAGGCGATCCTTACGGCAAGAGTACAGCCACCGTCATCAGCGGAATATAAAACGGCACAACTGTCAAACGTCGATCACATCGGACGGTCGCTGCCACACATGGCACAGCCCGCCCCGTACCCAGCTGGGACAACTATGCTACTCAACCCTGGAACCGGACACACACTATTCCTCACATCGCCGATCACCGAGACTATCGAAGTGTACAAGATAGCACAAGATATTCACCGCAACACAAAACAGGTCCCAGATGACACGAGAGGCCTGAGATGGGTCCCAGACCACACGTCACCCAATGATCTGATCCCAAAACAACTGACCGAAGTGATGGATAGCCCAGGGGTAAACCGCACCAGGCATGGACCGCCCTGATACACACGGCACTGGTCGGCTAGACAAAGGTCAGTCTCCTGTGGCCAGGGAGCCATTAACAGACTGCAGAGCCCTGAATAGTTACCGAACCCCTGCCGGCGACATAGATTCGTTGCCGGCGAACAGAACCGTTAGCGGGGACACATCCGCTGCCGGATCTCAACCGCGTGTCACTGGTCCACGCGGCTGCGCCAGTAGTGTATTGTGCCCGCCAGCAGCGCCACACCAAGCGTGAAGCCGACCAGCGTCCAGCGCCGCGCGCCGACCTCGGTGGCCAGGCTGGCCAGCGTGCTCGCGGCGCCCGCCAGGCGGCGCCTCTGCTCGGCCGCCTGCCGACGCGCCTGCAGCCGCTCGCGCTCTTCCTTGTCGGCGCGCCGGCGCGCCCGGTTGAGCGCGTCGACACGCGGCCGCAGCTTGTCGGGCGGCTGGTCGGCCAGCAGCTGCGTGGCGCTCGCCATCATGCCCTCCCACGGCAGGTCGGCCGGTATGGACGACAGTAGGCTGTGCACGGCGGCCAGGTCGCACTCGCCGGCCACCAGCTCGTCCCGGCGCGACAACACCACGGCCGCCGCCAGATACACCGGCGCCAGCCAGCTGGTCGCCAGCACGTAGTCGAAGAGCCGAGTGATGAGCGAGTAGTGCGGCAGCACGTGGCTGAACCATGTGATCAGCCACGGCAGCGAGAACGTGGCCATCGCCTCGCTGCGCACGAGGAATTCGCAGACGGCCGGATCGGCGGCCTCCAGCAGCGGCAGCGTGTAGGTGAGCAGGTCCTGCGTCTCGTCCATCGTCTCTGCCATGAACACGCGCAGGTGGTGTCCGGCCAGGTGGGTCAGCACGGGCAGCGCCAGACGCTCGCCGCACACCAGCAGCACGGTGATGGCCACATCGTGGTAGCCCTGGTAGTAATGCAGCTCGGGGTGGGCGGCCAGCGAGCGCATGATCAGCCGCACCAGACTCTCTTGCAGGCCGTATCGCCGGTCGTCGTCGATGCCGGGCGGGAAGCGCTTCAGCGTTCGCTCCACGTCCATGACGACCTGCGAGTGGTAGGGGTGGGCGTGCAGCTCGGCGTCGCTCAGGTCGGCCGGCTCCGGCAGACGCGTGTCGAGCTGCAGCAGCACGGGCCACGCGCGCTTGCGCAGACTGTCGTTGAGCAGACCGCCCACTGAGCACGCCATGTCGCGGATGGCCAGCAGATCTGGCGGCTCGGCCGACAGGTGCGTCAACAGTTCGCGCCGCTTTTGCCGCCGGTACGCCGCGTCTACATCGTCCAGCACGTCGTCCTCGGCATCGGACGAGTCGCTGTGGGTGTCGTCGGACGTGGTCGGCGGGTGTGCGGCCAGGTCCGCGCCCGCAGCCGGCTCGGCCCCGTCTTCACACACGACTGGCAGCTCGGAAGCCGAGTCGCGTGGTTGTCCATCTGAGTCCAGTTGAACCATGGAGTGCTGCTCTTGTACGTGCACCAGTTGCGATGGTTGCCTGCCATTCATGTCACCCACTGCAGTCTGACCACCGGCGACCATGGCACCTCCACCTGACTGCACTGCTGTTGAACAAGCTTCTTTGGCAGTGTCTGTCTGGCTAACCAGATGCCGGTCTGTGCCAGCCATGGGTGAGTTGTCTGCACCCTCTGCATGTGACTGGTCTGCACCATCTGCAGGTGGCTGCCCTGCACCCTCTGCAGTAGACTGGTCTACACCCTCTGCAGGTATCTGATCTGTTCCATTCATAGACATTTTGGCTACATCCTGGATGGAGGATGACTCTCCACCTTCAGCAGGAACAACAATCGTCATGGTGACCAACCTGGAAATGAACATCAATGAAGCTTATGAGATGTTTGGAGTGATTACTTGGGCTTAAGGCTGTGCACAAGATCACATTTCACCCACTACGAGTGAAGACCACCATGGGTGTCATTTAACAAGGTTGTGTCAGTGAGCTGTGCCAATGCAAAATGGTTCTCAAATCAAGGTGTTTGTTTTAAATTTGACCTTCTTTAGGTTTCAATTATAGCATCCTCTGATGGTGTTTTGCCTCCCCAATGTAGATGTTGGCAATATCTAAAGACCCAGCAGCAGAGATAGCATGTGCTTCCCTCATGATCACCACAGCAGCAGCACACAAACACCACCCAGTTATTTGCTGAGCCCAGTGCCCTGCTCAGATCATGGTGCTTCAAGGTGTTCACAAGGCAAGTTTTACACACATTTTGTCTTCATAAAGCAAACAAATGGGTTTGGTTTGGTTAGTTTAGATCAGTTTAGGTTTTCCAAGTTGCAAAAATTCCCAGTTGTGTAAGTTAAAAACTGAAATTGTATTTTCTTCAAAAGCAAGTCATGTTAGGTTAGGTTATGTTGTTTTAGACTTTTTTAATTTGGAAGATTTTGGGAAAATACATTGTTTGGCATTTTTTACATTATGTTTTTCGATATTTTTTCTCCAAAGGGAGGCTATGCTAGGTTAGCTTAGGTTATGTTGCACTTTTTAACATTACTTTCCTTGCTATGTTGCCTAACTCAAACACCATATTTAGTGACATTTTGCTCACAATCTGAAAAGTAAGCATTTGTACAGAAATTAGTGGTCCCATCATCTTAGTCACATTCATAAACATTGCATTGGGAAGATGAACTCTAAGAATTCATAAACCCCTAATGCACAAATTTACCAAATTTTAACAGCCATGGGAACTGCAGGAGGTTGTTTGTGCCCGAATGTCATATATGCATCTTTGTATTGATGCAATGTGAAACATGTGTTAATGTAGGCAAATCACTTGATTTTGTTGTCTCATGCTTCTTTTTTGGATCTGGTGTGTATTTGATCCCTCTGGCACAGATTATTGCCCTCCTGGTGCATTTTGGTGCTGATTTTCTCAGAGGCTGGTGTACCTCATCTAGCTATTTGCCATATTTTGCAGTCTGACCTGGAGCAACATGCTGCAAGCAGCAAAAACACTCATTCTCATAACCAGAGTTGGAAAAATAGACTGAGTTTTTGCTACCAAAAACATGACTCTCCCTGGAAAATTACCCTCACTTTTTTCATTTCAAGGTTGAATGGTGGTGTGCATCAATGAACTGCTCTGTGAGTGCTACAAATTCACCAGAAAGGGCAAACTGAGTCTGGTCAGTTTTGAAAAAAGACATCCCCCATATTGTACTGCCCTAAATTTCCCCACTCCACATCCAGGATTATAAAGCACAAATCCAACCCTGCTAATAACTTCCTCTTGCACTCAAGTTGAACACATTACAATTAGACACCTAATCTTATGGTTAAAGTTACCATGCGATGATACTTATGCAACTTTGGTATTATTGCTGTTCAAGGTAACCATGGGACAAGTTTTACAGACATCTTACCTCCATGAGGCATACAAAAGGGTTAGGTTTGGTTAAGTTAGGCTAGGCAAGGCATTTGTTGTAAGGTAGAAAAAATAGCTAAATTTTGGGATATTTTTCAAACAAAAATAATTGTTTTGCTACAAAAACAGTTCAGGCTAGCTCAGGTTCAGGGTGGGAATTAAGGCACTTCATAAGATACATTACCTCTGAAAACATTTTTGTACTCAAAGTTCATACTGGATAGGATGGGCTTCAGATGTACTCAGACACAAATGTGGGAATAAAGATATCAATAAAACAAACACAGAACGACACCCAAAAAATGCTGGTTATTAGACTTATGGTCACCACTCAAACTATCCACCTTTTGTAACAATCAGCAGCCAGACCACAGCTTCACACACTCAATCAATCTCTGTATACATCCTTGATCAATCTCAACCACCGGAATTGCCGACAACAATGCACCAACAGCATTTGCAAGATGGTGCGCATGCACATTGAGTACTATGCTCTCCGGCTCTGGAGCCGCGTCTCGGAAAACCTGTGTTCTTGCCACCCATATAGTGAGAAAATTTGAGTTTTAAGAGATGTCCTCTGGAGTCCTGGAGGCCACTGATCAGAATTGGCTGTTAGCATTTTCTGTTCTGAAATCTGTGTCAACCAATCAATGCAAGGCATTTTTTATATGATGTCATAACCATTAGCAACTTCGAACACATGGTTAACAGTGTCATACTGTAAACACAAGACCTTGGCTGATCCTTTGCTTTCATCACATCCAACTGTGGCGTGTGCGGTCGTGGAGTTTGTTTGTATTACATGGGAAATTGGCTGCGTAGGTACCTAGGTATGCACTCGATTTGAGACTAACAGTGAAAGGAAAGCACATTTCTCCTGAGTTATTAGAAACAAAATGGTGCTGATTATTACGGGTCACTGCCGGGAGGTGCCATCCATTGTTCACTTCTTTGTTCCTATGTTTTTGCATTTGATTTGACCAAAAATGAATGATATTACTAATGCATATTATGTAGGTACTGATTTAGGTTTTTTCCGGTGGTTACTAATAAACAGATTCCATGCATAAAAATAATGTCCATGAAAATGTACTCCAGAAGAAATCGGTATGCACTCCGACTCCCAACCAAAAAGTAAGTTTCCCACTCTGCTCGGGTTAGGTTAGGTTAGGTTAGGTTTTTTAAGTTTATTTTTTTTAGGAATAAATTGTTTTCAAATCTTCCATTTTTGAAAAGAGAAACTAGCTTTTTGCATAGAAGGCTAGGCTTGGTTAGGTAGGGTTATGATACATTTTACTTTTTTTAAAGGAATAAATTGTTTTCAAATCGTCCATTTTTTAAAAGAAAAACTAGCTTTTTGCATAGAAGGCTAGGCTTGGTTAGGTAAGGTTATGATACATTTTTTCTTCTTCTTAACTTTGAACATTAATTTGTATGATATATCACAAAACTCCAAGCCACTTTTGGGTGTTATTATGCCTCCCAACTGAAGAGTATGCAATTGCATAGGAAATGAATGGTCACATCATGTTCAGCACGTTCATAAACATTACATTACAAAATGAAATTCGAATAAATCAGAAACTAGGTACCTTCAACCGCAAATTTACAACAATTTCTTCCTACCTATATGAAAGTGTTTGATATCCTAAAATGATGTTTTATGAGAAAACAGCATGTGGCGAACAAGTTCAAAGAACACAGCCCTAATTATCTTTGAAGCCAAATTACTATCCACAAAATACGTGCCTACACCAAAATAAGTGCCTATTCCATGACGGCACAATTGCAGGGAGCAAAACACAGTTTTTCCAACCAAGGCGGTTCCAAACATTGCCTCTCACCGCGAGAACACGTGGGATTAGCTACTACAAAAACGTACTTTATATATGTCTACCACTATCAATCAATATTCGACAGCTCAGACCTCCTTCCACCACTCCAACAATAAAATATCAGAAAAAACTAAGACCAGCCAGCACGAGCGCGGCGCGATGCAAGATAACTAGTGATTTCCCGTGCTCGTAAACATCGCCTTGTAAACAAATATGGCAGCACTGCTCGAGTTAGGCATGTTTGGTAAAATGTGAATATCTTCATTGCTTATTTGGATAAGAATATTTACGCCATCCATTTTGAAGTCGATTCTTTCCGTGTTGCGCCAAGAATGGCAATGCTCAAGGCCTATCGAGTCAGGTTGGACAATAACGCCAGCTGACTAGCCTCCAGAGCGGCCCAAAGCGTAAACAAGAATGACCTTGAAAAACTGCCATTGCCTTAGCACGGGATGCGTGAGGTGCAGTGCTACAAAAATTAATAGAACTAAAACAAAAGGTGCTAGAGACTGGGAACTACCTGATTATTGTTCAGAAGTGTTTTCTTGATATGGCCTTGAAATAAATACATGAAATTAGCTCTTATTTTACTTGAACTAGGCCGTCAAACACAACAATTATTTTCATGCCCTAGTCTATTCACACACATAGCATGCAACGGTGATCTTACAACCAATTTGTGGAGGAATTTAAAGCTACGTGTATGATGCGACGACGGTATGCATGCGGGAATAGTGAGTATTCCAATAATATTATTATTACGTGGATTTTCCGTGTATGTGTGTGTGTGTGGGGGGTATTCAGTGTATGTGGAGTTAGTTACTTATTAGGGCTTTAGGGCCCATCGACAGTGTATGTGGATTTTCCCTGTATCCGTGATCCGTGTAGGTGCCAGCATAGCGGGGCGCCAGAACTGCTTTCAAAGGGGCTATATCGAGCGGTCGATATTGACTCCCGTTTGAAGTCAGAATATCACGGGGAGGGGGATGGAGAGGTCCCAGGTTGCCGTTACGCAAACCATGGTGGATGCATCGACGACGCACAATTGATGCCAGAAGCATAGCGTATTCCTCTCTTAAATAGCGAGTCCAACATGAGTGCTTTCCTCAGCCATTCAACCAACCTAAGTGTGCCCAACTTGTGTGTAGTAATAAAAGGGTTGATGCTACATCTGATGGTTTCGCGCTTTTCAGTAGCGGTGAAGAAGAACATGCGGACGGTCAAGAGTACCATGCGAGAAATCGATTTCACATTGGGAAAATGGCTTCAGGGATCGCGGGATCGCGGCGGCAGGAGGCTGGAACGCGTGCACATTGACCGCCAGTCACCACCGGTCGAGCGCCCCGCTCCGGAGCACAATACCGCTACGGAAGAGCTTGAGGCGTCAGTTCGATCTGAAAACGACGGTCCAAGGAACTCAGAGCTTGCGTTTAGCGACTATTAGAGTAGTAGAGATGTGCGTCGTTGTATTATGCGAAGAATTAATATACGTTTTGCATTATACACGGCATTTAAAAACCGGTGACAGCTGGGAGCGAACCGCGCTTATCGGTGGAAACGTGGTGTGTCTAGTGTGCGTCTCACTACGTCACTATTACGCTGAAATGCTATATTTTTCGAATCAGGCGACCGCGCGCGGCACCCCGCACCAGTGCGAACCAGGATGGGATACCCAGTTGTGGCGCAACCTGGCCCTGCTCATTGCACACTCAACGCCGCCCAGTTCGTGCGGAGCCTCAGCCCGGTCTGCGCCCAACCCGTGCCCAGCCTCAGCCCGGCCCGCGCCCAGTCTGCGCCACGCTCGTGCTCGGCGTAGACTCGCGCGCCCAGCCGGGGCCCGGTCCGTGCCCAGTCCGCGCCACGCTCGTGCTCGGCGTAGACTCGCGCGCCCAGCCGGGGCCCGGTCCGTGCCCAGTCCGCGCCACGCCTGTGCTCGGCGTAGACTCGCGCGCCCAGTCGCTGCCCAGCTGGGCCCCGGTCGGAAAACCGACCGGGGCCATGTCGGGCCCCAGCGAATAAATGTTGCATGGGCCAACTGGGGCCCAGTCGGGCTGCCCGGTCGCTGCCCTGCCGTTTGCGCGGCTGGGCCCCAGTCGCTGCCCGGTTAAAATGCTGGCTGGGACACCAAGTCAGGCAGTCAAGTGCAACTCTACCTATGCCCTCATAATATATTGAACCTTTGTCCATGAGCTACATGGGTGTTTCAATGTGTCCTCCATGAAAATACGTGAAAACTGGAAAATGTAATTCTTGTGCTACTTAACATCAAAGTGGGACCAAAGGCATCTTTTCAGAGATCCAATCTCTGAAAACATGTTTGCACCTCAGGCAAAGCTAGAAAGGATTATAATGGGCTGCTTTAGTGTTTTTTTTCCTGTTCATAAATATACCTGTCAACCAATCAATGTAAAGACATCACAAACATTACAAAATTTCTTCAAATTCTGCAATTCAAAATTGTTGGGTGTTATCTTGCCTCCTAACTGGAAAGTATGCATTTGCAGAGGAAATGAGTAGTCAGATCATGTCAGCACATTTATAAACATTGCAGTAGAAAAAGAATTTCCAAGAAATCAGAAATTACACCAACATGGAAATTCACAGGTCTCTTTGGGTGGTCAGATCATGTTCAGCACTTTTATAAACATTGTGTAATAAATAATTTTCAAGAAATCAGAAATTACACCAAACTGGAAATTCACAAATTTTCTTATTCAAGTTATTTTTTTTTCATTTCGTGCATGTATTTAATCTCCCCGGTGCAGGTTTTTTGTCCTCCCTGTGCATTTGGATGCCTATTTTTTTCACTGCTGGTGGGCCTCATAGAGCTGTTTGCCATACTTTGCAGTCTGGGTATACAGCATATGTATGGTGCATACCCACAGCCAACATATGTCCATAGGCTTGTGGTGGAAATGGCATATGGTAGTTATGATCTGAGCATGAGGCCTAAAAATATATCCCAGGCTCCACCCCTGATTGTCCCACAGACCAGAGAGCTCTTTCCCATACTTTGCAGTCTGGACCATGGCCATTTGTCATTTGTTAAAGTATAGGATTAAATGAAAAAGTTTTAGCTTAAAGTAACATTAAAAAGACAGGTGACATATAGGTGTGTAACTACTTGATGCATAACAAACAGGCAGGTGCCTATCTACCTCTCTATTCATGGTAAAGCAGCGGAACTGTTGGAGATACCAAAGCAGCATACCTCACAGCTAGCTTCCATGCATGCATTGGCGATCCTCGGATTTTTTGGAAACCGGAAAAAGCTACAACATGCTGTGCCAGACTGTGGCTGCATTCTGGCAAGAAACAAAATCCGATTTGAGGGATACGAAAATCACCATGCACAACATGCACGCACAACTACGCAGCGTATCGATAATAATAATCATTCCAGAACACAGCCTATCCAAACTACAATGCACGCGACTCACCTATACACGAAGCGTTCGACAAAAGCTATTCTTGCTATTTTCACAATAACACTGCACTCTGATTGGTCAATTTGGCGCTCGTAGATATACAAAAATGGCATTGATCATAATCGCCTAGAAGCGTCACATATGTAGCTAAACGACACCCCAGCAGCTGATTGCTATTGCCCAAGGCTGGGCAATGCTAAGCTTGTCCAAAGTTGAGGGAAGCTTTGTCTTCTGCTAATGCCACCTCTAAAGTTTCCTACCTCCTTCATACATTTTTGTTAGCTTACAATATGCTGCGCTGGAGCTACCAAATACGATCTAGAGGTGTGCATATTTTTCCTCAGCACAGGTTTCTGGGGAATACCATGAATGACATCATAGCCTTGGGAATACCTTGCTGGTAGGCATGGGTGGAGAATCGACCTCCGCCACCCCCGCCATGGCGGGGGCTCCGCTTCGGCAACCCCCGCATTGCGGGGGTTGGCCTGGCGGGGGCCCCCGAAGGGGGCCCGCCGCGCCGAGCGGTGCACCAGGCACCTCTGTGGTCCTGTGCGGGTCGGCCCGCTAGAGAGGGTGGCCCCTTGTGCAGGTGGGCACCCTGGAAAGGGTGGGCCCCTGGAGTGGGTGGGCCCCCTGGAGAGGGTAGGCCTCCTGGAGAGGGTGGGGTCTGGATAGAGTGGACCCTGGAGAGATTGGGCCCTTTGAGAGGGTGGGCGTCCTGGATAGGGTGGGCCCCCTGGAAAGGGTGGGCCCCCTGGGGAGGGTGGGCCCCCTTGAGAGGGTAGGCCTGGGTAGACTGGACACCGGAGAGTGGGCCCTTTGAAAGGGTGGGCCCCTGGATAGTGTGGATCCCTGGAGAGGGTGGGCCCTGTAAAGGGCGGGGCCCCCTGGAGAGGGTGGGGCCTGGAGAGGGTGGGCCCCCTGAAAAAATGGGCCCTGGAGAGGATGCGCCCCCTAAAGAGGGTGAGGCCTGGATAGAGTGGACCCTGGAGAGAGTGGGCCCTTTGAGAGGGTAGGCTTCCTGGATAGGGTGGGCACCCTGGAGAGAGTGGCCCCCTAGAGAGGGTGGGCCCTGGAGAGGTGGGCCCCCTGGAGAGAGTGGGCTCCCTGGAGAGGGTGGGCCCCCTGGACATGGTGGGCCCTGGAGAGGCTGGGCCACCTGGAGAGGGTGGGGCCTGGTTAGAGTGAACCCTGGAAAGAGTGGGCCCTTTGAAAGGATGGGCCTCCTGGATAGGGTGGGCCCCCTGGAGAGAGTGGGCCCCCTGGAGAGGGTGGGCCCTGGAGAGGGTGGCCCCCTGGAGAGGGTAGGCCCTGGAGAGGGTGGGCCCTGGAGAGGGTGGGCCCCCTGGAGAGAATTGGCCCTGGAGAGAGTGGGCCCTTTGAGAGGGTGGGCCCCCTGGATAGGGGGCCCCTGGAGAGGTTGGGCCCTGGATAGGGTGGACCCTGGAGAAGGTGGACCCCCTGGAGAGGGTGGGCCCTGTTGAGGGTAGGCCCACTGGATAGGGTGGTCCCCCTGGAGAGGGTGGGCCCTGGAGAGGGTGGGCCCTGGAGAGGGTGGGCCCTGTTGAGGGTGAGCCCCCTGGTAAGGGTGGGCCCCCTGGTAAGGGTGGGCCGCCTGGTAAAGGTGGGCCCCCTGGAGAGGGTGGGCCTCTGGATAGGGTGGGCCCCCTGGAGAGGGTAGGCCTGGGTAGACTGGACACCGGAGAGTGGGCCCTTTGAAAGGGTAGACCCCTGGATATTGTGGGCCCCTGGAGAGGGTGGGCCCTGTAGAGGGCGGGGCCCCTGGAGAGGGTGGGGCCTGGAGAGGGTGGGCCCCCTGAAAAAATTGGCCCTGGAGAGGGTGCGCCCCCTAAAGAGGGTGAGGCCTGGATATAGTGGACCCTGGAGAGAGTGGGGCCTTTGAGAGGGTAGTCCTCCTGAATAGGGTGGGCCCTGGAGAGGGTGGACCCCCTGGAGAGAGTGGACTCCCTGGAGAGGGTGGGCCCCCCTGGATATGGTGGGCCCTGGAGAGGCTTGGCCACCTGGAGAGGGTGGGGCCTGGTTAGAGTAAACCCTGGAAAGAGTGGGCCCTTTGAAAGGATGGGCCTCCTGGATGGGGTGGGCCCCCTGGAGAGAGTGGGCCCCTGGAGAGGTTGGGCCCTGGAGAGGGTATGCCCCCTGGAGAGGGTGGGCCCTGGAGAGGGTGGGCCCCCTGGAGAGAGTGGGCCCTCTTGAGAGGGTGGGCCCCCTGGATAGGGGCCCCTGGAGAGGTTGGGCCCTGGATAGGGTGGACCCTGGAGAAGGTGGACCCCCTGGAGAGGATGGGCCCTGTTGAGGGTGGGCCCACTGGATAGGGTGGGTCCCCTGGAGAGGGTGGGCCGTGGAGAGGGTGGGCCCTGTTGAGGGTGAGCCCCCTGGTAAGGGTGGGCCCCCTGGTAATGGTGGGCCCCCTGGAGAGGGTGGGCCCCCTGGAGAGGGTGGGCCCCCCTGGAGAGGGGGCCCCCGGAGAGGGTAGGCCTGGGTAGACTGGACACTGGAGAGTGGGCCCTTTGAAAGGGTGAGCCCTTGAGAGAGTGGGCCCCCTTGAGAGAGTGGGCCCCCTGGGGAGGGTGGGCCCATTAAAAAATGGGCCCTGGAGAGGGTGCGCCCCTTAAAGACGATGGGGCCTGGATAGAGTGGACCCTGGAGAGAGTGGGCCCCTGGAGAGGTTAGGCCCTGGATAGGGTGGACCCCCTGGAGAGAGTGGGCCCCCTGGACATGGTGGGCCCTGGAGAGGCTGGGCCCCCTGGAGAGGGTGGGGCCTGGTTAGATTGAACCCTGGAAAGAGTGGGCCCCTTGAAGGGATGGGCCTCCTGGATAGGATGGGCCTCCTGGATAGTGTGGGCCCCCTGGAGAGAGTGGGCCCCCTGGAGAGGGTGGGCCCTGGAGAGGGTGGGCCCCCTGGATCGGGCGGACCCCCTGGAGAGAGGGCCCCCGGAGACGGTGGGCCCTTCGAGAGGGGGCTCTCTGGAGAGAGTGGGCCCTTTGAGAGGGTGGGCCCCCTGGATAGGGTGGGCCCCTGGAGAGAGTGGGCCCTCTGGAAAGGACGGGTCCCCTGGAAATGGTGGGCCTCCGGGAAAGGCGGGCCCTAGAGAAGGTGGGCCCCTTGAGAAAGTGAGTCCCTAGAATGGTTTGTACAATGTAAAAGTCATAAATAAATTATTAAGGCTTAATAAGAGCCACAGGGGCCCATCTGGGTTAAGCCTATCCAGAAAAAGTACTAGAAATGTACATACTCTCACCCCCCCCCTTTTTCTCTTTTTCTTAATTTATTATAAATATCTATCCCCCACCCTCCCTACCCCCTCTCTCTCCCCTCCCCCCCTCCCCCCCCCAACCCCCTCCCTCCTCATCTTTCCCCCCTAGCCAACATATTCAATTCTCCTTCCCACCCCAGGGGGGGGGGCCGATCCCATTCCTCGCCCACCCAAACCCATATATTTATTATTCTTAATTAAAAATATACTCACTTTTTTTTTTATAATTCAATAAACAATTTTTAATCTCCTCCTCCCTATCCCTTTTTTTTACCTAAAACATTTTATTTTTATTACCTCCCGGAAGGAGGGTGAAAATTCCCTTTCTAGGTACCCCCTATAAAAAGTTAAAAAGCATTTAGACTTAATAAGAGACACACTTGCTATTGCATAACACACTCAACAATTTCAAACTCCTCCCAACTCCCAACTCCTCCCTGTCGATCAACCCTCCCTGGAATACAGAAAAACAAGCCCCCTATTCTTATAATGATTGTATATGCCGTTTTTAAAGATGTTCTGTGTGTTGCTACTGACAATGATTCCTGGCAGCTGGTTCCAGTGTTCTACTACCCTGAACACCAACTTCTGTTGGTGAAGAAAGACTGTCTTAACCTTGTCCTGCTGTGATTAACTTTAATTTTTAATTGATGAACTCTAATTGCATAATTTCTGTTCAATTCAAACATTTCCCTGAGATATCCCTGTTCCTGACCATGAACAAATTTAAAAACCTCGATGAGATCTCCTCTCAGCCTTCTATATCTAAGTGAAAACATATTCAAGTTCTTCAATCTTTCCTCATATGCCAGGTTGCCTATACCATTAACCATTTTTGTTGCCCTCTTTTGTACTCTCTCTAAAAGCCAACAATCTTTCTCATAACTAGGGGACCAAGCTTGGACACAGTATTCCAAATGTGGCCTGACATATGCACAGTAAAGCTTCCTGATGACCTCCTCACTTTTGTATGACACATTCCTCTGTATTTCCCCAAGCATTCTTAGTGCCTTCTTCCTGGCTTCTTTGGTCTGTTCTGATGCCCCCAATTTTGTGTTCAAAATAACACCTAAGTCCTTCTCCTGCTGAGTCACAGATAGTACTTGGCCACCCATGAAGTATGGAGTCTTCATATGCTGCCTACCTACATGCATGACTTTGCACTTATCAAAATTAAACTTCATTTGCCATTTTTCGGACCACTTCACTGGCTCGTCTAAGTCTTTCTGCAGCAAAACCTGCTCATTGTGCCCTGTTATTGCCCTAAAGATCTTCAAATCACCCGCAAATTTCAAAACCTTACTGCTTAGGCCACATTCAATGCTATTCACATATATAATGAACAATAGTGGCCCCAGTACCGACCCCTGGGGGACTCCACTAAGAACATTTTGCCATGATGACTTTGTACCATTTAGCATCACTCTCTGCTGTCTATCTGAAAGCCACAACTCTATCCATTTTAGGATGCTACCTGCAATATCATGGCCCTGAAGCTGCATCATTAACCGTTTATGGGGTACCTTGTCAAAGGCCTTACTAAAGTCAAGATATGCGCACATCAACCTGATTTCCCTGATCAAATTGTTCTGTAGCAAAATTCAAAAAGTCCAAGAGATTTGTGAGACACGATCGCCCTTTTCTAAACCCATGTTGAGTATCTTGAATCAATCTGTTTCCTTCCAGAAAACTAACTATTCTATCCTTGATAATTGATTCGAGTACCTTGCAGACTAGGGATGTGAGGCTTACTGGCCTATAGTTTTCAACTTTCCCTCTTTCTCCTTTCTTGAAAATAGGAACTACATTTGCCCTTTTCCAATCTGTTGGAATTTCATTTTGTGAAACTGATCTACAAAATATTATACTAAGTGGAATTGCCACTTCCTTTTCAGCTTCCCGCAATACCCTAGCATAAATTCCATCAGGTCCTGCTGCCTTGTTTGGCTTTATTTTTCTGATATACTTGAAAACAGTATCACTATCAATGAAATCAACATCGTGTATCTGATCACCTATCACTGAACTGTGGTTGACGGTTGGCAGATTAGTCACATCCTCCACTGTAAACACTGATTTAAACTGCTTGCTCAGCTCCTCGACCATCTCACCATCCTCACTCAATATAATCCCATTTGCTTCCAGTGGACCAATTGTGCTTGAAACTTTACTTAGCTTGTAGAAACTAAAGAACTTTTTACTGTCCCCATTACAGTTCCTAGCCAAATACAATTATTTTGCTCGCTTTGCTGCTCTGATTTTCTGCTTCACAGCATCTCTAGATTTTTGATACGACCTTAGATTTACGATATTTGAAGCTTCCTTAAATACTCTAAATGCATCTTTCTTAGCCTTAATTGCTTTCATCACATTTGGTGTAAGCCATGCTGGCTTTCTTACCCTCCTTTTGCGCCTTTGCTTTTGGGGGACATGTCTAATCTGAATTTCCCTCAAGTAAGATTTGAACTTTTCCCACATTTCACAGGCATTTAAATCAAAGAATTCTTCTTCCCATTTGATGGCACTTAAAGCCTCTCTCATGCAGTCAAAGTCTGCCCTGTTAAAATTTGGAATCTTTGCCAAATTATCCTTGATTGTCCCTGCTACCTGTGCCTTGAATCTCACTATGTTATGGTCACTTCTTCCCAGAGTTTCTCCTACAGTCAAGTCTTGAACTAAATCACTTAAATCTGAGAAGACAAGGTCCAAGAATGAGCCCTGCCCTGCTAAGTAAACATTAAAGCCTTCTACAGATAAATATTAAAGTCGTCACAGCTAAGAAAACATGTTCCATCACCAGCGTCTGACACAGAGATGCATGTAAAGAAAGGAAACAAGAAAGACTCGCTCCATTTGAGCGAAACCGAAGAATATTCCATGAACTCAAAAGTCTAGGACACGATTTTAGCGACAGAGACGCAGTCCGAAAATAATATCCGGGTTGACAGCCCTCGTCAGTCTGCCTTGTATCATACCACACCCATATGTTTGTATTTGTACGCATATATTGTTATGACTAAAAATGGTACGCATGACCCTTTTATAAAACACTCACGAGCTTTCGGTTCTGTAGCTTCTGGGTTTGTAGTCTACGAGCCCCGAAAACTCAGGAAGCGTTTTATAAAGGGTCATCCCAGATCAATTGAATCAGTCTGATACACCCTTAAATATGTCTCTCAAATATATATTACGATTGCGCAGTAAATTTGTAGGATTTAGCTTCTTTCACGTAGTGACGACAATGTACATTGTATAATGTAGTGTTTGGGTACAAACGTACCTCCAGCCTACTACACTGCTGCCAAAATTATTAAGGGCGACGCTTGGCGGCCATTCTGTTGCCTGTCTTGGATATAGCGGCGTTTGCGAGTGTGAGAAATGTGGATCTGAACTAAAAAAATACATCGGTGTAGGGTTATTACCTGGAATTGGTCCGATTTACCTAGAAGCAGTGTCAAATTCCCCTTTTTGGACGTCATTTCACCACAGCGTAAAAAGTTGGGTAATCAATTAGCAGAAGTCACTCTTGGGAAACGACTCCCCATCTAGTTAAATTTATCCCGAAGTTTAGGGGGTTTAGGGTAGACTTTAGGTTAGGTTAGGTCAGTTTAGGTTTGGTTAGGATGGGTTAGGTTAGGTCAGGTTAACTCGCCCCCCACTGGGGTCCGCGGCCGAACGCACCCCACTGGAGGGGGGGGGGAATATTGTCCCCTCCCTCCTGTCTAACTCAGCTCCTGTGGGGAGCAGGATAAAAATAGAATGTGGTTAGATAGCTTGGAGCAAGATCTTTTGAAGTTATTTCGGTAATTTTCAGCTCAGGTCAATATTAAGGTTACCAGAGGTCATCAAAAGTCAAATTCTGGCAAATTTGGGTGTTCCGGGGATTCGGCTATATTTCGGGAACTAAATGAGCTAGAGACATGGGGTTGGCGCCTTTCGAAAGAAAATCGATTTATTTCTGCAAGGTAACATCAGATTTGACCTCAGGCCAATTAGTTTGGCTTCCAGAGGCCCTCAAACATAGCGAAAGACTAACTTGACTAGAATGTGTACATGTACATATGTTCTAGCTAATAACTTTTGACCTAATCGACTTAGAGTATTAAATCGAACGCCATTGTTTTTGTCTCGCTGGGGCGCGTCAAATGATATTCGGCATGACCTCCTAGGTCGAAGTTTGACCTTGACCTAAGGTCAAGGTCATTGTGGCCTAGTGGGGTCATATGATACAACATTTGACGCAGCTTGATGAGCCAAACACATTGGTGCAAACCCCCATGTCTCTAGCTCTATTCGTTCAATAGTTATTCACGAAAAAACTAATTTTTGAGTAAACCTACAAATACAAAAATAAATATAAACAAAAGTTTTCAACGTAATGACATGGGATTGGGGATTCAGAGAAATAATAATATAGTCTTGGACATTTTGCTTTCTTTTTTAGATATTCCTTCTGCATCATGCTTGCATTTTTTAATTTCCAAAATATATATGTATATAATTATAAAATTTCAAAAAACAAAATATAGAAAATCCGAGATAGCAGTTTGAAAGCCCATTTAATTATATGCGTAAATATGAATTTTTGGTGTCATTGCATCAAAAATTGATTCTATACGAATTTATAAATATGCCGGTGACATGGACTAAAATTTCGCAAAAGTGACGTCACAAAAATGCGATTTTCCCGAAAAAATTACCAGCCGAATTTTTTTCTCAAACTTGGGACATGTAAAATTGTTTGGCAAAAAGGTCTACCAAATTTAAAGTCTAGCTTAATCGTTCATGAGTTATTGCAGATAAACTGACAGGGGTGGGCGGAGATTTTGCCCCCCCCCAGTGGGGCACGGGTAACTTAGGTTTTAGCCCCACTTTGGGAAATCAATCAATGTGAAGAGTTCCCAAGGTGTGACGTCTGCTAAATAAATACCAAAAATTGTTAGAGGTGTCGTTTTGCAGAATTCTTGCTTCCGAATTTGTCCGATGTCAACAAAAATTATGAGTGTCGGCCCGAAAAAAAAATCCTGGGCGTTTTCATTGGGCCTGTAGTTGTTGCGAGACATTTTGTTTGCTCAGATCCTTCCCAGAAATTTCCATATTGTAACTAGAGGTGCCGTTTTCTGGAAGTTCTTGTCCAAAGTCCAATCGAAAGTCCAAGGATTGACCAGCTAGCTGTCCATCCAAAAGTGTCTTAAAAATCAAGTTGTCCAAAAATTTCCATTTTTATTATTAAATACATTCTACCTTCAACTAATAACCACAATCACTACTAAAACACGATGGAATGATATCGGCTGTCCGAAAAATTCCAAATATTTTTTCTCATGTCAGTCCAATTTCCAAATCGTACTTTTCAATTTTTGAAATTCCAAAAATTTGGAATCCAATCGGCATCTCTAATTGGAACCCCATCCCATATTCGTCTGGGAACGCCTCTGCCTTGCCTGATACTCGTCTGGGAACGCGTTTGCCATGTGCTAATAAAAAACTGGGTATGCCCCTGCCCTCTGCAATAGACAAGAGAATGCCTATGCCCCACCATGATATTAAGCTGGGAACGCCTCTGCACCACCCTCGTCGACATTTTGAAACGTTTATTTTGCCAGAATCTGCCAAACACATTAGACTAGTATATTGCACTAGATACCAATAAAATATGGTGTGATCTCATCTTTTGGCACGTTTTCGCATGTGCGTAGGTACATACTAATCGTCGGTGCAACCGTTGTTTATTACTGTGTATGCCAATTTGTCTTTTGTCCTAATGAGTTTTCTGGGTTTTTTTTGCTGTTATTCCCTGCCACTATCGTCCTCAATTGCTGAGTTTATGTTCTCTATGCATCAATTATTATAATTGATGTCTTGGAATGAAATTTATTTTGCTGGGTTGGCCACTCTCTTTGTCGGACTGTTTTCCGCTGATATGTATGTTACCTACATGTTTTTAGCCAACCTTTTGAATCAAGAATTTTGAACTAAGACAAGAACCATCATGAACCGCAAAAAGTCAAAGAAGTACGCATCTGGGAATCAAAAGAGGAAGAAGAGAGATGCAAACAAACTGAGTGAGATCAGCAAGACATCCAGCAAAATAGATACTTATTTTGTGTAAGAGAAATTATGATGATATTTTCCATAATATAAGATGCTGTGAATTTTGGGGTACATTACTAAATCAACAGTGTCCCAAAATTTGTTTTGTCGTAGGATGTGGCTGGGACGGAGCAGTTCACTTTTACTGTGGAAAACAGACATTTCCAATGTTCAGTGCTGTTACCCCTTCTGCATACAGGAGTCAAATAAATTCCGCTCGAAGTTTTACAACCTGATAGCATATATTCATAATTAATAACCGTCATAATTCCGTGTTTACGTCGGCTGGTGTCTACTTCGTACCGCTTTACGCCTGTATGTAATTGTTTTGTTCCCATGGAGGCGACCCCATATGGAAACGCTTTATCCCCACATTTCTCCTGTCCATGACAGTTTACTCCGTTTTACCCCTCCACTTCATCGTCCTCAACATAAATCCTGTCCCGTTGCAGTCCAGCTTCCGCTGTCCGTGGAGATGGTGTTCTGCTGCGGGAGCCGACTGCCGCCACACCCAAACCCGCTCATCCAGACGCGGACGACCCCGCGTACGACAGTGACGACGACCGGTGAGAGTTTTATACATGGTGGTCTGCTGCCAATTAAACTACAAATTCAAGTATTTTGTGGATAACTGTTGTATACACATGACAGAAAACCAGATAGGTACGTCAGTTGGAAACGCTTTATCCCCACATTTCTCCTGTCCATGACAGTTTACTCCGTTTTTCCCCTCCACTTCATCGTCCTCAAGATAAATCCTGTCCCGTTGCAGTCCAGCTTCCGCTGTCCGTGGAGATGGTGTTCTGCTGCGGGAGCCGACTGCCTCCACATCCAAACGCGCTCATCCAAACGCGGACGACCCTGCGTACGACAGTGACGACGACCGGTGAGGGTTAATCGCGTCGTGATCTCCTGTTCAGACTGTTTTTTGTTAATTCCAACTATTCCATGTCACCTTAAATCAATGACAGTGAGTGTTTGCACTGAGATACATGTTATCATTTCCTGCACTGCATTTACACCGTTCTAGGCCTACTTAGGATGCTTGGTCTGGGGACTTTGAAGGAAAGCTCTGCCTCCGGAGCGCGAGGAGACCCGAGAGCACAGAAGGCTCCGTTCAGGATGTGCCACTTCGGGGAGTCAAATTGGGAATTTTGTCACTTCTTCCTGACTTGACACGCTGATGGCAAGCACATTGTGTGTACTGTGACGGTCTCGCGTGGTCTCTCTCTAGACACACCTAACTCGGAACGGCAATCGCCTCATCCTTCACTGTCAGACTCAGACTCAGAGGAAAGTGATGACAGTTGAGGGATTAACACACCGTGAAATACTGCCTGATTAAACTACAAATTTACTCATTTGCATGGGCCTCGCCACGGCAAAATTTGGGGGGGGGGACGGACCACATTTTAATTCCATCCTTTCCAGTCACTGTCATAGGGTTAATGTTAACATTTGCCAAAAGTTGGGGGGGGACGCGTCCCCCCTCCCCCCCCGTACCGGAGCCTTTGCTCATTTGGTATATATTTATTTGATACACATGGAGGAAAACCATACTGATGTATCATGTACGTCGTTTGGAAACGCATTGCGCAAAAATAGTGAAAATTAAATTTATGTGTTCGCATAACATTTAGAGTACTAGTTATTACATCACATTACGAATGTGTATGCAAACAAATATACATAAAATAGCGCCTCTGTCTCAGCTTTATTGCATTTGTACATCAACATCTCGAATTTTTTATTATCCGTAATCACTCAATTGTCGTGGCGAAATTTAGAGGGAGGGGCACCCCTCCAAATTTACTCCAACTTGTCCAACTCCAAAAGTCTCCAACTTGCATTCGAGCGCACTCTCAAGTCTCCAACTTGCACTAGACGATCTGATAAGCTACCTTTTAGCATCCTTACAAATATTTGTTCTCCGGTGTTTCTAGATCCGGGGAGGAGTCCTGTCCGAATCCTCTGAAGACGGACAAGAAGGCTCATGTGAGAAAGTTCTGTCCTCAATGGCATAGCGTGTGGCAATGCCTCATGTACGACAGTACACGAGACGTCGTACTGTGCACGACCTGTCGGGATGCTGACAAAGCGGGCCTGCTGAAGAATGCGCGACGGATGAAATCGCCGTTTATTAATGTTGGTTTCTCACGATGGGAAAATGGACCAGCGGCATTCAGGGAGCACGAGGCCTCAGCCACCCATAGAGCAGCAGCAGAGGGACTGCTGACAGTTGCCCAGAGACCCAGAATTCTGTCCATCTTCAGCGATGCCGCAAAGAAACAGCAGCAGGTCGCCAGAACCAGCCTGCTCTGCCTCATAGAAGCGGTTGGGTACCTCAGTGCGCAGGGTTTGCCTTTCCGCTGTAAGGACGAGGACTCGGGCAACTTCATTCAAGTCGTGAAGCTCATAGCCAAGCACGAAGAAGACTGGCGGGTTTTCCTGAACCAACCAGTGCAGCATTATACCTCCCACCAAATCCAGGACGAAATTCTGAGGCTATACGCTGCCGCCCTCGAAGACCAAATTCTGACGCGGATCAGGAGCTGTGACGCCTTCGCTATCATAATGGATGAAACCGCTGATCTGTCTCGCAAAGAGCAGGCATCCATATGTTTCCGTCACGTAGACGAAGACCTGGTGGTCCACGAGGATTTCATTGGGCTCTACGAATTGCCTGACACGAAGGCGTGTACTCTCTACACCATCCTAAAAGACGTACTCCTTCGATGCCAGCTCGACATGGGAAAACTCCGCGCCCAGTGCTACGATGGAGCCGCCAACATGTCGGGTCGTTTTAAAGGTCAGAAACATATATTAGAAGACTTAAATCACAGTCATATGACAGGATATGAATATATAACAATCTATAACAGATAAACAGTGAATCCATAAAACGTTTTACGACAAAATCTCTCGAGCGCTGTTTTGTTTGGTTATTTTAATGGAGTCATGGGTCCAATTTGATGGATCAAATATATGAAAATCGTATTACAGCAAAGAGGAACGTAGTGGCCATATTTTGTCCAAACGTGATTTAGCGCATTCAGCGATCCGTCGCGCCCATAGTGAAATGGGCGCGACGGATCGCTGGGAATTCAGTGAAATTTCAGTCTATTTCGACACTGTGGATATACCATCCGACAGAACCTGCGGGAACCCAGCTCAAAAGTTGCGCAATTTCAAGCTGATTCTAAATCACTTTGGATCATGGGTGCACCATTCACATAGGAGCGGTACCGGGGGGGGGTCGAATGGTGCTCGGTCGGCGAATTTTAACATGGGGAAGCCATCGATTTTGGCCATGTTCCGACTTCTAAGGTTCACCACACATTTATTCTAACGATTTCCCCGGGGGAACCCAGCTTCAAATTTACATCCCTTAATTTACTTTCCTATGGTGTCACTTTCCCGGTTCGCCAATGAGCCATTTTGCGGTACCTGGCGGTCAAAGCTAGCCCCGTCATGAATCCCGCAGTAGTGAACCAAGACAGATATCCCAAATAAATGAATAGGCTCAAAGCTCGTGGTAGCTAGTTGTGTCTGCCAATACATATGCGGTTAATCCTGGCTTAAAAAGAGAAAACGTGGTTTGCGTGCGACTGCGGTCTATCTCTGAGCACGCCACAGCGTGAAATAGCTGATATTCCCGGTGACGCGGCGCCTTAGTCGGTGCAAGCGCGCTGCGTGGGCCGCCTGGACCTAGCGTGGTTTGGCCAAAATGTGTCCACTACGAATGGTAAGATTCTCAGGAAATCGTCAGATAACACTTGTTGAGCGCAAGTTTTTGCTTCTGAATCTGAACACAACATAGTGTGATATAATAAGCGACTTAAATGTTGAGTGTAATTTGTGTATTCTGTTAAGGTCTCCAAGCTCTCGTGAAAGCGGATCAGCCAGCGGCGGTCTTCATTCACTGTGCAGGCCACCGCATGAACCTGGTGGTTCAGGATTCCTTTGGCTTGGTAAAGGAGCTCCGTGGCGGCCTCCACGAGCTCGGCAAGGTCGTGGAGTTCATTCGCGATTCGCCAAAGCGGTTGGCATTCTTCGCAGCCAAGGAGCCGACATCGGCCCTGCGACCGCTCTGCCCTACTCGCTGGCTGTGCCGCGAGGCATCAGTACGGTCTGTGCTGAGAAACTACTCAGAGGTCGTGGACTTCATGGAAGAGCTGGCAAGCGACAAAAGTAATAACATTGAGGCCAGCAGTACCGCCAGTGGATACCAGAAGGAGATGCAGAGATTTGACTTCTTCTTTACCGCTTCCTTGGCTCTGAAACTACTTGATGCCGTGACACCTACGATGAAGGCCGTTCACGGACCCAAAAGCAGCCTGCAACAGGCCATGGCGCTGGTGGAGACCACAAAGAACAGCATAAAGGGTCAGCGCGAGAGATTTGATGAGTTCTGGGATGAGGTGTGTAACGAGGCAGACGATACGGGTGTAGAGGAACCCGTATTACCGCGGAGTAGGAGGCCCCCAAAACGCATGGACGATGGGGCTCCTCCTCATGTCGACACGAGCCCTAAAGATCGGTACAGACGCCTGTACATGGAGGGCCTGGACGCTCTCTCAGAGTCATTGACGGACCGCTTCGGTGTCAGCGCCGATTCCTCTGTCCTCAATGACGCTGAGCAAGGCCTCCTATCCAGTAACAGGGAGCTCTTGGATAAGACAGCAGCCTTTTATAGCTTAGACGCAAAGCGCCTCCGGTGTCATGTGGAGATGCTCCATGACCATGCAGCACATCAGCAAACACAGCTGAAATCTCTCGAGGATATACGGCACCTCCTCCACAAAGATCAAAAAGCCCGGGCCATCTTTACGGAGGCAGTGAAGCTGGTGAAGCTTCTGCTGACTGCTCCAGTCACGTCCTGCACAGCGGAGCGAAGTTTCTCGCTGCTCCGACGTATTAAGACGTGGTTGAGGTCAACCATGAGACAGCAACGCCTGAATGGCGCTGCGTTATGCGCCGCTTATCCTGACGCAGTCAGGTCTGCCTCAACTGATGATATCGCGGACGCTTTTATCAGAGCCTGTCCTCTGCGAAGGCAGCGTTTCGCGAGTCGTGAAGACATGAAGTGAAAAGCCGGTTGGCTTGCGCAAATGATGAGAGCTTCCATAGTCTATCAATCTGAATAGCCTGAGTCCAGGTCTCAAGAGCGTTTTGAGGCAAGCCAAGATGGATTCGGCTCTCACTATCATCGAAGCTGCGCTACTGGGGCCATAACAAAAATACATGCGACGGAAGCTGCATCAATTTGATAGTTCCGAGATTTCCACACTAAACCGGAGACGCATTTCTTCGTACTTCTCCATTCTTTGTAATGGATTGTTCGACGATTGGCGTCAGCTTTTAGGACACACCTCTTCCCAGAATGCATTAAATATCTTGCGCTGTTATTTCGAGTGTGATGTTGATAATCCAGAACAGAAAAATGGCCAGTACTGAGCCATACAATAGTGTACTGCATACCTTTTGTCTTGGCACCGCGGAAATGTCGTGTTCGGAAATGGTGAGATGTAATATCAGGAGATTATGTATGCTTTGTGATTCCTGTGTAGTTTCGCTTTCATGTGTTTCTTCCCATGCATCATGTCGTACTTGTCGTTTTTGTCGTTTTGATTTCCTCGAGTCATTATTAAACTGCGGGTTGAGGACCTTGAAATATGAAAATCCTAGTTGATAAATGTACGTATCTAAGTCACTTTGTGGATGTATCAAAACCCAACTGTTATTGGCCTCAAAGCTTTCGAGTGTGATGTTGATAATCCAGAACAGAAACAATGGCCAGTACTGAGCCATGCAATAGTGTACTGCATACCTTTTGTCTTGGCATCGCGGAAATGTCGTGTTCGGAAATGGTGAGATGTAATAGCTATATGTTTGTTTTTCGAAAGTTTGCCAGATTTTACCAGAACATTTTTTACAAGGGTGTTCATTTTTCACAAACGGACCCAGGCACGTAACCAGGAATTATCTCATCAGGGGGGGGTGGCTCCTAAAAGGTCCCAAGGCCAGCTCCAAAAGGGCCTAAACAACGGCTAACTGACTGGCTTTGCGGCAGATTTTTGTGACCGGGGGTGGGGTGAGGGGGTGGGGGGTGAGAAGCGATGTTGGCGATGGCCCACTACGGGTAGAAAAGGGCCCATCAGGGGGTGGGGAGGGGCAACCACGGGGGGGGCTGCCCCTCCCCCATGGCTATGTGCCTGAACTGACTCGAGAAAAAGCTCTTTGTAATTACTTGTGTTCAATATGTAATGGAGCGCTTCAAATGTATGAAAATGAACACCATTGTTTGTCACATCCCAAAAATTCTTGTGAGGGCCCATATGTTTGGGTTTCTGTGCCGAACAAAGCAGCTAACTTCAATCAAAGACAATGTTTTTGGAAAATCCCACCTTTTCACGTGTTCATTTAAAGACGTATGGACAATTATGACACTTGTCCCTGCCCCCCCCCCCCTTGGCTACGTCCCTGCCCCCCTTGGCTACATGGGTAATTGGACAATTAAACAATGCACAATTATGACACTTGTCCTTTAAATAAAAAGTGTAACCCATACATATTTCGAAAGCTAAATGACCGCTATACACAATGCGCGCTAATCCTTTCTTGTATCTGCTATAAGTTTTATAAAGCGGCTACCGAAACATAGATGTGCAAAATCATTTAAGTGCAAAAATGCCGATTTCAGACCTTTTTTTAGAGAAATTACTAAATTTTGGACATCTAAGACACTGAAAATCCTAAGTATGTATGATGTTTGGAATCTACAAGAACTTTCCTATATAATGAGGGGCGAACGGGATCTCTATCACCGATATTGTGGCCACTATAAATGTCCGCTAAAATGCCCAAAGTCTGAGACCGCAACGTACATATTAATTCTGTATCGTTTTTTTCTGAGGATTGCTTTTGTCATGATGGTGGTCGAGAGACATGACAAGGTCCGTGAATATTGTGCCAAAAACCGTAGATATGGTTAGGGAATATACCTACCTACTTAACCCGTTTGATGTGTACTTCAAAGTAATTTTACCACGATATACTGAAGGGTATTTTTCGAACTAAATTATGGTGGTGGACGCGACGGGGTCATCGGACCTTCCCCGTTATCTTCAAGTTATCATCTGGGAATGGCTGTTTTCTTCCACCAGAACGTAAAATCTGCAAACGACTCTTACATTTGAATTAGAGGTGCCGTTTTCTGGAAGTTATTGTCCAAAGTCCAATCCAAAATCCAAGGATGGACCAGCTGTCCATCCAAAAGTGTCCAAAAATCAAGTTGTCCAAAAATTTCCACTTTTTATATCAAATAACTACTACCTACAACCAATAACCCGAATAACACGACGAAATGACATCGGTTGTCCAAAAAATTCCACAGATATTTGCCCCTGGCCGTCCAATTTCCAAATTGGACTTTGGAAATTTTTAGAAGTCCAAAGATTTGGAATCCAATCGGCATCTCTAATTTGAATAGTACATTTTTGCTTCCTAAAATGTTATTTGCATGGTGCCCTCACATAGTCCTCAATTTAGGAACTGTCAATACCTATTTATTGCTTTGGGTCCAGCTTTTCCATCTTTAGTTACTATATTACATTGTGAAAAATGACGGAAATAGCTGCCCAGCCAAGGTGAGCATTACAAAATGTCTAGAAGTAGTTATACAAAGGCGAGGGAATACCCTGGTGGAGGGGGGGGGGCTAGGGGTCGGGTACATGCAGCGCAATCCCGCACGGTTCGCGACTGAGTTCCACTTGCGCCCCTCGCGAAAACATTCTTCACATCCCACTCCCCCCCCCCCGGTAGCGGAACCCCCTGCAACTGGGGGCCCCTATGGCTGGGGGCCCTTGCTGCGGGGGGCCCCTAGGCTGGTGGCGGGGGTTGCCATGTTCATAATTCTCCACCCATGCTGGAGGGTTATGTATTATCTGCGATATCAATGCTACGTGACATAATTTCAAAGAAATAAAATCTTGCTTATGTTATTTCCCAAAGAAATGGATGTCCATGATATTAGCAACGCATTCGCATTCGCATTCAGCATCCTATTCGCATACTCTCCGAATTCGTTCATTTTTTCAGGATATGATCTTCGTCGCTTGCAAAAGTAAGGCAAGCAACGATTCTTCAGTAGGACGAGCGGTTCGATCTCTAGAGGTCCATAGAGGTCACTCGAGTAAAAAACGGTGTACCGTATACAATTCGAAGTATTTCACTTAGCCAAATGATTCAAAAGCCTCGATGTCCGCTGTCCATCAAAGATGCAGCACATCGAATTACGTGAACTTTAATGTCACAGTTTGACCTCAGGTCACCGAAGTTGGTTTTACTCATGCACTATATCTATTTACGGGGTACCGAATAAAATCATGGTGACACATTGGATATACCTGATTTTTGCAGGTCATAGTCTACATCGCACGTCCCGATAGTCTATAGTCTACATACCCGATGATTTCAGCAAAATTTTACATGGCACGACGAAAAAACACCCGGGCATTGGTTATGGGCCATGGATGCAGCACATTGAAGCATCCGGACTACAATCTCATAGTGTGACCTATATTCGCAAAATACTGTTTTGACCACGCATTATTGCCATCTACGGGGTACCTGATAATACCCTCCTAAATACATTCATCGGATGGACATTAGCGCCAAAAAATCGATATTTCTGTCTTAAAGGGTGTTTTTGGAATTTTTGGATTTTTTTCTCGGAATACTATGTTTATTAACGTGATTCGGAAGATGCGATCATTCGTGTTCTCCGTAAATGCTTACGTCTCGGTTAATCTTAGCGATAATATCTATAATGCGCCATATATGCCACACCGCTGTTGTTTGTTGCATAATTTATCCATCCCTCACCTGGCACTTCTCAAACGTGATTAAAGTGCCATTCAACACTTCACGCAGTTGATTCAACACTTTTTCACGTCGAAAATGCTTAATTTCCGCCTCTTTGCCACAAAGATGACACCACCATTATTTCACCGAAACGCCGAATAAAAACTAAGCGGAGCACGGCTTGCAGCCGTGATGTACGGATGACGTCACGATAAATATTACGCTTGTTTTTAAATTATAATATATGAGTTTATATTAGTTTAGGTAAGAGTAGATTGTATTGCGTTAGGTTAGGTTAGGTTAGGTTAGGTTTTCCTATTTAATTATTAATTATCATACTGCTTGTTGGAAGTCGTGAGGAAAGACGACGAGACCGAGCCGAGCCGAGCCGACTCTTTTAAATATCACTTCGCGGTCCGTCACGATAAACATTACGCGTGTGTTTTTAAATTAAAATATATGAGTTTATATTAGTTTAGATAAGAGTAGATTGTATTATGTTAGGTTAGGTTAGGTTAGGTTATGTTAGATTTTCCTATTTAATTATGAATTATCATACTATTTGTTGGAAGTCGTGAGGATAGACGAGACCGCGGTCACAGGGGTCACTTTGAGGTCAACAGTTCGAAAATGGCTTCGGTGTGTGTAGGTTGTGATCCAGTGCCATATGATATAATCAAACTTTGCTATAAGGACAACCAAGCGAGCTTAGACTTTCTTAGACGCCACGGAGTTCTTCCTGCCGGAGTTGTCTGCTTTAAGTGTTCCAAGGCCTGCAGGTTGCAGGAGAGTAGGCATCGGTGGGAGTGCACCGAGACGTTTCGTGTCGCCAGAAGGAAGGAGAAGAGGTGTGGGTTCGTCACAAGCGACTACAAAGGAACTTTTATCGACGGAACCCGCCTAGAACCGTGGCAAGTTGTGTGTTTTATTAATATGTGGTTAGATAAAGCCGGGACCATCTCATTAAGGTATGTGAACGTTTGTAGCGTTAGCCAATCGAAGCCTCAGTTCCATGCCTATGACGTCATCATACCGTACCGACGTGACTATGACGTCATCGTTCAAATTGAAAAGTAAGCATTTACGGAGAAAACGAGTGATCGCATCTTCCGAATCACGTTCATAAACATAGTATTCCCAAAAAAAAATCCTAAAATTCCTAAAACACCGTTTAATAAAAATTTACCAAAAAATCTCCCAATCGGACAAGAAAGCAGCACATCCAAGCATGTCACCTTCAAGCTTACCATTTGACCTCTGGTCAACTTAGACTTTAACATTACACCCTATGGGAATATCACGGTGTACCGAATACAATTTCCCTGAATACATTTATCGGATGGATATTAGCGTCGAATAATCGCCCACCGAGCAAGGACGCAGCACATCCGAGCATGTGTCCGTCAGCGCAAGCGTTTCACCTCAGGTCAGGTTTTATGAAATTCAGAAAAAGAAAGTAGTCCACTTCGGTGCGTTATGTGGGCCAAACGAAGCATTGAATGTAGACTATTTCAACACTGATGCATGCACTAGCAACACAAGAAGCAGCACACTGCGTGACCTGACCTCTATCGATGACGCATTTCATCAGGTAGCACTAGCGTCCCATTCAACAACGCATTCAGAAACGAATTCATCAATGTTCTCCCATTCGTCTGAAAATTAGACACAACCTTCGCAGACATCGCAGTACATGCATTCCGAACCCATTTTCTGCTACGACGAACCATTTCGTTTTCGATCGACGTTTTTGTCACGGCCGTCACGGCGGCGCTCGTCGAGTGGCTGCACAAGTTCGGACATCCCTGGCATCGGTGGAGGATCACCATTGGCCGGCTGCGTACAGTGCGGGCTGATACGCAGTTTGGGGGGGGCAGCCAGAGAGTTTGGGCCAACCGCAGGTCGCCTGCCTGCCACACCGACTTCCATGTGATATGTCCAATTGCTCAGTACCTGTTCCACAGTCATGTTGTGATTATGCTTTGTAAAGTGTATACACGTAAATACAGGTGTTGTAGAAACGCTCCATCGACAATTTTTGGTGGCTGAGAAGAGTGCGAGATGGTGAGTGTTACCGTCAACCTGATGCATCCGCTGCTTGCGGCAAATGCTGTCTGTATCCGCACGGAGGCTGTACAATGTACAGAACACAGTAATTGAGTTTCGGATTCTCGGGCGCCAAGATTTTCCGCTTGTACGTCGTCAAGATCCTGTGCATTGCCCGCTTTGACCGTCCGGGAATGCGAGTCCGGCCAATCATCATCGGCTTCATTTAGCTGAGGTAAGGACATCATACATTTTAGTTTACCTTTAATCGAACGGAGAGTGCACGGGAGACGCGACTGATCAGCAGCAGCACCATGCACGCGATCTCAGCGCCATTCTCCAGACAACAGTTTCGGGATGCATGTACGGAGGTTGTGTCACAACCATGTCTGCGAAGGTTGTGTCAAATGTTCAGACGAATCGGAGAACATTTGTGAATTCGTTTCTGAATGCGTTGTTGAATGGGACGCTAGTGCTACCTGATGCAATGCGTCATCGATAGATGTCAGGTCACGCAGTGTGCTGCTTCTTGTGTTGCTAGTACATTCATCAGTGTTGAGATAGTCTACATTCAATGCTTCGTTTGGCCCACATACGGTACCCAAGTGGACTACTTTTTTTTCTTCTGAATTTCGTTATACTTGACCTGAGGTCAAACGCTGACGCTGACGGTCACATGATCGGATGTGCTGCGTCCTTGCTCGGTGGGCGATTCTTCGACGGTAATATCCATCCGATAAATGCATTCAGGAAAATTGTATTCGGTACACCGTGATATTCCCATAGGGTGTAATGTTAAGGTCTAAGTTGACCTGAGGTCAAATGGTGAGCTTGAAGGTGACATGCTTGGATGTGCTGCTTTCTTGTCCGATGGCATATTTTTTGGCGCTAATGTCCATCCGATGAATGTATTTAGGAGGGTATTATCAGGTACCCCGTAGATGGCAATAATACGTGGTCAAAACAGTATTTTGCGAATATAGGTCAAACTATGAGATTGTAGGCCAGATGCTTAAATGTGCTGCATCCATGGGCCATAACCAATGCCTGGTTGTTTTTTTTCGTCGCGCGAAGTAAAATTTTGCGGAAATTATCGGGTACACAAGAATTTGGTATAGTTGCATTTTTGGGGCATTATTGGCGAACGATGATGAATCAGTGGCCATAATGGGTCATTTTGATTGATGTGCTCTATGTACGTGCTATGTAGACTATGACCTGCAAAAATCAGGTATATCAAATGTGTCACCATGATTTTATTCGGTACCCCGTAAATAGATATAGTGCATGAGTAAAACCAACTACGGTTACCTGAGGTCAAACTGTGACATTGAAGTTCATGTAATTCGATGTTCTGCATCTTCGGTGGACAGCGGACATATAGGCATTGGAATCATTCGGCTAAGTGAAATACTTCGAATTTTATACGGTACACCGTTTTTGACCCGAGTGACCTCTCTGGACCTCTGGAGATCGAACCGCTCGTCCTACTGAAGAATCGTTGTTTGCCTTACTTTTGCAAGCGACGAAGATCATATCCTGAAAAAAATGAACGAATTCGGAGAGTATGCGAATAGGTTGCTGAATGCGAATGCGAATGGGTTGCTAATATCATGGACATAAGAAATGTTACCTAAAGAAGTTACTGGGTAAGCTTCAACAAGTCCAGTCCATGCATTCTTGTTTCTGATTTTCTCTCAGGGACTTCTATATCAGTAAACAAAAATTAAGTCTTGCTTCGGAAGAAAAACTGATCGGATTTTACTTTAATGCCTCTTTTTGGTGTGTCATGCTTGTGTAGAATGGACAAAGGTATTCACGCCACGACAAAGGTATTCAGTAAAAATTGTTGACGGTTCATACGATATATTTTTTTTGCGTGTGTGTAAAGAAGTAGTCATGTAAAGACCCATTTGACGTAAAATACCTTGCTTAATGTTTGCTTCAGTTTACCAAAGTACATGCGCAACTTAACATGACTATATTAATTGTAGTTTTTCAAACAATTGTGACCAGAAACTTTTTATCTTAGTCAACATTATTCCTGGATCTGCCCCGGGATCTGTGGAATCCACGTTCTGTCTCCATATATATATATACATATATATATATATATATATATATATATATATATATATATATATATATATATATATATATATATATATATATATATATGTGTGTGTGTAATATCTGTTATCTACAACATCCACACCGATATCGGCCATCATCAGGAATAAGAAATCTAACTGATAAATCCTTGAAGCATAGTTTTCTTATCTATCATATAAGGATAAATTACACGTCATCAAGAAAGAACCAGGGAAGCCAGCTCTGTTTTGGGAAGCCCAGGCAGGGGCAGATACAGAGGGATCTGGAGGCATGTACCCCTCATGGATGGTGGTGTCCCTTCGGCCGGGAAAAGACTCCACTCCGGGAAGGCTCAAGTGCAACCTTACCTCAAAATTTTCAGCCAGATGTACCCCTGTAGAGAAACAGCTGTGCATTTTCGGAACCAAAGAAATAAAGCGGGGGGGGGGCAATCCAAGGACATTTTGTTCAAGAGAGGGGTGGGGTACAGTCGCAATTTTTTTCCTCACCTCATTTTGGTGCCTCGGACCGCCCCTGGCTGGAAGACAAAGGTAACCGTCCGTGAGGTCAGGCGCCTATCTCGCCAATACAGGTGCTATTCCGAACAGCTGTGTGGCTTGAGAATGTAGGCGCCCTCGTGGGCCATTCCGACACCGTTCTTCGTAATATGCGGAACATTATTGGCTATATATGCTCCTCGACCGAGATGAAAGACGTATTTCTAAGCAGTTAGGTGCCTTGGAATGCAGGCGTCCTCCTGGGTCACCCCGTGCTCTCATCTCGGGGGCATTGCAGATCTGAGATGGAGCCTCACTAGTTCGCTTTAGCTCTTAGGGGGTCTTGTTCTTCCGTCAAAGCACTTTCAAATCCAAAGATCATCTCAGCCCTCTCTGACCCTCAGGTACCCTGTTTATTCCTCAGCTGTTAGGGGCCCATTCCAGCTCAGATTGCTCTTTCCAGCTGGCATATGCATTCCACATGGACTCGGACACATGAAACAGCACCCCTGAACAGGGGTGTTGTTTTATGTATTTTGTTATTTTTGAAAGGTCTCGGTTTCATATTTTTATCGTCAAAACCCCCTTAAGATACTCCTGGCTGTATCACTGCCTGATTACGCCACTGAAACGTAGCATGAGCATTTCTGGACAAATGTGGGCATCCTCCAAATCCATCTGCCCCCCCCCCCGACACAAATTCTAGGTACGCCATTGGTCTTCAGCGTAAGCATGCCTATTCCATGCAAGGGAGCACCACAAGCGCGCGATCTCCTCTCCTTCAGCCCGGCCGCGGTCAAGGCGGAGTAATCGGCCCCTGCCCCTATAAAACTGGATCCGCCCCTGGTGTGGTCTGCCTAGACACTGAAATTACCTTTTCGTAAAACCAGTGACTCAGCTTAGAAATCACCGACAAGTAATTCAATTCAGGGAGCATCCACTCCAAAATCCCGCTCTTCACGAGCCAAATGCATGAACGCGGCCAATGCGGCGAGCAATCCATGTCCTACACTCACATGTGTCGCCGCTCTGGCGGATGCACCTGGAAGCTTTCACGCGGTGTCTCCCATTGGTAGACTACGGTGGAGACGTGGAGTGAACCGTACGGTCGATTATGGCATGCAGTCGTCAGCTGATATTATAGGTTTTGAGCATTATAGGCTCTGAGCATTATAGATTCTGTGTATCATGAATCATTAGTGCATTAGTGCATTAGGCTTTGAGCATTAGTGGTTTTGAAGCATTAAATGCTTCGAGAGTTATACCTTCTGAATATTAGTTGAAACGAAGCATTACAGGAATTGAGCATTATAGGTTTCGAAGCATTATAGGTTTTGAGCATTATATGTTTTGAAACATCCCACAGGACGTAGCATTAGAGGCTTTGAAGCATTATAGCATTTGGACATTAGATATTCTGAACAACTATGCGTTCCAAGCATTATATGGTTTGAGCCATTATAGGTTTTGAGTATTATAGGTATTGAACATTCCCCCAAGACGACGATTTAGAGGCTCTGAAGCACTATAGGCAGCAGAAATAAACTGAGCATAGGAGCTTTGTATCGATCAGGAACCTTGCCACATTCTCAGCAACTGGAGCTCGTAAAGTGATTTGTGAGGAAATCAGTAGAAACTTTCAGAGAAAATGCCTTATTCTTGGTGACTTTAATCTAAAAGGATGTGAAAATGTTGGCGTTGGCTCCCCATCATGAAAACTGTTTAGGAAATGCCTTGGAGAGGACTTGTTCTTACACCAGTGTGTAACGGAACCAACCAGGCAGGGCTCATTCTTGGACCTTGTCTTCTCAGATTTAAGTGATTTAGTTCAAGACTTGACTGTAGGAGAAACTCTGGGAAGAAGTGACCATAACATAGTAAGATTCAAGACACAGGTAGCAGGGACAATCAAGGATAATTTGTCAAAGATTCCAAATTTTAACAGGGCAGACTTTGCCTGCACGAGAGAGGCTTTAAGTGCCATAAAATGGGAAGAAGAATTCTTTGATTTAAATGCCTGTGAAATGTGGGAACAGTTCAAATCTTACTTGAGGGAAATTCAGATTAGACATGTCCCCCAAAAGCAAAGGCGCAAAAGAAGGGTAGGAATGCCAGCATGGCTTACACCAGATGTGATGAAAGCAATTAAGGCTAAGAAAGATGCATTTAGAGTATTTAAGGAAGCTTCAAATATCGTAAATCTAAGGTCGTATCAAAAATCCAGAGATGCTGTGAAGCAGAAAACCAGAGCAGCAAAGCGAGCAAAAGAATTGGATTTGGCTAGGAACTGTAATGGGGACAGTAAAAAGTTCTTTAGTTTCTACAAGCTAAGTAAAGTTTCAAGCACAATTGGTCCACTGGAAGTAAATGGGACTATATTGAGTGAGGATGGTGAGATGGTTGAGGAGCTGAACAAGCAGTTTAAATCACTGTTTACAGTGGAGGATGTGACTAATCTGCCAGCCGTGAACCACAGTTCAGTGACAGGTGATCAGATACACGATGTTGATTTCATTGATAGTGATATTGTTTTCAATTATATCAGAAAAATAAAGCCAAACAAGGCAGCAGGACCTGATGGAATTTATGCCAGGGTATTGCGGGAAGCTGTAAAGGAAGTGGCAATTCCACTTAGTATAATATTTTGTAGATCAGTTTTACAAAATGAAATTCCAACAGATTGGAACAGGGAAAATGTAGTTCCTATTTTCAAGAAAGGAGACAGAGGGAAAGTTGAAAACTATAGACCAGTAAGCCTCACATCCCTAGTCTGCAAGGTACTCGAATCAATTATCAAGGATAGAATAGTTAGTTTTCTGGAAGGAAACAGATTGGTTCAAGATACTCAACATGGGTTTAGAAAAGGGCGATCGTGTCTCACAAATCTCTTGGACTTTTTGAATTTTGCTACAGAACAATTTATCAGGTAAATCAGGTTGATGTAGCATATCTTGACTTTAGTAAGGCCTTTGACAAGGTACCCCATAAACGGTTAATGATGCAACTTCAGGTCCATGGTATTGCAGGTAGCATCCTAAAATGGATAGAGTTGTGGCTTTCAGATAGACAGCAGAGAGTGATGCTAAATGGTACAAAGTCATCATGGCAAAATGTTCTTAGTGGAGTCCCCCAGGGGTCGGTACTGGGGCCCCTATTGTTCATTATATATGTGAATAGCATTGAATGTGGCCTAAGCAGTAAGGTTTTGAAATTTGCGGATGATTTGAAGATCTTTAGGGCAATGACAGGGCACAATGAGCAGGTTTTGCTGCAGAAAGACTTAGACGAGCTAGTGAAGTGGTCCGGAAAATGGCAAATGAAGTTTAATTTTGATAAGTGCAAGGTCATGCATGTAGGTAGGCAGCATATGAAGGCTCCATAATTGATGGGTGGCCAAGTACTATCTGTGAATCAGCAGGAGAAGGACTTAGGTGTTATTTTGAACACAAAATTGGGGGCATCAGAACAGACCAAAGAAGCCAGGAAGAAGGCACTAAGAATGCTTGGGGCAATACAGAGGAATGTGTCATACAAAAGTGAGGAGGTCATCAGGAAGCTTTACTGTGCATATGTCAGGCCACATTTGGAATACTGTGTCCAAGCTTGGTCCCCTAGTTATGAGAAAGATTGTTGCCTTTTAAAGAGAGAACAAAAGAGGGCAACAAAAATGGTTAATGGTATAGGCAACCTGGCATATGAGGAAAGATTGAAGAAATTGAATATGTTTTCACTTAGATATAGAAGGCTGAGAGGAGATCTCATCGAGGTTTTTAAATTTGTTCATGGTCAGGAACAGGGATATCTCAGGGAAACGTTTGAATTTAACAGAAATGATACAATTACAGGTCATCAATTCAAAATTAAAGTTAATCACAGCAGGACAAGGTTAAGACAGTCTTTCTTCACCAACAGGGTAGTAGAACACTGGAACCAGCTGCCAGGAACCATTGTCAGTAGCAACACACTGAACATCTTTAAAAACGGCATAGACAATCATTATAAGAATAGGGGGCTTGTTTTTCTGTATTCCAGGGAGGAGTTGGGAGTTGGGAGTTGGGAGGAGTTTGAAATTGTTGAGTGGGTTATGCAATAGCAAGTGAGTCTCTTACTAAGTCTAAACGCTTTATAACTTTATACAGGGTGTACCTAGCAGTGGATTCAGCACCTTCCTTTGGGATGTGATACTGATGAGATTGTCTATGGTAGCACAATGTGTATAATGGGAGGAGTTTGTAATTGTTGAGTTTATTATGCAATAGCAAGTGAGTCTCTTATTAAGTCTGAACGCTTTATGAATTTGTATGGGGTGTGCCTAGCAGTGGATTCGGCACCTTCCTTCGGGATGTGATGCTGATGAGATTGTCTATGGTGGCACGATGGGTGTGATGGGAGGAGCTTGTGATTGTTGAGGGTGTTATGCGGTAGCAAGTGAGTGGTGCTAGATAGGCTGGGATATATAGCTTCCTAGGAATTTGGGATAAGGGATTTATTGGGGTGAGAGGATGTACATTTATAGTACCTTTTCTAGATAGGCTTAACCCAGATGGGTCCCTGTGGCTCTTATTAAGCCTTAATACTTTATGACTTTATAGGTTTTTAGTATTATAGGCTGTGAAGCATTATCGGTTTCAAGTATTAGAGGTTCTCATATGTCCCGTACTCAGCTGCGTCAGGAAGTCATGGGTTGTGGGCAAACGCCGCGCAGAAGCTTTTAGTGTCATCCAGCGAGGAGCGAAACTTTAATGCCGGAAGTGTACAAGGAAAAAGTAAATGCATTCACCGATATTACTGGAACGTTCCCAGAAGGATGACATCAATGGATAGACACCATCACTGGATAAAATCACTGGACCATTGCTGACGTCCCGAACAGCCGGCCCTGCGAGTCACACCCAGACAGCTTCAGGAACACGGCGCCCAACACGTTGATCTCCTCACTGTTCGCGGCGAGGATGCGCTTGGTGACACGAGGCAGGTGCTCCCTGCGCAGCCCCAGCTTCTGTAGGACGGGCAGTCCCATCAGGCACGTCTGCGCGCCTGAGTCGGCGACGGCAGTGACGCTGGCCGATCTTCGGGGTGGACCAGGGAGCCCCAACTTGGTGTAGGCTCCGCCGTCAATCTCAGCCGTCAGCTCGAACGTCGGGTGCGGACGGGCCTCACACGCCCGCCACCCGCACGTACCGTCGAACACGTAGTGATCCGTGATGGAGACGAATCCCCCACGGCCCCGAGTCACGCTGTTCACCGAGGGGGGCGTGCCACTGGGTGCAGTCTCGATAGCGGCAACATAATGGAACATGGCTTCTACGGGGCCACCATCTGATTCACGGTCGGAGTCGGCAAGACGGGGTACGCGATGTCTGTGATTTGACTTCTTCCAGCATTCCAGGCACGTTGTGAACTCCTTCAACTTTCTTCTTATCCTGCCGAACTGAGGTGTGAGGCAGCCGCACTTGCATCTGAATTTTCTCTTCAGTTTCTCTTGTTCTTCGTGGCCTTGCGGTGGCTTGTAGGTTTGCCGTCCCTCCTTCTTGTAAGTGCCTGCCGCCACGCGTGGACCGTCTGTTGACATGGCCCGTGCGGCTGTTTCCTTGCTGTCCACCAGTGCGACAGTTTCCCCGAGGGTCTTGTTGTCTATATCCTCGGTCCCGAGTACTTCTTTTCTTATCTCGTCATCCGCCAGACCGTTCAACAGCACCATCCGGACGATTTCGTCTGTGTAGTCCACACTCAATATGCCGGTACAGTCTGCGGAGCTGCACTGGGCCGTCTTAGTCCACTGGCACACGTGCGCCAGGCCGCGGAGACGTGCTACATATTGGCGCACATGTTCCCCTCCTTCCTGGTTAGCGTTGAGTAGTGTGGCTCGTCTGGCACTGAGTGCTACGTTGAGGACTGCCAGTCGCTTCATTGCGTCCATGACGTCCTCCGCGCTCTTGCTGGCGATGTCGGGGTCCTCACGGAATAGAGCTGTCTCTAGCACCGGCTCGCAATATGCAAGCAACTGGGCGGTGACCTGCGCAGGGGCCATGTCAGTGCCATGACTGAACACCCCCATCGCCGAGTGAAGGCCACCCAGTCGTCTTCCCCGATACCCTGCTGTAGGGATGGGCGGTTGATTTTCGGGGGCCTCTGGCGCACGCTCGACTCGTGTACGTTCGTCTGATGAAGTTGCATCAGGGCAATGCATGTTGGAAGGTCAGCAGCCCTCTTAATTTCCCCACAGCCGACCGCCTCACACTTGAGGGTTGCTTGAATTAGCACACAAACTGAATGCTCCTGGATTTAACCTGGAATCACACCGAAAGCATACAGTCAGTATAACGCAGAACTAGGTTAATGCACGTGTAGATCAGGTCAGTCCCGACAATCACGGATTATACCCAAAGGAGATGCCTCTGCCATACTGGAGAAACTCCCCTATTGTACTGTTGTGTACTTTTGGAGGTCGTGTGCCCCCTGAACGTTAAATTTTGCCCCTCCAATAGTGAATTTCCCCCCATATTAAGTAGCTATGGGCACTGGCGGATCCAGGGAGGGGCCATTCCGGCCATGCCCCCCGAAGCGCTTAAAAGGGGGGGGGGCATATTGTCTTTTGGCCCCCCCGAAACTACCAGAAGTCAACTAAATTAAAATGCAGTACCCTTTGCAGGGGTTAAAAAATAGCGTCTGGATGAAAGAATCTCCAATTTTAAAGGGATTTTAAAATATAATTGTTTGGAAGCCAGTATGGTAGCATAGTAAATTCTGACACACATCGAGGGTTCCATGCTGCTCAAGTTCTGTTTACAACAAGAGTTGACAAAATCGGATCCGCCAGTGTGTACACGTGCACGAACGTTGACGTGGTACATGACGTTGAACGTGAACGTGAACGTTTTGGTAAACAAGAACACAATTCCGGTAACATATAAACGGTGGAGGCAGGCTGGGGCCCCACGCACAGGAAATTATGTTGCCAATCATTTTTTTAAATTTTAATATCATTAAAAAAAATAATGGCCCCCTTACGAAATAGTGGTCGAAATCCGGTACTTTTAACCAAAAAAAATAGTGGGAGAATGGGCACACCATACACACGGTGTGTAACCCCGTGGGGTTACACACCGTGTGTATGGTGTGTAACCCCAGCCTTTGGAAAAATAGGCTCCTGGATTTTTGGAATCCAGAACACTATCCTCTCCAGAAAATTGTTTCTTGTTTTCTCATCTGGAGGTTGAATCTCCTTAGTCACCTCCTGTGTTGGCCATGAGCTGCTGTGATCAAGTAAAAGTGCTCAAAATGCACCGAAAGTGGGTGCAAATTGAGTTACGATGCATAAGGTTTGAACACAAATATTCTCCATACTGGATGACTACAAAATATTCCTCTCAACATGCAACATTACAATGCACAAATCCAACCTTGCCTATGCATGATAAAAATATGTGTCGGAACAAATGTTCACTGGAAAGAACAGGACAAGATTAATAACATCTTGAGAGCAACTTGGAGTAGAAATCAGCTGTTTGTGCTTGTATTACGGTTACACATATGACGCAGTTGTTCCAAACTTACATTGAACAGAAGCAACAGAAAAATAACATTCTGAACATACGGCCTTGATTTTGATTAACTCACTGCGAATGGGTGTCGTTTGTTTTGTGACGCAGGACATGAAGGACTGTATCCAATTGTAGTTAAGCCTGATTAGAAGTAGTCGTGTGGAAAAAGAGTCAACCATCCTGCCTGTCCTACATCTGAAAGGGCTTCGTTTATTTGGGGATAGTCGCGTTTTGTTTTCAATATAAACTGGTGTTTGATTTGCGATCTTTCCTAAATTTTGATTCCCAATATTGATTTGTGTGGCATCAGTAGAAAATCATGTTCATGCTTAATTATCTCACCTATGCTACCCTTTCATTGCTTCTGGTTATATCCTTTGCTACTCTAAGCCCAGATGACTCAATTGGAAAGCAAAAGAGAAAAGCTAAGTCAATGGTAAGTTTATGCTTCAGCTTTGGGCATTATTGAAACTTATTTCGGATATCTGCAAAATGGGTAAAACATGCTTTATCCCAGACTTCAAAGTATGGGTAACATAAGAAATGTTAAAAAACATAAAATAAAACTGCTTGAGGCAAGTTCCTTTTTACATACATCTTTCACATTGAATCAATACTAAAAATGCACATACAACATAAGTATAGTACAGCCTCCTGCACTTCATACCTTGTCATTTCAAACTGCATGAGGCACTGAATGGAATTTTGCATGGCAAACAAAAAGGTGAATTTGCAGTTTAAGGTGATTATTTTTTGTTTGTTAATGTAATGCTCATGAATGTGACTACTTATTTCCTCTGCAAATGTAAGCTTTGCAGTTGGGAGCCAAAATATGGTATATTTCAAGATCAAGGTAAAATGTGACTTTGGATTTTTATTTTCATATGGGGTATTTGAACGTGGAAATGATGATGCGACTATTCATTTTCTCTGCAAATGATTACTTTTCAGTTGGCAAAGAAATACACTAGCGAAATCTTCACTACAAATATAGCATATTGCGTATACTGGTTTTCCGGTTAGGTTAGGTTAGGTTAGGTTATGTTTTGTTATGCTATGTTATGTTAGGTTAGGTTAGGTTTGGTTATGTTAGATTATATTATATTATGCTATGATACATTTTATATATTATGCTGAAAATGAGTGACTGCATCATCTTCATCATGTCAGAAAGCATACCATTACAAAAAAAAAATACAAATCACATTTTACCTTGATCTTGATATTTACCCCTAGGGCATATGACTTAAAAGTAATCATTTGTTGTCAAAATGAGTGACTGCATCATCTGCATCATGCCAGAAAGCATACCATTACCAAAAAAAAATCCCAAAATCACATTTTACCTTGATCTTGATATTTACCCAGAATAGCATCCAAAAGTTGCTTGGAGCTGGGTAATACAGCATAAAAATAATGCTCAAAATATATTTTTTTTTTAAAGATGTATCATAACCTAACCTAGCCCTGCCTAACCATCCATGGAAGAATGTAAATCCTTGTTTAATGGAAATATTCCAAACAAATTTGTTGAAGGAAAAAATGAAATAAAAACCAAACATAACCCAGCCTAACCTACTCCAGCCTGAACAGTTTTTGAAGAAGAGAAATATAAATTAATTATTTTTCTAACCTAGAACAAAAGCCTAGTCTAACATAACCTAACCCCCTTGCATGCTTCATGGAGGTAAATTGTGTGTAAAACTTGTCTTGTAGTTACCTTAAACAGCAATAATACCAAACAAATTAGGTAACTATCAAAGGAGACAAATGTGATAAACTGCTTATTTTTTTGTGGTTTTACCCAATGGTGATGTTTTTATTTCATGTGATTTTTGAACTGGTGTGTGAATTGTAAGTGGATTATCTGCCCACCCACACCAGGTACTTGTCCCTGCACCAGCTGCACCACTGGTGGCTTGCCCTGCACAGACAAGATATTGTCAATGGTGTCATAATTTGCAGTCTAGGTTTTGCCCCTGTAAAGCAAAAAGCAGTTAGGCTAGGTTAGCTCATGTCCTGCTTTTTACATGTTATGTTATTCTTCATTATAGGAATATTATGCATTCAAAGCCACTTTTTGGTATTATTTTGCTTCCCAAATGAAAGGAATGCATTTGTGCTGAAAATTAGAGATGACAGCATCTTAATTGCATTAGGAAATATGTCACTGAATTTTTATCTTGAAATGCTACCAATGTCCAAATTAAAATAGGTTGGCATATATGTGCTTACCCAGCTTTGCTGGTGATGGGCAAATCAGTAGGCATGGATAGCTACAAAATCCTTGCTAGGCAAATCAGTAAGCAGGGGCAAGTTGAAAAGCCTGACTTGTGGGGGTGGGGGGACAGAAGAAAAACCTCAAATTAAAAATACTCCACCAGATTTGACCACATGACAGTCATTTGGTCCATATCTATCTCATAAGATGTTCTTAGATTTGAGAATTTTAGTGCAAACATTTGAACCTGGGGGGGGGAAGGAGCATTGCTCTGTTTGTCCCCTTCCTCTGGATCTGTTGGTGTTGGTTGGTGGTAGGTAGTTACCTACCTAAGTACCCACCTACCTACCTATTTAAGTAGGTAGTATGGTCGTGGTCCCACAAAATGTCAATTGAATTGATGTGTAATTTGTGTTTGAAGTAAAATAATTTTGGAGTTCAAATGAGCAATGACTACTTCACAATCTGGAGCAGAGTAAGTTGGCAGACACATACCTAAATAGGCACTCAAAAGTAGTTCCATTTTCCACTTGAACAATCTGTATGCTGTCAATTTAGGTGGAAAACATCATGCAACAGGACACATATTTGCATTGAAGTCAGATGTTTATCCATTCATTGATATATTCCATTTGTCTGTATCAGTACACTCAATACTTAAGTACATGATAATAATGCACAGCTGACATGAATTACCTTCAATTACTGCTCCCATGTTTTTGAAGGGGCACTTGGTGGTACACAGGCCCAGAATTGTGCTACGGAAGTGCATGCAATTCAGATGCATATACTTTGAGATTTTGGCAGCATCTTTGATTGCAAATTAGAAGAATTTTATTCACAACTGACACCAAATTCAAACTGAATTTGTACGCACTGCACATGCACTGTCACACGTCACATGCACTGTCACACGTCACATGCACTGCACAGTCACACATGCACTGCATCATTGTGTCCATGGGAACCAAGTGAACACAGGCGCCGGCACGTCCTGCACCTGCTCAGCAGACGTCACCAGTTGTCTCTGCTGGCCCACAGAAGGGCCCCGTGGCCACTTCGGTGGAGGACCGGGACCTCGTCAAGACGTCAATCGCGGTCAAGGAGATCCTGCACAACCACGCCGCCTACCACCGCGACACGAACGATGCCCACTTCGACGGTGCCGTGCTGGGATACGTGACCCCGGTGAGCGGCACAACGCTGCGCCCGTGTGGGGGGGGCGGGCGGCGCCTCGGTGGGATTTGGCCGCTGATGTAATGGGTGCGGAGAGGACATGTCTGGGCCAATCTACTTTCTAGATGATGATTAGCAGTATTTGCATGATATCAGAAACACATCTTTTGTGATTGCTGTCTTGTTCCTGCCGGTTTTATCAGGGAGCAACAAGTTTAAAGTCATTTGAAATAGCATCATTGAATAGTTCACCAAGAAGATGATAAGAAATCTTCTTGGATAGGATAATGTTCTGGAAGGCAAAATTCGGATCGGAACTGTTTTTCCAACCCTGAATGGCACCGATGCATGTATGCTGATGGCACCCGGAGTATGATGAGGACGTCTTCCGGTGCATGTATGACTGCCTGGTACAAATTCACGACTTCACTGAGACGATTTTAATTGTATGATGGGGAGTGGTCACCCATGGAATGCTATACACCCTGTTCAGCCCGTACACAGTTTGTTGGCTCCCATCGAACCATATACCGTAATTACCAGTGAAGCAACTAGTGGTCTGTTCATGTGTTGTGACAAACGTTTTTGGGCATTGTAGACCTGCAATGGCAGCAAAAAACTGCAGCTGCGCTCGTGAGCCAGACTGAACCTGCGTCCCCCCCCCCACCATTTTAACCGAACCATAAGCGGTTGTATGGGCAGACCGCCAGCCGTTCTGTGCGTCACGCTGGCCCTACCATGGCCACAGTAGAATAGCCATGACCACGATGTGGCCAAGACGTTCGGCAAGCTCTGCCCGGTGTTAACGCTGACCCGTTCGTGGTCACAGTGGAACAACCATGGCTACGACGTGGCCAAGACGTTTGGCAAGTTCTCCTTGGTGTCGCCCGTCTGGCTGCAGGTTCGTCCTGCCGACTCTGGTGCGTAGCTGTGGCCCCAAAGGCGCCACGGCGGTGGTACTCGGTTTACCAATTCCTGTGTCTGTGGGCTGTGCTGGTGAAGTTAACCACCATTTAGAGGTGCTCACCCCGTATACTCTGGTGCGTAGCTGTGACCCAAAATCCCCATGGCTGCTATTGTCCACTAGTTATCAATGTGGGTCCTAGTGGGATGCACTGGTGAATATAGCCACCTTTTGAAGCTGTTGTGTGTAACGGCACATCGCCGGTGTTCAGCAGCTGATTACGCAATTCTGAAATAGTCTGAGTGGGCTAATTTTAAGTACAATTTTTACTTCCCTACAGTGTTTACATACTCAGCTTTGTTGTGTAGTACTTTTGCACTCTTAACGATGTCATAAATATTTAGCAAAAGCTTTCTATATCATTGTACAGGTAAAGAAGTGACATACAAGTTTATTGTCTTCTTTAGGCGGAAGTATTCAAGAATTGCATTGATGTTATTATGAATTACCTATTGTGTGCTAAACCTCTACTGAACTTCCTTCTTGTCAGTTGCATGAAGAGCATTGCATTCCCAGTTTTTGAAAGTTTTTTTTTTGCAAGGCCACACGAAGATAGACCAAGGGCAGTTATCAAAACACACGATGGAGACCGGCCATATTCGACGAGGCGTGTGACAGACCATCCATGTTCGGTAGGCTAGAATAATCCACGACGTTTACGCGGCAGATTACAGGACCCCACAACGTTGACGGGGCAGGTTATAGGACTCCACGACGTTGACGGGGCATATGACAGACTGCCAATGTTCGGCAGGTTACATGAACCCACGACGTTGACGGGGCATATGACAGACCGCCAATGTTCGGCGGGTTGCATGAACCCACGACGTTGACGGGGCATGTGACAGACCGTCAATGTTCGGCAGATTACATTAACCCACGACGTTGACGGGGCATATGACAGACCGCCAATGTTCGGCAGGTTACATGAACCCACGACGTTGACGGGCCATGTGACAGACCGTCAGTATTCGGCAGGTTACATGAACCCACGACGTTGACGGGCCATATGACAGACCGTCAGTGTTCGGCAGGTTACATGAACCCACGACGTTGACGGGCCATGTCACAGACCGTCAATGTTCGGCAGGTTACACGGTGACAGGAACCCACGACGTTGACGGGCCATGTCACAGACCGTCAATGTTCGGCAGGTTATACGGTGACAGGAACCCACGACGTTGGCGGGCCATGTCACAGACCGTCAATGTTCGGCAGGTTACACGGTGACAGGAACCCACGACGTTGACGGGCCATGTCACAGACCGTCAGTATTCGGCAGGTTACACGGTGACAGGAACCCACGACGTTGGCGGGCCATGTCACAGACTGTCAATGTTCGGCAGGTTACACGGTGACAGGAACCCACGACGTTGGCGGGCCATGTCACAGACCGTCAGTGTTCGGCAGGTTACACGGTGACAGGAACCCACGACGTTGACGGGCCATGTCACAGACCGTCAATGTTCGGCAGGTTACACGGTGACAGGAACCCACGACGTTGGCGGGCCATGTCACAGACCGTCAGTGTTCGGCAGGTTACACGGTGACAGGAACCCACGACGTTGACGGGCCATGTCACAGACCGTCAATGTTCGGCAGGTTACACGGTGACAGGAACCCACGACGTTGACGCCGGCTGGATCAAAGACGTCCGAAAGACGGGCGCTCGAAAACACGTCAAAGGTGAATGACCTTTGATCTGTGCAGCGACTCGTGGCGGATCGGCCTTCGAGCAGTGCATGCTGTTTTTTTTCAGTCAAGTGTGCTGGTCGATGACGAAGTTTTACGGCGAAATTGTAGTTTGCAGCCGGCGAAGGGTGCGAACGAACGGAACTGTGATGAATGTAGGCATTTTGTCGTCTTATGCCATGTCAAGTCATGTTGTGAGGGTACGGAGTGTGGGGTGGAGTTGCGCGTTGGATGGCGGTACGTGGGGTGGGGTGTAAGCTGGTACGTCCGAGTAGAGATACTTCATGGTGCTGTGGTATCTGTTGGTGCTGGTCATGGGAGATGTATGTGGATGATAGTGAATCGCCAATAAAAAATATGTGTGCTGCGCCACCTGGTGCACAGCGATGCCTTCTGATACTGCGGTACCTTCTGATACTGTGGTACCTCCTGATACTGTGGTACCTCCTGATACTGTGGTACCTCCTGATACTGAGGTACCTCCTGATACTGTGGTACCTCCTGATACTGTGGTACCTCCTGATACTGTGGTACCTCCTGATACTGTGGTACCTCCTGATACAGTGGTACCTCCTGATACTGTGGTACCTCCTGATACTGAGGTACCTCCTGATACTGAGGTACCTTCTGATACTGTGGTACCTCCTGATACTGAGGTACCTTCTGATACTGTGGTACCTTCTGATACTGTGATACCTCCTGATACTGTGGTACCGTCTGATACTGAGGTACCTTCTGATACTGTGGTACCTCCTGATACTGAGGTACCTCCTGATAATGAGGTACCTCCTGATACTGAGGTACCGTCCGATACTGAGGTACCCCCTGGCACTGTGGTACCTTCTGATACTGTGGTACCTCCTGATACTGTGGTACCTCCTGATACTGTGGTACCTCCTGATACTGAGGTACCTCCTGATACTGTGGTACCTCCTGATACTGAGGTACCTTCTGATACTGTGGTACCTTCTGATACTGTGGTACCTCCTGATACTGTGGTACCGTCTGATACTGAGGTACCTTATGATACTGTGGTATCTCCTGATACTGAGGTACCTCCTGATAATGAGGTACCTCCTGATACTGAGGTACCGTCCGATACTGATGTACCTCCTGATACTGCGGTACCTCCTGATACTGTGGTACCTCCTGATACTGCGGTACCTCCTGATACTATGGTACCTCCTGATACTATGGTACCTCATGATACTGAGGTACCGTCTGGTACTGAGGTACATTATGATACTGTGGTACCTTCTGATACCGAGGTACCTCCTGATACCGAGGTACCTCCTGATACTGTGGTACCTCCTGATACTGAGGTACCTCCTGATACTTGGGTACCTCCTGATACTGTGGTACCTCCTGATACTGTGGTACCTCCTGATACTGTGGTACCTCCTGATACTGAGGTACCTCCTGATACTGAGATACCTCCTGAAACTGAAGTACCTCCTGATACTATGGTACCTCATGATACTGAGGTACCTCCTGATACTGAGGTACCGTCTGATACTGAGGTACTGTCTGGTACGGAGGTACATTCTAATACTGTGGTACCTTCTGATACCGAGGTACCTCCTGATACCGAGGTACCTCCTGATACTGTGGTACCTCCTGATACTGAGGTACCTCCTGATACTGAGGTACCTCCTGATACTTGGGTAACTTCTGATACTGAGGTACCCCTAATACTGAGGTACCCCTGATACCGAGGTACCTCCTGATACTGTGGTACCTTCTGATATTGTGGTACCTCCTGATACTGTGGTACCTCCTGACACTGAGGTACCTCCTGATACTGAGGTACCTCCTGATACTGAGGTACCGTCTGATACTGAGATACCTCCTGAAACTGAAGTACCTCCTGATACTATGGTACCTCATGATACTGAAGTACCTCCTGATACTGAGGTACCGTCTGATACTGAGGTACCGTCTGGTACGGAGGTACATTCTGATACTGTGGTACCTTCTGATACCGAGGTACCTCCTGATACCGAGGTACCTCCTGATACTGTGGTACCTCCTGATACTGAGGTACCTCCTGATACTGAGGTACCTCCTGATACTTGGGTAACTTCTGATACTGAGGTACCCCTAATACTGAGGTACCCCTGATACTGAGGTACCTTCTGATACTTGGGTACCTCATGGTACTGAGGTGTCTCATGGTACTGAGGTATCTCATGATACCGAGGTATCTCATGGTACTGAGGTACTTCTTGGTACTGTCACTGGTACTGCAGTATCCTTTGGTGTTATGCTACCTCATGGTATTGCAGTACCTCCTGGTGTTGCAGTATCTTGTGGTATTGCAGTACCTCCTGGTACACAGCGATAACTTTTGGCACTGGCACTTCCTGGTACTTGTGGGTACGTCTATCCATTATGCTATCGCTTGAGTATTGTCTAGCAGGTTGTGACAGCAGCCACGTGTCACATGACTGAGTTGTAAATTTATGATTAATGTTATCACCACTGTGCTGTTACGTAATTGGTGTCGTCATGACTGTTATGCGATTGGTGTTGATACATGACCGTGCTGTCACATAGCCGTGCTATCACATTGCTATGTGATATGTTTTGGTGTTTCCACATGGCTGTGCAGTCACATGACTGCTGACACGTGGCTGCTGGCACATGATTGTTGCCTGCGTTAGCACGTTATTTCATGGTGTGTTCCAGTTGTACCGCGGCTGCTGTTCGAGGGGTTCAGCGGTCCAGACTTTTTGCAGCTGTTCAACAGTCGACAAAGCAGGCAACAGCTGGCTGATGCAGTACTCCGCACCATCGAGGTGAGGTCAGGTCACCCAGGTTGCAGGCCTGGTTGTGTGATTCAGGTTGTCCGTCGTCACTTACTATGAAGGTCGGGTCACCACAGATCTGCACTGCAGACGTACTCAGTGAGGTTGTGGTGCCACACTGTCAAGGCCAACTATGACAGGCCAAGGTGGAGTCGCATCTGTGTCACTTTGGTAAGTAACTTCACACTTTCATTATGTTCACTATTCCATTATATTGCATATTCCGTTCTATTCGATATTCCATTATATTCCATCTCACATATTCCATTTTCATTATATTACATATTACATTATTTTTCATATTACATGATATTCCATCTTACATTATGTTCTATCATAAATTATACTCCATCATACATTATGTTCCATATTATTACTATATACTGACACAGCATGATGTAGAATCATGCAGATTATATTACATTACACTCCGTCTTCCATTATATTCAAGCATGGTGTGGTAGTGGTACAGTGTTAAATTATTCGTGAAATAGGTTGGAATATACCACTTTCTGAACACTCAATCAACATCCTTCTCCAAGAAGTATCGATATCCTGCTTCTCGATGCGTGCTTATTAGTTCTTAGTGTCTCCTTTCTAACAGTACCTCGTTTATAAGTATCATGATCATGCTCTCGATAAGGGATGGTGATACACGAACATTTTGCAACACAATTTCAGGCAAAGGGATTATTCATAATGCGATATGGCTTGCAGTGCCATTGTATAGCATAGGTATTTTTCTCGCTATCCCGAATATAGCTTCTTAAATTATGCATATCAAAATAACTGATGAAGGTACAGTCATAAGTACACCATTGGCTCAAATTTAAGTCTGAAAGACATCAAAAGCATTTGAAATGACACTAATTCAATGACAAATTTCGACATCCTACTGTGCTCGTTTCGACATCTCACACCTAGCGAAAAAATCATTATTTTAACACTGTAGTGGTACATATGAAAGTGAAGCGGCATGTGGCCGCGGAGCAGACACCGTAATGGAGCTAGACTCCACTGCAAGGAATGTTCTCAGGCAGGTGCCATGCTATTGGCAGTGAGTTTCTGCTTTACTGTGGGGGTTTACCTCGCTATGGGGTGGATTCGTACTTTTACTTGGCTGAAATTTCCCCTGGGAGAAACTCCTGGAGGGAGGAAGTGAGAAGAGGCAGGGGCTGGGTGTGACAGCAGATGAAGACGCGGCAGGTGCATCCTGCACCCATGCTCTGAGTGGGAAGTGATAATGCCCGTCCCGTTCCACGGTATGATTTTGTCTAAATTAGATGCGCCGTGAATGCATCGCCCAGGTAAGAAAATTATCCCTGCACGTGCCGGCTGGACTTGCGCGGTCAAACAGCGAGCGATATTCGAGTCTCGAACTTGCAACATATGCCACAATTTCGGGGGCACGTTCCACCGCCGCTCGGCGGTGCCAATTCCCGCGTTCCACCATTTGAGCCAGTTGCGGGTGTAAAGCTAGCTTGATTCTGGACCCAGCTGGGGACATCAGGCGTGTCGCCACTGACTGTACGTGTCGCCTCCCGCCGCAGGAGCTCAAGCTGGACGGCGTGGTGGTGGAGGTGTGGAGTCAGCTGGGCGGCCAGCGGCGGCCGGAGCTGGCGACTCTAGTTCGCCAGGTGGCCGCTACGCTGCGCCAGCGTCGCCTGACGGTGGGCCTGGCCGTCCCGCCTGCCTTCTACCACGGGTAGGCAGGGTGGGAACAATGTGCCGTTCCTGGATTCGTTTTGCGTCCAGAACATTATCCTCTCCAAAAAGTTATCATCTCGTTTGTCTAATTTGGAGGTTGAATGGCGCCATTTGGGCATGACCATGCGATGAAGCGCTCACGATTCACTGGAACGTGCAAGCCTTAGATTTTGGCGTTACAACTTTGGAAGAAAAACAATATTCTTTCTACATTCTACTGGCCTAATATTTTCATCTGCACGCATAGGATTACACAGTACAAATTCCATGCTGGCCACGATCCAGTTCTGCATAGCCACCCTCGGGTAACAATCGCTCAGACCTGCCATGTAAAACCGCTGGTTTCATGTTCCCATGTACGCGGTCAAATACATGTCTATATTGGTGTGATGTTTATGGTCTATGCTCACCACATGTCAATGATTGGAATCTTCCGTGCTTTGGAAACTTTTTTTTTTCATTTTCGATGTATTACTTTTTACTTTGGTGCATTGATGCTCTCGATTCTTGTCTCAACTTGTGCTTTCCCAAAGACTTCGTTTGTGTTTTTCGACGAAGAAGGTTTTAGGTTGCATAAGTTGAAAGCTGTTGAAATCTCCTTTACCAAAAATAATATATGGTGCTGCAATTGCAAGTTTTTCGTATCTATCATTATGGTGATGAAGGATATAACACTGATGGAGGATATTACGATGCAGTCTCAACAGATACCAAGGCAACTTTGGCTACTAATAAGGCTCGCTTTCATTTGATGAGCAGTCTTCTCAGTTGTTGAGTTGAAGTCCCATTTGTTTTCTTAACCCGCGCCGTCTCTGGTGGGGGGGGGGTGATAACCGCCCCCCTCCCCCACCCCTGAGGTTTTCCGCGGATAGCGATAGAACGGCGCGCGGGAGCGCGCCGAAATTTGGCATACCTTTTCCCACATCGATTTGGCATGTTGTGTCACAATTTTGAGGTCAGGTCATCTAGGGTCAACGAGTTAGTCAAGGTCAAGTGAAGTCACCTCCAGAAATGTTCAACCAGTCGTCACGCTTTAACGGATGGAGATATTTAAATGAAACTTTCAGCGTTTGCTTATCTTTAGGGACGAAACAATACGCACCAGAGGCTTTTTCCAGTTTTTGATTACTTGTTAGGTTGGCATATTTGCCCATAAGAGCTAAAATCGAAGATACTGGCTAAAGTAAGCATTTTCTAGAGCAAGTTGACTTCGAACAACGTTTTTCGGTCCACTCTACCCATCAGAAAAAGAAAAATTAAAGAAAATTGAAAACTCAAAATTTTGACATTTCGAAACATTTTTTTGGGTGGTTAAAAACGTTAGGGCCATGGTCGATTTCGCCTTCCTTTTCTGATTCCAAATATGTTTTCTTCAAATCACTCCCAAAATGAACTCCCCAGAGCCAAAACATGATGCAAGTTGTGAAAACTTAGGCCCCCTAGTGACGTCACTTTAAGTTTTGAAAACTTAGGCCCCCTAGTGACGTCACTTTTGTGGGGGGATAAACTTTGTGGGGGGGGGTCTGGCCCTACTCGTCGAGCGCTTTCCGATGACACCTCTTTCGTTTTCGTGCGACGCTTAGTTTGGAGATTAGGGGAGGGGTTGTATCAACCCCCCGAGACGGGGTGTGAGTATATGACCGGAAAGACGGGGAGGGTTAACATCGGACCTCCCTGACTTGCGTCGCCGCTCCGTTGCGTTATATTTCTTTGACTTCGAACCCACACGCTGGGCTTTAGCCCCTGTCTACGCTGAAATGTCATATCTCTCCTGGTAAATACGAAGCTACTGAAAGGAACAAAAGGAGCTGATCGCCCTAAGAAGCAATACTTTTCTGGCGTAATCATGCCTCTGCATTGCGTGTTTTTGCGTTACGTTCACTTCACAACACGTCCCTACTATCGTGTCATGCCTGCCATCAGTTAGTTGCCGATGGCAGATCCAGAAGGCCGGTGTTAGACCGCTTCTTAGCCGGTCATGCTCCGTGCCAGGCTGATCCAGGTGAACTTCTGCACCGTATACACGGCGAGAGGCCCGCTCGGGTCGAACCCTCGCTCGTAATTATACTCGTATGGCTATTGGCCTGCTATTACTGTTACTATTACTATCACCGTCATACCGCTACCACTATTACTGCTTCTATTACTAGTACTATTCCTATCAGTCATACCGCTACCACTATTACTGTTACTGTTCCTATTACTGGTACTATTCCTATCACCTACATACCGATAGCACCATTACTGTTCAGGGTTGGTAGTTTTGACAACCAAACCTGTAGTCGACGCGCCCTAAAACACAAATCCATCACCACCAACAAGCCTGTTTTACTGGTGTTTACCAGTGGTAAAGACCGACATGGCAAAAGTTGTTTTCATCGATGGTTACCAATAGGGGTCCTGCAGATACTTTGTGTAATATTTTTCCTATATGTGAGACATACGGTTTGTAAATCAAGTAGTGTCACATATAAATATATATAATACATAGACATAGGCAAAATTGTAGATCAAATGTTATATAAAGTGTTAGCATGGTACCACTTTTTGCCTATTTTTACCAATTATTTGGCGTTTTTTACCGGTAAAAACTAGTTCTCGTCACAAAAAAATAGTGTTCCCAGTAAAAATTCCAACCCTATTACTGTCATGTGATATCACATTTTCAGTTTTACAGGAATATGCACTCATGCCCAATCCAGGTGCTATGATGTTTTTACAGGAATACTTTGTACTCATGTGCCCCATTCAGGTATCATGATGGTTTCTTACAGTAATACTTTGCACTCATATGGCCCATCCAGGTGCTAGAATGTTTTACAGGAATATTTTGTACTCATATGCCCCATTCACGTATCATGTTAGTTTCTACAGGAGTACTTTGTACTCGCATGCGCCGTTCAGGTGCTATGATATTTTCTACAGGAGTACTTTGTACTTATATGTCCAATTCAGGCACTATGCTGCTTTTTACAGGAACACTTTGCACTCATATTCCCCATTCAGGTCCATGTTGGTTTTTACAGGAATACTCTGCACTCACATTCTTCATTCAGGTGTCATGGTGGTTTTGCGTTGCAGCGGAACGGTGGGCTTCTTCTCGCGGGAGGACTTTGACAGTCTGAAGGACGACGTGGACTTCTTCTCGCTGATGACATACGACTACTCGTCCCCACAGCGTCCCGGTGAGCCTTCGTCAGCTGTGGGTGGGAGTGGAGGGCGTGGCAACGGCGAACACGGCACCCTCGGGTGTGGGGTGGTCGGCAGTGCGGGGATATGCGATGTGATTCAGGGTATCCCATGCTATGAATTCAGTTGAATTGATAGACAGAGGCAGGTATGGTTCAACCCGAAGTCAAGTTTCGTTTATATACATACATATGTATATATATATGTATATATATATATATATATATATATATATATATATATATATATATATATATATATATATATATATCTGTGTGTGTGTGTATGTATGTATGTATGTATAGTTTAAAAGTGTTATGGCATCAGATATTATATTCGCCAGTAGAGAACACCAACGTTTCAGCTCGACTCCTTATCAACCTGTTGCAGGTCCCAACAGTCCTCTGGACTGGTCCCGACAGTGTGTGGAAGCCCTCGCCCCCACCATGGCCGACCGCGGGAAAATCCTGCTCGGCATCAACTTCTACGGCAACGACTACACCAGGTACTGTGGCTGGACTTTATACCACTGTATGGTGTATCATCCTGGTGTACATCTTTTTTTCGCTATTGTGTGCGTTTTGGATGGAGAAGCCCTGTTTGGGAAGGTGTGTGCAGGCTGGTTATTGCGGGATGTTACATTGCGTGTGTAAGGCAGTATTGCGTTTGGTATATTTCGGCATCCCCAAGTTGTTTTCTTCACAGAACAGGTGAACGCCTAATAACCTCGCTGTGTACGCACTAGAAGGTCAAAATAATCAACCAATCAATCCCTTAGAAACACGGTGTTCATAGTACCGTGGCGCACATGTCGTAGGCGAAAGTTACATCCAACGGATAATGTACGATGTATAGTAGTAGCATAGTATTATTCATGTCAGTAGTAGTATAGATGTAGAACATTTTTGGTGGAATAATCGGTACACTGTGCCAGGTACAGTACTCGTAACAGCGAGTCGTCTTCTGGCAGTACATCGTGATCACAGGACAGTACACGATACACTGTATTATGTACACTGTGACATCAATATTCAGAGTCGCATGAAAAAGCGGGGCGGGGAGACCACATGAAGTTTTTGAACGAAAATTGAGTTTCGGTCAGAGTGCCAGGAGATCTTGCTGCTAGGCCCGAGGGAAAGTCTGCTGAGGGGGTTAAGAAGGGATGAGAGTCTGATGTCTGCAGACTTAGCTTCTTGATTGGTGGGACAGTGGAGCGGCGCACCAGTGTGGGGCGGCGGGCGACACAATTCGGCACCAGAGGAACACGCTCTTCCCCAGGCGTATGAAAAGCCATACCTCTGTCAATAGAGCAAGTACATTTTACAACTGTTGAAGTCCATTGCTGGGGACGAGTGGTCTAGGGGTAAGATGCTCGTCTCACAATCGAAAGGTTGTGGGTTCGAGTCTCACCTGTCGCTACTCTTCGCCCGCGACCAATCGGCGTGAGAGGTTGGCGACGCTACATGACTCAACAGTCGACGTGTCGTAAAACCAATAACCAACCAAGAAGTCCATTGCTGTCCACTTCCACTGGCGTAACGATCCACCACTGTCCACTTCCACTGGCATCACGATCCACCACTGTCCACTTCCACTGGCGTCATGATCCACCACCGGCGTCACGATCCACCACTGTTCACTTCTGCTGATGCCAGTCACCATCACGACGCGCCATGAAGCCCAAATAACTAACTAACTGACTAACCAGTCACCATCAGTGTGTGTGTGTGTCGCTGCCGTCTGTACGCCGACATAACGTGTGTCGGTGACGTCACCCGGTAACCGGTCACCATCAGTGTGTGTGTGTGTGTGTCGCTGCCGTCTGTACGCCGACATAACTTGTGTCGGTGACGTCACCCGGTAACCGGTCACCATCAGTGTGTGTGTGTGTGTGTGTCGCTGCCGTCTGTACGCCGACATAACTTGTGTCGGTGACGTCACCCGGTAACCGGTCACCATCAGTGTGTGTGTGTGTCGCTGCCGTCTGTACGCTGACATAACGTGTGTCGGTGACGTCACCCGGTAACCAGTCACCATCAGTGTGTGTGTGTGTCGCTGCCGTCTGTACGCTGACAACGTGTGTCGGTGACGTCACCCGGTAACCGGTCACCATCAGTGTGTGTGTGTGTGTGTCGCTGCCGTCTGTACGCCGACATAACGTGTGTCGGTGACGTCACCCGGTAACCGGTCACCATCAGTGTGTGTGTGTGTCGCTGCCGTCTGTACGCTGACGTAACGTGTGTCGGTGACGTCACCCGGTAACCAGTCACCATCAGTGTGTGTGTGTTGTGTGTGTCGCTGTCGTCTGTACGCCGACATAACTTGTGTCGGTGACGTCACCCGGTAACCGGTCACCATCATTGTGTGTGTGTGTCGCTGCCGTCTGTACGCTGACGTAACGTGTGTCGGTGACGTCACCCGGTAACCAGTCACCATCAGTGTGTGTGTGTGTGTGTGTGTCGCTGTCGTCTGTACGCCGACATAACTTGTGTCGGTGACGTCACCCGGTAACCGGTCACCATCAGTGTGTGTGTGTGTCGCTGCCGTCTGTACGCTGACGTAACGTGTGTCGGTGACGTCACCCGGTAACCAGTCACCATCAGTGTGTGTGTGTGTGTGTGTGTGTGTGTGTGTGTGTGTGTGTGTGTGTCGCTGTCGTCTGTACGCCGACATAACTTGTGTCGGTGACGTCACCCGGTAACCGGTCACCATCAGTGTGTGTGTGTGTCGCTGCCGTCTGTACGCTGACATAACTTGTGTCGGTGACGTCACCCGGTAACCAGTCACCATCAGTGTGTGTGTGTGTGTGTCGCTGTCGTCTGTACGCCGACATAACTTGTGTCGGTGACGTCACCCGGTAACCGGTCACCATCAGTGTGTGTGTGTGTGTCGCTGCCGTCTGTACGCTGACGTAACGTGTGTCGGTGACGTCACCCGGTAACCGGTCACCATCAGTGTGTGTGTGTGTGTCGCTGCCGTCTGTACACTGACGTAGCGTGTGTCGGTGACGTCACCCGGTAACGGTGACGTGACGCGCGCAGCCAGGGCGGCGGCCCGATCGTGGGCGGCCAGCTGGTGGAGCTGCTCTCGTCGGCGCGTCACAGCCAGGCCACCTGGGACGACGTGTCGCGCGAGCACCTGCTGCAGCTGAAGACGCCCTCTGGCCAACACACCGTCTTCTACCCCAGCCTGGTGTCGGTGCGCGAGCGGGTGCGGCTGGCGCAGCGGCTGGGCACTGGGCTGGCCGTCTGGGAGCTCGGCCAGGGACTCGACTACTTCTACGACCTGCTGTAGTGGCCGCTGTAGGGATGGTGCGGAGGGGGGTGCAGGGTGTGACAATGGGTGTGGGAGGTGTGGTGAGGGACGTGACAATGGGTGTGGGAGTGTGACAATGAGGAGTGTGACAATGGGTGTGGGAGGTGTGGTGAGGGGTGTGACAATGGGTGTGGGAGGTGTGGTGAGGGGCGAGGGAAGCGTTACGAAACTGGTTGTGGGTGATGTGTTGCAATAGCTTGCACCAATATGTTAGGTTTGTGGAGTATTTTGTGTTTAATTCGAGGAGCATTTCTAAAACATGAGACTGTCTTTCGCTATTTTGCATGGTTACAGTGTGAAAACTGTGAAACAGATAATTCTTATTGCGTTAGTTTTTCTTTGGTGTAGAAAACGTTAATAATAAGATCGCACAATTGTCTAATAGTAGAAAATACTCACTCGGTTTATCGTCAATGCTCACATGTGTTAAAATATGAGTTGAAAATTAATTCTTAGATTCTTTTTCCACATGACGTGACCTGCTGTAGAAACCAGACCGGTTGCGCGGTATCATCACTAGCCAACTCCATACTGGATTGGGAGACGTTCGCTCCAGCGATGCTTGACCAGCTGACCTGGTTGTATGCCAAACACGCCGCCATGTTTTCTCATTAACAGTGGCATGGGATATGATGCCAGACAAGCAGGAGACGGGTGCGTTTTCCGTGGCCTCGAGGGTTCTGATTGGTGCATTCAAAACCAGCGGCTGGTATCGAACGGGTGCATTGTGTTTATGTTGCTGTCATCTGCATTGGGCCTAACCGTCCTCTTTGTGCGCATGCATTGTATGGCATTGGACACACTTGTTCGAGCCCATTTTTTGTTGTGTTTTTGTTGGATTGCTGCATCCTCTGGTGATAAGCTGAAGCCTGCCAGGTGGGGGGGGGGCGGTTTTGGTTGGTGTGGTGAGATGGTTGTATGGATGAGGGTAGCTGAAGAAGCCTGCCAGGTGGGGGTCCGGTTTTGGTTGGTGTGGTGAGATGGTTGTATGGATGGGGGTAGCTGAAGAAGAGTTGCGCTGTGATAAATATTGTCGCGCCATTTGATTGTTTCTCCTTTTTCGGTAGTGCCACTGGACAGCGTGTGTCTCGTATGTGGACCCGGTTGCTGTGTGTGTCCGGTGCGAGGTGCGACAGTGTAGCGGCAGCGCGCATAACCCCGTAACCGTCAGGCCACGGGTTCGAACCCCTTCAGCTGCTCATTTTTGGACCATTTGGCGCGCGTGGCGACGCGTTGACCGAGCAGCTGGGCGCACCGCAAGAGGATCGAAGTATCTGTGATCTGTTTGTCATTGCGTACTACGCGGTACGTGCTACGATACCAATGCAGTCGATGCGCCCTAAATATAGCCCAAATAACTCGGCTGTACGTTGTGCAATGCCTGTGTCACTCGCTTGGCTTTGAAGGCGGAATGCTTGCAACACCCAGAAAGACAATACAGAACTGTCGTTGGTGCCTGGTGGTCTTTTTTCGCACCATAAGGACGCAATAAGCGACGCCTTAAGCCACGCAATAAGCGTTTGTCAATTAAATATGAAGCCACTTTCATGTCGAACCATTCTATTCAAGGCCGGTCTCTGTCAAAGCGGTCGTGCTTGAAGGGCCGAAATCCGCGATACCACGAATTTCAGTAATTACCGGAACCTCCGAGCGCCTTAAAACCCCTGAATGGCTTCAGTGAAGTCTGAGAATTCAGTACCGCGGTGCCTCAACACACGAAAGGGACACGAGCTGAATTTAAAAAAATCGTCGTCGCCTCAAAACCAGGGATTTTTTTTCAACGCCCGATTTCTGTTGTCGCCCGCTTCGAACATACGTGTTTAAGACATGATGGGGGGAGCTCGGTTACGGCCAGAAATTTCCGTCGCTAGTGATGAACCTGCTGGGTAGATAGCGACTGCCGGTGCGCCTTGCAGGACCAAGTGAGCCCAACAAAACCACAAGCCTGCAAACGTGAACACCAGTAACACTTCTTAGGTATTGACCACTTGCGACTGCAGGTGTGTATTTAAAGACCAAGCAAGCCCAACAAAACTAGAAGCATGCGCGAACGTAAATATCAGAGACACTTCTCAGGTATTGACCAGTGGCGACTTCAGGTATGTCTTTAAAGCCCAACAAAGATATGAGAAGCCCGTACAAGGTGAACATCAGCAACACATCTTAGGTATTCGCCAGTGGCGCAGCCAGGGCTTTCTTTATCGGTTTCGGATTGAAATGCGAGCTCCAATTTACACCCAGAACTGGGCATACGTCGATCTGGTCGAGTTATTTACCAATCCGTGGTTTAACACGCGCACTGGAGGGGGGGGGGGCGAAATCCACCCACCCCTCCGGTTTTTCGTACATAACTGCATATTTTACCGGTCGATATGCGCGATTTTCTGCGTACCTGCTTAGAAATGACCGGTGCGTCGTTTAAAGGAAGAAAATGGAAATATGCCGATTTTTTTCCCAAATTAAGGGCCGTTAAAATAAAAATAAAAATCCTAGCGCCAGACCACAAAATCGGCGCTAATGCGCTTCCCGTATATTCGCAAAAGGAAAGTGTTCTTGGCATCACTAGCGACTTGTTGATGTATATTGATATCCTATATAGTTTCAAGGTCATGTTAGGTCACCGAGGTCAAGTCCGGTCAAGTTCATGACAGGTTAATGGAACCAAACTTGATCAACTGGAATGTTGTCCTAAATGCACTACTGTTTGTCATTTGTACTGATTGTCATTGCGTTTCCATACTTTATAAAGACATAAAGACATAAAAGATCAGTGCAATTATGAGCCACAAGGGCCCTTCTTGGTTGCACTCTGTACACTGAACCAGTTGTCTATCAAATGTGTTGATCAACTCTCCCTGGAATACAGAAAAACAAGCCCCCTATTCTTATAATGATTGTCTATGCTGTTCTTAAAGATGTTCAGTGTGTTGCTTCTGACAATGGTTTTTGGCAGCTGGTTCCAGTGTTCTACTACCCTGTTGGTGAAGAACGACTGTCTTAACCTTGTCCTGCTGTGATTAACTTTAATTTTGAATTGATGACCTCTAATTGCATCATTTCTGTTAAATTCAAACAGTTCCCTGAGATAACCCTGTTCCTGACCATGAACAAATTTAAAGACCTCGATGAGATCTCCTCTCAGCCTTCTATATCTAAGTGAAAACATATTCAATTTCTTCAATCTTTCCTCATATGCCAGGTTGCCCATACCATTCACCATTTTTGTTGCCCTCTTTTGTACTCTCTCTAAAAGCCAACAATCTTTTTCATAACTAGGGGACCAAGCTTGGACACAATATTCCAGATGTGGCCTGACATATGCACAATAAAGCTTCCTGATGACTTCCTCACTTTTGTATGATACATTCCTATGTATTGCCCCAAGCATTCTTAGTGCCTTCTTCCTGGCTTCTTTGGTCTGTTCTGATGCCCCCAATTTTGTGTTAAAAATAACACCTAAGTCCTTCTCCTGCTAAGTCACAGATAGTACTTGGCCACCCATCAAGTATGGAGCCTTGATATGCTGCCTACCTACATGCATGATTTTGCACTTACCAAAATTAAATTTCATTTGCCATTTTTCGGACCACTTCACAAGCTCGTCTAAGTCTTTCTGCAGCAAGACCTGCTCATTGTGCCCTGTTATTGCCCTAAAGACCTTCAAATCATCTGCAAATTTCAAAACCTTACTGCTTAGGCCACTTTCAATGTTATTTACAAACATAATGAACAATAGTGGTCCCAGTACTGACCCTTGGGGGACTCCACTAAGAACATTTTGCCATGATGATTTTGTACCATTTAGCATCACTCTCTGCTGTCTATCTGAAAGCCACAACCCTATCCATTTTAGGATGTTACCCACAATACCATGGGCCTGAAGCTGCATCATTAACCGTTTATGAGGTAACTTGTCAAAGGCCTTGCTAAAGTCAAGATATGCTACATCAACCTGATTTCCCTTATCAAATTGTTCTGTAGCAAAATTAAAAAAGTCCAAGAGATTTGTGAGACACGATCGCCCTTTTCTAAACCCATGTTGAGTATCTTGAATCACTCTGTTTCCTTCCAGAAAACTAACTATTTTATCCTTGATAATTGATTCAAGTACCTTGCAGACTAGTGATGTGAGGCTTCCTGGCCTATAGTTTTCAAATTTCCCTCTATCTCCTTTCTTGAAAATAGGAACTACATTTGCCCTTTTCCAATCGGTTGGAATTTCATGTTGTGAAACTGATCTACAAAACATTATACTGAGTGGAATTGCCAATTCTTTTTAGCTTCCCGCAATACCCTAGCATAAATTCCATCAGGTCCTGCTGCCTTGTTTGGCTTTATTTTCCTGACATAATTCAAAACAACATCACTGTCAATGAAATCAACATCATGTAACTGATCACCTGTTGCTGGGCTGTGGTTCACAGTTGGCAGATTTGTCACATCCTGCAATGTAAACACTGGTTTAAACTGCTTGCTCAATTCCTCAACCATCTCACTATCCTCACTCAATATAATCCCATTTACTTCCAGTGGACCAATTGTGCTTGAAACTTTACTTAGCTTGTAGAAACTAAAGAACTTTTTACTGTCTCCATTACAGTTCCTAGCCAAATCCAATTCTTTTGCTCGCTTTGCTGCTCTGGTTTTCTGTTTCACAGCGTCTCTAGCTTTTTCATACAACCTTAGATTTACTATATTTGAAGCTTCCTTAAATACTCTAAATGCATCTTTCTTAGCCTTAATTGCTTTTGTCAAATCTGGTGTAAGCCATGCTGGCTTTCCTACTCTTCTTTTGCGCCTTTGCTTTTGGGGGACATGTCTAATCTGAATTTCCCTCAAGTAAGATTTGAACTTTTCCCACATTTCACAGGCATTTAAATCGGAGAATTCTTCCTCCCATTTTATGGCACTTAAAGCTGCTCTCATGCAGTCAAAGTCTGCCCTGTTAAAATTTGGAACCTTTGCCAAATTATCCTTGATTGTCCCTGCTACATGTGCCTTGAATCTCACTATGTTATGGTCACTTCTTCCCAGAGTTTCTCCTACAGTCAAGTCTTGAACTAAATCACTTGAATCCGAGAAGACAAGGTCCAAGAATGAGCCCTGCCTAGTTGGTTCTGTTACAAACTGGTGTAAGAACAGGTCCTCTGCAAGGCATTTCCTAAACAGTTTACATGCTAGGGAGCCAACACCAACATTTCCATATTCTTTTAGATTAAAGTCACCAAGAAAAAGGCATTTCCTCTGAAAGTTTCTACTGATTTCCTCACAAATCACCTTATCAAGCTCCAGTTGCTGAGAATGTGGCAAGGTTCCTGATCGGTACAAAGCTCCTATTCTCAGTTTATTGCTGTTGCCTTTTCCCACAGAAACATCAAGCCAAATGGACTCCACAGACACATTTTTTACCCCATCTGTTACTTTTTGAGAACTGAATAAGCTATTTACATAGAGCATTACACCACCCCCTTTCACTGCTGGACCCCTATTGCATGAAAACATGAAAACATACCCCTCACTGACCCATGCCTCAGTAATGCAAACAAAATCTGGTTCCTCATCAGCAACATAACACTTGAACTCGTCAAATTTGGATCGAATACTCTGAGCATTAAGCATCATACACTTAAGAAATGTTCCATAACCATCTTTGGTTTTTTCATGCTGAGTAGCTCTATCATCTCTGGATGAGCTACCACTCTGCCCCCTTGATCCACTGCCATCCCTATTTGCTGACTGTGAGGTTCTATTGCCTATGCTGTCACTATTGGCATATTCATGAGATGGTAATGCCACTTCTTCCCTCCTTCACTATTATATTCATGCACTTCACTACTTTCTTCACGAAGCCGATTGCGCCGAGCTGCCCGACGGAGCAGTCGGGCGGGCGGCCCGGTTCCGGTAACTGGAACAGGTGTAGTAACTCGTGCTCTGACAGCACAAGCGTGTCACGCGCCGAACATTGTTATGCGCCTGCGCACGCCCGGCAACTGGCCGCTTGCCAGTATCGCCCGTGACCTCGCTCAGATCATTGCGCGTGCGTACGGGCCGCTGCTGCCGAACCGCACTCGGACACGTCGTCTGTTACTGTGTATAACGTGTCACGCAAACTGTCTCGCACTCTCGCACTGTGGTTCTGGCTGTCGCCGCCCGATATACGTACCGACAAGTTACGGATCTTTGGAGCTCGCCAACGGGCACGTCATAAGAAACGTAGCCACTCAAGCCGCTACATTTGGTGACCCCGACGTGATCCCGGACAACGGCCTGTCATCAAGCATGGACAGAGGCATCGGTGAGGCTTCGTCCGCGGCAGCTGTGCAGTCGGAGTCCCGACCACCGTCCGGCCGACAGTTTGCGGCGTTCAGATTGCCGCCATTCTCCGCCGAAGAGACCAACCTGTGGCTAGCCCAGGTCGACTGTGCATACCGCGTGGCTGGCATCAACGACGAGGCAGTGAAGTTTGACCTGCTGGTGGCCAACCTCCCGCTACCGGTCGCCACACAGGTGAGAGATATCATCACCACTCAGCCTACAAGCTACTGTGCGCTTGTGGAGTGGCTGAACGGACACTCCACACTGTCTCGATGGCATGTTGCCAGAAACTTGTGCGTGTAGAATACGGCTTGTATTTTCAGAGAAGATCCAAGTGAGAGAGAGAGAACAGTTTGCATGACACGTTATACACAGTAACCGACGACGTGTCCGAGTGCGGTTCGGCAGCAGCGACCCGTACGCACGGGCAATGATCTCAGCGAGGTCACGGGCGATACTGGCAAGCGGCCAGTTGTCTCTGCGCAGGCGCATAGCTTTGGCTAGCTCGCCGGTGTGCCGCTGCTGCGGCCCGCTACAGGTACCCCCCGCCCAGACACGGCGCCGGCAAAGGTGACGTGGCGAACGACATACCGCGCAGGGGTGATCACTGCACGGCCGGAGCGAGTGCGAAGGGCGGGCCGCAGCGCTGGCCCGACGGCTGATGACGGCGGTGGCGGCGGTGGTGCTGGCGGCGGATCCAAGTAGGCTGGTTTGACGAGATGTCAGCCAGTGAGTTGGCTGAGGTTGCCGTCAGCCAGTGGGTCGGCTGAGGATGCTGAGGAAGCCAGTGGGTCGGCTGAGGTTGCTGAGGCACCCAGTGGGTCGGCTGAGGTCGCTGAGGTTGATGTAACGTCAGCTAGGACGTTAGACGATGAGACGTCAGCCAGTGGGTCGGCTGAGGTTGCTGAGGCAGCCAGTGGGTCGGCTGATGAGACGTCAGCCAGTGGGTCGGCTGAAGTTGCAGTCAGCCCGTGGGTTGGCTGAGGTTGCAGTCAGCCAGTGGGTCGGCTGAGGTTGCTGAGGTTGATGTAACGTCAGCCAGGACGTTAGATGATGAGCCGGTTGATGAGGCGTCAGCCAGGACGTTAGATGATGAGCCGGTTGGTGAGGCGTCAGCCAGTGGGTCGGCTGAAGTTGCTGTGACGTCAGCCAGTGAGTCGGCTGTGACGTCGCGAAGTCGCCGTTGGTGAGCCGGCAGATGCCGTGACGTCAGCCAGGACGTCAGACGATGAGATGTCAGCCAGTGGGTCGGCTGAAGTTGCAGTCAGCCAGTGGGTCGGCTGAGGTTGCTGAGGCAGCCAGTGGGTCGGCTGAGGTTGATGTAACGTCAACCAGGACGTTAGACGCTGAGACGTCAGCCAGTGGGTCTGCTGAAGTTGCCGTCAGCCAGTGGGTCGGCTGAGGTTGCTGAGGCAGCCAGTGGGTCGGCAGATGAGGCGTCAGCCAGTGGGTCGGCTGAAGTTGCAGTCAGCCCGTGGGTCGGCTGAGGTTGCTGAGGCAGCCAGTGGGTCGACAGATGCAGCGACGTCAGCCAGTGAGTCGGCTAACGCCGCGAAGTCGCCGTTGGTGAGCCGGCAGATGCCGTGACGTCAGCCAGGACGTCGGACGGTGAGCCGGTAGGTGCTGTGACGTCAGCCAGTGAGTCAGCTGGTGTACCGGCTGATACCGTGACGTCAGCCTGTGGGTCGGCTGTGACGTCAGACGGTGAGCCGGCAGATGCCGTGACGTCAGCCAGGACGTCAGACGGCGTGCTGGCGGATGATGCGGCGTCGACTTCGGTGAGCAGGCGGATGTGACGTCAGCCAGTGAGTCGACTGACGCAGCGACGTCAGCCAGTGAGTCGGCTAACGCCGCGAAGTCGACGGTGGTGAGCCGGCAGATGCCGTGACGTCAGCCGGGACGTCAGACGGCGTGCTGGCGGATGATGCGGCGTCAGCAGCGAATCGGCTGACATCGCATGGTGGCGAAGGCCGGCTGGGCGTGCGCAGATGCGGCGACGCAGCGGCGAGACGAACGTCGGTGGTCCCTCGGTGTCCGGGCGGCGCCAGAAGGCCTCCGGCGAGAGGGAGAGAGGCAGAAAGAGGGACAGGACCGGGTGGGGGCGTGCGGAAAGCGGAGAGAGTTGCGCGTTGGCTCCCCACATCACGTCGGGGTCACCAATTGTGGAGTGGCTGAACGCACACTCCACACTGTCTCGATGGCATGTTGCCAGAAACTTGTGCGTGTAGAATACGGCTTGTATTTTCAGAGAAGATCCAAGTGAGAGAGAGAGAACAGTTTGCATGACACGTTATACCCAGTAACCGACGACGTGTCCGAGTGCGGTTCGGCAGCAGCGGCCCGTACGCACGCGCAATGATCTCAGCGAGGTCACGGGCGATACTGGCAAGCGGCCAGTTGTCTGCGCAGGCGCATAGCTTTGGCTAGCTCGCCGGTGTGCCGCTGCTGCGGCCCGCTACACGCTAACGGCGGTCCTGCGAAACCGGTTGGCGCACTCCCGGGCCACCCGCCTGGAGGCTCTCCTGCGGCATCAGCAACTGGGCGACCAGAAGCCATCGCAGCTGCTTCTGAGGATGCGCTCTGAGCTGGGCGCCGCAGGGGATGGACCGCAGGACAGCGAGCTGCTCAGGACGTTGTTCCTGCAGCGGCTGCCACAGGTGGCCCGAGCAGCGCTGGCCCTGCTTCCGGAAGACACGCCTTTAAGTGCGCTGGCCACAGCCGCAGACAGGTTTCTGGAGGCTTCTGCTCCCAGCTTGGTGGCAACAATCGGCGCAACCTGCCCGCCTGTTCCGACTGCTCCGGCCACGGCGATGTCATCAGACGCCAGCGCGCTGACTGCTCTCCAAGGCATGGTGACTGTGCTGACGGCCGCCGTCGGTCGCCTGGAGACAGCTCTCAGCGACCGACCGGGAGCAAGGACGGATGACTGTCGCCCCTGGTCTCGCCAACAGAACCGTCGTTCACGATCACGGCCACGACAACAGCAGGCACAGCAGCATCAGCTATGCTACTATCATCGGCGATTCGGCGCCGATGCTCGTCGATGCGAAGCACCCTGCGCCTGGCCGACGGAAAACGGGACGGCCTGAAGGAGCAAGCGCCGCCCACAGGCCCGGCATGCTTGGCGCCACTCCTGCACGTTGCCGACGCAGACCTCACTCTCATGGTCGACACAAGGGCATTGGTCAGCGTGCTGCCCCCAGCCCAACTGCCGGCGGGTTGCAAGGTGGACGCGGCAGCTGCTCCACGCCTGACAGCCGCCAACGGCAGCGGTATCACGACGCTGGGGTACGCCGACTACACCGTGATGCTGTCAGGTCGCCACTACCCGTGGCGGTTCCTCGTGGCAGAAGTCATCTCTCCCATCTTGGGGGCAGACTTCCTCGGCCACTACCGGCTAGCGGTTGACATGGGCTGTCGTGCCCTGCGTACAGCCACCGGTCAGGTGCGTGCGACCGGTACCGCCCCACCCGCCGCGGACGCAGCCAGCCTGCGCAGCCTGGCTCTGACCACTGGAGCCTTCGCCGAGTTGTGTGAGGAGTTTCCCAGCGTCACGCGGCGTCCGCTCGACGGCACCGCCGTGCCTCACAACGTGACGCACCACATGCAGACCCGCGGGCCCCCGTGCTTCGCCCGGCCTCGACGTCTTGCTCCCGACCGACTGCGGATCGCCCGGCAAGAGTTTGAGCACCTGCTTAAACAAGGCATCATCCGACCCTCCCAGAGCAATTGGGCGGCACCGCTCCACCTGGTGGAAAAGTCTACACCAGGTGAGTGGCGTCCATGTGGCGACTACCGCGCCCTGAACAAGGTGACTGTGCCGGACCGCTACCCACTGCCCTACCTGCAAGACTTCGCGGCCAACCTCCATGGATGCCAGCTATTTTCGAAGCTGGACCTTGTCCGCGCATACACACACATTCCAGTGGAGCCGAGCGACGTACACAAGACTAACATCACGTCGCCATTCGGAGCGTACGAGTCCATCCGTATGCCGTTCGGCCTGAAGAATGCCGCACAAACGTTCCAGAGGTTTATGGACCAGGTGCTGCGAGGTCTCCCGGCTTGCTTCGTCTATATTGACGACATCCTCGTGGCCAGCCAGACACACAGCGACCATCGCAAACACTTGCGGCTCGTCTTCAAGCGGCTCCAGTACTACGGCCTGGTCGTCCACCGCCAGAAGTCTGTGCTGGGCGCTCCCCGGATTCGTTTCCTGGGGCACGAGGTGTCGGCAGACGGCATCGCACCACTGTCTGACAAGGTGGTTGCGATCCTAGATTTCCCGCCGCCGCAGACCACCGACCAGTTGCGCCGATGCCTGGGCATGGCGGCATACTATCATCGGTTCATCCCGGACGCTGCCACCATCATGCAGCCCCTGCACCGGCTGTTGAGCAAGTGCCCCGGGGGCAAGCGTGGCCGAGCACTGGCCGTCCCCTGGGCAGGCGAGGCCACAGCCGCCTTCCAACATGTTAAGGCTGCACCGGGAGACGCCGTTCGTCTGGCACATCCGGTGCCCCACGCCCCGCTCAGTGTTCAGGTGGACGCCTCCAGCACTGGCCTTGGAGCGGTGCTACAGCAGCACGTCAACGGCGAGTGGCAGCCCCTGGCGTTTCACTCGCGCACACTGACCCCGGCGGAAACGCGCTACAGCACGTTCGGCAGGGAGCTCCTGGCGGTCTACGCGGCACTTCACAAGTTCCCCCACGCCGTGGAAGGTCGGTCACTTATCGTGTTCACCGATCACAAACCTTTAGTGCACGCTGTTGGGACAGCTACGGCCCGCCACTCACCGAGAGAGACTCGCCACCTGGATTTCATCGCCCAGTTCACAACCGACGTGCGCCATGTTCCCGGCCGTCACAACACGGCGGCCGACGCGCTGTCGCGAACGGTGGCGATCATCTCGCTCCCCCAGCCCCCGCTGGATGACTTCAACGCCATGGCTGACGCCCAGCGAGAGGACCCAGATCTGCCAGCATTCCGCAAGTCTGAACACTCTCCCCAGCTGCGAGACGCCCGTCTCGCCACGGGGCGAACCATACTGGTCGATGAGTCGACTGGCGTGACCCGGCCATGGGTGCCGACACCCCTGCGCCGCCACGTGTTCCGGCTCCTGCACAACCTGGCGCACCCTGGTGTTCGCGCCACACCGGAACTAGTCACCCGTCGATTCGTGTGGCCCAACATGCGCAAGGACATCCGCGCATGGACGCAAGCCTGCATCCGCTGCCAGCGCTCCAAGGTGCACCAGCACACTAAGGCACCGGTAGCCGCGTTCAGGACACCCGACGAACGGTTCAGCGCCGTTCACGTGGATCTGGTGGGACCGCTCACGCGGTCGGATGGACACACGCATCTACTCACCTGCGTGGACCGCTTCACCCGCTGGGTGGAAGCGATACCTCTGCGCGACACTCACACGCCCGCTGTTGCCCGCGCCTTCGTCAGCGGGTGGATCGCTCGGTCGGTTCGGCGTGCCCAGCCACATCACGACGGACCGTGGATGTCAGTTCGAGTCTGCCCTGTGGGCCGAGCTGTCGAGCCTTCTGGGTTGTGTGCACCATCGCACGACCAGTTACCACCCACAAGGTAACGGCCTCGTGGAACGGATGCACCGTCAACTGAAGGCTGCGTTGACCGCAAGGGGACAGCCCACGTGGACCGACGCGCTGCCCATCGTCCTGCTGGGCATGCGGTCCGCCCTGAATGCTGATCTCGGCTGCACGGCCGCGGACCTGGTGTACGGCGCGTCCCTCCGCCTGCCGGGGGAATTTGTCACGAGGTCGCCTGGGGCAACAGACATCACACCAATGTCCTATGCCGCGGAACTGCGTCGCGCCATGCGGCAACTACGCGCCATTCCGCCCCGCGTCACCGCCTCGCGGTCGTACGTGCCGCGCACGCTTCAACACGCCACACACGTCTTTCTCTGCCATGACGCCACAAGACCGCCACTCTCCTGCCGGTATGACGGACCGTACAAGATCCTCACCCGCACGGACAAGACGATGACCCTGGACCGTGGTCACCGCCAGGACGTGGTCTCCATTGACCGCGTCAAGCCAGCGCATCTAGAGCCGGAGCCGGAGGCGTCGACGGCGACCGCTGTGCCTCCGCACACCTCGCGGTATCGTCCGGTGCAGCTGCTGGGACCCCAGCCACTGCTGGCTGGGCCATCGTCCCACATTCGACGCGAGCCAGCCCCTGGGCCGGCGGCGTCCCCAGCCGCTCCCACTACACCACTCCGGTCCTGTTTACGGACCCGCTCTGGTCGCGCAGTGCGCCCGCCTCTTCGATACGGTGTCCAGTTTGTGGTGTAATCATATTGACCTGTAAACGTGCACTGTGCGCTTCGGAGCATGCTGCTCCTATCGTTTTTTTTCGACTCGGCTTCACGCGCCGGTCTGGGGGGGGGGAGGCATGTAGTAACTCGTGCTCTGATAGCACAAGCGTGTCACGCGCCGAACATTGTTATGCGCCTGCGCACGCCCGGCAACTGGCCGCTTGCCAGTATCGCCCGTGACCTCGCTCAGATCATTGCGCGTGCGTACGGGCCGCTGCTGCCGAACCGCACTCGGACACGTCGTCTGTTACTGTGTATAACGTGTCACGCAAACTGTCTCTCTCTCTCGCACTCTCGCACTGTGGTTCTCGCTGTCGCCGCCCGATATACGTACCGACAAGTTACGGATCTTTGGAGCTCGCCAACGGGCACGTCATAAGAAACGTAGCCACTCAAGCCGCTACCCAGGTAACTGACCTGATAAAGTGCTGCTACATAGGTGACCTGAGGTCAAATGTTGGGTCTAGCATCTGCATTGCGTCATTAATAATGTCCAAAACATCATTGATGACCGTTTTGGAGCATTTAAACACAATCACAGCGATCCATAACAATAACAAGCCAAGTCACGCAAAACAAGAAAAAATTGACAAATTTGACCTCATTTTACCTTGAATATATTGACCTAAGGTCATGAAATTTGCACACAATAGAGTTCACTACCGTACCCATCCACCCTGCGAATTTAGTTTCTCCAGCTGCAATAGGAGCCGAGATCTTAGGGGAGGGGGGGGGGGGCGGAATCCGCCCCCCCTCCAGTGCGCGTAATTTTCAGAGGCCCTCCAGGGCGCGTGTTAAGTTACGGTACGGGCCCAGGCCTGGTCTCGGTCCGACATCGTATCGATCTCGCCCCGAGATGAACATCGGCTGAACGTCGGGAGCATGGCGGCATGACGTCGGCTGGACGTCGGCTGGACATCGGCTGAATGTCGGTTAGACATCGGAGTAGTGTGCTCACCCGTCGGCCAGCGGACGGCACGTCCACGTCACCCCAATATCGGCATGTTTACTGAGGGTGGGGGGGGAGCACTCGGGCATATTGAGGGAGACCTTTTCCCTACAAGGGGATCCCATACGTCGCCAAGGCAGCCTCTAGCTGAAACATCCGTTGAGGGGAGGGAAGCACTCGAACCTTCCCGGAATGGCGCCACCTTTCATAGGAGCAGCACATGCTTCCCAGTGCCCTCTGCATCCGCCCCTGTATAGCCCGCGAAACAAGACTTTAACTATTGGCTTGTAGGTCATACCAAGTGTATTATACACGATATGCTTATAGTCGGAAAACTTCAATAGCGAAAAGAGATAATGAAATAAAACAGCATTGGAAGGGGATTGCAAGCATGATATAATGGGAGATAAACAAAGCTTTTCCTAAAACAAGACTAGATATAAAAGTTCCAAAACTGGAAGGTGCAAACTTGGTCCTTCCCAAAGCTGTGGGAACACGTCTCCCCTCCCCTTTCAAGAACCGGCTAACATTACACCCATGTTCGGATGTCCTGTCCCGGTGCACTGGTAAGCCACAATGACGAACAGTCAAGAACACTGGAGTACGACGAAATGTTCAAGCATCAAAATGTCCGTGTTCAAAGTAGGTCCGGAATTAACATGACCTAGGATTAACATTTTTTACATAGGGATGGGGTCTTGCACATTACATTGCATTTGGCATTCATTGTCTTGGAGGTTTTGTCGAACTAGTGGTCCTAGCTGTTGCACGTTCTGATGTTGGTACATAATGATGTTTGGACATTATGATTCTGTACCATCAAAACAAACCGAAACAGAACGGGGCTGAGAGCGGTGTCAATGGGCTGAGCACGGAGCACGGTCCGTGACGGTTACTGCGGCGGGTGTGTGGTGGCGGGAGCGCGTGCTATGCCGTCGTCCTGCAGGCGTTACGGCTTTTGTTCAATCGGTGTGATGAAGTGAAGACTACAATTGGAAATCCTGCGTGTAATCGATTTACGGATCTGGAGTGCTCTGCCAATCTGACGCTTCGTTGGTGCTAGTGCACTGGCTCTGAAATATCGTATTTGCATCGCCTACGTGAAGCAAGAAGCGGATTTCAGATTGGACAGGACATTCGTATATGCCTAGGTAGGTGTCGACAAGTTTTTCCTTCCGATTGCGCTTTTCGATTGTTCTAGGTGTGTCCACTGGCGGATCTAGCCCACCGGTTGGGGGCAACTTCTGGTTTTCGGCGTCAGCCCCCTCCCCCAGTGGCGTACCTAGGAATTGCATCAGGGGAGGGGTCGGAACGGATTTGGAGGGTGCCCATTCTCCCACTATTTCTGGTTAAAAGCACCGGATTTCGACCACTATTTGGCAAAGGGGCACTTAAAAAAAAAAAATGACAACATGATTTCTTGTGTATGGGCCATAGCTTATCTGCACCGTTTCTAAGTTACCAGATTTTTGTCCTTGTTTACCAAAATGTTCACGTTCACGTTCAACGTCTTGTACCACGTCAACATTCGTGCACGTGTACATACTGGTGGATTCAATTTTAACAACTCTTGCTGTAAGCAGAACTTGAGCAGCATGGAACCCTCAATGTGTGTCAGAATTTACTATGCTACCATATTGGCCTCCAAACAATTATTAAAAATACCTTTAAAATTGGAGATTCTATCATTCAGGTGCTATTTTTAACCTCAGCAAAGGTGCACTGTATTTTAATTTAGTTTACTTCTGTTGGTTTTTTTTTTGAGGGGGGGCAAAAGACACTATGCCCCAAATTTTAAGCACTTTGGGGGTGGGGCATGGCTGGAATTGCCCCTCCCTGGATCCGCTAGTGTGCGTGTCCAAGCTGGGATGATTTGGCACACCAGAATGAATTGCTTCCAAGGTGAATGCTTAAATTTACCTACATAGCACTGTTTACCTTTGGGATGTTGTTACCTCTTAATTGTAACCACATTTATTGGTTCTACTTAGTTCCTGGTATTTGGGTGCGAATGATCAACTCTGGTCGATGCGCCCTAAAGCCAAAACAACTAACTAACTAATTCCTGGTATTTATTTGTATTTCATTTTATTTCTTGCACTGCATTCATTTGTAAATAAGTGGTTTTACAGCAGATGTTGCTCTTTTGCCAGACAACAGGTTCTTCAAGGTAGTGATCCAACAGGAAATAGTGTGAAGCAGAAAATATAAATGAATAGTGGTTCCAATTATATCTGTTTCAGGTAGGTACCTAATATACCAATATTGTCTAAATGAATGGGAGGAAAACTCACAAAATAAAAATAATTGATTACATAAACCATGATAAGCTAACTTCCAGCCTATGTTACCAAACCACAATTACACTTGGTGGTTTTACAGTAAGCAGTTTTACAGCAGCTTTTTGCTCCCATGTCACATGGTCTCAGGAACAAGATAGAGGGAGAAGACCTGGTATAATGATCTGCATAGACTAAAAGCAACCACCAAATATAATTATCACATCAGTTTTAAGAACAAAATAGGTTTTACTATCGACGCTGCTGAAATAAATATAATTAAACTTACGAACACCAGCAAATTGCAATATGCTTTCTGATTTACGTGGAGACTGCACTCAGCTCTACTGTATCTGGCATCCAACGAATGACTGCCAGATGACAAATTGGCACTATGATTAAATTAGCAAAGGATGCAGTTATAAGCCAACTTCCTGAGCAATAGTAGAGCAAATGTTAACAAAAGTATACTTCATCAATGCCAACCAAGTTTATAAATCCATACCTGATACTCCCAACATGCTCACACCATACGACTAATAAATATTCACAACACACCCCACGAGTAGGATGCTCGTGCACCAACTGTTTTGTTACTTGCGGTCCATTGGGATATGGGTCTGAGAATATAAAATGGTGTAAGGAAAATTTTACTAAAAACAATCCATGTAAAATTGTTGTATTCCCACCACAAAGCAACAATTTTTGTCAATGAGAAAGCAGAGAAAATTGATTTAAATCAATTCTTGTTAATATTAAATGTTCTTTGATGTACTATTTTAGTTCATGTCTAGAATGTTTTAGTTGAAGCCAGGAATGACTTGGAAGGATCAAAAGCATCTAGATGGGAGAGCAAATTGCCGCTGTAAAACCGCCTAGTGGCAGTTTGCTCTTCCATCTAGTTGCTTTAGATCCTTCCAAACCATTGTTGACTTCAACTAAAACATTTCAGATATGAAATAAGAAGTATATAATACAGCATTTCATATTAAGAATAATTGGTTTTAATATATTTTTGCACCTTTTTCATTGAGAACAATTATTGTTTGGTGGTGGAAAGAAAACAATGTTACATTGAGTGTCTGGTATAATTTTAATAAACCGTTTTATATTCCTAAACCCATACCACAATATGTGATTCAGTTGTTCCATGAGCATGCTACCATAAGTTGTGTTGTGAATATTTATGATTTGTGGGGTGTGAGCATGCCAGGAGTATCAAATGGATGTATGAACTTTGTTGGTATCAATTGAAGTATACCTTTGTTGTCATTTTACCTACTGTTGCTCAGAAAATGTGCTTATTTCTGAATCCTTCACTAATTTAACCATAGTGCCAATTTGCCATCTGGCATTCATACATTGGCTACCAGATTACATAGAGCTGTGTGTAGTCTTGACAAAAATCAGAAAGCATATTGTTATTTTCTGTTATTTGTAAGTTTAATCATACTTAATTCAGCAGTATTGATGTTAAACACTACTTTGTTACTAAAACTGAAGTTATAATTAAAATCAGTGATTGCTTCTAATTTATGTGGATTATTACGTTAGATATCCATGCTCTATCGTGTTCTGGAACCCATGTGACCTGGGAGCAAAAGGTTGCTGTGAAACTGCCTACTCATCTCCAGTTCAGCTGGCAGCTATCTGGCCAGAACTTGGACCAGATGATCATCCTCTGCCAGATGACCATTGATGTACCCATTTATGTCTTAAATGATGTCATATATTCTAATCTTTTGCTGCTGATTGGCATTCAGCCAATCAGCCAATCAAATCATTCTTCCTTTGTGGTGTGTGCAGATATGCATCCTATGTCCTGTGCGATACCATCTGAGTTTGGTCAGGGAGAATGGCATTCGATTATTGATGTAGATTTTAGAGCTATTTTCATGTTTTTCAAAGGGAAAAATTAACTGCTCTGAGGCTGTGTGCTATTATTTTACATCTGTTTCATCAATTTTTGCATTGCTATTTTTGTGGGAAAATGACTATTTGTTTTTATGGCCCATGCACCAGCGAAGCATACCTATAAATTTTAAAATTTACTTCATTGTTGCTAACAAATTGTCTTGGTGGGAAGATATGTGCTATACTTTTCCATCTGGTGCAGTAACTTTTTTGTGATCCATTACTTATTCTTTTTCATAAATGACCCATACAGTTTTAGCTGTATGGGTCTTTAGCTGTATAGCCTGCTCATTCTCTGTATATGCCACTATGCCTAATCAAGGGATTAGGCATGTGTGAATTATCCATAGCTTACTAAGTGTGCCATTGTAATTTCAATTTGGGTGACATTTGTCAGCTATAAGGGTTTAAAATCCCCAGAGCAGCCCCTAGTCAATTTTTGTTGTTGTCAAAGACATGTTTTCTGGTGTTTTCTCATGTGATTTGAATGAACTGGTTAGTAGTTAGTAGTAGTAGTAGTTAGATAGGAACTTCTTGAGATAAAAGGAATTACATTTGAAGTGCTTATATCTCAATAAGTAGGCATCTCACCATTAAACGAACATCAAATGCGTTCAAATAGGATCCAAAAACAAATGAAAATAATTCACAATATAGATAAGTGCATTCAGATACCCTCCCTCCCAAATAAATTATGGGTGAAGTATGTGGGAAATGGTGGCTGGGGTTTGACTGAATTGGTATGGTAATATATAATAAGAAATTATGGAACATTGCAAAAGAAGACCAAACCAACCTCCTGATGTTTGATCACCTAAAATCTACTGATTTTTGATCACCTTAAATCTACTGATGTTGGATCACCTAAAGCCTACAGATGTTGGATCTCCTAAAACCCATGCATGTTGGATCACCTAGAACCTATTGATGTCGGATCGTCTTAAATGTATGGATGTTGAATCATGAAAAATCTACTCATGCTGGATAGCCTAAAACCTTTCTATCTAAGCTATGGGTAGTGGGTAATATACCACTAGACACATTTATGAGAAGTCACCATTTCTGGTAGTACATGGTCGTCAGACAAATGTAAAGCATCAGTGTTATTAAGGCGTTGCTTTATGACCATCTCCCATTTTTCATGTTTGCTTTTGTCTGTTTATGTCTTGTTTCATACATGCCTCGTGTGCCCCGTCGTATCCGCCCGTGTAACAGAACATGCCATAGGTGATCCCCTTACCTATAATTGCGCTACGTGATGTTCATGTATCACGGCTCGTTATGGTCAGAATAAACATGATGCTTATGCACGGGAAACTGTACGAAGCGAGGCGTGACTATTTCACGAACAGGTATCAAGAGGCACGATGTCTATGCTTGTTTGGGAATTATGTCGATTCAGTGTTCAGGAGATGGTAGATTTCACCCTACTTCACGAATAGTTTATCACAGCTAGATGAGTGCCACCCCATGAATACTCCAGGATACGCCCTTGTGGGTGGGGTGGTTCGGGATGCTGTATTTAATTTTTTCCTGGTAGTTGGAGGTACGCTCATCAGTTAACGCTCTGGCTGGTAGCTGCTGGCACGTCTCAAATGCACATGGTCGAACACAGCATGAACGTAGTCCGCATAGATAATCACAATGTTGATGCACAGTTTTACTCCACACACGTAGCATAAGAAAGGAACAGTGCCACGACTTGTCCGCTTAAAACTACCAAATGGGGGTTGATTAGCACACGGATAGACAGAAAGAGTAACCCCCAAAGTAGCACAAATGGCTACAAATTCTGTCAGGCACAACCGGGGTTGACAACTATCTTTCCCCCCTCTCCAAACTTCCTAGTCGCAGTTCGCATCAGTCTTCAGCCTGATGGTAGATAAGCTGGATGGGGGTGGCGAGGGGGGGGGTGGCGCTGAGTTGACGGCTCAGCCGGCGTTACACAGCTGGCCGTGCACTGGCGATCCATTTGGCTGAACAATGGGCTGGAAACCATGTCAATTTATAGGTTATCACGTGTCACATAATTGCACTCGTCTGATGTACATTGTGAGATGGGATGGGATTAAGACGATAAGAGAGAGAGGAACCCCCAAAGTGCAAGAAATGCCAGTTCTGATTGGAATGGATCTTCGCGTTACCATTTGTATTGCATATTTGGCTAATTCTAATTTCCTACACTTGTACACTCATGTTCTACCCGGTCATCCATTAGCACAGCCGGCTGTAGTCCTCTCCATGCTCTCCATCTGGAGACAGCCGCTGCGATAATGGCCAGACGAACGCCCGGATAAAACATCGCTCCAACTCGCCAAAAGCGGCCGAACTCGCCATTGTCGAGCGGCATGACAACCGAGCACCGCACGCGACTCTCGTCTTTACGGTCGCGTACGCGCCACTGTGATATCGTGTAAAAGCGTGTCGATCGAACCGCCGCATGCAACTCTCGCCCTTACGGCTCCATCGCGTGGGTGGCGCCATGGCACCGCCACCAGCGGGCTGCGTGTTGTCAGCTGTCTTCACGCGAACAGTGCCGCACCGCAAGGGCCTCGTAGCGCTAATTATGTCCGGCAAGAGTTTGCATCGACGGGGCGATTCATCGATTAACGTGACCCATTTTGGCTCCCATTTCAATAAATGATCAGTTTCAGTGTCGTATGCGAACACCGAACCATCTGGACACTCGGCGGTCTGTGTGTTTTCAGTTTAAGACTGTTCCGATTATAATATGCCAGCCAACGATGCAGCAGCTGATTGGGATGGCGCTGCCGCTAGTGTGCAGACCGACGCGTGTCCTATGCAGCCTAATACGTCCTACCGACTGGTGCATGTCCAAGCGTCCTAACGTGTCTTACCTACCGGTGCGCGTCCTAACGTCATAATGGGTCCTACCGACCGCGTTGCGTGCCCTAACGTCCTAATGCGTCCTACCGACCGGTGCGCGTCCTAACGTCCTAATGCGTCCTACCCACGGTTCTTCTAGATAGGGTCGGGCAAGTTTGAAGTGCTCCTGAGAAAAAGTGGGAGATTAGAAAAGTTAAATAAATAGCCAGAATATACAGCAGTCAATTGTGAACCAAGACCAGTAAAAACATGTTGAACTTCATCGTTAGTATTGATGTAATGGATCATCTACAAAAGGACATTTTCTCGCCCACGTTAAGTCAATGGGTTTTCCCGGCGGCGGACTCGGCGATAACCGCAACCAGCTGCTCCCCTGGTCCTGCCAACCGGCGTGTGCGTGTGCGTGCGCGGCACGCTGTTGTTGCAGTATCTGGAGCCAGATGACGTCAGCACGCCTTATCGTTGCCGTTGCCGGCCTGCGACAGAGGCGACGGGCGGCGGGGGCGCGGCAGCCGCGCTGATTTGGCGCCATGGCGGGGCGCGCTGTCTGACCGGACAGCGCGGCGGCGCCAGTGCCGACGCAGCGCTGATTTGGCGCCATGGCGGGGCACGCTGTCTGACCGGACAGCGCGGCGGCGCCAGTGCCGACGCAGCGCTGATTTGGCGCCATGGCGGGGCGCGCTGTCTGACCGGACAGCGCGGCGGCGCCAGTGCCGACGCAGCGCTGATTGCGGTAGGTTTCGCTTGTTTTTTTTTCGGTCCAGATCGCGCGGTTAAATTCCAATGCACTTCCAGCAATTAGAAGACAGTATGTGATGCCCGCGTGAAATAATATTGACGGAAGCGTACTTAACTCGCGCCGAAGCGAGAGAGAGGGAGCATCGGCGGCTAAATTTTCTAAAATAGCTGGCGAACGGAAAGGCGCAACGACCCTTTGCACTGCAACGTGATGCACCTACATTTCCGCTCATGAATTTAACACCGTGTTTGCAGATTCAACACTAGATCATGCGAGGTTGCAGTCATGCAGTTCCAATGACGAGTTATGCCGTCGTCATTTTTGTTCTTCTCAAATGTGTAGCATCAACTGTATCACGTTGATTGAATACCAGTGCATGTTATGCATATCAAAATTTTCCCGAAGGTCAAATAGTTGGGCTGAAGTTTGTTTCAATTTAAGACATCGTGACCTTTTATTCGTATTTAGGCAAGTTAAATATGTTTGTTGACATCGGATGAGAACCGACATAATATCACCATTTGACCCAAAGCTGGGGGTCAGGTCACGTCCGAGCCATCGAAATGCCCCCAGGCGATATTACGTCATATGGTGCTTTCAATTAACGCTGGCCGTAACGATCGCACGATGGGTCCACACTACCGACCGTAACGACAGCACGCACGGTCTGTACCAGCGACGTAGCGAGCGTACGTATGAACGGTCTCTACCTACCGTTCGGCAGTGGAACGTGCATACTTTCTGTACGTACGGGCGGTGCCGGCTGGGGTGGAGTGGAGGCCGATTGTGACCTCATTTGACCCTGAAGACATTGACCTGGGGTCATGAAATGTATACTGCAGCGAGTTCACTACAGCTGTAATTCCTCCAAATTTTGTGCTTCTAGTTTCCAATCTTAGGTGCCCGAACTCCCCCCCCACGGTGAACGTTATGTGAGAGGCATGTTGACCGGGTATCTTCTGCACTTCCTACGGTAGCGTTGCTTGCACTCGAAATGTAACGGAATGTGGTGCGTACAGAACCGGGCTGCTGAAATGAACAACTGGAACTGAATATGGATGCAATGTTTCCTTCCAGAGACAAAGTTCCACGATGACAATTCCAAATGGTCCAATTGGACGTTCATTGCATGAGTGGGCTTTAATTAAGTATTTCCCTCTTTACTTTCATGGGCAATTATTATTACATCAAGCAACTCATATGATAGTTTAAAGTAATCTAAAGTGCAACATTAACCAACGGCCCTGACCGCTAACGATTGTGTGATCGGGTTAAAAACGTGACGGCGCCGAGATTCGAACCCGCCACCACCCGTACGGAAATCGGACGCCCTAATCGACTGCACCAGTCGTCGGCTTGGCGTGGGCCGAGTACACATGGACAACTGAGGCCAACACAATTAATCTGAGGCCCTTCAATTAAACACATGGACAACTGAGGCACACGTTGTGGTTGTGTTACGTAAAACTGGCCATCCAGCTTTGATTTTGAAATGCTACGCGCTGCCTTAAAACCCTGCAACTGATCCGATCCCAATGAGCTATCAGTTCATTTATATTGCATGCTGAACTCATCCCCAGGTAGGCGTGTTGATAACCAGGAGTTCGATATCTGCCCGTTAGATGTCGGGAGCAGGCTGGCCAGGTGGATCGGCGCAGTGTGCCATTTCTTAGCGCGCGCGCACTGACGTTGAGACGGCGGCCATAGCTGTGCGGGTGCGCCCCAGGGCACCTCTGCCGGGGAAGGTGGCAGCCGCCGGCGTCTGCGGCGCCCCCGCGCTCACCGCACGGCCGCCGCGCGCTGGGTTGTCGGCCGGCGAGCGGCGCCCCGGCCAATGTGACCTGCTGTGACCTCGCCGCGCGACCGAGAAGATGGCGAGACGATGGTGACCTGCTAGCGATCGATCGCTCCGTCGCGGAGCCGCGTCGTGCGGCCGCCGTGCTCTGCTGTGCGCGAGTGCTGTGCGGTGGCCGTGGTGCTGTGACGACGCGGCTGGCGCGGGTCGGGTCGGGTCGGGTCGGGTCGTGCCGCTCCCGCCGGCCGACGTCGTCTGCCCCTGGTGAGTAGTGCTGCTGTGTGCGCGCCACTCTCGGCGGTGGTGGCGCGCCCGTCTCGCTGGGGCGGCGCTGTCTGCTCGCTGGATGTGCGCTTTGGAGTCTTGGTTCTGGAGAGGGAAATTTCGCGGCCAGCGAACTAGCAGATGGTAACGTTCTTTGCATCTGAGACATCGGCAACTTGTTTTTGCTACTCGCCAGTGAGTTTTCGACATTTGCATGGATAGAGCGATCAGTTTTGTCGTCATTTCGAATTGCACCATTCATTTTTTGGGCAGGAAAAATGATTGGAAACTTTCTGGATACGATTATCCTCCGGATGGTACAGATCCAGTTCGGGGCTGTTTTTTTTTAAAAACCGTGCTCCGTGCTTGTCATTATCCTTACACACACATCAAACTCTAAACACTGGGTTGTGATATGTGGTATGTGCGGTCGAGTGGTCGAATGACCTGACTGCTCCTCAGGCGGGAGCGATGTCCGTGTAGCGAGTTCGATCCCATGCGTCGCCGAGACTGTTTTCTGTTGGTGCGCCCGCCGAGACTATTATCTGGTGGTGTGCCCGCCGAGACTATTCTCTGTTGGTTCGCCCGCCGAGACTATTCTCTGGTGGTGTGCCCGCCGAGACTGTTTTCTGTTGGTGCGCCCGCCGAGACTATTCTCTGGTGGTGTGCCCGCCGAGACTATTCTCTGTTGGTTCGCCCGCCGAGACTATTCTCTGTTGGTGCGCCCGCCGAGACTATTCTCTGTTGGTGCGCCCGCCGAGACTATTCTCTGTTGGTGCGCCCGCCGAGACTATTCTCTGCTGGTGCGCCCGCCGAGACCATTATCTGGTGGGCACACCACCACTGGCAGGGCTGAGACAAGCAAACTTTCGGCCAGGATCGCAGCATTTCTTCGCAGTATTTTGCAGTATTTTTATTCGTGCAGTATTTTAAAAAATCATGTTTGACAGCGAACACAGTCTGCTCTGCTCTGCTCGGGTTCTGAGTCATGTTAATCATGCTGAACCACCAAGTCCCGTACTTAGATGATACTAAATGCTTCTTCAATTGATACATTGAGTACGGTCTAAACAGGACACATGCTTCTCCAACTGCCTGGCAGCTTGGAGACAAGTGATGGCGATGATCCTGCAGTAATTTCCAGCTTTGGTCGTCAGGGATGTCGGCATTGTTTTCCGTCCCATGGGTTTACTACGCGTGTGCATCTCAAGAGTTGCGTTGCATATGTCGACCGCAATATTTGCAAAGCATGTATTGTCTTCGTGGTCTTTTGAGGAAAGAACATGTTTTCATGTACACAAAATGACCAATGCAGTCACTGCACCAGAGAGCTCCAAAAGCAAGCAGCCAATCGACATGCCTGTGTGCCCACATAGGCATGTTGATGTTCATTATCTACACGTGTTGCATTCCCGGGGACAAGCGGAGCGGGGTGGCCGAGTGGTCAGTGTTGAACTGTGGATACGAAGGTCCCGGGTTCAACACTCGCATCATTCGGAACACTTCCCAGTCCCACGGCCCACCAGCGAAACAGTGCGGGCGGCGTTATGGGCCGCGATAGTGCATGCAGTGCGTTGTGATCCGCCCGGTAAACAAACAGTCTCGGGAAACGCGGGTTGGTTCCCTGCAGGTAATATCTGTCCTCGTGAGGTAGAAGGAGCCTGCGAACTCGATCCGCTGCGATTTGCCCGCACTCTGTCCGTCGGAAGTTCCGTCGCAGGCGCGTCGGACCTGGGCGATCCTCGCCGCCTCGCCGTCGCAGCTCTCTGGTCTGATCCATGCGCCGGCCGACCGTGCGACACGTCACCGGTGACGTCACGTGTGCTGGTGGTCAGCTCGTCAGGCGGCCGGCGGATGGCGTCTCGAGGCGGGCCGAGAGGCGCGCGGCAGCGGAGCCGGCACCCGAGGCGGCCCCCGGCCGACTCGCGGCAGTCCACTGTCGGCCCGCCCTGCCGTTGGCCAGCGCTGTCGGTGGGGCCGGGCTTTATTTGCAGCTCGGGGAAGTTATCATCCGGCGGTGACTTCCCACTCTCATTGTCGGCGGTTTCATTGTCGGCGGATTCATGAACTTGGGCCCGTAAGCCTCGTTGCGTGCGGAGTTTGCAATACATACAAGTGGGAAGTTGACCAATGAAACTGTTTTTCCCGCCGCGCGTATTGGGATGTGTTCCGGCAGGTCCTAGTTTATAGCAGCACAGCGAAATGGCCACCTGAAGAAGTGAAGTCGCCCTGGCAATTTATAGAACACAGTGAGCCTTTTAAGAGGAAAATTACCTACGAGACTAGAGTTCCGTGACGTGTTGTACCCGGAAGTCCCATCTTCACTAACAATGAATGTATCTCGCACCAATTTGTTCCGTGAACGTTTTCACAAAGTGATGCACGCGATGAACTGGTTAGTTTTCAGTAGCCAGTCTGGCTTCGTGATGCCATCGACATGGTTAGCTTTGTCGTTGGCGTTATTAGCCTCCACCGCATGGTGTGGACCAGTGTCCTGACGGATTTTGTCGTGACGATACAGGTCCGGGACGGCACGACTTATGGGACCAGTGACCTGACCTGACCTGACGCCGATAATTCAAGGTGCACAGTTTGTGTTTGTCAGTGTGATTTCGAATCAACTGGTAATCAGAATTACACTGTCTCACATGTCCGGCCAGGGTTGGAGAAATGGGCGATTCCTGATTTTTTGGCATCCAAAACATTATCCTCTCCAGATCGATTTCCTCATTTGTGGGTTCAATGGTGCTGTTTGGCAATGAAGCTGGATAACCACTAGCAGTTCAGGCGCCCTTAAGCCCTGTTTGGCAATGACAGTGTTTTAATGTGATAGGTGCTCAGCGTTCACTGGCAGGTGCAAACTGAGATTCAGATGTCACAGGTTTAAATAAAAATATCCTCCATGCTTGATTGCCCACACATTGTCCTCTCCACACCCAGGATTACAAAGCACAAGTCCAGCCCTGGGCACGGCACGTGTGCGCCGACTCCTTTGCGCCGCGGTGCGCTGGCCCGGCATCGATCAGCGGCTGACAGAAATCGCCAACTGACCTGATGGAGTGTCGAGATGGCCTGCGGCTCAGCCGCCCGTAGGGATGGCTGGGTTGGGAGCGGGTGACGGCGAGCAGCTGCCATATGCGCCGCTGTCGGCCGCCACCCTCTTGCCGTGGATGCCAGGCCCCGTCCTGGTCTGTGATGGACGCCCGCCCCGCCATCGACGCGACGTTTTCCGCACATTTTCCGGACATGTTCCGCACATTTTCCGCACATTTCCCGCACATTTTCCCCACATTTCCCGGTAGTATGTCCTGCTTTGTTTGGACGCTGTATCCCGTGAACGGTTGCCCCGAAGGCCGTGCGTTTGCTTTGGCATTTTGCGTTGCCTTTGATGGTGAGATTTTCTCGAATCATAGTGGACGTAGACAGCTTATTTTGTTTCTTGGGAGGGAGGAATCCAGGCGCCTATTGATGTTCAATAGGAAATAAAGGGTACACACATGAATACGCATTTTCACATACATAATATTTATATTTCAGTAAGCTCGTGGTTTTGGTGCGTCTCCGTCCATGTTGGGCGCATGTCTTAGTGGCAAATTAGCTAAACTCTGTTCCCTAACATCAGGGATAATGACGTCACAGCACTGTGTCGTCATGTTGTGACTGCCGAAAAGTCACGACATGACTTTGTCCTGACTCGAGATAATGCCGTCACGGTGCTGTTTCGTCATGTGGTGACTGCCGAAAAGTCACGACATGACTTTATCCCAACTCCCTGGATAATGACGTCACGGCGCTGTGTCGTAGTGTCGTGACCGCCGAGATAATGACGTCATGTCGCCGCTCGGTGATACGACTTCAGGTGTGAGATTTCAAGTGTGTGTGTGGGGGGGGTAAGCCTATGAAGGAGATACCATGAGATTATAAAAAAGTTGCAGGAACACCCTAATCGATATTACATCGTGAATTATCCAGAAGCTATCTTCGCCAGCATATCTAGCCCTGTTCACTGGATCTCCATCTCGATAGCCAGGCAGTTGCTGCGGCTGCGGCTGGCCATCGGGAGGCAGGTGAGCCGTCTGTCCGTGAGACGGGGGCGGATCACGTGACCCGCGATGTGACCCAGAGGTGAGGCTGGGCGCGTGCCCCACCGCCTGACGGATCAGACTGCGCGGCGCTTCAGACGCGGCCGCCGGAAATGGCCAATTCCGGCGGACGTCGGGTACGCGCCGCCGGGGGTACGGCGCCGGGCAGGGGGTCGCGGCAACTCAGTCGGTAGGAAGGCTCAACTCGTGATCGGAAGATCTGGGTCCGAGTCCCGCCGCAGCCGGCTGGATTGCCGAGTCGACCGGCGACCAATCGGCCTGGGAGCTGGATTACGTTGTGAGCTAGCGGTCGGATGCGTCGTAGAAGAACCCGATGTTCTTACGGCGCTGGGGGCCACGGAGTCAGAAACACCGCACTGCTGGCTACAGGGTCACATGGTCACACTCACAACACTGCTGGCCAGGGTCACAGGGTCACAGGGTCGCGCCGCTACGGGGTCCGAGCGGCAAGTTGAGAGTCGTCCTGACGAAACTGGAGTGGCACTCGGGCATGGCAGAGTTCCGATCCGGGATCAGTGGCTCACTGAGGTATCTGCCAGCGACGTGGCAGCACAGTTTTAGTGCGCAATTTGAATGTGTGGCGTCTACGTCCTTGGTGAAGAGCTTTGTTGTTGTAGGCGGTGGCTCGTCTGTGTATCGACAATTACTGCGATGGAGGATTTTATCGAACATGATTTGCTCTTGTAAAGCACCACCTTAGCCTCACTGCCGTAAAACTCGTCCATATTAGAAGCAGAAACGATCAGCGTTCTCGAAGACGGCTCATGACCAGCCAATGATCACGTGGAAATGATGAGATATTCATCCCTTTCTTTTGCTGTTTGCTGCAGTCGGACCAAGCCCACAGAAATGTTACACACAATTGCTAGAATGGACACAGATTAGTAGTGGATTGTTGCTACCTCACGAGGGAGCAAAGTCCACCCGCGACCAATCGGCGTGAGAGGCTGGCGACGCTATATGACCGAGCAGTTGGATGCGTCGTAAAAAGCCCAAGGCCCTCTTACCTCTACCTCATGAGGTAGCGAGGCCTAGCCTATCAGCAGACTTTCACTCGGTCGGCTTCAGGGTACGTTTCTAAGAATCGTGAACTTCTGAGAACGTGCTCTCGCACATTGTGGCATGGCTACATGGTCAACATGGTCGATGGCATGGCTACATGGTCAACATGGTCGATGGCATGGCTACATGGTCAACATGGTCGATGCGCCCTAGAACCCAAATAACTACCCCAACCCTTCCAAATTGTGGCATGGAATGTGTTAGTCTCAAGCGAGGCTGGGCGAAGTGCCGTCCAAATGAAGTCACCAAATCAATGCACAATATGTTTAGACAAAAGCCGTGGGGTGCTCAGATTCGAACGGCCATTATCATCTGAGACGCATCAGATTTGGCACAAAATAGAAGGAAGCAAATGCTTACGATTATTCGCATCGCATGCTTGTGGATTAGCTCGGATGCTTTGAATAATTATTCAAGGTATCTGATCTCAAGTGCACGAATTATAATTCGTGCATTTCTTAGGTTTTCTGGATATTTCTTTATCGGATCATGTATCATGTCTCTTGTCATGCAGCCATAATTTCTTGCTCGGCCCGCTCCCACCCGGGAGATGATAATTGCTGGACAGCAGGTTCTCCCACGGGATCGCCACCAGCCGATCCGTGCCCGGTGCATCCTGCGTGGTCTGTCTTACAGCTCCATCGGCACGGCAGCGCTCCGGGTCGCGCGGCCCAACATCGTGCCATTGGGAGAGTCCTCTACCCACTGGGCTCACGACATCGAGATCGGCGTCACTCGAGCTTCGCGGTGTCGCGGCGGGAGAGCGACAGCGAGAGCACATTGGCGGGGTTATCTGCGACGTTGGCGGGGCTATATCCGACGTTGGTGGGGTTATATCCGACGTCGGTGGGGTTATCTCCGACTTTGGCGGGGTTATCTCCGACGTTGGCGGGGTTATACCCGACGTTGGCGGGGTTATATCTGACGTTGTCGGGGTTATCTCCGACGTCGGTGGGGTTATCTCCGACTTTGGCTGGGTTATATCGGACGTTGGCGGGGTTATATCGGACGTTGGCGGGGTTATCTCCGACTTTGGCGGGGTTATATCGGACGTTGACGGGGTTATCTCCGACGTTGGCGGGGTTATACCCGACGTTGACGGGGTTATCTCCGACGTTGGCGGGGTTATGCCCGACGTTGGCGGGGTTATATCGGACGTTGACGGGGTTATCTCCGACGTCGGTGGGGTTATCTCCGACTTTGGCGGGGTTATACCCGACGTTGGCGGGGTTATATCGGACGTTGGCGGAGGTAATATCCCGCCCGCTTGTACGAATATTTCTCAGACGTTGGCGAAGCGTTGCGGTGGAGATGCGGATTAAACGTGTCGGAGAAGGGTGTCGGCTGGTCACTTCGGGGTAGGATTGGACAAACATGCATGGTCTATAATCTTGGGAACCAGGACATTATCCTCTCTCGGACATTATCCTCTCTCGGACATTATCCTCTCAAGGACATTATCCTCTCATTTTTTTTTCGTTTGGAGTTTGATTGATACTGTTTGACAATTAATTTCTTTGTGGTAAAGTGCTCAAGATCCACCGAATAGCGCTAACTCAGATTCTAATGACACAGGTTTCAAGAGAAATATCCTCCGTATCCAGTACCCAAACATTTCCCTCTCCACAACCTTAATTACAAAGTACAAATCCAACCCTGCTTCGTGGTGTTGAGCGGGAGTTTCGGAGGCGGTGCCGGTTTTGAAGCAGGCGGCTCCAAAACCCGGCATGTAGATCACTCCGATTCTCGCTGACGAGCTGACGCAAATCACTGCTGGAGCTGACGCAGATCACTATTAAGCTGACGTCCGCCGAGATTCGTGACCTGCGCGACCTTCAGCCATGACCTTTCCCGACCACCGGCACGTTCCCCACGAGCCATCCGCGGTGCAGCTACAGTCTATTGTCGAATCTCCGGTAATGTCTTGGCACTCCGAGCCCGTCAAATGCAATGGATATGTGGAGCTGCCTCGTTTTCATTCATCCCAGACTGACTCAGCCACCACCCCTGCTCCCTCGGCTGGTGACCTTTGGACCCCAGGGGGCGCCGACCACCGTGTACGATATGGTGACTGGACGTGGACGATATGGACGGTGACACCGTGGACGATATGGTCCATATCATGCAATATCATGTCATGGCATGGTATGTACCGATGTTGGTCTGATACAGCGCGGCGGCTAGTTCAGCTGTTCAACTGTTCAGCTGGCCGTCTGTCGGCAGCAGCAGGCCGTCACCACTGCCGGCCGCCGTGTGACGTCACCTGAGCCGTGACGTCACCAGCTGTGACGTCCCGGCTCAGGTGCAGTTATAAATTATTCGTGAAATAGGGTGGAATATACGACTTTCTGAGCACTGAATAGACATGTCCAAGGACGTGTCGACATCGTGCTAATTGATGTATGCTCATGAAGTATCCATTACTCGTTCCTCAGGGTATCTTGCGTATAAGTAGCATGGTTATGGTCACCATTACGGATTGATTACACAAGCATCTCGTGACACAATTCCAGATATAGAGAATATCTATGATGTGGTGTGTTAACACTCGCACGTCCGGCGGTCCGCGCCAACTTCGCATGTCCGGGGGGGGGGGGCAGATGTCTGCCCCCCCCTAAGATCTCGAGAACTATGCTAGGTAGCGACAAACGGAAAACGGCTTTGGATAGCTGGTGACAAGCTCTATCGAAAGTATTTCGGTCATTTTCTCGCTCAGGTCAATATTTAGGTCACTGGGTCATCATATGTCAAATTCGACCAGATCGGGTGGGACCCTCAGATATTGGCACATATCTCAGGACCTGTAACAGATAGAAACAAGCTGCAAATGCTATTCGACAGCCCTTGAAATGTGTTATCGACATACGCTGTGTAATTTAAGGTCAGATCAACAGATGGGTCACCGAAACAATGACCTCAGGTCAAGGTCATGGGGTAGAGTAGGGAGGTCATGTAATATATCAATCGACACGTCTTGGCGATACAAGCACAATGACGGTAATTTCAGCCTTCTAGCTCAATGCATTGCGATATAATGCGCAGAAAAGTGCTAGTGATTTCAGGTGACCTCAGCTGACCTTGGTGGGGCCACTGAGCAAAAATGTCAGCGATAGCATTGCGAATAGCTTCCAACTACACGCCATAACGGTTGGAGGTCATTCCGAGAGCAAACATGTAACCAGGAAACATTTGTATATTTTTCCATAGGCCTATAATGGGTAAGCCATGGCCACGACCTGACCTCAGGTCAACGCTACGAAAAAACCGTGATATACATATTATAGACCCTGATAAGATCATGTTGTGATATAAGTTTGAAATCAATCGCCCAATTATTGTGGGAGTGATGCCACCTAGAACTCGGAGGGACATTATGTCACTTCGCCTGACCTGGTGACCTGACTTGAGATGACCCAGGGTCAAAAATTTCTGAGGATATGAGGAAAAGACCAATGAGCAGCCATGCGAGGTTTGGCCTTGCTAACCCGATTAGTATGGCGGCAAAGTAGGAAAAACCGGAGGGAGGGGGGCAGATATCTGCCCCCCCCGGACGTGCGCGGGTTAAACAATGTGATCTGCTGATAACATGGCATTGCGATCGTTCTCGTGAACATAGGCATCCATATATTAGGTGTCTCCAAAATCAAACCAAAAACATGCACTGTTGGCTCAAATGAAGCTCGTCGGACTGAAACGATATTTTAATTGGCGTGCTTCCAAGACATATTTCTGCATCCTACTGTACTCGTTTCGACATCTCACACGTCGCGAAAAACCATTATTTTAACACTACTCAGGTGCGTCAGTCCGTCCGTCCGTCCGTCCGTCCGTCCGTCCGCCCGTCCGCAGCGACAGACCAGCACGCTACTGGCCGTCGTGTGACGTCACCTGAACCGTGACGTCACACGGCTCAGGTGACGTCGGTCCGTGACGCGACGTGGCCGACCTGGTGGACGGTGCCGACGGGAGACGTGAGACCGTCGTGGAGTTGAGGACGACGCCGTGCGGTGCGGCGGCGGGGTTGTTGTCCGGCTGTCCAGTATCCGGATGTGTCCGGCTGTCCAGTATCCGGATGTGTCCGGCTGTCCAGTATCCGGATGTGTCCGGCTGTACTCCGCCGCCCCCGGGGCCTTTTCCTCCGCATGGTACACTCGATATCGGTAGGATGTTCGGGGGCAGTGTTGGATTTTCACTTCTGGGTCTTGGACTGAGAGTGTATAATTATTGGGTTCGGTAAAATATCGGAGTGTATGACATCGAGAAGCCATATAATAGTGTATAAATTTCCATAAACAAGAGTGCATAAATTTGCCGATATTGAATAAATAACATGAAGTCATATACCACGGCTCATTTTTCCACGCATTGAAATAGTACACGGTTTTCCCCAAATCGTAGTGACAGGTGAAAGGGAGTGCACAATTCCAACCTACTATCCATATGCAAGAAGGCACTCACTCACGAACACCACTCAAACGCTCCTGTAGTGTATATGTAGTGTCCGCCTGGAGGACTGGCTGATTAAGCCACAAATGTCTTAATTTGGAATCCCAGCACCACTCGGCTCCACCGTCAGGTCATCTGCACCTTTCCAAGATCTGGTAAAGCTCGTCCACAGCCAAGGCAGGAAGTTCTTTGCTATGGTGTATTATTTTATTTTTCCTGCGATGTCATGGACAAAAAATTTGTTTTGGATGATTCTGGTATTCTGGTTAGGTCCAATTATACTATGAATCATAATATATTTTATATATTATGCTAGGTTCTTAGTCTAGGTTAGGTCATTCTGTAAAATAAAAAATTATTTATCTATTCATATGTAATTATATATGCAAAATAAGGTATATATTACAATCTAGGTAAAATGTGTTTCAATTTCAATTTCAATTCTCCTTCAATTTGTAAAAAGAAATGCATGGAATCTTAATGTAAAAATAAGATGCAAACACTCATTTTTCTGCAAATGATTACTTTTCAGTTGGCAAACAAATACATGATCATTATCTTCATGCTGCACATATAGCACATTGTGTATTATTATCTGTACCCGGTGTGTCAGACGTGATAAAGAAGTTGAACACTTCATACACTCAATTTAATACCGACATCGAAGACCGTATGTTTCTGCCTTAATTCAACATTGATTTCCAAGAATGAATACTTGCAATCCGCAGCCAATGCAGGAAGTTCCTTGCAATGATGTATTATTTTATTTTTCATATGCTTGTCATGGCCCAACAATTTGCTTTGGACAATTCTAGTTTCCCAGTTAGGTTTGGTTATATATTACCATATAATATACTTTATATATTACACTGTTATCTTAGTCTAGGTTAGGTTATTTTCATATTATGTATCTATTCATATGTAATTTTTGAAGTCTTCACCATAAGTAGGCCGTGTACTGCTTTCACGTCCTGTCGGTTATTCGGGTTTTATGGCACATCAACTGCATTGGTTATACAGCACCCATAACTTGCATGTCCTCATTTCCGGTCACATTGTATATATCTGCATAGGTAAGTTTAGTTATAATATCTACTAAACTTCCAAGGATGTGGTGATTCTCCAGTATATGCAGTGTAAGAATGGCAGAGAACGTAGCATGATATAAAATATTTTATGTCATATTATAATCTAACCTAACAGGACAACCAGAATCATCCAAAATAATGTTTCGGCCATCAGCAAATAAAAATAAAAATACAGCATCGCAAGGACCTTCCGGTCTTGGCCGAGGACGCATGTGGTTCTCGGAAATAAATGTCAAATTAAGCCAGAAACATGAGGTGAAGTTAAGTTCTGTAAGTTAGATGGCAGATTATTAAATTGATTGCATGAAGTGTTGAATTCTTCTTTATCAAGTCTAACACAAATAATATATGCATAAAATAATTAATATAATATATGCAAAATAAAATAATACAGCATCACAAGGAACTTCCAGCCTTGGCTGCAGACACATCAGGTTGCAAGTATTCATTCTTGGAAATGAATGTCCAATTAAAGCAGAAACATTAGGATTTTGATGTCGGAGTATTAAATTGAGTGCATGAAGTGTTTATTTTTTTAAACATGTCTGACACACCAGGTATGGATAGTTATACATGTGCTATATTGCAGTGAAGATTATGATCAGGTATTTGTTTGCCAACTCAAACGTAATCATTTGCAGAGAAAATTAGTTGTCTAATCATCATTTTTGTTAAAACCCTGTATTAGTTAGTTAGTTATTTGGGTTTTAGGGCACATCAACTGCATTGGTTATACAGCGCCCATAAAAACCCTGTATTAAAATGTATTCAAAAAGTTAGTCCAATTTTACCCAGGTCAACATTTACTGGCAGGGGAAATGGGATATCCAAACACATTCGATTTCTTGTTTTTTTTGCTGGTTATTGAAGTCCTGAAATTGTTCGTCGGGGCCATCATTTTTTCATATTCGCCTCCAATCCTACACAGCTTCTGCTGTGCTACAGTGGCTTACAAAATTATTACGCTCTCTTTGCATGACGATCAAGCAAGGCTTACAATAAAAAAAAAAAATTGGGTCTTAAACGTCTATGCCATTGGAGTATCAAGTTATCAACCCATGTGACAAGGCATGTGGTAATAGAAACCACCACTAACCTGTCCAGGTCATTTGCATTGCGTTCACCATGTCACGATTAACAACAAAGAGCTTGCCCTGGGAGAGAACAAAGAGCTACACTACCATCTCTTCGCAACTCCAGACTAACGAGAATAACTGGAATTTACAACGCTAACAGGGAACACAATACGGTCACTACCCGAACTGTCACATCAGTAGCAACCGCTTTTCTTTCAATTCGCAACCAGACAAAAAAAATAGCGAGATCAATCCGACACGACCTCACCTCACGAGCACGAGACACAGAAGGGACCGCACACGGCGGAAATAACACGATGAGGGGCAGAGAGGGCAGCGGAAATTATGGCCCAATTAGCAAACCACACTATGACGTAAACAAAATATAATGGGGAATTATGACCTACAAAAAGGCTCAAAATTGAAATGTGATAAAACCAATCCCGGAAAAAATTAGAGAAATAATATTTATTCTGAATTCACATTGAGAAAAAAGTATATGTAGGCTAATCGGAGTAAGTTCACAAAGTCAATTTTTTGGGGGCGGTCTTGGAGATTCTCCGTGTCCGAGTGGCATAAACAGTACTTGTGTCACAAATACGTGGTGTTCCGAACCAACGCATGCCGTGAAAACAAAAGACACTGAAATTTCTGGTTGTTTGGGTGCCTATTTTGTCACAAAGTCCTAGCAGGTTTGGAGAACTTTTTGGACAGTTGTGGCCAATTTTCATGCGTACATTGAAGTTGATATCTTTTGTGTATATGGGATAAGATTGCTTCAAACTTCAGAAATAAACCTTTTCTCCTTCGTCAGTTAATGTAGCACATCCCAATCTTTCAGAAATCATTAAAAATTAGAGTGTTTATTGTCTTTTTCGCAGCGGTTTAAGTAGCTCCCGAAAGAGTGGCAGCTGCAGAGCCCTGATTCTCCCCCGTCCAAGAGCTTGTAAATTTATCAGACGACTCGGGCAGTGGTAGTTTCCCTTTAGTAGCCGTGAGACGCATGGAGCCGTCCTTCATTTGAGAAGGGATTACTTCGTGTTTTGAGTTTGGAAGCCCAGAGATGGGAATCTTGTGGTGAATGTAATTTGTGCGGTGCTTTCGTGTTGTGATTAGGTATTTGGATAATGAATGGGCCGGGAGGAAGGAAGTGAGGGTACTAACTGCTGTGGTGTGGTGTCGGCAGACGTAAGCAATTAGGCTCGATTGAGTTGTTGAAATTGAATGCCTCTCATTGCCGTTGGTTTGCAAGGATCAATCATGATCAAAGCATGATGCCTTAGCTATGATAATGCCGTGCAATACATATATCGGGTGTACGGATATATTGCAGGGGTCTAGGTAGGTACCTGCCTAGGTAGGTACTACTTGTACCTTTTATTTTATATTCTTGTTGATTTTATTTCATCATTTTGATTTTGATTCATGGATTGTTTTTATTTTTATTTGATCCTGCGAATTTGTGGAATATGATGTATTTTAATGTGATTAAGGCGATGCGACCACTCAGTTTCTCTGAAAATGATCACTTTTCAGTCTATATCCCACACTGAGTAGGTACCATGTTGTTTTGCCCTCCCACTTCTTTTTAAAGTATGCAGTGGTTAAGCACAACTTGCACCTGCCAAGGTATTAAGAAATGTATTCCCTTCATGCCTCTAATCACATTTGTGTATGGACTACTCTAGTTTGCTTTCTGGTTCTGGCCTTTTATTCTTCTGAGCACTTTTCTTCTGGTCAGGGCATTTTTCATGAATGGAAAATGTACAAATTAAGGCATAGATGTTTATTCATTCACTTATACCTATATCGGGTGTATGGATATATTGCAGGGGTCTAGGTAGGTACCTGCCTAGGCAGGTACTACTTGTACCTTTTATTTTCTATTCTTGTTGATTTTATTTCATCATTTTGATTTTTGATTGATGGATTGTTTTTATTTTTATTTGATCCTGTGAATTTGTGGAATATGATGTATTTTAATGTGACTAAGGCGATGCGACCACTCAGTTTCTCTGAAAATGATCACTTTTCGGTCTATATCCCACACTGAGTAGGTGCCATGTTGTTTTGCCCTCCCACTTTTTTTTTTTTTTATTTTTTTTTTGTTAAACACAAACTTCCCCCTTCCAAGGTATTAAAAAATGTATTCCCTTCATGCCTCTAATCACATTTGTGTATGGACTACTGTAGTTTGCTTTCTGGTTCTGGCCTTTTATTCTTCTGAGCACTTTTCTTCTGGTCAGGGCATTTTTCATGAATGGAAAATGTACAAATTAAGGCATAGATGTTTATTCATTCACTTGTACCAGACATGACAATGACATTGTACACACATAACTTGCACCATTTTATTAAACATATTCAATGTTGTTCAGGCTGCATGGGAATCACAACTTTGGCTTTCATTCTGTATGCTGGTAGGATGGCATTCTTCAAATCTCATGGGCATCTTATCTTCTGTTCTGCTCCTTGCATTCTCTCTGAATGTTTCTGCAGCTCCGATGATGACCTGAAATAACAAATGTACATTATTCCAAATGATGTGGCCAAGTTGTGTCAAGGGCCCAAATGGTTATGCAAGATGATTACTAGAACTACAGTGGATCTCATTCTCACTGATAGCCATAGGTCACCATATAGCCCATGGTGCATGCTGCTCACATGAATATGCTGAACATATATGAACAGAGAACATGTTACTCAGACAATGTTCACAATTATCACCATTAATTGGTGGCAGAACTAGCTGGGATTGCTTGTTATGCATTAGTTGTTCATCTGATATTTGGCAATGTAAGGAGTGGATTTTTTTGGGAGTGTATAATTCTTTGGACAGGCAAGTGTCCAAAAAATGACCATTTTCCAACACTGTTCGGGGGTACCCTTAACTATGGCGCTCCACACAAATAATTATTGGTAGACTGCGCCGCTTCACAGTTATGCGTTGCGTGACAGTCCGCAAGTTTCACCACCGGTCAGCCGTAGGTATTCGCTTGTGCGGTCGTCGGGTGGTCATTTGCCCTGCAGCCATGCAGTGAGAAACACTACGCTGTTCCCGCCTTGCATTCCTCAGTCGGCCAAACAACATTGGCAGTTCAGCGATCGGTCCACCACTCGACCTCTGTAGACAAGCAGAGTTTGATCGCTGTGGATTTCGGACTTCGGCAACACAGAATGAGCTCGAAGTGTTGGAAGGAGCTCGGTTGGAAAGGATGTAGCGAAAGGAGAGGGGAATTTTATGATGTCAACGGAGGATTCTCCTACCCTACAATAATAACATAATTTCTAACTTTTGCACTTTTTATAACTTTAGTTCGAATTCTTGCTGGGGTGGCTTTATAAACCAGGATCCAATTGCTAAACAGACCTTGCTTGAGCCCTAGCCGCATCACCCGATCCATTGATTGCAGTTCTACAGTAGATATTTGGCAAAATGCTTCACGTGCCGCTAATACATTCACACGGCCACCCCGGAAGCTCGCTTTTCCACATTATCGTGCCAGTTGCCAATTGACCCTCCTAGCCAGTGGCTAAAATCAAGCGCGTGAAGCGGCTCGAACCCAGCCTTTCAAGGACAGGAGAGACCAGCGCAGGCCAGTGCCCAAGCCAACTGAGCTACTGGGGCGGCGGGTCCCAAGGCGGCACTTGCTTGCTTAATTCAGTTTCATTGATGAATCGATTAACTACTTGCTTACATTACATCTGTTTCATTGATATTCACGCGTTGTTGAGCATGCGGCATATGTTGTATGATATTAATTATTTATTGTATATATTGTACGCTATATTTCAAGCGACATATTCAGATTATCTATGCGCAAATAAAATATTTCTTCAAACGGATACCATCTAATTAGTTTACCATAATACATTTTTAGTTTATATTGCTTCAGCACGAAATGTAACCGGGTCGCCCGTTCTTCTTATTTATCCAATAAGATAAATTATTTCTCTCCGTTCTTATATATTCTTATAATTATATGTCTCCGTTCTTCTTATTCTTATTTATTTATAGGTCAGGATTCACACAACAAGCTCTGCTTAGCAGTTGGATCCTGGTCCATAAAGCCACCCCAGCAAGAGTTCGAGAAGAGTGCCAGAAATATTGCTTCATAAAAAGTAAAATCTTTGTATGGTAAAATAGTTGGATGGTGTCTGAGTGAAGAAATACATTATCCCCACGAAATTCTGAATATGTCGCTTGCAGTACAGTGCACAACATATGCAATAAATAATATGATATCATGCAACACATTCCTTGCGCTCTAAAACATGTGATTCTCAATGAAGTAGATGCAATTTAATCAAGTAACTAATTGACTTGTCAATGAATCTGAATTAAGCAAGCAAGTGCCTCCCTGTGACTAGCCGCCTCGGTAGCTTAGTTGGCTAGAGCGCTGTCGTGCACCCGTCTCCGCTGTCCTGGCAATGCTGGGTTCGAGTCGCTTCGCGTGCTCTCTTTTAGTCCCCGGCTGGGAGGGTCAGTTGGCAATTGGCACGATGAGGTCGAGAGCGAGCTGCCGGGGTCGCCGTGTCGGTGTATTGACGGCACGTGAAGCGCTTTGCCAAATTTAGACTGTAAAACTGTAAGTCATGGAATCATGGCCAGGGTTCACGAAACCAGCTCTTCTTAGCAATTGGATCCTGGTTCATAACGCCACCCCAGCAAGAGTTCGAACTACATTTCTAAAACGTATAAATGTTGCACATTCTATTATTATTTTGGGGCCAGAGAGTACTTCATTGACATCATAAACCTCCCATCTCCTTTCGCTACATCTTTGCAAATGAGCTTTTTCCAACTGCTCATTCTGCTCAGAACATGCTCATTCTGTGTTGCTGGAGTAAAAAAATCCGCAGCTATCAATTGTTGCTTATCGACAGAAGTCCAGTTACCTGCTCGTTTAACTGCCAATGTTGTTTCGCCGACAGAGGAATGCAAGGCAGCAACAGGGAAGGCCCGTGTTTACCACTGCATGGTTGCAGGGCAAATGGTCGCGTGACGACCACAAACGCGAATTCCTATGGCTCGGACGCTGGCCGGTGGCGAAGCTGGCAGACTGTCACGCAACGCATAACTGTGAAACGGCGCAGCCTACCGGTAATTTTTGGTGTGCAGCGTCACAGCCTACGTTCCTAGTGAGCCACCCATGCTCAGGGTAGGGTGGAACATCTCAACGAGACCGAGTGTACCTATGCACCTGTGCCACGTAAGACCCGCCTGACAGCGAGCGAGCGGCGCGTGCTCAAAGTTATCGGAGGAGAATGACGTTGGTCGATTTTGCGGCGTTTTCGACTGCTGTTTGGCGGTAGAGCGTCGTCCGGCCGTGGGCGGGCTCACCACAGGAGTGGCACGCCCCGGGACTGGCCGATGACGCTGTCCCGACAGGAGTGGCACGCCCCGGGACTGGCCGAGGACGCTGTCCCGACAGGAGTGGCACGCCCCGGGACTGGCCGAGGACGCTGTCCCGACAGGAGTGGCACGCCCCGGGACTGGCCGAGGACGCTGTCCCGACAGGAGTGGCACGCCCCGGGACTGGCCGAGGACGCTGTCCCGACAGGAGTGGCACGCCCCGGGACTGGCCGAGGACGCTGTCCCGACAGGAGTGGCACGCCCCGGGACTGGCCGAGGACGCTGTCCCGACAGCTCTGGAGCTTAGTAGCTTTCAAGATTGGAGCTGAGGTTTGAAGCAAAGCCTTCAGCTTTGAAGTAACGGAAGTAGCAAGGTTTTGGCACAAACATTGCTAATAACGAAAATGATGCAATAAAGAACGTCGCTCTTCCCCGCGCTTATTTTATTTCACTCTTTCGAGAACGATGGTTCGTGGCCGCGGTACCTCGGTCGGTAGGGTGTTGAAATCTTGATCGCAAGATCGTGGTTCAATCCCGCAACTGGCAGGATTACCGAGTCCACCCGCGACCAATCGGCGTGAGGCGCTGGCGACGCTACGTGACCTAGCAGTTGAATGCGTCGCAAAAATATACCAAGGTTGAGTAAAATGGTTTTTACTATGATATTTAGGTACATATTGTCATGTTATTTTGTAATGCTATTATTATTTTTTCCATGTGTGTTCTCTTTTTCTCTGTCCTGCATTAAGTTCATTTGAGTTCATTTTCTTGGTGCTTGTCTCGTGCCAGACATATCGTTTCGAACTCCGGATACTTCGACCCAGAATCGAACAAGCTGATCACTATGCTACTGACTGATAAGAGGCTGAAAGAGGAAAGGAAGTTCAGCTTTCAATAGGTGCTTCCATACATTTCTGTGATGGACTTTTTCAATCCCGATCCATCCATTTTCAATTGATCAGACTGACTGCAGATAGTTCGTTTTTGTGCAATCGTTGGGTAAGACCTCGCATTTCCTAAGAGATGATTCCAGGAGGAGGATGATAACTGCTGAACTTATAATGTCCTATCCTGTTAGAAGCTTAGCTTCCGGACAAACTGTCCCGTATGGTTGTTGGATTTGGTTTGCGCAGCTTTCAGTCGGTTGCCGAGATGTTGAGTGTGTTGAAGTACCCAGCAAGGCCTCGGCCGCTTATGCCGGTGATGGCACGCTGGCTGCAGCGATGGCGTTAAAGGCTTTGCCTTGCCAAATGTGGAAGGCATCAAGACTCCTTCCATGTGGTTGGTATGGGAGAATATCTCAATAGAACCAAATTACGCCGGAGGGTCAATTGCCGATGCCACGAACGGCAACACGGGCTGATAGTCGTGGAGGGATGACAGGTGAGGTTGGTAGTCCAGCCGTGCTACAGCATTACCCAGCCGTGCTACAGCATTACCCAGTATGGGGTAGTATTTGGAGAGGCTGGGCTGATAGTAGCCGGTATCTTTTTAAGCCTCAGGTGGGTACACTGAATAACCGATGCGCTGAAGGCCAGCCTATTGACGCGGCCGACGGTCATCGCGTTTTTTCCGACATGGATGGAACCGGGTGTTGGAAGTTTCAACCGCGGTGTCAGCAGGGGTGGGGGTGCTGCTGAGCCTGCTGACCAGTACCTCAGCTCGTCCTCGTCCCCGTCCCGTCCTCAGCTCGTCCAGCTGAGCCTGCTGAGCCTGCTGACCAGTACCTCAGCTCGTCCTCGTCCCCGTCCCGTCCTCGATGTGTCAGCAGGGGTGGGGGTGCTGCTGAGCCTGCTGACCAGTACCTCAGCTCGTCCTCGTCCCCGTCCCGTCCTCGATGTGTCAGCAGGGGTGGGGGTGCTGCTGAGCCTGCTGACCAGTACCTCAGCTCGTCCTCGTCCCCGTCCCGTCCTCGATGTGTCAGCAGGGGTGGGGGTGCTGCTGAGCCTGCTGACCAGTACCTCAGCTCGTCCTCGTCCCCGTCCCGTCCTCGATGTTGTGTTGTGCGCTGTTGTGCAGCTGCCGTGGCAGCGGGAACCGGCCAGCGTTCTGTCGGCGCTGTTGACAGTCACAAACTGGTGACGTCATGCGACAAGCTGGTGACGTCTACAATTGTAATGGCTCAAAGCGTGTGATGGGTTGAGCGGAGCGGAGGAGTAGAGTGCCTACAAACGCGCGCTTTTCGTGGCGCATGCTGTCGCGTCAAGCCACCATGCGTTGATCGCTTTAGTGAGAAGCTTGTTCAACCGGCCAGATCCCAACTTCCCGAGTAATTTGGGCCAAGCTTGAGTGAAAGTTTTGCTCAGTCAGACAGCGTTTATCCTGTCTGGCGACACGTTGCAGGCTCTCCTGGCGGGGAAGGGATGGCCAAGTGGTTAAAGTGTTGAGCTCTGGGTACCAAAGGTCCTGGGTTCAACACTCGCATCACCAGGGACATTTCCCAATCCCGCGGCCCACCGACAGTGTGGGCGGCGCCATTAGCCGTGATCGTGCATAAAGTGTGTCGAGAACCACCCAATAAACAAACAAACAGGCTGCCCTGGCGTACCACACCGTGCTCAGTACACGAGTGTATCGCAGGCCACGGCCCGGTCGCACGGACGCTCGCCGACCCGCCGTGACCTGACTGGCTGTTGCGCCGTGGCTCCGGTGACACGGAAGCCGTGACCTCGGCGGCTGACCTGACCTGACCTGACCTGGAGTCGGCCGGGCGCGCCTCGCTGCCCGCCGTGTTCTCAGACGGTTCGCAAGCGCGAAATTACGCCACAATCGACGAACTTCCGAAACCGAATTTGCCGATTGCCGATTGATGGCTCAACTTGGAGCGGACGTGCTCGCAAAATGCGCGTCCACCCGGAGCAGGCGGCCTTTCAGCCGGAGTTTGCGCAGCCGCTGGCGGTCCGGACGCGCCCAACCTTCGCTGGTGCTGGCGGGTCGGCAGCGGTGGCCAACGTCGCGCCGACAACGTGGAACAGCTGGTCAGGCTGGGAAGGCCGGGCTACAGCAGCACAGTCGGCGGCGGGGATCGTTGTCGCCTCCTGATTGTCAGACGGATCGACCGAGGGCGGTGGAATAACCGGGGCTGAACCGAGTCTCGAACCGATTACATATCGGTTTCAATACAAGGATGTCGCCAGTTCGCTGACGGATCCAGAGGCATGTTTTCAACTCGTTGAGGAGGCGAAGGCGGTTAAAACAAGCCCCGATAAAAACATTGACGATGTCGAAGAATGTAGCCTTGTTCAGAATACTTCTTTTTAGATGAAATGTGTATTTTTAGTCGAGTCGTTTGCTTTGTGTAAAATTTGTTTCACACAATCAACTATTAGAGGGAGAGAATGTCCCCGATGCCTCGTCAGGCTCCACCACTAAGATACGAAAATGCACCACCTATCGCCATATCAACAGACAGCGAACGAACGAACAAACACTGGTTGGCAAGCGTGAAGTGGTTTCCTTTTGCCCTTTCCCTTTGCTACACACGCACAGATGCCGTCGGTTTTCAGACGTGACTGACTTCTCTCCGTCGGTCCTTTCTCGAATATTTCTCGAATCTTAGTGCTAATATATGGTGGCGAGACTTGAACTGGACTGAATATATGCTGCGAATAGTGATGCGGGCTCTGTGATGGTATGCGTAGCAAAGTGCACGTGACATCATTCAGGTTGATTGGGTTCGGAAATTCCCCTACTTCCTTTACTCCCTTCCCAAATTCCTCTATTACTTCCCAAATTCCTGTACTTCTTTCCTAAATTCCTCTACTTCCTCCCTAAGTTCCTCTGCTTCCTCCCTAATTTCCTCCACTTCCTCCCTAAATTCCTCTACTTCCTCCCTAAATTCCTCTACTTCCTCCCTGGATTCCTCTACTTCCTCCCTGAGTGTCTCTCACTCCTCACCAGTATCGGCTTGACTGTGTTTAAGAGACGGGTAGTGGTGCTGGATTTACAGGGAAGTTGCGGCTCGTTAGCGGCAGATGGTGCTGTCGCTAACGGACCGCAACATGTCAGCAGCGTCGTCACCTGCTGCTGTGCGGAACTAATCACGCCAAATGCCCGTGTCTCTGCCGACCGTGACAGCCTGACTGAGCTCGGCAAGTCTCGTGTCTTCCTGCCGCCGCTTCCACACGCGCGCTTCATGCCTTGTCAGCAGCTCGTGACAGTGCCATGGTGGAATGCTGAGGTTTCGTCGAAGAGACGTCATGCATTTCATTGATTTATTTGGTACAGTTTCTAAATTATTTCAGTTGATGCTTCCCATGTCAGCCTATCGCTGTTCCTTTCGCTTGGAAGTAAAGCTGGCCGGAAACTGAAACCCAGGTAAAATACTGTTATGGATGCTATATGATCAACATGGTCGATGCGCCGTAAAGCCGAAATAACTAACTCACTAACACGTCAGCCTATCGGTATCTGCTGGATTTGTTGTTTCCTACGTTTCACATTTTCCCCATGCACATGCCAGGGAGGGCTGACTGGCCAGTAGGACTCCACTGAACAAGTCGCCGTACGTACCGGACACATTGTGTCAGAGTTAAATTTCCACACCTCACCCGGGCTTAGCGGTACACACGAGCAGCTGCCACAGCAGCAGGCATGCTGTCACTCGCCAGCTGCGGCACCAGCAGCCGCGACAGCTGGTGCCCCGACAGCTGGTGCCACGACAGCTCGCTGGGTGAAGACAGCTGTTTCATCTGTCGGTCACCGCCGGACTTGTGTTCAGTTTCGTCGTCACATCATCGCTGTGGATGTGTCCGTGTCCGTGTCCGTGTCCGTGTCCGTGTCCGTGTCCGTGTCCGTGTCCGTGTCCGTGTCCGTGTCCGTGTCCGTGTCCGTGTCCGTGTCCGTGTCCGTGTCCGTGTCCGTGTCCATGTCCATGTCCGTGTGTGTCGGTTGGTTCTGTTGCCCGGCTGGTGTACTGGACCGCGCGGGCGGCCGTGTCCCCGTGGTGTGGGTGTCTCAGTTTGTCAGGAGCAGAGCCGGTCGATGTCACGATTGCTGGCGGGATGCGCCACCCTGCCGCCGCGCCACTGGGCTGGCCTGGGGCGTGGCGCGGCTGTCGTCACGTCCTGTGATCCTGTGGCGCGGCTGTCGTCACGTCCCGTGATCCTGTGGCGCGGCTGTCGTCACGTCCTGTGATCCTGTGGCGCGGCTGTCGTCACGTCCTGTGATCCTGTGGCGCGGCTGTCGTCACGTCCCGTGATCCTGTGGCGCGGCTGTCGTCACGTCCTGTGATCCTGTGGCGCGGCTGTCGTCACGTCCTGTGATCCTGTGGCGCGGCTGTCGTCACGTCCTGTGATCCTGTGGCGCGGCTGTCGTCACGTCCCGTGATCCTGTGGCGCGGCTGTCGTCACGTCCTGTGATCCTGTGGCGCGGCTGTCGTCACGTCCTGTGATCCTGTGGCGCGGCTGTCGTCACGTCCCGTGATCCTGTGGCGCGGCTGTCGTCACGTCCTGTGATCCTGTGGCGCGGCTGTCGTCACGTCCTGTGATCCTGTGGCGCGGCTGTCGTCACGTCCTGTGATCCTGTGCGCGGCTGTCGTCACGTCCCGTGATCCTGTGGCGCGGCTGTCGTCACGTCCTGTGATCCTGTGGCGCGGCTGTCGTCACGTCCTGTGATCCTGTGGCGCGGCTGTCGTCACGTCCCGTGATCCTGTGGCGCGGCTGTCGTCACGTCCTGTGATCCTGTGGCGCGGCTGTCGTCACGTCCTGTGATCCTGTGGCGCGGCTGTCGTCACGTCCTGTGATCCTGTGGCGCGGCCATCAGTTATCCGGCCGCAGCGCCCAAATTTGTATCTCAGTGTTTTGTGCGTGCATGCGTGCGTGTGTGCGAGTGCTGGTGCTGGTGCTGGTGTTAGTGCTGGTGCTGGTGTTAGTGCTGGTGCTGGTGTTAGTGCTGGTGCTGGTGCTTGTGTTAGTGCTGGTGCTTGTACCTGTGCTGGTATTGGTACTGGTGCTGCTGCTGTTGCTGTTGCTGTTGCTGGTGTGGGTGTGGATGTGGATGTGAATGTAGGTGTGTGAGATTTTAGTAGAAATAACAAGGAACATTCTGTTTTTGTTTTAAGTTCTTTCTTCATGCAGCCATCTGGAGAACCGTAGTTTGTAGTTAGCTATCCTAGGATAATCATTGCGAAACACTGATGTAATTTATGTGCGTGCCACCGAAACGGGTACATTTTAATTCGTGTCCGATGAGAATTTGCTGCGAGTGATCGGAGCACCACTGCAGACGGCGGTGAAGCATGCAGCTGGCTGGCTGGTGAAGCATGCAGCTGACTGGCTGGTGAAGCATGCAGCTGACTGGCTGGTGAAGCATGCAGCTGACTGGCTGGTGAAGCATGCAGCTGGCTGGCTGGTGAAGCATGCAGCTGACTGGCTGGTGAAGCATGCAGCTGGCTGGCTGGTGAAGCATGCAGCTGACTGGCTGGTGAAGCATGCAGCTGACTGGCTGGTGAAGCATGCAGCTGGCTGGCTGGTGAAGCATGCAGCTGGCTGACTGGTGAAGCATGCAAGCTGAGCTGGCTGGTGAAGCATGCAGCTGGCTGGCTGGTGAAGCATGCAGCTGGCTGGCTGGTGAAGCATGCAGCTGGCTGGCTGGTGAACATGCAGCTGACTGGTGGTGAAGCATGCAGCTGGCTGGCTGGTGAAGCATGCAGCTGACTGGCTGGTGAAGCATGCAGCTGGCTGGCTGGTGAACTGTCGTGAAGCATGCAGCTGACTGGCTGGTGAAGCATGCAGCTGACTGGCTGGTGAAGCATGCAGCTGGCTGGCTGGTGAAGCATGCAGCTGACTGGCTGGTGAAGCATGCAGCTGGCTGGCTGGTGAAGCATGCAGTGAAGTCTGCAGTCTGCATGCTGGTGAAGCATGCAGACCAAATGCGCGGCGTTCTAATGGCGACCGTTGGTTCCAGTGGCGATGGTTACCGGTTATGTGGTTACGGTTTGTTTGATTGCCGGTTATGTGGCTACTGGCTACATGGTCACCGGTTATGTGACCACAGAGTCTGACCGGGGCCGACTCGGCTGGCCGGCGAAGGTCGCCTGTAAACCAGCTGTCATTTCGTTCACGCTCGCCCACTGAACTATTTATTGAAGCAGCCGCGGCGAACTTGGCGAGCTCCGTCCGTGATGTGTTTGGTGTGGCGCCCGTTGGCTGCTCCGTGAGGTGGTTGGTGTGGCGCCCGCTGGCTGCTCCGTCCGTGAGGTGGTTGGTGTGGCGTCCGCTGGCTGCTCCGTCCGTGGTGTGTTTGGTTCGGCGCCCGCTGGCTGCTCCGTGAGGTGGTTGGTGTGGCGCCCGCTGTCTGCTCCGTGAGGTGGTTGGTGTGGCGCCCGCTGGCTGCTCCGTCCGTGAGGTGGTTGGTGTGGCGCCCGCTGGCTGCTCCGTGAGGTAGTTGGTGTGACGCCCGCTGGCTGCTCCGTCCATGATGTGTTTGGTGTGGCGCCCGCTGGCTGCTCCGTCCGTGATGTGTTTGGTGTGGCGCCCGCTGGCTGCTCCGTGAGATGGTTGGTGTGGCGCCCGCTGGCTGCTCCGTGAGGTGGTTGGTGTGGCGCCCGTTGGCTGCTCCGTCCGTGAGGTGGTTGGTGTGGCGCCCGCTGGCTGCTCCGTCCGTGATGTGTTTGGTGCGGCGCCCGCTGGCTGCTCCGTGAGATGGTTGTGTGGCGCCCGCTGGCTGCTCCGTGAGGTGGTTGGTGTGGCGCCCGCTGGCTGCTCCGTCCGTGATGTGTTTGGTGTGGCGCCCGCTGGCTGCTCCGTGAGATGGTTGGTGTGGCGCCCGCTGGCTGCTCCGTGAGGTGGTTGGTGTGGCGCCCGCTGGCTGCTCCGTGAGGTGGTTGGTGTGGCGCCCGCTGGCTGCTCCGTCCGTGAGGTGGTTGGTGCGGCGCCCGCTGGCTGCTCCGTCCGTGAGGTGGTTGGTGTGGCGCCCGTTGGCTGCTCCGTCCGTGAGGTGGTTGGTGTGGCGCCCGCTGGCTGCTCCTTCCGTGATGTGTTTGGTGCGGCGCCCGCTGGCTGCTCCGTGAGGTGGTTGGTGTGGCGCCCGCTGGCTGCTCCGTGAGGTGGTTGCTGTGGCACCCGCTGGCTGCTACGTCCGTGAGGTGGTTGGTGTGGCGCCCGCTGGCTGCTCCTTCCGTGATGTGTTTGGTGCGGCGCCCGCTGGCTGCTCCGTGAGGTGGTTGGTGTGGCGCCCGCTGGCTGCTCCGTCCGTGAGGTGGTTGGTGTGGCGCCCGCTGGCTGCACCGTGAGATGGTTGGTGTGGCGCACGCTGGCTGCTCCGTGAGGTGGTCGGTGTGGCGCCCGCTGGCTGCTCCGTGAGGTGGTTGGTGTGGCGCCCCCTGGCTGCTCCGTGAGGTGGTCGGTGTGGCGCCCGCTGGCTGCTCCGTGAGGTGGTTGGTGCGGCGCCCGCTGGCTGCTCCGTGAGGTGGTTGGTGTGGCGCCCGCTGGCTGCTCCGTCCGTGATGTGTTTGGTTTGGCGCCCGCTGGCTGCACCGTGAGATGGTTGGTGTGGCGCCCGCTGGCTGCTCCGTGAGGTGGTTGGTGTGGCGCCCGCTGGCTGCTCCGTGAGGTGGTTGGTGTGGCGCCCGCTGGCTGCTTCGTGAGGTGGTTGGTGTGGCACCCGCTAGCTGCTCCGTCCGTGAGGTGTTGGTGTGGCGCCCGCTGGCTGCTCCGTGAGGTGGTTGGTGCGGCGCCCGCTGGCTGCTCCGTGCGGTGGTTGGTGTGGCGCCCGCTGGCTGCTCCGTGAGGTGGTTGGTGTGGCGCCCGCTGGCTGCTTCGTGAGGTGGTTGGTGTGGCACCCGCTGGCTGCTCCGTCCGTGAGGTGTTGGTGTGGCGCCCGCTGGCTGCTCCGTGAGGTGGTTGGTGCGGCGCCCGCTGGCTGCTCCGTGCGGTGGTTGGTGTGGCGCCCGCTGGCTGCTCCGTCCGTGAGGTGGTTGGTGTTGGCCTATGCACCTAACCAAATGTGCTTAAACGCAAAGGCACGTATGCCTAAATGTACGTACATTGGCTCATACCTGCATTTGCTCTTGCATTCTTTAACGTTTACGTACTGTTGCGCTTAGGTACATTTGCGCTTACGTACTTTTGCGCTTACGTACATTTGCGCTTACGTACATTTGCGCTTACGTACTTTTGCGCTTGCGTACAATTGTGCCAACGTACTTTTGCGCATACGTACTTTTGCGCTTACGTACATTTGCGCATACGTACTTTTGCGCATACGTACATTTGCGCTTACGTATTTTTGCGCATACGTACATTTGCGCATACGTACATTTGCCATACGTACATTTGCGCTTACGTACATTAGCCATACATACACCTGGGCTTACGTACCATTGCCATACGTACATCTGCGCTTACGTACATTTGCTTACGTACATTTGTCCGATTACCGCAAACGTACGTATGATATATGTACCTAACCAAATGTACGTAAACCCAAAGGTACGCATGCGTAAATTGACGTACATTTGCGCATACGTACATTTGCGCATACGTACTTTTGCGCTTACTTACATTTGCGCTTACGTACATTTGCGCTTACGTACTTTTGCGCATACGTACATTTGCATTTATGTACATTTGCGCATACGTACTTTTGCGCATACGTACATTTGCGCTTACGTACTTTTGCGCATACGTACATTTGTCCTAGAATCTCCGTGAGGTGGTTGGTGTGGCGCCCGCTGGCTGCTCCGTGAGGTGTTGGTGTGGCGCCCGCGGGCTGCTCCGTGAGGTGGTTGGTGCGGCGCCCGCTGGCTGCTCTGTGAGGTGGTTGGTGTGGCGCCCGCTGGCTGCTCCGTCCGTGAGGTGGTTGGTGCGGCGCCCGCTGGCTGCTCCTTGAGGTGGTTGGTGTGGCGCCCGCTGGCTGCTCCGTTAGGTGTTGGTGTGGCGCCCGCTGGCTGCTCCGTGAGGTAGTTGGTGCGGCGCCCGCTGGATGCTCCGTGAGGTGATTGGTGTGGCGCCCGCTGGCTGCTCCGTCCGTGAGGTGGTTGGTGCGGCGCCCGCTGGCTGCTCCGTGAGGTAGTTGGTGTGGCGCCCGCTGGCTGCTCCGTGAGGTGTTGGTGTGGCGCCCGCTGGCTGCTCCGTGAGGTGGTTGGTGCGGCGCCCGCTGGCTGCTCGGTGAAGTGGTTGGTGCGGCGCCACTATGCACCACACACATTACGCTTCCACCAGTGGTAGCGTTTTGTGTTTGTGGTTATTGTTGTGATGTTTGTTGTTGTTGATGATCTACTCTAATCCAAGTTTCAAGGCAAATACGATCAGCAAGATGAAGTCCAACGCCATGCTTGTTCTCACACAATGGGATCCAATTTTATCTCCCGTGAATGTCACCCCATGGTGAACCACATCAGTCCAAGTTTATCTCCCGTGAATGTCACCCCACGGTGAACCACACCAGCGGCTTTTGACTTTCTTCGCCTGCGAAGCGAAGTTTTGTGCACTTTAAACGAGGGAAGTGCGTAAATTGACTCGAATTGACGGGCTATGCCACCTCCTGCGACACACCTCATCTCACCTGCCACCTGACGCAACACACCTCACCTCACCTGCCACCTCACGCAACACACCTCACCTCACCTGCCACCTCACGCAACACACCTCACCTCACGCAACACACCTCACCTCACCTGCCACCTCACGCAACACACCTCACCTCACCTGCCACCTCACGCGACATACCTCACCTCACCTGCCACCTCACCCGACACACCTCACCTCACTTGCCACCTCACGCAACACACCTCACCTCACCTGCCACCTCACGCAACACACCTCACCTCACCTGCCACCTCACGCAACACACCTCACCTCACCTGCCACCTCACGCAACACACCTCACCTCACCTGCCACCTCACGCAACACACCTCACCTCACCTGCCACCTCACGCGACATACCTCACCTCACCTGCCACCTCACGCGACATACCTCACCTCACCTACCACTTCACACGACACACCTCACCTGCCACCTCACGCGACACACCTCACCTGCCACCTCACGCGACACACCTCACCTGCCACCTCACTCGACACCTCACCTGCCACCTCACACGATACACTTCACCTGCCACCTCACGAGATACACCTCACTCCACCTTGTCACCTCAGGCGACACACCTCACCTGTCACCTCACGAGATACACTTCACCCCACCTTGTCACCTCAGACGACACACCTCACCTCACCTGCCACCTCACACGACACACCTCACCTCGCCTGCCACCTCACACGACACACCTCACCTCACCTGCCACCTCACACGACACACCTCACCTCACCTGCCACCTCACGCAACACACCTCACCTCACCTACCACCTCACTCGATATACCTCACCTCACCTGCCACCTCACACGACACACCTCACCTCACCTGCCACCTCACGCGACACACCTCACCTGTCACCTCACTCGACACACCTCACCTCACTTGCCACCTCACGCGACACACCTCACCTCACTTGTCACCTCAGACGACACACCTCACCTCACCTGCCACCTCACTCGACACACCTCACCTCACCTGCCACCTCACGCGACACACCTCACCTCACCTGTCACCTCACTCGACACACCTCACCTGTCACCTCAGACGACACACCTCACCTCACCTGCCACCTCACTCGACACACCTCACCTGTCACCTCAGACGACACACCTCACCTCACCTGCCACCTCACTCGACACACCTCACCTCGCCTGCCACCTCACTCGACACACCTCACTTGCCACCTCAGGCGACACACCTCACCTCACCTGCCACCTCACGACACACCTCACCTCGCCTGCCACCTCACTCGACACACCTCACTTGCCACCTCACGCGACACACCTCACCTCACCTGCCACCTCACACGACACACCTCACTTGCCAGCTCACTCGACACACCTCACCTCACCTGCCACCTCACACGACACACCTCACCTCACCTGCCACCTCACGCGACACACCTCACTTGCCACCTCACGCGACACACCTCACTTGCCACCTCACACGACACACCTCACCTTACCTGCCACCTCACACGACACACCTCACCTCACCTGCCACCTCACTCGACACACCTCACTTGCCACCTCACGCGACACACCTCACCTTACCTGCCACCTCACTCGACACCTCACTTGCCACCTCACGCGACACACCTCACCTCACCTGCCACCTCACTCGACACACCTCACCTCGCCTGCCACCTCACGCGACACACCTCACTTGCCACCTCACGCGACACACCTCACCTCACCTGCCACCTCACACGACACACCTCACCTCACCTGCCACCTCACGCGACACACCTCACCTGTCACCTCACTCGACACACCTCACCTCACCTGTCACCTCACTCGACACACCTCACCTCACTTGTCACCTCAGACGACACACCTCACCTCACTTGCCACCTCACGCGACGCACCGATCAGTAGCTGTAGGCTCTGCGCAGCTACACCTCACTTGCCATCTCACGCGACGCACCGATCAGTAGCTGTAGGCTCTGCGCAGCTACAAATAGCGAACACGACTATCAAACGTCCACCGGTCAATATCCGACCGATTAATTCCCTGACGATGACCTCGTTATCGTCGCTATCGACGATAAGCTCTCGTTAGGGAAGATAGCTTAGCTTTGCTGCGGCCCAGGAAGGATGCATGGGTGGGTTGCTCCCGTGCCGCGCGTACGCCACCCACCGCTACCTTCTCCGCGGCGGCGAGAGACCGGCTGTCCTCGCTGCCTGTGGACTCGGCGGCACGTTTTGTGGTCACGTGCCGACACTTCCTAGGGGGTGCAGGGAATACCACGGAGATGACACGCCAGGTTTGACTCATGAGGATATCTTTGGGAGTTGTTGGAAATCCATTCACTCCGATTACATCTTCCGTTGTCTTGCGACAATCGGATTTGCTCACATGTGCTCTCCGTTGTGAGATTTCCTGTTATAACCTGGCCTAATAGTATGAGTTATGGCCGGCTAAATGATCGCCCATTTCTGGTCCAGGCGTCTTCAAAACCGACGAACAGCAACGATATCAGCTTTGTTACTTTGGATAATTGAGCCCGACATGCTCAGACGTTGGATTATGACTTCATGGGCTATGTTCGACGAATACGCACTGCCGTTGTCTGACTCGTTCAACATTCATTTCCAGAAGAGCTCCAATCCCTGAGCTTGTCACGTGACCAGATGTGAGGCATATGTCAGTGTCAGGCTGTTCAGGTAGTGCCGATGCTAGAACAAAACTCCGGTACGAACGAGCAGCCTCGCAGGCAGCATTGAGGCTGAATTTTGATGTGCCACGCCGAGACCGTTGGTACAAAGCCGGCGCTACAAGCGTTGCAAGCCGGAAGCCGGCCATCGTGATGCGCTTATATGCGGTGCCGTTGGGCGGCGGCCGGTGCGACCGGAAGTGGTCTCGTTCCGGCGGTGGCCGGTGACACGGCGCTGCGCGGCCACGCCGTACCGACGGCCGCTGATCGATGATGCGAGCCGCGGCTCGTCGAACCGTCGAACCGTCGAACCGCGGCGGCGGCGGCGGCGGCGTCGGCGGCGGCGCGACCGGTGCGCTCGCCGCGCCACGACGTGCGCCACCCGCAGCCGCCCGGGCTGCCATGCTCGCCACCGTCAGCCGCCCGGGCTGCCACGCTCGCCACCGTCAGCCGGTCGGGCTGCCACGCTGGCCACCGTCAGCCGCCCGGGCTGCCATGCTGGCCACCCTCAGCCGGCCGGGCCGCCACGCCCGCCTGTCGTTTTGACGGGCGCGGCACGACGCAGCTGCTCAGTTATTCATGTGTCAGCTGCCGCTGCCGCCGCGGCTGGCCAAGACGCACTTGACACGAAACGGACGTGGCCTGAACGCTGCGGTGCATTTCGATGTCGTCTGACAGATGGGATCGGATCAGATCAAAGCGTGTCGCATCCGGTCTGCCGCCTGCACTCGGCGGTACTGCTGATGGAGAGCGGCGTGCGGCGTGTTGGCGCCAACACAGCTAGACCAATTGGATGGAGGCGTGGGCAGAGACGGATACAGGAGAGGGGGTGAGCAACGGAGCCATACCGCCGCCCCCCCCCCCGAGGAAGCCGATTTTGCAGATAATTTCGCACGTGTCTTACGTGTTTCAGTGCCGCTGCGAGGAGCATGATGATAGATCACAGTAACATTTAATATGAACTACTCCTTGAAATTGGAACAATTTAGTGAAACAAAAAACTATATTTTGGAGCAGTTCACTGTATATCGAAATTCATTCGCTCAAAAGCATAGTATTTTTACGATATTTTTACAATTTCAAGGAGAATGTCATATGGAATGTCACTGTGATCGTTTCACATAGTCCATTTTCCAGATAGTTCAGTAAATATTGTCGGAAACAGATACGACGAATGCGAGCTGTTTAAATCGGAAGAGTTTTCTTCGAAATTGTTTTTTTTTTTTTTAAATGAATTTCCCCGAGCCAGGTTTCCTGATACGCCCCTGGGCGTGGTTGTCGTGACGTGGCGCTGGCGGGTTTTTGCAAGTTTTTTTCCGAGCTACTTCGAGATTTCATCGGCCTGCACCATGGTCAAAGCAAAAGCTAAATGCTGTCCGGAATAGCGGGGACGTGGAACATTAACTGACAATTGCCACTTGACCTCACCTGACCTGTGCGACGCTGGGAGGTCTGTGATGCCGCCCCGCCCACCGAACCGCGCATTAACTGAGAATCACTAATTACACTCTTCCACTATGAGTGCAGGTGCGTATGTGTGATGCGTGCATTTACAATTAAAACCTCGGCCCCCAAGGAGGCCATTCCTGACGTCCGATCATGGTTAGCGATGGCAGACGTGTTAAAGCGACCACAATGAAGCGCGCCGGCATGAAGGCGTCCACAAATGCCCGCGGAAGTGGCATCTCGTGCGTACGCACATTCGGAGCGGAGACAGGGGCGGGCCATGCCGTCAACACCGGCGTGCCACGTCTGAATGTTAACGTTGGCGCTGATTTAGACGTGGCGGGCTTCCCGGCGCCCGGAGAGCCGCCGCCGCCGCCGCCGCCGCCGCCGCCGCCGCCGCCGCCGCCGCCGCCGCCGCCGCCGCCGCCGCCGCCGCCGCCCGCCGCCGCCGCCGCCGCCGCCGCCGCCGCCGCCGCCGCCGCCGCCGCCGCCGCCGCCGCCGCCGCCGCCGCCGCCGCCGCCGCCGCCGCCGCCGCCGCCGCCGCCGCCGCCGCCGCCGCCGCCGCCGCCGCCGCCGCGCTGCCGTCGGTGCTTTGACAGCTCTGGCGGCGTCTCGGCGTCTCGGTGTCGTCTGCCGGTCACCGGTGATAGCCTTGTCTGAGGCTTGGCACCGTCACGTTTGGCACCGACGTCGGTCAGTGACGTCAGCCGCGTCGGTCAGTGACGTCGGTCACGGTGGCTCGGCCGGTAGGACGTTGGATGATGATGATTATTGGGGTTTTAGGGTGCGGCAGGACGTTGGACTTTTGACCGCAACGTCGTGGACTTGACCCCCACAACCGGCGGGACTGCCCAGTCCTCCCGCCATCAATCGGCGGTGCTGGCGGCGCTGTTTGACACCAGTCAAACGCGTCGTAAACGAACCCAATCTTACAGTGGTATATTTCACCATATTTCACGAATAATCTATAACTGTGTGGCTGTGCTGCTGTGACTATGCCGCTGTGACTAGTGTTGTGGCTGTGCTGCTGTGACTATGCCGCTGTGACTGTGCTGTGCTGCTGTGGCTGTACTGCTGTGGCTTCCCAGCCCACCTCACCTCGGCTGCGCTGGCAACGTCGGTCGGCAACAGGCGCCGAGATCGGGCGCGCCGTCGGCGGCCGCCGTCTCGTGTTCGGCGGCCGCGCCGCGCTCGGCGGGCCAGCTGTGGTCCGCCGGGCCGGCAGTTGTGGCCGGTGTCATCGAGTCGACGGAAAATCGCCGATTGAACCATGCCGGCTGGCCGGCGGGCCTGTGGAAGATAGCCACCGGAGATAGCCACCGGTGGCGCCGGCGGCCGGTGGCTATCTCCACCGTCTCCACGGGCGGCACCAGCGGCCAGCGGAAACGCAGATAGCCTGCCGCCGGCCGATACAGTGGCCATGGCTGCCGTGACGGATCATCCTCACCCACTCCTTGTCTCCCCCCGACCTGCCGCCGGCCGATACAGTGGCCATGGCTGCCGTGACGGATCATCCTCACCCACTCCGTCTCCCCCCCCCGACCTGCCGCCGGCCAATACAGTGGCCATGGCTGTCGTGACGGATCATCCTCACCCACTCCCTGTCTCCCCCCGACCTGCCGCCGGCCGATACAGTGGCCATGGCTGCCGTGACGGATCATCCTCACCCACTCCCTGTCTCCCCCCGACCGGCCGTGAGCGGCCGGTGACCGTCGGCGCCCGATTTGGCGATCTCCTCCCTGTCTCCTCGCGCGACGCCGCCGTCGCCGACGCACCTCGTCATCCGGAAAATTAACGCTAACGACGCGCTGACGTGCGGGCACTGTTGGACCGATGTGTTCGGCGTAATTATATCGGCGGGCTGGGGCGGGCTGCTGCTCGCGGCTGACTCAGACATGTGTGGTGTGGCAGTGTGGTGTGGCAGTCTGGTGTGGCAGTGTGGTGTGGCAGTGTGGTGTGGCTGTGTGGTGTGGCTGTGTGGTGTGGCTGTGTGGTGTGGCTGTGTGGTGTGGCTGTGTGGTGTGGCTGTGTGGTGTGACTGTGTGGTGTGGCAGTGGGGTGTGGTAGTGTGGTGTGGCTGTGTGGTGTGGCAGTGTGGTGTGGCAGTGTGGTGTGGCAGTGTGGTGTGACTGTGTGGTGTGGCAGTGTGGTGTGGCAGTGTGGTGTGGCTGTGTGGTGTGGCTGTGTGGTGTGGCAGTGTGGTGTGACTGTGTGGTGTGGCAGTGTGGTGTGGCTGTGTGATGTGGCTGTGTGGTGTGGCAGTGTGACCAGTGTGGCAGTGTGACCAGTGTGGCAGTGTGTGGTGTGACCAACGTCACTTGTTGGGCGTCAGTTGGGCGTCAGATGTGAATACGAAACTTTGGTTTTTGTTGTCAAAGATGTCAAACATACAGGTGTATGTGATCCTCACGAATGTTATAAAACAAAACAGCTAAACAGGAATGTCACTTAACTGAATGTTATGCATCTTGGATTTGTAGATGCCGTATCTACAAGGGTAGATATGGCTAGATAGGTTACTCTAGATACTCTATACTCTAGCCAGTGAAACATGCACATACAAATGAGAGTACTCACATGTGCTGTTAACATGTTTCCTGTTAAGTGTCGCTTACCACCAACAATCTTGAATTTGGTCACAGTGTGTGGTCATATTTAGTCTGTGACTTTTTCGTCGGATAGCGATCATAATTGTGCAGACGTTATGCTGCAGACGAAGATGTCAATCTGTTGATTCCCCTGTCCTGCAACGTTTAAACACCAGGGAGCAAAGCTATGTCCCAGCGGCAGTGTATCATAGCCTCCAATATGCATAACCTAGATTGTATCAAAACCTCCAAAGTTCAAAAGCTCCAATGTATCATAACCTCCAATGTAACATAACTTCCAATGTATTATATCTCCAATATGTCATATCTCCAATGTTCGTGGCCTCCAATATATGAAAACCTTCAAAAGTCAGCTGACTGCATTTGCATCGCAAGCGATTTCGGCCTGCTGAGCCTCACTTCCACCGGAATTCACCGGTCCGTAAACTATGAAGCATAACGTTTCTAAGTTGCTCGCTAGATGGCTTCAAGGGTTTGGTGGTGAGTGTATCATAACATCCAATGTTCCGACCGACGTGCAAGAGAAGCCATGCTACGAAACTGTGGATTCCACCCCTGACAGACATTACATGTGTCAGGTGGTTTAGAAGGACAGGTTATGAGTTGGTCATTCGATAGCATGCATGTACAGTAGTATGCATTCTGGAGATTTGTGCTAAAAAGGACCTATGTTCTATTAGTACCGAAACAAAATGAAACATTAGGGCACATGGTCGGATCTTCGACGGTGTACGGCGTGTCCATTCTCCGATGTCTGTGGCATCGAAATGGCTTTCACACAGGGCTGGAAAATATGCTGATCCTTGATTTTTGTCATCCAGAACATTATCCACTCCATAATACTATCCTTTTATTTTCTCATATGGATGCTAAATGGTACTGTTTGACAATGGACTGCTCTGTGATGAACTGCTCAAGATGCGTTGGAATGTGCAACCTGAGATTCTGATGTCACAGGTTTGAAGAAATATGTACTCTCCATTTTCGATTACCACCACATTTCCTTCTCCACACCCAGGACTACAGACCACGAATCCAACCCTGCTTTCACATGACGTCCTCATCGAATTGACCTACACTTGGCACTACGTTTCATATTCCCCTCTTGTCTGCCATTGTAAAACCCTCGACATGTCGCGTGCTTATTACTATTGGAGTTTTTCCTGGAAGCCCTCAAACAAAAATCCACCACCATCACCAAAATAAAAGTATTCCGTCCGCAAGATACATACATTTAACCTGTCTCTCGTTCGCGCTGGCAGATGACGTATAGGCAGATATGACGTGCGAGATGAAGTGGACTGGCGTCGTCCGTCCGTCTGTCGAATGTGCGAGCTTCATCACAGTTTATAAACTATTGGAGGTGTTGACACAGGTCATAGTGGAGCTCGTACAGCTTGCGTAGTTTCTACGCAAGCGTACATCAGTCGCTTGAACTCCATGCCAGTTACAGTCAATAATATGACACCAGATCACTTCAGGTCACCAGTAAAGATAATGCCAGGGGAGTTAAATCCGAACATATGATGTACATGCAGCTGGAACGAAAATCCAAACAAGAAATGTAGCCATACATCCCTACGTCTAGGCGTGCATACAGCCCTGCAATCGTTTTCTCGTGACGTGATATTTCGGTGGCCGAACCTAACATAATCATATGCTTGTATCAAAGTGTGTCAAATTAACCCGGTATTGACTTGCATTCTCGGCCCACGCTATTGCCCTTAGGGCGAAAAGTTATCGGGCGAAAAGCTATCCCCTGGCTATCTCTGAAACTACTGGAATGATCAATCGATGGACCTTCATCGTGCGACTTCAGAACAAGTCACTTTCTGAACGTCAGGTCAAACATGAGGTCTATGTCATGGCTAAGCACCCAAGTCTTGCACTTTTCTTTTTTCTCGTACTGGCGGTATGGTGTCAAATAATGCGAAGTTCACATTCTATCAAGATAATGCACTTGCCTGAGGTATGCCATATGAAGAGGACTATTCCCAAAATATTAACTCCCTGGTCACATGTCAGGTCAATTGAGGTTAAAATCAAGGGATCATGTATGTCAGAAACCACTGAACCGATTTAAATAACTCAAACGCCAATTAGTAGCCATTATTAGTGCGACCACAAAGCGTATTCAGTTTTCTGCCTTGAAGTAAGCATAGGTCATAGGTGAAGGTCAGGCGTTGTTAAATCCATATGGTAATGCATGGTCATTATCCACGTTCGAATTAAATATAATACAAATTGTACGTTATCTATCAAACACAGCTTCGTTCCCCCATCCTCTCGTTCAGAGCAGGGCAGCTGCGTCCATGTCACCTAATTTGGCGTCCCTGGCCTGCTCTGCTCATGACAAGTTTACAGCAGTTTGTAACATACCTGGACAATGTTGAAGCACGTTTGTAGCAGTTATCTGCCCGCTTGATGGCCTTTATGCTCCAATAATGGAATATTGATTAGTAATGCCATGCTTAAAGTGCACTTAGGTATCTGGCAGCATACTTTGAGACTTTGGGATACGATACTGGACTCGGATTTAATTGACCAAATTAGACCAGCGTCAGTTAGCTGACTTAGTTCGACCGGTGCCTGGAATGCAGCAAGGGGGCGGGGACGGTGGCTCCATTTGGTTCCTCCAGACCACAGGAGCGGCCCGAAGGGTCGCACCAGTGGCCCGTAAGTAATCGTCTACGGGATCGCCATGACGGAGATAGAAAGGTGAACAACACTTTGTATGGCCGTCGAGGCTGTTGTCCAACCACTAAGAACGCCTACAGCCTCTTCAAAACGTGTATGGGTCCTTACGAACGCCTACGGGCCATTACCAACTTCTACGGGCGTTTACGAATGTTTTTGGGCCCTTCTGAACTACTACGAAACCTTGCGTGCGGGGGGGAGTGATTTTTTAGGCGTGCCGGACCATAAAGGTCATTTGCGCCGCCTTTCAAGCGAGTACGTTGCATGTCTCTATAATGCGAGCGTTTGCGATCAAGGTGCAGGCAAGTGGACATTTACGTTAAGGAATTTTACGTTATAATTTGCGTGATATTTTAGGTGCTGAAGGCGAGGGTCTGGGCTGGGGACATCTCCCTGATGTCTAAATGGTTTAGTTTTGCTTTACTCCTCCACAAAATAATTCGTAGTTTGGGTGGGGGTGTGGGTGTTTTGAGAGTGGCGAGAAGTTGATTTTGCCAGGGTGCCGGCTTTAGTCTACTCTTATCGAAGAGCACCGAGGGATCTTTACTGTGCGAACAAGGAGGTAATTGTCCACACCGCCTATCAGTCGGCCGCCGCGTATTAGTTGTTAGTAGCGGGTTAGTCTAAGCATGCCATGCAGGGTTGTCAGTTGGGTTAGTATGGTGTTTTGCAGTTCGGTTTTTCTATCTGACGCGTGTCTAAGCAAGTTTGTTATGGGTGCAATATAACCCACATGGGTTGACGCACCCTAAAACCCCAATAATCATCATCATCATCGGTTCTTCTACGTCCGCTGTACCTCTGGGTAGCTGTTTACGTTATGAGTTGCAAGGCAAATCGACTCATCTACGTCCGATGGCTCCTCTGGGTAGTCGTTTTACGTTATGATAATTTTTATTTTTATTTTTGTTTATGTTTTCCTAAAGCATGTCGGCTCATCTACTTCCGACGGCACCGCTAGGTAGCCATTTATTTCTACTTGAGAAGCAAATCGGCTCATGTTCGTCCGACGCCATGCGGGGATGGCTATTTACGTGTTTCCTACGAGTGTTTCGCGGTCATGCATTGCGAGTTCATGTGAGTGTTGGTGGTGTGGTGCCTACAGTGCTCCTGCTAGTTTTGTGGCATACAGATATTCAAATAGCAATTGAAGGAGTTCTGGGTGCTTGTCACCGAGAGGGAATGGAAGCGATAGGGTGATGCCCTCTCTTTGGCAGAATGCCTTAAGTGGTTGTCTTTGAGAGCTAAAGCTACTACAGTCTAGCAGGATGTGGCCTATGTTTAACGTGGTATTGCAGGTGCCGCAGTGCGGTGTTGTATATTGGTAACCCTCTAATTGAGGCTGTGTTAGTTTTGTGCAACCAGTTCTAAGTCTAGTGAGGATGACCTCTTTTTGTCGGTGAGATTTATTTGATGTGTTCCATGTGCCTATTGTTGGTTTGATTGCGTGGGCGTGGTTGGATTTGTGTTGTGTTGTGTCGATGTGTTCTGTTGATGTTGGCGAATGTGGCGTTGTAGGAGTGCTTTGCTATCGTCTACCGAATATTCCACGCTAGGGTAAGAGTTCAATGCTAAGGCTTGCTTTGCGAGCCGGTCTGCTTCTTCGTTACCTGGGATGTTGGCGTGGCACGGAATCCAGAGAAAGGAAAAGTTTATGTTTACGTTATGGGCCACGAGCTGTTGGATTCTACCAATGAAGTGATGTGGACAGTCGTGGGTGTTGCTAATTGACTGGAGGACGGATTTGGAGTCTAAGCAGATTATTACGTTTCTAGCTTTACGCCTCATGAGAATGGTGATACCGGCCAGAATGGCCATTGCTTCAGCGGAGTAGATGGAGAAGTTATCCGGTAGACGCTTGGAAAGTCTGAGACCTGGTCCAGTGATGCCGATGCCTATCTTTGCCTCGCGTTTGGACCCATCCGTGAATACCAGTGATTTGTGATTGTTGTCATCGGCGAACTTGGGGAAGAGGCCAATAATTTCCGCCGATGTGATAGTGAATTTCTTCTTCGAGAGCAAGTACTCGACCTTTGGTTGACTGAAAGTCCAGAATGGCTTAGTGGGCGGTCGAGCTGCTGTGGATGGCATTGCGAAGTTAAGATCTGATAGAGCCGTGGCAATTTGAATGTTATATGGTGGAAGTTTGCGCGCAAATCGGCTCTTGTCGTATCTGTCAGGCGTAAAGCAGCGCTGTGCTGGATTATATTTAATGGATTTGATTTTGATGTGGTAGCGGCACAGCTGTTGTGTCCTCCTGACGTGGAGTGTTTGAGTCCACTAGAAGACTGGCTATCGGTGTGGTGCTGAACGCACCTGCGGCTGCTCTGATGCAGCTGTTTTGGATGATTTCTAAATTTCGGCGCTGACTTTCTGAAATGGTGGGAAAAATGATGCTGTTGTATTCTAGGATGGGTCGTATGACTGAAGTGTACAGTCGCAGTAGTGTTTTCCTGTCTCCGCCCCAGTCTGTGCCTGCAAGTGCACGTAGTATATTGACGCGCTTCGCGCATCGCTTCGAGATGGAGGTGATGTGGGTGTTGAAACTGAGTTTTTCGGCTAAATGTACTCCTAAGAACTTGAAGCATTTCACCTGTTCGATGGCTTTGCCATCGATTTTAAGTAGAGTTTTGGGTGTGGGGCGGAGACGACTATATGTGACGGGGGCCGATTTTTCTGCGGACAGGGTGAAGCCCCAAGTTTTGCACCACTTTGCAATGTGGTCTAGTCCTGCTTGAATGTTTTTTTTTTCAGCTTTAAGGAAGCATTGTGATGTTATCCAAATGGCTATGTCGTCCGGGGAAAGCGAGTATTGAAGTGAAGTGTCAGTGTGGTCAGCAAGTATGTCGTTGATCATGATGATGAAGAGGCTCGGTGAGAGCACGCCCCCCTGAGCAAGGCCCTGCTCTTGAGTTGTGGTGTTTGATGTGACACTGCCGCATCGGACGTTAAGGGTCCTGTCTCTAAGGAAGTTTAGAATGAAGTGTGCCATGTATCCGCGCAGGCCTATCTTGTGGAGTTTGTGTGTCAGTACGGACTTGTGTACTCGGTCGAATATGCGGCAGTGATGTCTAAGTAGGCAGCTACTGTTGTGCGTTTGATGCGTAGACCACTTTTTATGTCATGCACTAATCTAATGAGATTGTCTGTAGTTGATTTTTGACGCTGGAAGCCGCACTGAAATTCGTCGAGCAGGTCGTTCTGTTCCAGAAATTTTCTAAAACGTGTGTTGACCATGCGCTCGACTAACTTGCTAGCACAGCTAGTAAGTGAGATGGGTCTATAACCTTTTGGGGTGGAGTGATCTTTGAGCAGCTTTGGTAATGGAATGACTGCGCTCTCTCGCCAGGATGCGGGAAACGTGTCGCTTTGGTACAGTTCATTTATGGCCGCTAGTTTGTACGTTAGTGAGTTTTTGCTAAGTCGTTTAAGAAACTGGTAATGGATGTCGTCCGACCCAACCGACGTGTATCCACACTTGCTGAGGGCAAGGTGTAATTAGTGCATAGTATGCGACTGATTGTAGATTTCTCTATTGCTAGAGCTAAAATTTGTTTTGGAGGCAAGGGCGTCTAGAGCGCTTACTATAGTGGTGTCGTAGTTGTTGTTGCCAGATACGCTGGCGTAGTGTAGTTTGAAGCGGTCTACGATTTGTTGTGGGTCAGTGATGTCCTGTCCTTTCACCGCCAGCTGGGGGAAGGGACCTGGTGGTGGTCGTTTCAGATTGAAGCGCTTCATCAGGTCCCAGATTCTGCCGGTAGGGGTAAACCTATTGAATTGAGAGGCAAAAGACTGCCAACAGTTTTGTCGTGCTGTTCGAATTGTGTACCGGCAGTGTTTTTGAGATCGTCTGTATGCTGATAGGTGTGCTTCGCAACATCTTTTGAATTGTTTGCGGGCACGGCGCCGTGCAGCGATTGCCCTTTGACAGTCCGGGGTCCACCATGGCGTAGATGCCCTTTTCCTAGGTTTGTTACTTTTTGGGACTGAGTCTCATGCTGCTGGGCTGATGGCCCTTAGGATTGTCTCGATCTTACTGGTCTTTGAAGTTGTTAGGTTGAGGTCCACCTGTTCCTCGAATTTAGCCCAGTCCGCTCTCTTCAAGTTCCAAGATTGTGTAAATAGCTTAGTGTGGTGGATAGCGTCCGTGCTGAGCCTAATTGTGATTGGGTAGTGGTCGCTCAGCCCGGGAACGTCTGAGACTGACCAGTCAAATAGTGAGCTAAGTCGTTGGAAGCAGCACGTTAAGTCAATGCAATTGTCCGATCCTCCTAAGGTCGGGTCGTAGCGGGTGGCGGCCCCGGTATTAAGAAGTACTAGGTTGTGGTCCAAATAAACTGGCGAATTTCGCGCCCTCTGGCGTCAGTCTGGTCGGTTCCCCAGGATGGGTGTTTGCCATTAAAGTCTCCCATAATGAGAACTGGTGAAGGGGCCTGAAGCAGTAAGTCGCTCAGCTCCTGTGGTGTGGGGGTTTTAGCTGGCGAGATGTATAGTGAAATGACTGGTTTGGCAATGGACAATTTTGAGGCTGACTGCTACGCAATTCAGGGGAGTATTTAACGTTACTCGACGGTGAGGTATGCTGTTTGCAATGAGTATGGCTGCGCCCCATTTCCTATTTGGGCCGTTTACGTTGTCGACGTGCCAAGTGTAATCTGGGATTTTGTTCCAAGTGGAGTCAGAATCTCGAAAGTGAGTTTCTTGGAGTGCAGCTAGTAATGGTTTTTGTTGCAAGAATTCAGGTTTGGATTCTATGAACTTGCCTGGAACGCCTCCGGTGTTCCACTGCAGAAAAAGTCCCATTGCTGAACGCGTTCAGTGACTGTTGGTGTTCCTATACTGGGGTGGTGTTGGTGTCGAGTTGGGGAGAAAGGTTGAACCGGTGGACGGAGAGAGGATTGGGACGTGACCCAGGCAGGGGTGGTAGCCTGGACCTGGTCGCACGGGTCCTGGAAGGTGATTGGGTAGAGTGGCGGCGTGATTTGCGCTTGGGAAGCGCAAGTCGAAGGATTGGGAAACGAATCCCACCCGTGGGTTCGGGTGGGATTCGTTGGTCTGGAGTTGTGGGTTCGATGGGCTTGGAAGGAATGGTAGGTTCAGTCTGAGTGCTGGCCTCAGACGAGGTTTTGGAGTTGGTCTGGGTGGGTGTGCAGAAGGTGGTGGGAGGTTCGGTTTGGCAGGAGGTGGTGGCCGTGGACTTGGTCTGGGTGGATGTTGTGGTGGCCTTGGTTCTAGGCCTTGGTTTGGGTCGGCCGGATGGGTGTGGTAGAGGCCGAGGCAGTGAAGGGAAGGCTTCAGGGTGGCGAGATGGGCCCTGGCCGGTTGGAGGCGGTGGCGCGAAGGGGTACGACCAGGTCCCGTGGGGGATTGGATGGGGACCGGGTCTGGGTCTGATGTGTGTTTGCGTGCGGACCCTCACGAGCCTTAAAAGCGTTTACCTACCAATTACCGAATACTGATTCGACGCCCTCGCCAACGAATATTTGAAATCCTGCATATAGATGCATGTTTAGGCGATCTGCATTTCTGGCTCAGGAATGCAGTGCTACATTTACTTGCATTTCGGGTTCGGAGAGCATCCAACGATCCGGGTCTCAACGATATTGTTATACAAACTATGTTATGAGGACAAGTGAACAGTTTCTAAATATGCCGAAAACGGGGACTTCTAATTTGCGGACGCAGTCGGGACCCCCTACGCCAGATCCGCCCCCTCCCGGGACAATTCCTGACTACGTCTCTGATTGGTGCAGAACGAAATTAGGTTTGCGTTTGCTTCAGAAACGCACAAGTCGGAAGGCCAGTCGGCAGCTTTATCATGCACGTACATGACGTGCGATAAATGCACTCCTTTTGCATATCCCCAGCAACCGGACTTAATTTCAAGGCGATATCAACTCGTCCGGAACGCCCTCTTTGACCTCATTTGTATGCTTTTTGCGATCATTGTCTTTCGTTGGCTTAATTGCAAGAAGTTGGACAAGATAGGATGAGAAGCAAATTTTTATAAGCTATGTTATTTGTTTTCAGATTGCTCCCCCAGCTCTCCTTACCCAAGCCTTGAAGCACAATTCAATGATATTTATCTGCCAAGGGACAGTGCTCCGTGGTGACCTTCCAGGGGCAACATCTCAAAGTGTCCTTGGTCATCATGGAGCTGTGTCGACCTGGTGGGTCGCCATGGGACTGTATCTCCAGGTGGTCACCATGGGTTTCCCCTCCTCAGTAGGTCAATATGGAACTGCTTCCTCCTCCCATCAGGTCATCATGGGATTCTGACCCCGTGCAGCCCGTTATCGGATTATGATGCCCCGCATGCCACGCAACAGGACCGCACCAGCCGGTCATGCAACATTGTGTTCCTCAGTCAGTCAAGGTATGAATTTCCTCCAAAAGGTCGCCATGATACTTTGTTCCCCTATTCGTCACGAAATCATGGGTCTTAAATATCCTCTTATGGGCGCTACATGACCAATGAAGTCGATGCGCCCTAAAGCCCTAATAACTAACTAACTAACTCTTAAATATCCTCGTTGGCCGTATGTGTGTGAATTGGGATTTTAGCGCGCACCGACTGCCTCCACTCGGTCAAGAGGTTCTGAACATTATTGGCGTTGCAAAGACCAGTTTAAAGTCGATTTTCCGGGGACGAGTGGTCTAGGGGTAAGATGCTCGTCTCACAATCGAAAGGTTGTGGGTTCGAGTCTCACCTGTCGCTACTCTTCGCCCGCAACCAATCGGCGTGAGAGATTGGCGACGCTATATGACTCAACGGTCGACGTGTCGTAAAACCAATAACCAACCAAAGTCGATTTTCACGTTTAACTCCATATGCGTATGGAGTTAGGCGTATGGAGTCGGTTCTCAAGATCATTGGTGTGGAATTAGGAAAAGGACACAAGCCATGAATCACGAATTCCGATGAGTACCATGTTGATTTCAGCAGTTGCGATATGCAGATGAGCTCTCGATCCATGGCAACATTAATTAGCAGCCTGTGATACCGCCTCGTGGACGCCAGGTGCCGGCGGCCGGATGCGCGGTTGCTAGTCAGTCGTGACGCGCCGCTGGGTCGCGTGACTGGCCGGCTGTTCGGGTTGCTGGTCAGTCGTGACGCGCCGCCGGGTCGCGTGACTGGCCGGCTGTTCGGGTTGCTGGTCAGTCGTGACGCGCCGCTGGGTCGCGTGACTGGCCGGCTGTTCGGGTTGTCAGTCGTGACGCGCCGACGGGTCGCGTGACTGGCCGGCTGTTCGGGTTGCTCAGTCGTGACGCGCCGCTGGGTCGCGTGACTGGCCGGCTGTTCGGGTTGTCAGTCGTGACGCGCCGCCGGGTCGCGTGACTGGCCGGCTGTTCGGGTTGTCAGTCGTGACGCGCCGCTGGGTCGCGTGACTGGCCGGCTGTTCGGCATGCGCATTTCAGTAGAAATGCAATGCTGGCTTCATGGACATCATGACCAAAGTCCCGTGCATTTTGCATAGCATGTCAACTGGCCTTCTGAGGCTTTGGTACAAGTGGCGAAATGAACATTGGATGCTTGGAACATTTACAGTTATGATGCGTTGAGGTATTGCGGATTGGATGATACTGTACCTTTGATGTTATGACACATTCAGGTTGGATGCGTTGAAGGTTATGATGCATTGGAGGTTGTGATATATTGGAGGCGATATATTGGCCGTCGTGACATATTGACGTCAATGATACCTTGGAGATTATGACACATTAAAAAAGGAGGTTATGGATGATGGAAGTTTCGAACACACCTATGAAAGGCTGTTTGCAAGGTATGGTACATAGGACGTCATGAGCATTGGAAGGTTTTATACGTTGGAGGCTATGAGCTTTAGAGGCTTTTACATGGAACCCGTGAGGGCTGAGCACGGCCCGCTCCAGGCCGGAGTGTTGCGTAATGCCAATTGCGGCGATAGATGGCAGTGCGTGAGCGCCTGGTATGGTAGGCAGTACCGCATATCACAGCGATTTCTGCGGCCGCCTGCTCTCACCGCGCCCGCCTCGTGTGTTGGTATGCTGTACCACATTACACCGGTGTTGTGCGGGCGGAAGCTTGCTCTACCGTAGGCAGGGATGGACCCAGGAATTTTCAGTAGGAACAACAGTCCCTGGAGGGGCGCCGTTGGCTGAAAAAATCGTTGAGCGTGGGGCGGGGGCGGTGCACTTGAGCGTTCCTGGAATGGCGCCTATACAGGTCCGAGGAGCGCGACGTTTCCGTGAAAGATGGTATGTGTGTGTGTGTGGGGGGGGGGGCACGTCCCCGTTCCACCCGTGTTCGAGAGACGTGATGGTAGGCTGTACCGAATGGCCTCCGGGTCTGACTTGTCGCCATTTTGTGTGCGGATAACATGCGGCCTCTTCTTGTAAAATAATCGATGTGTGCGTTCCCTCAAACTCGTGCTCCCGCCTCCAGTATGTGGCTTTCAAACTGTGGCTTTCCAAATTGTTTGTGTATTGCTGTCGATGTTGAGGACACGGCTTTCCATTGATCTAGGAGTCTACAGGACCTTTGTCCTGTATATTGCCATATTGCATAACAAACGTAGACTGTCGTCCTGGCAGTTATACTCTACCAATCTTCGACTTGATTCACTGCTAGTGCTTTGATCGGCTCTCAATGCGGCTTGTTAGGCATTACTGGACGTGTAGAGTTGGGTTTGGATAATTCGGCGTGGTGCTTAGGGATGTATAATATCAGTTCAATAACAGGAATGGCTGATGGAAATACAAATGGCTGTCTGATCTGATTAGGGAGAACGTGGACGTTGTCTTAAGATATCAATTATACTTGTGCATTTCCATCAGTTTTAAGCGTTATATTCATTGAAGGAATGCTGCGTCTTTAGGATGCGTTTTAACCAACAGGTCATCAGACGGCTCCGGTGTTGGAGTTTCGTCATCGGCGCAACCGAACCGATTCCCTGTCAATGGGCTGCTGAAGGCCTGAATTATCTTTAACGTCGCAGGGCTGCGTATGTCTACATTCCAAGGCAAAGGCCGTACGACACGCGTGTCGCCGGTTGGACGCGTGGCAGTCGACTGCGGGCTGTGAGCTGAAAACTAGGTCACGGTATTACATTGAAAGTTGTTTTTACGCCACAAAGAGGGAGTGGTGTCGACGTTTTCCACGTTTTGCACGTTTTTGATGGGCTCACTTGTCTGAAGCTTCAACGCGTCATATGATTGCCTGGTGGTCATATTGTTGAACGCGTTCTTCCTTTGGTGATCTTCGCCTTTTCCTCTGATCGGACCGCAGATTCTTGGCGATTTCGGCCGATTCTTGGCGATTTTGTGGCGGAATTTTGACGGTTTTTCGGCACAATCCCACCCGACGCTACGTGCCTCGGAGCCCACTATCGGAGTCCACTTCCGATTTCCCTGCGGGACGAGGATGACGCGTTGACAGCGGCAGGTGCGGCTCCCGCAGCCGGAGAACGTGTCCGCCACGGGCTCCACTGTTTGCAAGGTCTGCACCTCTGACGGTGTCGGCGTGCTGTGCGCGGACACCTCTGACGGTGTCGGCGTGCTGTGCGGCGGACACCTCTGACGGTGTCGGCGTGCTGTGCGCGGACACCTCTGACGGTGTCGGCGTGCTGTGCGGCGGACACCTCTGACGATGTCGGCGTGCTGTGCGGAGGACACCTCTGACGGTGTCGGCGTGCTGTGTGGCGGACACCTCTGACGGTGTCGGCGTGCTGTGCGGCGGACACCTCTGACGGTGTCGGCTTGCTGTGCGGCGGACACCTCTGACGGTGTCGGCGTGCTGTGCGGCGGACACCTCTGACGGTGTCGGCGTGCTGTGCGGCGGACACCTCTGACGGTGTCGGCGTGCTGTGCGGCGGACACCTCTGACGGTGTCGGCGTGCTGTGCGCGGACACCTCTGACGGTGTCGGCGTGCTGTGCGCGGACACCTCTGACGGTGTCGGCGTGCTGTGCGCGGACACCTCTGACGATGTCGGCGTGCTGTGCGGCGGACACCTCTGACGATGTCGGCGTGCTGTGCGGAGGACACCTCTCTGTTCTGCCGTTCCTGTGCTCTGCCGAGTGTGGTGGTGAGTAGGCTGAGGCCAAGGTGCCCGTCTCCCAGCCGAAAGGTTGTGGGTTCGAGCCCCACCTGTCGCTACTCTTCGTCCGCGACCAGTCGGCGTGGGAGATGGGCGACGCTCTGTAGCCCAAAACGGTCGACGCGTCCTAAAGCCAATGACCACTACTGCTCTGCCGAGTGCAACAATGCTGCATCGTCACGGTGAAGGTGTTCCGCTGCGCACACGGACGTTGCATGGCAAACAGTGGAGTGAGGAGCCGACACACGGACGTTGCCTGGCAAGCAGTGGAGTGAAGAGCAGGCACACGGACGTTGCATGGCAAGCAGTGGAGTGAGGAGCAGACACACGGACGTTGCATGGCAAGCAGTGGAGTGAAGAGCAGACACACGGACGTTGCATGGCAAGCAGTGGAGTGAAGAGCAGGCACACGGGCGTTGCATGGCAAGCAGTGGAGTGAGGAGCCGACACACGGACGTTACCTGGCAAACAGTGGAGTGAGGAGCCGACACACGGACGTTGCATGGCAAACAGTGGAGTGAGGAGCCGACACACGGACGTTGCCTGGCAAGCAGTGGAGTGAGGAGCCGACACACGGACGTTGCCTGGCAAGCAGTGGAGTGAAGAGCAGGCACACGGACGTTGCATGGCAAGCAGTGGAGTGAGGAGCAGACACACGGACGTTGCATGGCAAGCAGTGGAGTGAAGAGCAGACACACGGACGTTGCATGGCAAGCAGTGGATTGAAGAGCAGACACACGGACGTTGCCTGGCAAGCAGTGGAGTGAAGAGCAGGCACACGGGCGTTGCATGGCAAGCAGTGGAGTGAGGAGCAGACACACGGACGTTGCATGGCAAGCAGTGGAGTGAAGAGCAGACACACGGACGTTGCATGGCAAACAGTGGAGTGAGGAGCCGACACACGGACGTTGCCTGGCAAGCAGTGGAGTGAAGAGCAGACACACGGACGTTGCATGGCAATCAGTGGAGTGAGGAGCAGACACACGGACGTTGCATGGCAAGCAGTGGAGTGAGGAGCCGACACACGGACGTTGCATGGCAAACAGTGGAGTGAGGAGCCGACACACGGACGTTGCATGGCAAACAGTGGAGTGAGGAGCAGACACACGGACGTTGCCTGGCAAGCAGTGGATTGAAGAGCAGACACACGGACGTTGCCTGGCAAGCAGTGGAGTGAAGAGCAGACACACGGACGTTGCCTGGCAAGCAGTGGAGTGAAGAGCAGGCACACGGACGTTGCATGGCAAGCAGTGGAGTGAGGAGCAGACACACGGACGTTGCATGGCAAGCAGTGGAGTGAAGAGCAGACACACGGACGTTGCATGGCAAGCAGTGGATTGAAGAGCAGACACACGGACGTTGCATGGCAAACAGTGGAGTGAGCATAAAAGTGAGGAGCCGACACACAGACGTTGCCTGGCAAGCAGTGGAGTGAAGAGCAGACACACGGACGTTGCATGGCAAGCAGTGGAGTGAGGAGCAGACACACGGACGTTGCATGGCAAACAGTGGAGTGAGGAGCCGACACACGGACGTTGCATGGCAAACAGTGGAGTGAGGAGCCGACACACGGACGTTGCATGGCAAACAGTGGAGTGAGGAGCCGACACACGGACGTTGCCTGGCAAACAGTGGAGTGAGGAGCCGACACACGGACGTTGCCTGGCAAGCAGTGGAGTGAAGAGCAGACACACGGACGTTGCATGGCAAGCAGTGGAGTGAAGAGCAGACACACGGACGTTGCATGGCAAACAGTGGAGTGAGGAGCAGACACACGGACGTTGCATGGCAAGCAGTGGAGTGAGGAGCAGACACACGGACGTTGCATGGCAAACAGTGGAGTGAAGAGCCGACACACGGACGTTGCATGGCAAACAGTGGAATGAAGCCAAAGTGGAGGCCGACACACGGACGTTGCCTGGCAAACAGTGGAGTGAGGAGCCGACACACGGACGTTGCATGGCAAGCAGTGGAGTGAGGAGCCGACACACGGACGTTGCCTGGCAAACAGTGGAGTGAGGAGCCGACACACGGACGTTGCATGGCAAACAGTGGAGTGAGGAGCCGACACACGGACGTTGCATGGCAAACAGTGGAGTGAGGAGCCGACACACGGACGTTGCCTGGCAGCAGTGGAGTGAGGAGCCGACACACGGACCAGTGGAGTGAGGAGCCGACACGGCACTACGCCACACAGCGATCGGCTGCCAGGCGGACCATGCTCAATATTTCGCAGACTGGCTACATTTGTCGGGCAATGCCGGGCGGGTGGGTGGGTCAACACTTGCTGCAGTGTTGAAATAATGTTTTTTTCCTTTTGTGTACGATGTCGAAAATAATATACAAGGATGTCGGAATTCTCCATTGCGCAAACGGAAAGCGGTGCCATTTTACTCTGGCGCACTGGGGTGGGCAGCCGAACGCGCCCCACTGGTTGGGGTGGAGGGAATGGGCAGGTTCTGCTTCCTGCTTATCTTGGAAACAATACGGCTCAATTTAGTTGCTTTTGGCGGAAAACAACAGAGCTCAACAGCATTAACGCAGATAAGTCAAGTTAAATGACCTAAATGTTGTATGTGACACCACAGGTTAGTGAGAAAAGAAAGATTTGAAGTAAAGCATAGAAGTTGACGTACCTGGCGAAGTTTCGATTTTAGTCGATGATCATAAAATTAGGCAGCGCATAAGCCAGATTTGAGTGCTATCATGTGTCTTACATCCTAAGATAGTCAAGACGAAGACATTCATGACTAATGCTAAGATCGAAGTCATGGTGGGTCACGTGTTATTCTGATATAAAATATTGAACCTGGTTGTATGCCCGTGTATGTTTCTGCGCCAAAATTTTACCAGGGACCCGATATACGCATTACAAAACTTGTCCGAGCACATGAGGGTGCATGCCCCCTTAGTTTTTGGAAAAATGTCGATGGGAAAATTGAAGAAACACAATGAAAAGTGCTACGAGGGTTTGTATGTGAAAGGCCAGTGCCGCTGATGCTGGCGCCGTAATGATCACAAACTGTGCTGGCACCAAGTGCGATGCTCAATTTTAGAGTACTGAGATCATCATTGCATATTCGGCATGCCATATGTCAATCATTTTGAAGTTATTGACTTGAAATATCTGTGCCTATTCACAATCTAGGTATAAATCCCATATATTCCTGTTTTTGAAAGAAGTAAAAATCAAAATCTGAACTCTATTTGTTGAGCTTTGCGAATTTTGACAACCACGTTTGCACAAAAACGAAATTCGGAGATGAAAGTATTATTGACTCTTAAATTAGCCATCAATTGACGAAAATCGATTGTCATTATCTTTGTTCTTTGAATTTTAATGTGTTTTTTCCTTCTGTGCACCCTTTCGTTCAAAAGTCGTTGGAGTTAGAAGTCCGTTTGTGAGTTAGAAGTCCGCTTTTTGCCACAAGCTGTGGAATTGATGTGTGAACATCTACTGCAAATTTCAACTTGATATCGCTGCGCGTTTTCGAGTTCTTAAAAAATCACCAGGGGGAAGATTCTGCCCACTTCTGTTGAACGAGGGTTAAATGCGTTCTCATTCCCATCAGCTAAATCTGATAACAAGTCGCATTTCAAACGTAATTTGTGTTGTTTATGGTAGTACCAATACCTATCCTACCAACGACTGCTGTATGTCAAATCGCACCATGTGCAGTCACATTACCTGGAAATGTACCACGTTATAGGTATTACTATCTATAATGGCGAACATGTGAATGGTGGTTATAAACACAATACTATGAGAAGCATTGAGCAAAGGCTATCTGGGCGCTATCTAGAAGCATGGTGTTAAAATATTCTTGATCAGAATGCCACTTCAGTAATATAGTGATACTGAATGTACAATAAGCGGTGCGTTCAGCCCGTTTTCACAAATGTGCCACTGTCTTGCTGTCGTGCTGGTTGCGCCTGACTATTTTACGACTTCGGAGGGGAAGATTGCCGCTTCGATGTTCGACAGAGTGTCCCGACAGCAATGTGCCGGTCTGCCGCTTGCCGGATTGCCGATCGGGTGCCTGACGGAGGGTCTCTGAGCCAGCTCTGCCCGAGATCTATGACATTTGGCGGGATAATTTGGCGGGGGAATTGAGGGCATGTCGGTTAGGACGCAGTGTGCGTCGGAAGATTTGCAATCGTTCGGCGGCGCGTGGCGGGTCGATGTGTTCGGAAGGTTTTCACCGGCGGCGCGGTGCCGGTTAAACTCCGCTGGATGGTCGCGGGGCTGCGCGAGTAAACACTGTGCCGGATGGAAAAGTATCGCTTGTGTAAGGATGCCGCCAGGCAGGAGCGAGGTAATGCGAGGTAAAGCGAGGTAATGCGTGTCAATGGCAGACTCATGTGCGTGTTGGGATAGACAGGCTAGCGCACCAAGCCAGCGCACCAAGCTGGCGAATCAGGCTAGCAGGTCAGGCTGGCACGATAGGCTAGCGCAACAGGCTGGCGAGCCAGGCAATCGGTCCAGGGTGGTAGACAAGGCTAGCGCACCAGGCCAGCGGTCCAGGCTGGCCGCAAGGCCAGCTCATCAGTCTGGTGCACCAGGCTGGTGTACCAAGCTATCGCACCCAGGCTAGCACCCCAGTCGAAACAGTCGAGAGTGATGGGCTCAGTTCTCCTAGCGGGGTGAAATTTCAGTAACCGCAACCCATCTACTTCAGTGTGTGACCACCTTATCAGGCTATAGCTTGGTCACCTCGTCAGGCCATAGCTTGGCCACCTGGCCAGGCTATAGCTTGGCCACCTCGTCAAGCCATAACCTCGTCAGGCTATAGCTTGGTCACCTTGTCAGGCTATAGCTCGGCCACCTCGTCAGGCTACAGCTTGGCCACCTCGTCAGGCTACAGCTTGGCCACCTCGTCAGGCTACAGCTTGACCATCTCGTCAGGCTATAGCTCGGCCACCTCGTCAGGCTATAGCTTGGCCCCCTCGTCAGGCTATAGCTTGACCACATCGTCAGGCTATGGCTTGGTCACCTTTCCAGGCTATAGCTTAGTCACCTCGTCAGGCTATAGCTTGACCACATCGTCAGGCTATGGCTTGGTCACCTTTCCAGGCTATAGCTTAGTCACCTCGTCAGGCTACATCTTGGCCACCTCGTCAGGCTACAGCTTGGCCACCTCGTCAGGCTAGACAGATCAGTACGCAGTCAAGTAGTCACCGCTCGCTAGTAGTCACCGATTCCGCTCGCTTGCCCAGCTCGTCAACCTGTGCATTCTGAACACCAAAATCAGCGCCGACCACTGGAGTTGCGTAGCCAAATCGCACTGGTGGATCCATTGGATCCAGTCATCCGGCGGATCCAACCGCCTGGTTTGCAGGGGGAAGGGAAGTCCAAGGGAGGGGGAAAGGAAATGAAGGGAAGGGAAGGCTTTCCCTTCCCTTCCTTTGCAGGGGGAAGGAAAGGGAAGGCCAAGCTAAAGGACCGATTCTTTTGGGTCTTGATGGATTTAGTGAATTTGGGTTACTCTTCGTAATATTGTGGAGAGCTGTACTGAGCATTGTTTAATTTTTAGGATCGTTCTTACTCTACGCATGTGAAGTGGATTCAAGCATTGATTTGATGACAAAAGTTTAAAAAAAAAAAAATTTACGAGCATATATTACACGGAGGTCGAGCCTGGACGGTGTGGGGAGGCGAGGGATGCCCGTCATTCTTCCTGGGATCCGCTATTGCCGATCAGTGACGTCGACCTGCGTACAGGTCACTGATCAAATCATCTGACAAGATTGGACCGCGGGAGCGGACCCTCGCTACGAGTGACTCCAATGGAACCAAATTCCGGCCTTCCGAGATCCCCCAGTAATGCTTAAGCACTGATAAATGTGACGTGATTGGGGAAGCGGGGGGGGGGGGGGGCATGACTGGTAGTTGACATGTTTGGCATGCGAACGTCGTGACGGGAGAAAAGCGTGCGTTTTTCTCCAAAGTACCGCTCCAGCCGTGCCACGTCTCTGATGGCGCTAAGCTGTGGCGGATGGCGCGAAACTGTGGTCGGGAGCAGAATTTATCGCCGGCTGGCATGTGGTTCCGGTCATTGATCCCTCTCGTTTCGGTGGACGGCCAGGGAGGGGGGAGGCGGTTAAAGTGATGATGGCCGGTAGTTAGAGATGGAGAAGGCGATAAGTGCGCGGGACAAAATTGGCTTCCGATGGCTGTTGGTCACCCAGGGACTCCCACTCCGAGGATTGCTTTCATGGTGTCGTTCCCGACAGGGACGGAGGGAGAGTAAAATGACTTGGAAGTTAGAGACTGGGGTTGCATGTGCCACAAAGTAGATGCCTGGCAAGGCGCAACATGTTGACGTGTACGAGAGACGTTGAGATATGGCTCCCGAACAAACGGGGTATCAACTGAGAAGACTGTCGCTTGTTCCTTTGGAATATTATTAATGTTTTTGGGCTACCGCGCTCGGAATATTCATGTCTGAGGCACCCGGTGTGCCGAGGTTTCCAGTTCTCGAGTGCTGCGCCCGTTTAAGTCGCATGTTAAGTTGAGTCTGCCTGGAGCTTCAGCTTACAGTTGGCCATGGCAGTTTTCTAAGAGGGGAACAGTGCGTGGCTGTAGCGGAGTGCCGGAACTTGCTGGCAGGTGTCCCCGTTGGCGTCGAAGCGTCTCTTGTGGCCTGCTGGTCGCTCATCTCAGTGCTCTCGAGTCACGCTGTGGTTAGGCGTCACGAACAAGAACAGTTTCGGATGTGAAAATGTCGCCGGTGAAACAGTCGTGCGCATTACTGCATGACGACGCTATTACATTATATTAATACGTTACACTACATTATTATTATTACCCCGTCGACCTGAGCACCGAAACCTCCGAATACGGCGCAATTAGGACAACTTACGGAATTATTGCTAAACCTTTCTGATGTTTTGGTATGCCAGAAACCCGTTTTCAGGAGCGGTATATTCGTTAGTTTTCCCAGTTTAGTATTCGGAAGTTTCACTGTGCACGCCAGCCTAGCAAATGATGGATTCAGATGCGAATTAATACAACTGCATGTAGAGCAAAAATTGGATTGATTGGTTAGTTGTTCGAATCGGTTGAATTTCAGTCTTGTAGTATGTAGGGTGTAGGATGTAGGACAAGCGTGCAGTCTGAGCTCGTCATCTTGGCCGCGGGCTCCTGACTGCCGCCACATGTAGTATGTAGGGTGTGGGATGTAGGACAAGTGTGCAGTCTGAGCTCGTCATCTTGGCCGCGGGCTCCTGACTGCCGCCACATGTAGTATGTAGGGTGTGGGATGTAGGACAAGCGTGCAGTCTGAGCTCATCATCTTGGCCGCGGGCTCCTGACTGCCGCCACATGTAGTATGTAGGGTGTGGGATGTAGGACAAGCGTGCAGTCTGAGCTCGTCATCTTGGCCGCGGGCTCCTGACTGCCGTGCAGTCTGAGCTCGTCATCTTGGCCGCGGGCTCCTGACTGCCGCCACATGTAGTATGTAGGGTGTGGGATGTAGGACAAGTGTGCAGTCTGAGCTCGTCATCTTGGCCGCGGGCTCCTGACTGCCGCCACATGTAGTATGTAGGGTGTGGGATGTAGGACAAGCGTGCAGTCTGAGATCGTCATCTTGGCCGCGGGCTCCTGACTGCCCACATATAGTATGTAGGGTGTGGGATGTAGGACAAGTGTGCAGTCTGAGCTCGTCATCTTGGCCGCGGGCTCCTGACTGCCGCCACATGTAGTATGTAGGGTGTAGGATGTAGGACAAGTGTGCAGTCTGAGCTCGTCATCTTGGCCGCGGGCTCCTGACTGCCGCCACATGTAATGTAGGTGTGGTGTAGACAAGTGCAGTCTGAGCTCGTCATCTTGGCCGCGGGCTCCTGACTGCCGCCACATGTAGTATGTAGGGTGTGGGATGTAGGACAAGTGTGCAGTCTGAGCTCGTCATCTTGGCCGCGGGCTCCTGACTGCCGCCACATGTAGTATGTAGGGTGTGGGATGTGGGATGTAGGACAAGTGTGCAGTCTGAGCTCGTCATCTTGGCTGCGGGCTCCTGACTGCCGCCACATGTAGTATGTAGGGTGTAGGATGTAGGACAAGCGTGCAGTCTGAGCTCGTCATCTTGGCCGCGGGCTCCTGACTGCCGCCACATGTAGTATGTAGGGTGTGGGATGTAGGACAAGCGTGCAGTCTGAGCTCGTCATCTTGGCCGCGGGCTCCTGACTGCCGCCACATGTAGTATGTAGGGTGTGGGATGTAGGACAAGTGTGCAGTCTGAGCTCGTCATCTTGGCCGCGGGCTCCTGACTGCCGTGCAGTCTGAGCTCGTCATCTTGGCCGCGGGCTCCTGACTGCCGTGCAGTCTGAGCTCGTCATCTTGGCCGCGGGCTCCTGACTGCCGTGCAGTCTGAGCTCGTCATCTTGGCCGCGGGCTCCTGACTGCCGTGCAGTCTGAGCTCGTCATCTTGGCCGCGGGCTCCTGACTGCCGCAACACCCGCCGGCGTTTACCAACCTCTGAGTGCGACCCGGCAGCGGCACATTTGCCCAGTTTACTGCTCGAACCGCGTACTTGGTGCGTGCCACGCCGTTCGAGGCACGGCCTCGGCTCCACTCGCATGCATCAATGCAAAGGGTGACGCCAGACAGGCGAGAAGGACACTGGCTAGGCTTTGAATTCCGCCCGGCCTCCCGAAATAGATAAGATGGACGAGCGTGGGCGGAGACGGCGGCGGCGGCCCGTCCGACGTCGGACGGCCGGTGCGTCCGAGTGGCTCTGCGCTGGCCGGTTGCGTGTCGGCTTCCAGCCATCCCGCTACAAAGAGCCGGCCCCGGCCTCGTTCGGTCGTAATGCTACCTATTCTGGTGTCAGGTAGACGTCGGCCTTGGCCGTGGTCTCCGAATAGCCGACGTGGGCCTGCCGGCGAGCTCGCCATGGAGCGGTGCTCCACGTCATGGAGCGGTGCTCCACGTCATGGTGTGGTGCTCCGTCATGGTGTGGTGCTCTACGTCATGGAGCGGTGCTCCACGCCATGGTGTGGTGCTCCATGCGATGGAGTGGTGCTCCACGCCATGGAGCGGTGCCGTGGAGTGGTTTGGCGGATGCACCCCGGCATGCATGGGGATGAGTAGTCCAGTGGTAAGGCGCCCGTCTTCCAGCCGAAAGCTTGCTGGTTCAAATCCCACCTGTCGCTACTTTTCGCCCGCGCCCGTCCGGCGTGACCGATTGGCAACGCCGCGTGACCGAGACAGCCGACGCGTCGCGGAACCGAAAGCGACCAACCAATAGCGGCCAACCGACGCGAGCCGATATGTGGGATCGATCGCGCAATCGGAAGCTGTGGTCGAATGCGATCCGACGTGGGAGCCGCGTGGCGTTTGGGGTCGGCGCCAAGTTGCACACTTGCTGACGCCCGACGTCGGCCGGCGATGACGGTGCCACGGCGCCAGCCACGCTTTGTCGACGCTGCCGTCAAACGCCAGCTCCTCCAGATATTCGTGTGCGCTGATGGGTTTGATTTACTGTGTCGTATGCGAGCCGTGTTAATGCTGCTGTATCTGCAGCCGGTCAGATGGCTGTGCTCACTGATGTACTGCAGAATGCAAGGTATCATACTGATTAGGCGGACTGCCACCATTGTAATTGCTGAGCCGTGTTTGTGACCACGATACGCTTTGCTCTTTTTATTAAAGCAAATCTGTGGTATTTTTTTTGGTCAATTTTGAATATCTACATGGAAAGGTCGGAGTGGGACATTGTTTGCGGTGGTGAGAAGCAAGAGTCTGCTAGACGAGATGGCCCACGCATCTGTTATACGATGCGTCCCACGCGTCTATGGGATGGGAAGTCCCATGTGTCTGTGGGACGAGACGGCCCACGCGTCTGTGTGATGAGACGTCCCACGAGTCTGTGGGACGAGACGGCCCACGCGTCTGTGAGATGAGACGCCCCATACGTCTGTGACTACGAGACACCATGCGTCTGTGGGACGAGACGGCCCACGCTCCTGTGTGGCCAGACGCCCCACGCGTCTGTGAGACGAAATGGTCCACACGTCTGTGGGATGAGACGGCCCACGCGTCTGTAAGTTTAGAGGGCCCTCGTGTATGCGAATTGAGGCTCGCGCGTTGGCGCCAGCCGTATGTGTGCCGTAAAGTATTCTGAAATACATTTTTGTTGTGGGGTGGAGGATAATTGTCGAAGATTAAGATGCCAAAGCCCCAAGGTACGTGGACACTAATGCATGCAGGTTTTGAAACAAACGTTTGTTTCTGGCCATACCTGTCAACATTAGTCATCATATCTGCATGAACCTATGAACTCACTGATCGTCACGGGATTATGGTAGACTTGGTGAAGCACATACTTGTCAGCACATCTCCGAGTATTTCTTGTCGTAAGAACCTAGAGGCTCCCAGGTGCAATTAAAAAACAAAAAAACAAACAAAATAGCTTCTTCTATGATGTGCTGCTGTCTACGACCTATATTTTAATATTTTACAGCACAACGTGGTTTGTTGTGGAATCCAGGTCTCCTGCATTTGTGATAATGTTGGCGACACTTGGTGCTTCTCATTTCCCTGTTGTGTGGCTGGCTTTTCGAAAGGTGTTACTTCACAATTTTGTTCTGCTGGCATCAATTAGACACTTCAACTAGAGACCAGATAATTCGACTCAGGAGGTTTTGTTTCTTCTCGTCACTGAACTATGCGATTTATGCCGCCACTTCAAGGGCGACAGTGTCGGCGCGGTGTTCAATTTGTCACCGTTACCACCGTGTCGTGTATGAATTAATCATCGTCATTTGTTAACTGTCACGCGGCTGCCGTATCTCTTGTAGTTGGCGCGTCTGGAGACTGCATGGCGTGTAGTTGGTGCGTCTGGAGACCGCATCTCGTGTAGTTGGTGCGTCTGGAGACCGCATCGCGTGTAGTTGGTGCGTCTGGAGACCGCATCTCGTGTAGTTGGTGCGTCTGGAGACCGCGTCTCGTGTAGTTGTTGCGTCTGGAGACCGCATCTCGTGTAGTTGGTGCGTCTGGAGACCGCATCTCGTGTAGTTGGTGCGTCTGGAGACCGCATCTCTTGTAGTTGGTGCGTCTGGAGACCGCATCTCGTGTAGTTGGTGCGTCTGGAGACCGCATCTCGTGTAGTTGGTGCGTCTGGAGACCGCATCTCGTGTAGTTGGTGCGTCTGGAGACCGCATCTCGTGTAGTTGGTGCGTCTGGAGACCGCGTCTCGTGTAGTTGGTGCGTCTGGAGACCGCATCTAGTGTAGTTGGTGCGTCTGGAGACCGCATCCCGTGTAGTTGGTGCGTCTGGAGACCGCATCTCTTGTAGTTGGTGCGTCTGGAGACCGCATCTCGTGTAGTTGGTGCGTCTGGAGACCGCATCTCGTGTAGTTGGTGCGTTTGGAGACCGCATCTCATGTAGTTGGTGCGTCTGGAGACCGCATCTCGTGTAGTTGGTGCGTCTGGAGACCGCGTCTCGTGTAGTTGGTGCGTCTGGAGACCGCATCTCGTGTAGTTGGTGCGTCTGGAGACCGCATCCCGTGTAGTTGGTGCGTCTGGAGACCGCATCTCTTGTAGTTGGTGCGTCTGGAGACCGCATCTCGTGTAGTTGGTGCGTCTGGAGACCGCATCTCGTGTAGTTGGTGCGTCTGGAGACCGCATCTCGTGTAGTTGGTGCATCCGGAGACCGCGAGTGGCGCGAGAATAGTTCGCGTCGGCGCAAGAAAACAACAGCGGCGAGAATCGCTGCGGAGAACCTCACGCAGGTACATGGCACGTAACCACCAACAGGTGATGCGCCCAAAGTCCGAGTAATCGATCAACCATGAACGTTCGACGTTCCCAGCCGTGATCGCTGAAGTCATCGTGGTCGGAGTCCCGGCCGGGGTCAGCTCGAGCAGCCTGATTAATTGTGCCACGATCGTGGTGTGGCAGCCGGCGCGGACGGTGACCGGCGCTGGAGGTCTAGCCCGGAGGGGCACGGTGACCCAGGTCAGGTGCGGCCACCGTACCGAGGTCAGGCGCGGCGACCGGCGACCCGGACACGCCCGACAGCGCCGTCGGCGGCGGCCTTGCTATCGACCCGGCTGCGTGGCGTTGGTCGGAGACCTCAGCTGGTGGTGCCAACTCGCGGTGTCGGCAGCCCTCAGCTGGTGGTGCCAACTTGCGGTGGGCTCAGTTGGTGATGCAAACTGTGGACGTGCGGACCCCACATGCGCTGGGATTTGACGTGGTGGAGACCGTTGTTTTCCCTAGTGTTGGCTCGAATGCTATGCACAAGGATAGTGTTGTCCAGTGCGTCTGGAGTCGCCGTGACAAGTGGTGCGTGTCGTTGGCACCTGTCCAAATGTAGGTCTGTGGTTGGCTGGCTTGAGGCTCGGGTCTCGCCTGGTGACCGGTGGCAGAAATTGGCATCACTAGTGGACTAGTGAATTGCAATACCTGATCCTATTAATCTATCCTCATATCTTCTGACATTGGGAATATTAGCCTGGGCGTTAGTGTGGGTATTTGCCATTGGGAGCTTCACATAAAAAGAAGAAGGGGAAGGTTGTGTTGCACCCCGACCGATTTTTTTTGGGTAATGAAGAGGTAGCCGCAATGCAGTTTTCAAACCGAGAAATTCCGTCCTGTGCTTGATTGCACTGCATTGCCTCCCTCTAATATGTGGGCCAAGCACGTGTCAGGCACTGTATCAGCGGATGCACCTGTTTGGAAGTATTTAAATACTTGCCTGTCTGCAAACCATCACAAACCTCCATGGTTATTTTCGGCCATGTTCGACCAAACTCTGTCGACGTTCTGATCGATCGCTCTCTTATTGGTGCTTGTCGTCATGTCAATGGCTGACTCGACGGCAGAACAGGTCGTGTTGCCAGGCGCAACATTGCCAAAGCGGCGTCCTGACGTCACAGTCAGCCGACTGGCGACCATGGCGAGCGGACTCCCAGCTTCTCCAAAGTGGTTGGCAGGACTCGATGCGTGGAGGAAGTGGGGGCCGCCTGAATCGGTTGGGAGCGCCCACTAACGCTCCCCTGTCAGAACTCGGACATTATTGGAAGGGTTGACGCCGGCCAGCGGCGGGTCTCCCTCACGCCACTCGGCTGACGACAGCTGGAGTCACGCCGCTGTTGCCAGGGACGGCCGTCCGCCGGGTCTCCCTCACGCCACTCGGCTGACGACAGCTGGAGTCACGCCGCTGTTGCCAGGGACGGCCGTCCACCGGGTCTCCCTCACGCCACTCGGCTGACGACAGCTGGAGTCACGCCGCTGTTGCCAGGGACGGCCGTCCACCGGGTCTCCCTCACGCCACTCGGCTGACGACAGCTGGAGTCACGCCGCTGTTGCCAGGGACGGCCGTCCACCGGGTCTCCCTCACGCCACTCGGCTGACGACAGCTGGAGTCACGCCGCTGTTGCCAGGGACGGCCGTCCACCGGGTCTCCCTCACGCCACTCGGCTTCGGGTGGACGGTTTTGCTGGCGAACTTTTGGCCGACGCACACAGATGGATGCTGCATTCCGGATAATTGTATGAAGATCTTTGTGGAGGTCGCCTGGCTACGGTAACTGATGCGCCCTGAGACCCAACTAACTAGCTTACTAACGGAATCCTGAACACGTATAACGGACAAATTATTATTTTTTGCATGTTCTCTGCGGAATTAAGACTGAACAGTAGCGCGCCTCACTTCATCCAGCTCCAACGTATTTACGTTACCGCGCATGGTGTGCGTGAATATGTGTCTTGGTCGTCGGGAAGAGAACAGCCCTTTCTGTTCTAAAATGGGGGATCCATTGCTGTCAATGCTTCCCTCACCATTGCTATTTTCTCTCCCTTTTTGTTTCTGTGCAAAGCACTTTTCTTTGTTTCTTGAAGGGTCGCGTTAGCTCAGTTTGTAGGGCGTTCGACTTTTGATCGTAAGATCGTAAGATCGGCGGGATTATCGCTCCATCCGCGCCCAATCGGCGTGAGAGGTTGGCGACGCTGTACGGCTTCAAAGTCGAATGCGTCCCAGAAAAACCGAATGTTCCTCTGCCGACCCTGGCCACGAAGATGCATAGCTGTTGCGTGTTTTCATGCACAACAGTGGTGCAAATCCTAGCTTGTGATAGACGAGCTTGCTGCAGCCGTAATTATTTTTTATCTGAAGGTTTTGCTACCGAAGTCAGTTCGCTACACACGTCAAGCCTTCGGAAGTTGGGGACATGGAGGGCTATTTGGAGCGTCGGATTAACGCCGGCCAACTTTTGCACCGCCGTCATCTGTCTGTGGGTTATTCCCGGAACAAGAGCACTTAGAGAAATATCGATGGTAAAGGAACAACAGGAAAGTGGTTGGCAGGTATAAATCGACAGCAAACTTTGATCGTAGTTAGGTCAAGTGCTGTGTTCGACTATTTGTATCGTCTTAAAAATAAATTTCTGAGAGTCTCAAGAAGAGATGGAAATCAAGAGCGGATACCACGATAGCACAGCGCAATTGTATCTTTTGTCTCACTATTGAACTCAATTTCTTTCTGTAAGAAACTATGCGATTTGCCTGAATATGAACAATACCTTATTATTTATTTTAAAATGGTTTCGTTACGTCCGAGCGGATAACATCTGAGCCTGAGCCGGTTCGGCTCGACTGTTATGTTTTCGGAAGACAACTACGTGACGTCGTTTCCGGCATGTGTGACCTCCACCAGCATTACACAAACCTGCAGTTGAAGGAAACTCATGCTAGTTGCATTTGATGCATATCAATCTCTAGGTACCTCATATATTGGTCAGTTAATTATGCAAATACAAATTAAAGTACAGACATGTGATGTAAATATTTTTCTTCCTATGTGTCACTCTCCCCAAAGTTTATAATTTTGGCACACTGCTCATTTATATCCCAATATTCTTCATGAAACGTCTTCAAAGAAGAGGCTCGTGGCGGATTTTGTTTCCACACAACTCTCAACAGCGATTGACGATGTAATGTACCATTTGAGCCTCTAAATTTCCAGCCCAGAGCAATTTATGTTCTTTTCATTTTGGGGTTTTCCAACTTGCATCACACAATTTCTCTTGAAGTAATCTCAATTTGTATTCAATGGAAGTGGTTTGCGGTAGCATTCCCGCGCGCATACAGTTTACAATGGATCTCCTACCATAGCCGACACTCGCTATTCGCCCCAGGTAGCACATGGTTTGTATCTGGGTCTTCGGTTTATCGCTGAAATCCAGAACTGCCCGGTATTTTCAACGCTGCCTACAACTGGTGCACGGAGATTCGACTTCACCCGCGCTTTTAGCACATGACGTCTTGCTCTCTTTCGTTTTTTTCTTTCGCTCTCTTTCCGTCTTTCAATCTCCTTTTCTTTCTATTTTCTCGTTCTCTTTCTTTCTCTCTTTCTCTCTTTCTCTTTCTCTCTGTCTTACTTTCTCTCTCTTTCACTCTTTCTCTCTTTCTCTCCTCTATTTCTGTCTTTCTTTATTTCTCTCTTCCTATATCTCTCCCTCTCTCTCTTTCTCTCTCTCCCTCTCTCTTTCTCCCTCTCTTTCTCTTTCTCCCTCTCTTTCTCTCTATCTTTCTCTCTATCTTTCTATCTATCCTTCTTTCTTTTTTCCTCTTTCTATCTCGCTTTTTCTACCCTTCTCTCTTTTTCTCTTTCGTCCAATACCCATGCAGGCGGGTTCGAGTCTCACCTGTCGCTACTCTTCGCCCGCGACCAATCGGCGTGAGAGATTGGCAACGCTATATGACTCAACGGTCGACGTGTCGTAAAAACCAATAACCAAAATCCGTGCAGGCGCCTTTTGCCAGTTGTATTTCATTGGTGGCTGCCGACGCTCGCCACAGGCTGTGGCGCTGTTCGTGGTGCACTCAATACTTATCACTGAACATCGAGTCGTCCACATAGGACGATGGGATGTGACTCATCCTCCCCACCGCGAAATTTTCCCATCACGGAAATCGTTTCTCCACAACCTGATGCGAAATAATCTGACCTGACGTGTGCTTTTCCCCGACATCGTGCCCAATCTGACTTTCCCAGCGTCTAGCTGTCTCCGCCTGACGCAGTCGACCTCTTGTGAGCTGGTCATACCTCACCCGGCCTGTCGTGACCTGACCTGACCTGACATGACCTGACCAGACGATACCCCACCACGGCTTGGAAAATATCTTGGTTCAGTTTTTTTGTCATCCAGAACATCAATCCAATCGCAGACCAACCGTGTGTTGATGCATGGATCAGGGGACTTGGCAGTGAACTCACCTTCTGCTCTTTCTGATTGAAGTTTTGTAACGCAGCAACAGGTGGCAGCACGGCTGAGAAACGACAGGCCGTGGCGGTTACAACCTGATGTGACGACGGCCCTCTCCCCTCATGTCTCCCACGGCTCCGCCAAAAATTATGTGCGAGCAATCCGACAGGGTATTTGCCATCTAAATCTAACCGGTCCAACATTATATGCTCTAGTGTAAATGCTTTGAAGAAGAAAAAAGTATCTTGAGTCTCAGGGGACGAGTAGTCTAGGGGTAAGATGTTCGTCTCACAATCGAAATATTGTGGGTTCGAATCTCACCTGTCGCTACTCTTCGCCCGCGACCAATCGGCGTGAGAGATTGGCGACGCTATATGACTCAACGGTCGCCGTGTCGTAAAACCAATAACCAACCATATCTTGAGTCTCATTTCAATGCTTCGAAAAATTGTCATCTCCGAATCCAGGACTTGAAACTGTGAATCCAACACTGTACACCACCCAGTCTGTCGTGACCCGACCTGACCTGACTTGCCAATGCAGGCCTTAGATGGTGGAATGAGCTCCGACGTCTCCGCGGCAGTTGACCCGACGGCCTGACCTGACCTGATCTAACCTGACCCGACCTGTCGGATGCAGGCCTCAGATGGCGAAGTGAGCTCCGACGCCTCCGTCGGCAGTTGACCTGACCCGACCTGTCGGTTGCAGGCGTGAGATGGCGGCATGAGCTCCTCCGACGCCTCCGCGACGGGTTCGGGAGCTAGTGACGCCACTCCGCCCCGCGGCAGTCACGTGACGTTGGCAGATTCGCGCCGTGAGTCGCAGGTGAGTATCACGTGACGTCCACACGCCGAGCTGATGCCCGACCTAAGCTGAAGTACTGCTGAAGCATGCATAGTGCTGCTCCTTGATGTGCCTGATCCAGTGTCAATGCTTTTTAATGGTTCCTCTAATATATATATATATATATATATATATATATATATATATATATATATATATATATATATATATATATACATATATCAATATGTATGTGTAGGTGCCCATATTTTTTGGGCCGTGTGCTAGCACAAGCGGTGGGTTAGATCTAAGTCACGTGATCAGTCAATCGCTCCGGAGCTGAGCACAGGAGTCGGCGCGATCCGGACGCCGGCCATTTGCTTGCCAATCAGCTGGGTTCGAGACCGAGCCGCCGCTGGAGCGGTGCGGCCACACCGCGATCCACTGCCAAGGGTGACCAGCGACACCGGCCGGCCCCGGTGGCGGCGTGTCGAGCGAAAGAGCCCGGGCCGACTCGTTCTCCGCCGACTGGCCGCGATCGCACCCGGCCGGCGCGTGTGACGTCACTGGACCAGGGCTACGTCATGCGAGCCGGCTGGCACGGCAGCGGCTACCTGTTGAGCGCCGTCTGCGCGCTAATTACTGCCCTGGCTGGCGGGAAGCCCACGCGCTGGCCTGGCGACGTCGGTGGCGCAGCCATCCGGGCTCCGGGTAGGCTGGCGGGCAGCGAGCACACGCGCCCCGACGGCTGCACACTGTGGGGACGATTGTGTGGCATGTGGAATAGTGGGAAGAAGAGCCCTGGGCTGTTTCGCGGCGTGATTAGCTGCGGAGGCGATGTGGCGTCTCCGCTGGGAAGCTGCATTGTTTCCTGGAGGCCGATGTCGGACCGGTGGGAGGGTTCCCTGGATGTCGGACCGGTGGGAGGGTTCCCTGGATGTCGGACCGGTGGGGTGGTTCCCTGGATGTAGGACAGGTGGGAGGGTTCCCTGGATGTGGGACCGGTGGGAGGGTTCCCTGGATGTCGGACCGGTGGGGTGGTTCCCTGGATGTCGGACCGGTGGGAGGGTTCCCTGGATGTCGGACCGGTGGGGTGGTTCCCTGGATGTAGGACAGATGGGAGGGTTCCCTGGATGTCGGACCGGGGGAGGGTTCCCTGGATGTCGGACCGGTGGGAGGGTTCCCTGGATGTCGGACCGGTGGGAGGGTTCTCTGGATGTAGGACAGGTGGGAGGGTTCCCTGGATGTCGGACCGGTGGGAGGGTATGGGCGCCAAATGACCCTGTAGTCGACGCGCCCTTAAACCCAAATAATCAATCAACCAACCTGTGGGAGGGTGAGCACACGTCGCTGAGGGCCGCCAATCTGTGTGAGCCCAGCGCGGTGATCGTCCTAGGGGTTTATGCGACTACTGCGCCACCAGTGACAAATAGTTAGTTCATCTCGTCGTCTTGTGCTTCATCTAACATTTGGACTGAGTCCATAAATATTGATCGCCGATCCTCAGTTATACAAAGTTCAGCGATTCTACTCTGGCATGTTTAATGTCGCGCGAAGTGCGGGGCCCCCAAAAGGTGAGCCATTTGATGTTAGCATGAGATGATCTAACGTGGTCATCTGTCAACAGTGGTGGTGGTGGTAGGCTGAGCAGGAGTCGACAGTGGTGGTGGTAGGCTGAGCAGGAGTCGACAGTGGTGGTGGTAGGCTGAGCAGAAGTCGACAGTGGTGGTGGTAGGCTGAACAGGAGTCGACAGTGGTGGTGGTAGGCTGAACAGGAGTCGACAGTGGTGGTGGTAGGCTTGGCAGGAGTCGACAGTGGTGGTGGTAGGCTGAACAGGAGTCGACAGTGGTGGTGGTAGGCTGAGCAGGAGTCGACAGTGGTGGTGGTAGGCTGAGCAGGAGTCGACAGTGGTGGTGGTAGGCTGAACAGGAGTCGACAGTGGTGGTGGTAGGCTGAGCAGGAGTCGACAGTGGTGGTGGTAGGCTGAACAGGAGTCGACAGTGGTGGTGGTAGGCTGAACAGGAGTCGACAGTGGTGGTGGTAGGCTGAGCAGGAGTCGACAGTGGTGGTGGTAGGCTGAACAGGAGTCGACAGTGGTGGTGGTAGGCTGAACAGGAGCCGACAGTGGTGGTGGTAGGCTGAACAGGAGTGGATAGTGGTGGTGGTAGGCTGAACAGGAGTCGACAGTGGTGGTGGTAGGCTGAACAGGAGTCGACAGCGGTGGTGGTGGTAGGCTGCACAGGAGTCGACAGTGGTAGTGGTAGGCTGAACAGGAGTCGACAGTGGTGGATTGAATTGGATTGGATTGTGGCTTTACGACGCACTCAGCAGCTGATGCCATATGGCGTCGCCTGCCTCTCACCCTGGCAGGGAAGGCGGGCACCGCGGGGAATCGAACCCCGTACCTCTGGCGTGCCAGACGCTCAGACTAACCACTGAGCTACCGACGCCCCGTCGACAGTGGTGGTTGTCGGCTGAACAGTAGTCGACAGTGGTGGTGGTAGGCTGAGCAGTAGTCGACAGTGGTGGTGGTAGGCTGAACATTAGTCGACAGTGGTGGTTGTAGGCAGAACAGTAGTCGACAGTGGTGGTGGTAGTCTGAACAGTAGTCGACAGTGGTGGTTGTAGGCTGAACAGTAGTCGACAGTGGTGGTAGTAGGCTGAACAGTAGTCGACAGTGGTGGTGGTAGGCTGAACAGTAGTCGACAGTGGTGGTGGTAGGCTGAACAGTAGTCAACAGTGGTGGTGGTAGGCTGAACAGTAGTCCACAAGTCGGCGGTACGTGTCGGCACATCGACCACTGGCAAAGACGCACTGCTGTTTTGGAACGACGGCACGTTTTTAGATTGATCACGTTCTGACCCCCCTGACTATTCTATTCCTCAACTTGGAGTGAGGTCATCAACTGGGAGTAGCCATCAACTGGAAATAAAGTCCTCAACACGGTGTAAAGTCCGCAACTGACTATGAGTGCTCTTTAGGTTTTCCAGCGTCTGTGTTCGGAGTTTCTGCGGTTTGGCTGGCATTATGTATTTCACTTACGTTGTGCCTATTTTGAATGAGATGGCTGGGCTACTATGTAGCGCCGATTTCGTCATTTCCTCGTGCCTCATTTACGGTAGGCTGGAACAGCTTTTATAGACGCACGTGACGCACTCATGCGATTACCAAGTGGTTATGTGCCCGGTCACGAGCTGAGCCTGCGCAAGCTCGGTGTACTCTGACGAAGCAGTTCAAGAGGTCAGTATGTCATCGACCACCCAGAGGCCCACACCGTTAGGCGCCAGAAGGTGACGGTGTCACATTCCTGGCAACCATTCCGAGACCCACACGGTCAGGCGCCAGAAGGTGACGGTGTCACATTCCTGGCGACCATCCGGATACCCACACCGTCAGGCGCCAGAAGGTGACTGTGTCACATTCCTGGGTGGGGCTCGGTGTGCGGCTGGCCGGTGGCCTATTTACCGGCCAGATTGAGAGCCACTGTTCTGTGTGCAGGCAATCACCGTGATCAGTGGCGGCTCGCGCCGCCTCCAGTCACCGCCTGTTTGCTCAGCCTAATGAGCTCTGGGAACTCCGACACTGCGCAGACCGGTCGGCCGACAGACACAGGTGGTGAGAGGATGTTGACAGCGCGGTGAGAGGATATTGACAGCGTGGTGAGAGGATGTTGACAGCGTGGTGAAAGGATGTTGACAGCGTGGTGAGAGGATATTTACAGCGTGGTGAGAGGATGTTGACAGCGTGGTGAGAGGATATTGACAGCGTGGTGAGAGGATGTTGACAGCGTGGTGAGAGGATATTGACGGCGTGGTGAGAGGATGTTGACGGCGTGGTGAGATGATGTTGACAACGTGGTGAGAGGATGTTGACAGCGTGGTGAGAGGATATTGACGGCGTGGTGAGAGGATGTTGACGGCGTGGTGAGAGGATGTTGACGGCGTGGTGAGATGATGTTGACAACGTGGTGAGAAGATGTTGACAGCGTGGTGAGAGGATGTTGACAGCGTGGTGAGAGTACACGTCGGGGACGTGGTGAGATGATGTTGACAGCGTGGTGAGAGTAAACGCCGGTGACGTGGTGAGAGGATGTTGACAGCGTGGTGAGAGTACACGTCGGGGACGTGGTGAGATGATGTTGACAGCGTGGTGAGAGTAAATGCCGGGGACGTGGTGAGAGGATGTTGACAGCGTGGTGAGGGTACGCGCCGGGGACGTCGTGAGAGGATGTTGACAGCGTGGTGAGGGTACGCGCCGGGGACGTGGTGAGAGGATGTTGACAGCGTGGTGAGGGTACACGCCGGGGACGTGGTAGGAGGATGTTGACAGCGTGGTGAGGGTACGCGCCGGGGACGTGGTGAGAGAATGTTGACAGCATGGTGAGAGCGCAATGAAGATGGGGTGAGAGGATGGTGAGGTTGTGGTGAGAAGATAGTGACAGCGTGGTGAGAGCAAAACAATAATCCGATTTTCCATCCTTGGGTGCCTATCCGGCATTTTCTCCCGATCTTTCACTATTCCCAAAGTGCTTTGTTCTTCATCCGCGCAGTTAATCGTAAAGTATTTTGGGACACCGCGCTGAGACCACGATGAGATCGTGCTGAAACCATTGTGAAGCCGTGCTGGGACCGTGCTGAGACCTTGTTTGAGACCACGGCAGGGACGTGACCGATGGAGGTCGGCCGCTCGGCAGACTGCCGACTGGTCCAGGACAGTAGTGCTATGGACCTCGGCGGAGGTGTAGCCAGGAGTTACAGTGCCGGGCGCGCCAGTGAGATCAACTGCTGAGCGTGCACTGTTGTTAGATGATGTGAGCGATGGGTTGTGAGCGGGGTCGGAAATACTGGCCAGTTCTCGATGTATGCCCCAAAGAGCAAAAGTAGCTGCAGTACTTTTTCTTCTTGCACGCTTTCACCCCTCCGGCCTACTGGATTGCATGCCAGGGAGCCGTGTTGCGAGACCGGTCAAGGTCGTTCGGTCGACCTTACCGCAACGAGTGAGAAGGGTCTCTGCGCCTGCGCGTCCTCTCCGGAGAGGGCATTCGAAATAGCCGAGTATTTCCAGCGCTGTTTGTGGGCTCGAGACTCACCATTGCTGGGTGATTTTTTTGTCTTCGACAACTGATGAACATGGCACGTTGGCAACGCCAACGCTCGTCCTGTTCGTCCTGAGTCGAATTTGTTCATCCACTCAACTATCCGGATTTATGGCCAGCTCTGATTAGTGGTCTGACGCTAATGGAAGAAGAGGGCGAAATTTTTACGACGATCGATTTTTGGCAGGCGGTAGCCAGTCTCCACCTTGGGGCGGCGGAGCAATACAGAACGTGGTGACGAAACACAAGCATTAGAGGTAGAACTTGACGCTCTGTGATCATATAGTATGGCCCGTTTAATATCCATCAGGATCGGAACATGGGAGTCAGATTGTCGAATATTTGAGGACTAAGGATGATATTTCAATTTTGTATCGGTACCGTAAGCCATCTCGAAGCTGTAGGATAATCTTAACTGAAACTCAGAGACGATCCTTCACACTGCATAATAGCAGACAAATGTATGTTTTGTCGGACGGTCGCGATAACCCAGGCTTTGGACACACGATCGTGAGATCGTGGGTTCGAACCCCACAGCCGGCGGGATTATCCAGTCCACCCGCGACCAATCTGCGTGCGAGGTTGTCGAGGAACGCTATGTGGCCCAGAAGTCGGATGCGTCGTAAAACGGCGCAATGCTCTTCTTGTATGCATTGTCGGATTATCCGGGGCCGTTCCTGTTCCCTTCGTGGATCCGATACACTATCCGGAAGGAACACCCACAGGAAGCCAGAGGCGCACATGACTGTGTACTAGGGGATGGGTGGCCACGAAGGCCACGTGGTTCAGAATGGGGTGTGACGAGGCCGCGTGCTAAAAGTTCCAGCTCTGGGCGCTAAATGATCACATTTTTAGTCGAAGCGCCCTTAAGCTCAACTAACTAACTGACTGACGAAAGTTTTAGCTCGCTGGCATTGACCAGCCGGCTTTAAGGTCAGGATGACTAGATCCTTCGGAACCGGAGAAAACTTAACGTCACATTAAGCCGGCTTTAAGGTCAGGATGACTAGATCCTTCGGAACCGGAGAAAACTTAACGTCACATTAAGCCGGCTTTAAGGTCAGGATGACTAGATCCTTCGGAACCGGAGAAAACTTAACGTCACATTAAGCAATCGCAATAAATTGTTTTCACCTTCAGTAATTATTTTGCTTGGCTGTGCCGAAGTAGTGCCAGATTCCCACTACTCCCCTATATGACCCGTGCTGGACTTAATTTCCTTGTCTTTTTTCCAAGGCGGCTTGTCTGCCATACACTAAATTCCATGCCGGTTCCTTTCTGTCCAAACAACAATCAGGATCGCACGTGTGCAGCGTCAGAGACGCACTGAAGCGCTGTGTGCATCAAACTCGGTAGTCGCATGGAAGGTTCTTGACACCCAGCTTCCTTGGTCCGTCCTTGGTACTTCTTTGGCCTTGCATTGGTCGTGGTCCCAGTCCTCTGAGCCTGGTTCTGCGTCGTAACTAACAGCCTGGTAAAAGAACACAATGCTCTCCCAAAGAACCCAAGGTTCTTCATGCTGCAGCACCCTCCCCCCGCCTCCCCACCCTCTCATCCTGGTGCTGCTGCCCATAATTTGCCACTGGGGAATTGGTATCCCCAGTGAAAATGACGTACGGCCCACAACATTATTCGGCCGAGTGGTCAGAGCTGGCGTGCGATATCCGTCGCCCGTTTGGTGACGTTCTGTGTAGCGTGACTATCGTCACAGGGCAGTGTAAAAATAATGTTTTTTCGTTAGATGTTGTGCGATGTCGAAACGAGCGCAGTTGGGTGTCGAAATTTGCCATGGAATTAGCGTCGTTCAAAATGCCTTTGATGCCATTCAGACTTAAATTTGAGCCAATGGCGTAATTTGGCCGATAACTGCAGCTCTATCTTTTACTTTGGGATTCATAATTTAGGAAAAGCTTAGGAAAATTTATGAACTGGTATTGTATGCATAATCATCCCTTATCAGGAGCATGCTCCTTATACTTATGAAAGAGATATTGTTAGAAAGGAGATAGGAAGACTTCATAAGCACGCATCAAGAAGCAGGATGTCGATACGTCTTGGAGAAGGATGTCGATTGAGTGTTCAGAAAGTGGTATGTTCCATCCTATTCCACGACTAATTTATCACTGTGACAGGGATAGTACTTTGTTGTGCACGGATTGACGATGCGATCTAGATCGGTCTATTTATTTGTTGTGCTGTCCGTTGGTTTCATTTAAATCACGTGTGTTTCGAAGGCGTTCCCCGTGCCACGACAGTCCTTCAGGTTTCCTGGTTTGTTTTCGGCGTGTTTCCCGGTTCAGATTATCGCCTTTTTGCGTCACTTGCCTGACGTTCGGTGTGGAAATTCCCGGTGGAGCGTCGACCGTCCAGTTGACGGCGTGTCGTTGTTCAGCTCAACAGCCACGGCACTCAATTTTGGTGTGGCGTGATGGCGAGTGGTGGCGTCTGGTGTGCAGTGTGTTGTGTGTTGTGTGTCGTGTGCAGTGTGTTGTGTGTTGTGTGCAGTGTGTTGTGTGTTTTGTGCAGTGTGTTGTGTGTTGTGTGTGGTGACGTGTGATGTGCAGTGTGTTGTATGTGGTGTGGTGGCGTGTGGTGTGCAGTGTGTTGTGTGTGGTGTGTGGTGACGTGTGATGTGCAGTGTGTTGTATGTGGTGTGGTGGCGTGTGGTGTGCAGTGTGTTGTGTGTGGTGTGGTGGCGTGTGATGTGCAGTGTGTTGTATGTGGTGTGGTGGCGTGGGGTGTGCAGTGTGTTGTGTGTGGTGTGGTGGCGTGTGATGTGCAGTGTGTTGTATGTGGTGTGGTGGCGTGTGGTGTGCAGTGTGTTGTATGTGGTGTGGTGGCGTGTGGTGTGCAGTGTGTTGTGTGTGGTGTGGTGGCGTGTGATGTGCAGTGTGTTGTATGTGGTGTGGTGGCGTGTGGTGTGCAGTGTGTTGTGTGTGGTGTGGTGGCGTGTGATGTGCAGTGTTGTATGTGGTGTGGTGACGTGTGGTGTGCAGTGTGTTGTATGTGGTGTGGTGGCGTGTGATGTGCAGTGTGTTGTATGTGGTGTGTGGTGGCGTGTGATGTGCAGTGTGTTGTATGTGGTGTGTGGTGACGTGTGATGTGCAGTGTGTTGTCTGTGGTGTGGTGACGTGTGGTGTGCAGTGTGTTGTGTGTGGTGTGTGGTGACGTGTGATGTGCAGTGTGTTGTATGTGGTGTGGTGGCGTGTGGTGTGCAGTGTGTTGTGTGTGGTGTGTGGTGACGTGTGATGTGCAGTGTGTTGTATGTGGTGTGGTGGCGTGTGGTGTGCAGTGTGTTGTGTGTGGTGTGGTGGCGTGTGATGTGCAGTGTGTTGTATGTGGTGTGGTGGCGTGTGGTGTGCAGTGTGTTGTATGTGGTGTGGTGACGTGTGATGTGCAGTGTGTTGTATGTGGTGTGGTGGCGTGTGGTGTGCAGTGTGTTGTGTGTGGTGTGGTGGCGTGTGATGTGCAGTGTGTTGTATGTGGTGTGGTGACGTGTGGTGTGCAGTGTGTTGTATGTGGTGTGGTGACGTGTGGTGTGCAGTGTGTTGTATGTGGTGTGGTGGCGTGTGATGTGCAGTGTGTTGTATGTGGTGTGGTGGCGTGTGATGTGCAGTGTGTTGTATGTGGTGTGGTGGCGTGTGGTGTGCAGTGTGTTGTATGTGGTGTGGTGGCGTGTGGTGTGCAGTGTGTTGTATGTGGTGTGGTGTGCAGTGTGTTGTATGTGGTGTGGTGACGTGTGGTGTGCAGTGTGTTGTATGTGGTGTGGTGGCGTGTGGTGTGCAGTGTGTTGTGTGTGGTGTGGTGGCGTGTGATGTGCAGTGTTGTATGTGGTGTGGTGACGTGTGGTGTGCAGTGTGTTGTATGTGGTGTGGTGGCGTGTGATGTGCAGTGTGTTGTATGTGGTGTGGTGGCGTGTGATGTGCAGTGTGTTGTCTGTGGTGTGGTGACGTGTGATGTGCAGTGTGTTGTGTGTGGTGTGTGGTGGCGTGTGATGTGCAGTGTGTTGTATGTGGTGTGGTGACGTGTGATGTGCAGTGTGTTGTATGTGGTGTGGTGACGTGTGATGTGCAGTGTGTTGTATGTGGTGTGGTGGCGTGTGATGTGCAGTGTGTTGTATGTGGTGTGGTGGCGTGTGGTGTGCAGTGTGTTGTATGTGGTGTGGTGACGTGTGGTGTGCAGTGTGTTGTATGTGGTGTGGTGGCGTGTGATGTGCAGTGTGTTGTATGTGGTGTGGTGACGTGTGGTGTGCAGTGTGTTGTGTGTGGTGTGGTGACGTGTGGTGTGCAGTGTGTTGTATGTGGTGTGGTGACGTGTGATGTGCAGTGTGTTGTATGTGGTGTGGTGACGTGTGGTGTGCAGTGTGTTGTGTGTGGTGTGTGGTGACGTGTGGTGTGCAGTGTGTTGTATGTGGTGTGGTGGCGTGTGATGTGCAGTGTGTTGTATGTGGTGTGGTGGCGTGTGGTGTGCAGTGTGTTGTGTGTGGTGTGGTGGCGTGTGATGTGCAGTGTGTTGTGTGTGGTGTGGTGGCGTGTGGTGTGCAGTGTGTTGTGTGTGGTGTGTGGTGACGTGTGGTGTGCAGTGTGTTGTATGTGGTGTGGTGGCGTGTGATGTGCAGTGTGTTGTATGTGGTGTGGTGGCGTGTGGTGTGCAGTGTGTTGTATGTGGTGTGGTGGCGTGTGATGTGCAGTGTGTTGTATGTGGTGTGGTGGCGTGTGATGTGCAGTGTGTTGTGTGTGGTGTGTGGTGACGTGTGATGTGCAGTGTGTTGTATGTGGTGTGGTGACGTGTGGTGTGCAGTGTGTTGTATGTGGTGTGGTGGCGTGTGATGTGCAGTGTGTTGTATGTGGTGTGGTGGCGTGTGATGTGCAGTGTGTTGTATGTGGTGTGGTGACGTGTGATGTGCAGTGTGTTGTATGTGGTGTGGTGGCGTGTGATGTGCAGTGTGTTGTGTGTGGGTGTGGTGACGTGTGGTGTGCAGTGTGTTGTATGTGGTGTGGTGACGTGTGATGTGCAGTGTGTTGTATGTGGTGTGGTGGCGTGTGGTGTGCAGTGTGTTGTATGTGGTGTGGTGGCGTGTGATGTGCAGTGTGTTGTATGTGGTGTGGTGACGTGTGCAGTGTGTTGTATGTGGTGTGGTGTGTTGTGATGTGGGTGTGGTGGCGTGTGATGTGCAGTGTGTTGTATGTGGTGTGGTGGCGTGTGATGTGCAGTGTGTTGTGTGTGTGTGGTGGCGTGTGATGTGCAGTGTGTTGTATGTGAGTGTGTTGTGTGTGTTGTGTGTGGTGGTGAGTGTGTGTGCAGTGTGTTGTGTGTGGTGTGGTGACGTGTGATGTGCAGTGTGTTGTGTGTGGTGTGGTGGCGTGTGATGTGCAGTGTGTTGTATGTGGTGTGGTGGCGTGTGATGTGCAGTGTGTTGTGTGTGGTGTGTGGTGACGTGTGGTGTGCAGTGTGTTGTTGTGGTGTGGTGGTGACGTGTGATGTGCAGTGTGTTGTATGTTGTGTGGTGACGTGTGATGTGCAGTGTGTTGTGTGTGGTGTGGTGACGTGTGATGTGCAGTGTGTTGTGTGGTGTGGTGGCGTGTGATGTGCAGTGTTTGTGTGTGTGTGTGGTGACGTGTGGTGTGCAGTGTGTTGTATGTGGTGTGTGGTGAGCGTGTGATGTGCAGTGTGTTGTATGTGGTGTGGTGACGTGTGATGTGCAGTATGTTGTGTGTATGGTGTGGTGACGTGTGATGTGCAGTGTGTTGTATGTGGTGTGGTGACGTGTGTATGTGCAGTGTGTTGTTGGTGTGGTGACGTGTGATGTGCAGTGTGTTGTATGTGGTGTGGTGACGTGTGATGTGCAGTGTTTGTGTGTGGTGTGGTGACGTGTGATGTGCAGTGTGTTGTATGTGGTGTGGTGACGTGTGATGTGCAGTGTGTTGTATGTGGTGTGGTGACGTGTGATGTGCAGTGTGTTGTATGTGGTGTGGTGACGTGTGATGTGCAGTGTGTTGTATGTGGTGTGGTGGCGTGTGATGTGCAGTGTGTTGTATGTGGTGTGGTGGCGTGTGATGTGCAGTGTGTTGTATGTGGTGTGGTGGCGTGTGATGTGCAGTGTGTTGTATGTGGTGTGGTGACAGCGTGTGTTGTATGTGCAGTGTGTTGTATGTGGTGTGGTGGCGTGTGATGTGCAGTGTGTTGTATGTGGTGGTGACGTGTGATGTGCAGTGTGTTGTATGTGGTGTGGTGGCGTGTGATGTGCAGTGTGTTGTATGTGGTGTGGTGGCGTGTGGTGTGCAGTGTGTTGTGTGTGGTGTGGTGGCGTGTGATGTGCAGTGTGTTGTATGTGGTGTGGTGGCGTGTGATGTGCAGTGTGTTGTATGTGGTGTGGTGGCGTGTGATGTGCAGTGTGTTGTATGTGGTGTGGTGGCGTGTGATGTGCAGTGTGTTGTATGTGTGTGGTGACGTGTGATGTGCAGTGTATTGTATGTGGTGTGGTGACGTGTGATGTGCAGTGTGTTGTTGTATGTGGTGTGGTGACGTGTGGTGTGCAGTGTGTTGTATGGTGTGGTGACGTGTGGTGTGCAGTGTGTTGTATGTGGTGTGGTGACGTGTGATGTGCAGTGTGTTGTATGTGGTGTGGTGACGTGTGGTGTGCAGTGTGTTGTATGTGGTGTGTGACGTGTGATGTGCAGTGTGTTGTATGTGGTGTGGTGACGTGTGGTGTGCAGTGTGTTGTATGTGGTGTGGTGACGTGTGGTGTGCAGTGTGTTGTATGTGGTGTGGTGGCGTGTGATGTGCAGTGTGTTGTATGTGGTGTGGTGACGTGTGATGTGCAGTGTGTTGTATGTGGTGTGGTGACGTGTGGTGTGCAGTGTGTTGTATGTGGTGTGGTGACGTGTGATGTGCAGTGTGTTGTATGTGGTGTGGTGACGTGTGATGTGCAGTGTGTTGTATGTGGTGTGGTGACGTGTGATGTGCAGTGTGTTGTATGTGGTGTGGTGACGTGTGATGTGCAGTGTGTTGTATGTGTGTGTGTGGCGTGTGATGTGCAGTGTGTTGTATGTGTGTGTGTGACGTGTGTGTGCAGTGTGTAGTGTGTGTGTGGTGTGTGACGTGTGATGTACAGTGTTGTTGTATGTGGTGTGGTGCGTATGTGTGGTGACGTGTGATGTGCAGTGTGTTGTATGTGGTGTGGTGGCGTGTGATGTGCAGTGTGTTGTATGTGGTGTGGTGGCGTGTGGTATGCAGTGTGTTGTATGTGGTGTGGTGGCGTGTGATGTGCAGTGTGTTGTATGTGGTGTGGTGGCGTGTGATGTGCAGTGTGTTGTATGTGGTGGTGGCGTGTGATGTGCAGTGTGTGTGTGTTGTATGTGGTGTGGTGAGCGTGTGATGTGCAGTGTGTTGTATGTGGGTGGTGGCGTGTGATGTGCAGTGTGTTGTATGTGGTGTGGTGGCGTGTGATGTGCAGTGTGTTGTATGTGGTGTGGTGGCGTGTGATGTGCAGTGTGTTGTATGTGGTGTGGTGGCGTGTGATGTGCAGTGTGTTGTATGTGGTGTGGTGGCGTGTGATGTGCAGTGTGTTGTGTGTGGTGTGGTGGCGTGTGATGTGTATTGTATGGTGTGGTGGATGTGTGATGTGCAGTGTGTTGTATGTGGTGTGGTGGCGTGTGATGTGTGCAGTGTGTTGTGTGTGGTGTGCGTGTGGTAACGTGTGGTGTGCAATGTGGTGTTGTGCAGTGTGTTGTATGGTGTGGTGGCGTGTGATGTGCAGTGTGTTGTGGTGTGTGGCGTGTGATGTGCAGTGTGTTGTATGTGTGTGGTGGCGTGTGATGTGCAGTGTGTTGTATGTGGTGTGGTGGCGTGTGGTGTGCAGTGTGTTGTGTGGTGTGGTGACGTGTGATGTGCAGTGTGTTGTATGTGGTGTGGTGGCGTGTGATGTGCAGTGTGTTGTGTGTGGTGTGGTGGCGTGTGATGTGCAGTGTGTTGTGTGGTGTGGTGGCGTGTGATGTGCAGTGTGTTGTATGTGTGTGGTGATGTGTGTGTGGTGACGTGTGATGTGCAGTGTGTTGTATGTGGTGTGGTGGCGTGTGATGTGCAGTGTGTTGTATGTGGTGTGGTGACGTGTGATGTGCAGTGTGTTGTATGTGGTGTGGTGACGTGTGATGTGCAGTGTGTTGTATGTGGTGTGGTGACGTGTGATGTGCAGTGTATTGTATGTGGTGTGTGTGATGTGCGTGTGTTGTATGGTGTGTAGCGTGTGGTGCGTATGTGTGATATGTGTGGTGACGTGTGGTTGTGTGTTGTGTGTGGTGGTGACGTGTTGTGTACAGTGTGTTGTATATGGTGTGGTGGCGTAGTGTGATGTGTGGTGTGCGTGTGATTGCAGTGTTTGTGGTGAGTGTGTGTGCGGTGTGTTGTATGTGGTGTGGTGACGTGTGGTGTGCAGTGTGTTGTATGTGGTGTGGTGACGTGTGATAGTGCAGTGTGAGTGTGTGTGTGGTGTGGGGTGTGGTGTGGTTGTGTGCAGTGGTGTGGTGACGTGTGGTGTGCAGTGTGTTGTATGTGGTGTGGTGACGTGTGGTGTGCAGTGTGTTGTATGTGAAAATTGGTGACGTGTGATGTGATGTGTTGTATGTGGTGTGGTGGCGTGTGGTGTGCAGTGTGTTGTGTGGTGTGGTGACGTGTGGTGTGCAGTGTGTTGTATGTGGTGTGGTGACGTGTGGTGTGCAGTGTGTATGTGTGGGGACGTGTGGTGTGCAGTGTGTTGTGTGTGTGTGGTGACGTATGGTGTGCAGTGTTGTATGTGGTGTGGTGACGTGTGATGTGCAGTGTGTATGTGGTGTTCAGTGTGGTGTGCAGTGTGTTGTATGTGGTGTGGTGACGTGTGGTGTGCAGTGTGTTGTATGTGGTGTGGTGGCGTGTGGTGTGCAGTGTGTTGTATGTGGTGGTGACGTGTGGTGTGCAGTATGTTGTATGGGTGTGGTGGCGTGTGATGTGCGGTGTGTTAGTGTGTGAGTGTGGTGGCGTGTGATGTGTGCGCAGTGTGTTTATGTGGTGTGGTGGCGTGTGGTGTGCAGTGTGTTGTATGTGGTGTGGTGACGTGTGATGTGCAGTGTGTTGTATGTGGTGGTGACGTGTGGTGTGCAGTGTGTTTGTATGTGGTGTGGTGACGTGTGATGTGCAGTGTGTTGTATGGTGTGGTGACGTGTGATGTGCAGTGTGTTGTTGGTGTGGTGGTGTGTGATGTGTATGTGGTGTGGTGACGTCGTGATGTGCAGTGTGTTGTATGTGGTGTGGTGACGTGTGATGTGCAGTGTGTTGTATGTGGTGTGGTGACGTGTGATGTGCAGTGTGTTGTATGTGGTGTGTGTGACGTGTGAGTGTGCAGTGTGTTGTATGTGGTGTGGTGACGTGTGATGTGCAGTGTGTTGTATGTGGTGTGGTGGCGTGTGATGTGCAGTGTGTTGTGTGTGGTGTGGTGGCGTGTGATGTGCAGTGTGTTGTATGTGGTGTGGTGACGTGTGGTGTGCAGTGTGTTGTATGTGGTGTGGTGACGTGTGATGTGCAGTGTGTTGTATGTGGTGTGGTGGCGTGTGATGTGCAGTGTGTTGTATGTGGTGTGGTGGCGTGTGATGTGCAGTGTGTTGTATGTGGTGTGGTGGCGTGTGATGTGCAGTGTGTTGTATGTGGTGTGGTGACGTGTGATGTGCAGTGTGTTGTATGTGGTGTGGTGGCGTGTGATGTGCAGTGTGTTGTATGTGGTGTGGTGACGTGTGATGTGCAGTGTGTTGTATGTGGTGTGGTGGCGTGTGATGTGCAGTGTGTTGTATGTGGTGTGGTGGCGTGTGATGTGCAGTGTGTTGTATGTGGTGTGGTGGGGGGGGATGTGCAGTGTGTTGTTGGTGTGGTGGCGTGTGATGTCAGTGTTGTATGGTGTGGTGGCGTGTGATGTGCAGTGTGTTGTATGTGGTGTGGTGACGTGTGATGTGCAGTGTGTTGTATGTGGTGTGGTGGCGTGTGGTATGCAGTGTGTTGTATGTGGTGTGGTGGCGTGTGGTGTGCAGTGTGTTGTATGTGGTGTGGTGACGTGTGATGTGCAGTGT